>OX578234.1:9768946-10318738 GCA_951216915.1 Tetheella fluctuosa
TTAGGAGATAATAAATATTTACAAGTTAAATATCAGTTTAATTTGCAGTAAATACTTATTTTCGTTTAAATACAACAATAAGTTAAAAATTCAATAAATTACATAAAAAGACATAATTATCTTTTTGAAAAATTTCTTTAGTTAGTACGAAATTCCGGACGTCGAAAAGGCTGGTCTTTGTCTCTCTCTCATAATAATGGCGGGAAAGAGATAGAGTGTGAATGTTTCGAATTGTAAGATTAACCCAAGGCTGAATAAGATATTCGCAACTTTCTTAAAAAAATAATTAAAACAGACGGTCAGACGGTCCATTCTGCAGTTTACTCTATGACAAGTCACAGGTGTCTCAGACAGTATCGTTAAATTGATACTGCCGTACTCAAGTTACCTTAAGTTAACTTAAGCTACTGCCTTGCGCTTTAATACCTACTTTAATAACATAACTGCGCTACTAAGTGTAAGTGTTCATATACTTGTGGCTTAAATTTTGTGGATTTCAAAATGTATGTTCGTTTTTCATGAGATTTCCTGGAGGTTGTCGCAATTTTCACGTCAGTGCGGGCTGAGAATTAACGTGATTTCCGAACGCATTTCTATGCTGTCTATGGTTGATTGACAGAAAAAAAAAGAAAGTGACATTACTATTTTTCCCGCTAATTAACTAAGGGACAATCAAAATTAACTTTATTACTACTTTATTTATCCCGTGAAAACATTAGATCTGGAACGTGGGTGAAACCACGGGGCGGAAGTCAATAACCTGTTCCTAAAATAAAATAAACAAAACCTACAGTAAAACGCAATCTCATAACAGTATAGATATAACTTAAGATAGAGATATCATTAATAAGGCCAGGTGTACGCCAGAGGCTTCGCCAAGTCGCCTAGACTAAAGACAAATATTGCCATCCAACGTGGCAACGCTGCCAACATTCTGGGCACGACGCCTATTGGCAGACATTTGGAATTTTCATGCGTTGAATCTAATAACATTAATTTTGATTTTGGAAAAGAATTTCTGAAATACTCATTGATTTTATTAATCGCTAAACCAGCTTTTAAAAAGACTTTAAAATATCTATATTTTTTCTTCGTTTCACACGGTTTCGATTCGATTACGATACGATCTACTTAACCGGTAGAAATTACATGAAAATCCGTTCGGTGGTTTCGAAAATAAACGTGTTCAAACAGACAGACATACACATCTTTGCGTTCCTGTAGGAAGAGTAACAGTGTTTTTTTTCAAAAACTCCAATAATATCAAAAAGAAATACAAAGTAGTGCAAGAAAAATGTCAAGAGGTAAAATATTTGTGAACGGACTGTAGTTAAATGAATTAATTTATGTAACATAATAATCATATTATGTTTTATGTATTAGTTGATGGATCTGTATTACAATAAATATTATTCTTTTTTTCTAAGCTATCAAAGTTACAAAGTGTAATCAACTCTACAAAGTAGTATTTATTTTTTCATATAAAAACAAGCTGTTAAACTTTTTTAATATCAGGGTAAGATAATGTTTCTGGGTAATTTCAGGCTCGTATTTGACTTCGGTGGGAGCGGTAGCCATGTTTTGCGGGATTATGAAAAGTTGACGCAACATTTTTCCATGTGAGCTTTATAGAACCTTTATTTATTTTTACTTGTGTTTTACACAAGTGATGATGTGACCGAAGGTATTAATAACACATAGGAGGAACTGGCTCTCAAGTGTTGCTTACCAGATTTTTTAAAAACTTGTACCAACAAGCAAAGTACCACCACTTCACCAAAAACAAAAACTTATTGTAAAATTTGAGCCCACATCTTATTCCTATCCTCTATACTTCCCTTATTTGTTTAGCCTAAAATTGTTTTATTCACTAAAATAGGTATAATCATGTATTTTTATAATATTAATCAAATTGTTAATAATTATAATCCACAATATTATTTCTGTGAATATATTATTCTGTGACAAGATTCCCAATTTAAAAGGAAAATGAGCAAAATTCCTAACATAATTGGTAAAAATAAAACCTTGAATTTAGAATTCACCTGAAACGTATCAAATAATCATATTCATCATCCGGAAATTTTCACAAAGGTCCCAAGGTCCCTTCCTAAAATAGAATTCTAGACGCGTAAACCTCAAGATGTCACTACATGTCGTCCCAATGCAAAATTATGCTAATACCACGCAAAACAGGACCGAACCGGTTAACACGTTAAGGAGTTACAGATTAACCGGGAACAAATTAGTCAAACGTTTGAAGAGGATACGGACGCTTTCAGAATCTTAAATACAACCGGATTTATCCGGACATCAGCCACACAAAATGGACAAAGGTTTTTTATGGTCGTTATAATAACGTTTGTGATTTGGTTCACATTTAAAATGGTTGTAGCAAATCTGTAATAGCATTTGTCTGTGGGAATGATTTATATGGAATGAATAATTATTATGCTAAGCCACAACCCGGCAGGTCAGATAAGTTTGGGCAGTTTTAGATAAAAAGTTGGAGCGTAGGATATTTACACAATCTCCTTTTTATGTCAAAAGTTATAACAAATCATTATATTTTCGAATACGAATACTACTTATGTATTAAATAAATAACAGTAAAGCTTAGTACAAAGATTCTGTAAAGACAAAGTTATTACAAATTGAGTTATTTAATCAATAGAATTATTTCATAAGCTAAGACTGTTGTATTGGCAGTGTGCCTAGTCTTTCAAGAGCTGATTTCAGAATATAAGTTTCCTTTACTTGGTATTTATTTACTGTATTTAAATTTAAATTGTGGCTTAGGTATTGTTGATTATTTAAAGACATTTCAGTCAGTATCTGTTTTCTATGTGTTATTTTTACAGTAAAATTGGTCATATTGATGAGTAGGTACTAGCACTCTTGCAAGTAATTCCAACGACTGACGTTAAAACGTTCACTGCGCATCTCCCTTTAGTTACAGCGCAATGATACATAGCCTAAAACTATCCTCAAAAACTCCCTAGGTTACAAAGAAAATTACATAAAAATCCATTCAATGGTTATCGAGTTAGAAGCACTAATGGATAAAAAGACAGCGAGTCGTTGCATTTTAGTATGTACAATTATTAGTTTTCCACAGATACTCGAACTTGTCTACAATAAAACATAACCAAAAACTCTGCGAAGTGAATAAATCAAGTCGCAAACGACTGCAGTAACGGATCAAGCGCGTAATCCCAGCGCTGGTAACCGCTTGTAACCGGATTTAGCCGGATTTAGCAGGATACACCCGGACCGGCCACCTGAGATAACGACCGGAGCGCGGTTTACACTCAATGGGTTACAGTCGCTCTCTTTGAACGAACTCGCTTCGTTGTTATTGTATTTGGCGCATATTTTTTTAAGCGTTTTTATTTTTGTGTTAAGTTTTATTGTTGACCACTTCTGCATAAAAAAAGGAGGATACATATTTGCAAAAGACAATACTGAAATTCATCAATTTCGATGCGATTTTGGTGTAGTTATATGACGTTGTTCATAACTTCTGAATATATTATCATCTGTAAGCCTGCCTTGTTAGATTGCCTTAACAAGTTGAAAACCTATCGCCAAGCACCTTCTAGTGTATTTCGGCAGATGCACATAAGAGCCAGTTGCCTTCTAGACTTAATAAAAAAACGAATACTATGAAATACTTAGTGTTATTTCTCATAAAAGCGTATATAATTCTCATGGGAAATAAAGTTATCTCAAAACCTCTCACTCCACAACCCTTCAGCCCCATTCGATAACAAGCGCCGCCTGTTCCAGACGTTTAACGTCTCAATATGTTTCTTCGCATAATTTTCACTGACAATATCTCTGTCCCTGTTCACTTTAGTATTCAAAAGCGGCTGCAAGACAGCTTGCATCCACAGAGGCACGTCTAGCCTAAAAGGTACGTGACGACCGGTTATATCCACTTAGAACCGGTTCGGGCCGGGTGTAAGCGATTTGAAGGTTGGTGTGACGTGTTTAGCTATTGTTTTATTTGTATGTTTAAGTAGAAAGTATGTACTAAAACCATGTGGTTAATTAAAATCTTTTATAGTTTCTTGTTGGATGAGAGTCTTTGTACTATTTTTATGTCGTTGAAAACGTGGTCTGGTGATGAGTTAATGAATTTGTACATTAAATTAAATACGATGCCATTTTACTTTAAAAAAATATGCTTTTAGCAAGAATGTTTCAAGTTTAACACCCGGATATACATATGGTTCAGAAAAATTTGACCATTCTCCTTTGCTTTCGTACATCCACCTATGATTTAATACATAATGGCTTACTACAACATTAACGAATAATGATACAATGCTTGGGGTGTAGCACTCTGCAGGAAACATAAGTAATAAATCTAAGTACATTTCGAATGGAGCAATTGCTAAGTTTATAACCAGCTCATCTACAAAAGCAACTTTCAGAACCATGCGCTAGAGTCAGAGCATTTATAAGTGACTGTGCTATTTGAATAAAAACAATTTTTAATTATTATTATATTATTATAAGCTCTCGTGGCGTAGCTTGATTAGCCGTTCTTAACCGATCGGCAAAATTAAGCAACGTCCAGTCTGGCCGGTACCTGGATGGGTGACCGCCTAGTGGTATTTCATCTTGAGCGTTTCCGTGCTTCGGAAGGCACGTAAAGCCGTTGGTCTCGGTTATCACTTAATTGTGATAGTCGTTGAGCTAGTTGGAGACCTCCTAGGTGGCCTGACAACTCCAACAGTAGGTTGACCACTAGCCTACCTCCACCAATCCGCAGTGGGCACGCGTGGTGGAGTATTTGCCCATTCCCCTTCCTTATTATATGAAATATCGTTCCAAAACTAAATGATAATTACATCTTTAATCAATTCACGATCAACAATCAATACTCGTTATAAGAGTCTTGCGCTCGGCTGCACACCCCATAACATGTTTATCATAAAACGCCTGCATTAGTGTATTTATTAATATTCATGGGTTGGTGACAGATATTAACGTATGCCAGAAGACAGGGACGGCAATATTAATGTCATTAGTTACACTATGATGTAATAATCATATAAGGAACAGTTAAGAGACGATAGCTTAGTTTGTACTTAGTAGTCACTATGATAAAGTTAAGTATTTTAATAAATGCCTTTATATGATACAGATTTTATATTGATCGTATAAGTATTATCTGCGTCGTAGCGTGTAACTAAGAACGTATGCTACGACGTAGCACCTCTACGAAAATACTTTAAAAGTCCTTTTTTTTGTGTTTTGGATGGGGATTAAGGTGACACTTTAAAATTTGAAATTCAACGTGCCGCGTCCCGCTCCCTACTATAGCGACCTCTCATAGAAAACCCGCGTAAACGGAATGAGCGTATGCGACAAAATGGTTTTTATTGTTTAATTTGAAAACTACAAATATATTTCATAAAACCTATGTACAAATTATAGTATCAGTTTCAATTAATATTAATTTATTAATTATGTACAAATTTTGGAACCTCAAATCGATCCTCAATGTCGGTAAAATCGGAATCTCTTATTTTAAAGTGGTCTTTTTGATTAATTATTTTGTGTTATAAAAGTTAATCAATCGTGCTTTGCAATGGACAAAATAAAGTCAAATACATGATGAATTCTTACAATAAATTTCATTTCGTTCGCTTTACTTATTCTGTATCTCGGTAATCGGTATCCTTGCAACCAAAATTGTCCGTACCACCAGCCAGGACTAACTTACTGGCAAAAACACCGTTCACTCGTGCTACCACAATATTAAATAAAACCAATGATAGACTCGATTTATTTCCAAGCCACTTGAGTGAACTAGCAAAGGTCCTACTGAATGTCATAGCTTACTCATAGGTTACTTTTAATTTATAGCTTTTTCCGCCAACGCATAAGCTTGGCCATCCAAAAAGGGAACGCTGCCAGCCTGTTGGAAACCTTGCCTATCGACAGCAGCGAGGGCTTTGAGGATGTTATCTATATATCATAGTTTGTATTTTTTACTTTAATTGTAAATATGTAAATAAAAATTATTTATATTTCATTTGTTAGTAGGGGAGCAATAATAGTTAAACTGTTTTTAATTCTATTGTAAAAATGTTAATTCTTGTATATTTTTATTTTTTGGTTTTGTTATTGTTTAATAATGTATATTTTTTTCCATTTTTTTTTTTGCAACTCTATCGCATTAGGAGTATTAGCCTATAAGGATAGATGTTATTTGGTATAAATAAATAAATAAAAAAAGGCATCGCCTTAAAATGAAAGAATGTGTAACGAACGCGGCAATACAACGCACCTCATCAATCTCACCATGCTAAGATAATGTGGTCGAAAGTGGTAAGCACATAAAGTCTACAAGGGAACTGGCTCGCAAGTGTAACTGACGGAACATCCCGGTTGGTTTTTGGGGACATATTTTCACCATTAGTGTGGTAGCCAGGCAGGCAGGCACTACAAAGACTAAATTGTGTAAAGTTTTCAGATTTCAGGCCCATAATTAATAAATACATACATTTTCTTCATAACCTACTTTGTGTATGTCTAAAAGTGTGTCAAGCGCCGAATCTGCCTTACATCTAATTATGAACGTGGGGAGAACCCCAAATTAACTAACAACCTTATCACTATTGAATTAACGTTCAAAATTGCCAAGGACGATTTTAAACGAGAATTTATCGTGTTACGAAATTAATTTTTAATTATGTCGTAATAACAAGGTAAATATGAGACTTGAAGTATCGAAGGGTGTGCTTTGTAAGATTTAATGTTGAACACGAAACTAAATTAATTAATTTATAACCCACTCACCACTTAGGTATAAGCTATGTGAATTTAATTTAATACATCATTTTACACAAAATTTAAATGCATATCTACAAAAGAAAACATCAAAATTATAATAATTTGTTATTACATTTTGATGGGTGATGATGTGGTCAAAGGTGATAAGACCCTATTAAATGGTGTACAGTCCTTTTGAGGGATGAACATATGGTAGGTAAAAATATTAGCATAACGAATAGGTATCAAAGTCCAATCAGTATTTTATTATGGATAGCTTTATTTGACTACAATCTCTCAGTGATGATGTGGAACTGGAAGAAAAGGAAGAAAGAAAAACTACATCTAAAAACTCACCTTTTCAAAATGCTTGACCTCAGCCAACAGCACAAAATTGATATGCAAGAACCGCGCGTCCTCACATGAACGCGACTTAATCCTATAACCCGGTTTATTGTAGAAGTACCTATAACCCGTATACTCCAAATTGTCTATGTCCACTTTAAGTCCCCCATTGAACCCCCAGTCACCTCCACAACCCCAACAAACACCTTTGGTAACAAATTTCTCCCATGCATCTGTTACGCTTTGATGTAAACCGGCCGTCCCCGTAGGCCCGAGGCCGCTTTGGGGACGGCCGGGCCATGTCCCCGCGCTGTCGGTAGGCCTTAGGCCTCGTTGACGCCTTTGCAGCTTCCACTCTTCACTGTTCAGATCAGCTGGTCTTCGCCACCTCCATTTGGATATCACTCGTGTTTCTTTATCACCACACTTCACTTAGTCCTTTCTTGCATTTGTTTTTCTATGATTTATGTTTGTTTTATGGGTTTGCGTTCTCATTTAACTGTTGGTGTTTGTGTATTTTTAATTTGGTTTTTAAACAACGCATTTTTAGAGATGTGTCAATGGTTAAAAGGTTTGTTTATAGCTTATTAATAGGTTAATACGATAAAAAACCTATATGAATTATCGTAATGACTAGATAATTAATGGAAAATACGTAAATGTCTTCAACTCCGAAACAAAATTCTCCACTACAGGAAACTTAACAAACTTGACACTTATTAATTAGACGATGAAAACCTAAACTGAAGCGCCGTCTTTCAGAGAAATCACTAAATCATCGTACCCCTCCCCCGTCACCCCCTAGGCTCCAATTCCACCTCCCCCCCTGTACTCTCTACTGGCATCGGAGACCTATTAATCAAATAACTCTCTTGTGATTAATTAGAAAATCAGCAATTAGTGCAAAATCGCCGAAATTAAGAAGGACGGGGCTGGGATGTTAGAATATCTGCTTAAGTGGAGAAGGCAACTGGCTCAGAGCAGCTCATAGCCTTACAGCCAAGTGGTTTTCTATGTAAATTTTTATTTTATTTTATGTATTGATTGTATAATTCCTATATTCATAAGTGACTATATTTTTAAAATTGTTGAAGCTGTGAAAACTTTTTCTACATTCCTTTCTTCTTTGAGAAGCTATAGTTAAGGCAGAAGTGATCATCAGTTCTTTAAAAAAAATACAAAAAAGTTCTGATAACCGACTGAAATCTCGGAGTAAAAATTAATACGTTGAATAAAAAAAACTTACATTTTTGAGGTCAAAATGTATTGACGTGATTTTTGGCAGAGATATAGTTTATAGATCAGAGTGATATAGGCTACGTTTTTGTTATATCTGCAGGGGTGGTAGCCGAATTAGAAAGAAACAACCAGTACGTTCAAGCTCGTATATTCGACTGACACAGCAGTCGCCCATCGGTTATGACCTACCTCACATATTCTTTAATAAAAATATAGGGAGGGTGAGCATAGATACGTTTACAAACATAACATCCCTCCACCTTAATTTAAAATAACTTTTTATAATCAACTTTATTTCTTGGACGCCTTGAACGGGTAGATATCTCTTTCTGAGGTGGACGAGTTGGTTCACGCTCAACTGTAATAGTGGATGCTGCTGCTGTTGATTTATCCGGCTGCACACATCCGTCTCCGCAGTCAAACCAGTTTTCAGTATTATTCTCACTGTGTGTGGAATGAGGCTCAGACTCAGTTCCTGCTATCGCTGGTTGGACCACTACATTTTCCGACACCGACGTTCCAGCTATAGCCGGTTCCCCATCTGAAGTTTCAGGTGTTGGCAGGTCGGAACCGGAATTAGCATCAATCGACGGCACCACGAAAGCCGGAACTACCTCTTCGGACCTCAATTCTTCTTGGGAGTGGCCTTGGCTCCGAACACACTCTTCCCTCCCTCTATATTTCAGCAGTTGATTAGCGTGTCTCTTTACTATATGGTCCATGTTACATAGTTGTATTAGATAAATTGAGTTGCCAATCTTCTTAGTTACTACACCACGTTTCCAGTAAAGTTTTTGTTGATTATAAGTTTTAACTAAAACGTCATCACCGAGACTAAAATATACTTTCCGATTGCCACGATATTTATCACACTGCAAGAACTGTTTTGCTTTAACAATTTTGTCAAGTGATGCATCGGATGGTGTTGCGATGGAAGGTTTTAATAGATCTAATCTACATCTGAGTTTGCGGCCAAATAGAACTTCAGCAGGCGATCTGTTTATAGTTGAATGTTTAGAATTTCTATAACAAAGCAAAAATTCTTGTAATTTAATATTTAAGTCTCGTAAGTTAGAACCCGTTAAAATAAATGATTTAATAGCTTTTTTAATTATTTTGACATAGCTCTCAGCTTGCCCATTGCTAGCTGGGTTATATGCTGGAGATGTCAAATGTGTTATATTATTACGAGAACAGAAACTTTTTAGTTCAGAAGATACAAACGGCGTACCGTTATCTGAGCAAATGGTATGAAACAACCCAAACCTGGCCATAACCTCGCAAAGTTTTTCAATGACTACACGTGAACTGAAACCCGACGAAACATCGAAACATTCTACCCATTTAGAATACGAGTCCACTATTATTAAATAAGTTTTGCCATTAATTGGGCCGAGAAAATCTAAGTGGACTCGGTGCCACGGGTGCGCTGGGTATGGCCAAGGTGTGAGCGGGACGCGCGGGGGGGTGGCGCGCTGTGACGAGCACGCGCCGCATGCGCCTACGTAATGTTCGATCGCGACGGACATGCCTGGCCACCAAAACCTATGCAGTGCTTCCTCTTTCATTTTCGTAACACCTAAATGACCTGAGTGTAGTTCTTTTAGTATTTTATACTGTAGTTGATCAGGAATAACTAATCGATGCCCTCTCATAAGGCAATCATTCTCAACGGATAATTCCATTCGGTGACTATTAAATTCCTTTAATAAACGATCAGCTATTTTAGTTGGCCAACCGTTTAGAATGTAATGAATAACAGTTGATAGGATTCTATCTCGCTTAACCGCTTCCTTAACTTCCGACAAAATTAAAAACTTTTCGCCCTCGTAAACAAATCGTATATATGCGGACTTGTCAATAACAGATGAGTCATGGCTCACCTGGCTCGAGTGCGAGGCGCGGGCGGCCTGCACTGACACGTCACTGACTGCCCGACTAAGAAAATCAGCACTATTATGAACACTGCTAACATATTCGATATTATAGTTATATGCTGACAAAAAAATTGCGTAACGCTGTAAACGGTTAGCAGATATTTCGGGAATACCTTTATCAGGATTAAAAATTGATATTAAAGGTTTATGATCTGTTCTTAAAATAAATGGCTGGGACCGACCGTACAGATATTGGTGGAATTTTCTTACACCAAAAATTATAGCCGTGGCTTCTTTTTGAATTTGGCTGTAACGTTTTTCAGCCACACTAAGAGAACGAGACATGAAAGAGATGGGTTTTTCAACGCCATCTTCAACCTGTGATAAAATAGCACCTAAACCGTAAGGTGATGCATCAACCGTTAATATCAAATCTGCATCAGGGTTGAAATGTGCTAAAGCTGTATCAGATGCTAATTCACTTTTGATACGTGAAACCGCTTCATCATGTTCCTTGGTCCAAAACCAAGGAGCATTTTTTTGTAGCAGTGTATGAAGTGGGCATAAGGTTGAAGATGCATTTTTAATGAAATTCCTGTAATAGTTAACCATGCCTAAAAATGATTTCAGTTCAGATGTATTAGAAGGAACTCGGGATTTCAAAATAGCTTCTACCTTTTCTGGGGATTTATGTATACCATTACGGTCTATAACAAAACCTAAATAAGAAACAGATTCTTGAAAAAATGAACATTTTTCTTTTTTTAAAATTAAGCCTGCTTCCTCTAGCCTACGAAAAACTTCGTGTAGCCTACATAACATTTGATTCTTGTCAACTCCACAGACTAAAATATCGTCTAAGAACAAAAGTGTACCTTCCAACCCCGCAAGAAGAGTTTCCATTGTCCTTTGGAATATAGCAGGTGCGCTAGCTAATCCAAACACTAATCTAGTAAACTTGAATAGACCTTTATGAGTATTGATGCAAGTAAGTGTCTGTGAAGTATCATTAAGGCACAGTTGATTATAGGCCTGTGATAGGTCTAATTTGCTAAAATATTTACCCCCGTGGAGTTTTGTAAATAGCTCTTCATGTCTGGGTAAAGGATATTTATCAACGAGTAATTGTTTATTAATTGTTACAGAATAATCAGCACAAAGGCGCAATGAACCGTCACGTTTTAAAACGGGTACGATAGGGCTAGCATATTCAGAGTGCTTAACGGGCACCAAAATACCTAAATCAACCAAGCGGTTAAGCTCTTCTTCTACGCTATTTCGAAGGGCAAAAGGCAAAGGTCTTGCTTTAAAAAAAATCGGTTTTGAGCCGGGCTTCAAAGCTAAATTAACCTCAATATTCTTGAAACACCCTAATTTGTCTGAAAACAACCTTGGGTATTTGGAATTAATATCTTGAAACAGATCACTACTACAACTATTTAACGAGCAGATTTGTAAATTAAAACGACAAAAGAAATCTCTTCCTAATAATGGTGGCCCCCCGTTGCGTACCACATAGACGTTAATATCGCTTACTTTATTATTATACATAAAAGGAAGTCTTAAAACGCCGATAATATCTAATTTATCTCCATTGTAACTATGTAAAGTAATTCCACTCACCTTTAAGATTGCATTTGAAAAATATTGTTTATACATCTGCTCAGAAATAACGGTAACCGGGGAACCCGTGTCTATTTCAAACGATAATTTAACATTATTTACTAAAACAGATTCCTGCATAGGTTCGCCGCGGAAAGTACGAATATTACAACATAATCGGTTACCATCGTCATCAACATCCCCGCAGCACTCGACAAAATGTTGTCGATTAATTGTTTTGTTACACATGCGTTTAAGATGGCCCTGAACTCCGCACTTTTTGCACTTATAGCGTGCAAACCGACACATAGACGCCTGATGTCCGGCGAATCCACACGCTGAGCATCCGCCCGCGCTGCTCGCGCCGCCATTTTGTCCACGCTCCACAAGCGGCGAGCCAGCGAGCGAGCCGCGCCCGAGCACGCGGCCTCCGCGCGCTAGAGCGGCCGCTGACGCCGGCGCTTCCGCCATCTTCATTACTTGCAACGATGTACTTGCGTCCACTCGACATAAGCTCTCCTGAGCACCCATACGGGCACAACGAACTCCTTCACCTATTTCTAATGCTTTTGCCATGGTTAAATCTGCCATGTCTTTGGTGAAAAGCTTGTCTCTTTCCGGCCCAGACGCCATGCCCAGTACGAAGCGGTCGCGTAGTTGTTCGTCTAGGTACGATGCCACGAATCCGCAGTGCATCGCTAATCCTCGAACACGCGCCGCCCACTCTGCTAACCCTTCGCCAATGTGTTGCGTGGCACTATGGAATTTATATCGCTCAGCGAACGTACACTTCTTCAACTTGAAATGTCCATCAAGTAATCTGACCACTTCGTCGTAGCTTAAGGTACCGACTTGACTCGGTAAAGCTAGGTCGCGAACCAATTTGTATGTCGATTCTGCCAAGTTACTCAATAAGATAGCTCGACGTTTACAACCGGCTTTGTCACTATCCACCCCTATTTCGTTAGCCAAAAACCATTGCTCAAGCCTATCTTTATGAAGAGGCCATTCTTGAATTTCATGATTAAACGAAGTTAAAGTGCCGACCGTCACTTTTGCCATTATTATATTGCAATGCACGCGTTAAACTTTGTCCTCGTCGTCACTGTTATATCTGCAGGGGTGGTAGCCGAATTAGAAAGAAACAACCAGTACGTTCAAGCTCGTATATTCGACTGACACAGCAGTCGCCCATCGGTTATGACCTACCTCACATATTCTTTAATAAAAATATAGGGAGGGTGGGCATAGATACGTTTACAAACATAACAGTTTTATCCCGGGAACAGAGTGAATTATCAAGTAATAAATAAATGATCAGTCGAACATCTTTTTTAGGATCATCGACTCAACGGTCCTTAATAATTGAGCGATAAAAATAAAACCTTGGAAATAAATTGCTTCATTATTGCCAGATTTTAAAGCAATCGTTTCCAAATAAGATTACAATCTTATTTATTTTTAATCTCTCTAAATGCCGCGTCCACCGACCCGTATAGACCTATCTTCACCGATCCATGTAATCCTATTTTATAAGAAAATGAATTTGATACTGCTATCCCTTGGCAGATTAATTCCTTATTGTTAGGATTTTAGGTTAGGATAATGACCGACAATAATGAAAATCTATAATAATTTAAAGCGATTATTTCCCTATACTGAGTGTTTTTTTTTGTCACTGACAATACTTGCAGGGGTGGAAGTACTAATCAAAATGAACAAATATTACTATGGGACTAACTGTGAAATCATGAAAAAATTATCGGCTGTTCCATACAAAAGTTCAATACCTACTCGACCAAAATGTATAAAGCAACCGTTTTATTTTACGCGAATTCATAGTTAGCCCCATAATAAAAGTTGTTCACATTGATGAGTACTTCCAACCCTGCAGGTATGGCCAGTGAAAAAAAAACACCCCGTATTTATGTTATTAAAAGTTGACAATTAAGACTCGTATAGCATAAGGTTAATTTTTATTAAAATGTAAGTAAAAAAGTAAAAAAATTGCGAAACGATTTCTGTGTTTTCTATTTGTTATATGGGGTTGAAAAACCACATGTATATCAGTCAAAATAAGAGCTCTTTTTGCAGATTGGTTCAGTTAAAAACAAAACAGTAGTGAAACTAATTAAAAGCAAGACCAAACTCCTTAAGAAGAGACACAAATAAAATATATAAACAATTATTTCGTTTCAAGTCTCGTTCCGGGGTAATTATACCCGTTGGTTCTTGGCCAAAAACTACAAATACAGTCTTGCTACATTTATTATTGTTTGTTACATATAAACATAGGAGCGTATATGCCGTAAATGTAGTGTTGTACTGTTGTTTGTATAGTTTCTATATCAATCTATACTAATTTAATAAAGGAATAGACCTTTTTTGCTTGTTTGTAGGCGCTAATCTCTGGAAATACCAGTCGGATTTAAAATATTCTTTTTGCATTTGATAGTCCAATTCTTAAGGAAGGTTGTAGGCTATTTTTTTATCCCGGGAATATGGGTGAAACCGCGGGGAACAGCTTGTACAGTTATAAAGTAAAAACCTCAAATGATTAGTTTCGTTTCATACACGGCCATCTGAATTTGAGCGTTATTAATTTTGGTAATCGACCTGTTATTTTAAGAAGTTAAAATCTGATCAACCAAAAGACTCAATATTCCACCAAACATTTAAATTTGGAAGCAACAGTTTTCTTGCATATTTTACTCGAGATGTATCCCACCTATCGATAGCGATAGATAAGACGATAAACATTTTTTTTCTCAAAAACATATACCTAATATCTACTATACATATAAGTGAGTATATCGAAATAGAAGTACGATATTTATTTATTTATATTTTAGATATGCTAACAGAATAAACAAACGAATTTATCTATTTTTGCTTGTAGTGGTAAATATTTTAAGTCAGGGGTATATTCATCCCTAAGATTCGCTTAGGAAATGAAGAAATCCGGTCTGAGGGACCGACCGAGGTAATAAGCTGCTTTACGTTGAAAAATCGGTTGGAATATTATTTCAAACATTTTTTTTTAAAGAATATTGTCAGAGTTTTGATATAATCTAAATATAATAAAAACCAATGTTTGTTTGTTCGTATTTTATACATTTTAATCCTAACAGATTATACAAAATGTTAAAGAAAACCGATTTAACCTATACCGTAGGTTTGAAAATTTGAATACATTAATATTTAAGCGTTGATACCTCAGTGACTTCAAATGCCATGACAAAGATCGTGTTTTTGAATCCTACAATGATCTTGAGCTTTCGGTGAAGGAAAACATCGTGAGGAAACCATAGCACGGTGGTAGGGTACTTTGTAGGATCTACCCACATAGCTGGATCAGCCAAGCACTACCGGTGTGTTTCGGCAGCTGCACTTGAAAGCCAACGCCTTCTAGGCTTTGTGTGCTTACCACCTTCGGCCACATCATCACTTACCATAGCGAGATTGTCAAACACAAGCCTATAATCCGAAAAAAATGAATAGTATAAAAAAAAGGTAGTGGCTGGTATCGGTTGATCAAAACAGTAATCAGCAATTGAAACAAACTAACGTAACAGTAAACCGTTTATAGATAGACTATGACCAAGTTCACAAACTTGTGATCTTAACTATTCTATTGTTAACTGAGCCGTGAGGCATGTGGCGTATACCTTGGTTCTATGTTGCGCTATATTGGGAGGGCGCGATGCATCTTGAATTAATGCATACTTAGGCAATTACGTAGCGGATGGTTACAAGATTGTATAGGTAAGTACAGAGGTATTTGGTGAGAGATAGAGATAGTGCGTGTCGATACAAATTAAGAACAATAATACTTTGAAATTTTGAGTACTTTTACATGTCTTCTGTTTGAAATCTTTGGGTTTGTAAAAGGTTTTTTTTAAACGTTTTACTTGTGTGTATAAATAACAGGAAAAGGTGACTGACTGACTGATCTATCCACGCAAAGCTCAAACCTCTAGACGGATCGGGCTAAAATTTGGTATACAGAGCTATTAAGATACAGGCATCCGCTAAGAAAGGATTTTTGAAAATTTCATCCCTAAGGGGGTAAAATAGGGGTTCGCGGGTGAAACCGTGGGGCGGTAAGCTAGTTTTCATATATTTTTAACAAGCAAAGAAAGGCATTTTATTATATTATGTTGCAAGAAAAGTATGATTTTATTTTCGCAATTTCAGAATTATTGCCATTCTAAAATTTGTTCAGTATATTGAAATTAGTATAGGTATCAATTTTTTTTACCTACATTTTCTTACCTAAATCCAAATTTCCTGAACCTTTGTCTCACTTTAACGTCACCCCTCTTAAAAGTAGTATTCTTAAAACCATCTTAATTTACGAGTTTGTCACATTGAAACAAATGACATAAATCACCGTAGACCTCTGAAGTTCCTAAGAGTGTCACTAATGCATAAATCTAAATGAACCCTACGGTGTCTATCTACTTGAAAAGTTCCCCATTTATTTACTGAGCCAACTTTATTAGCTATGAGATGCATTCTCTAGATGTGGCTTGAAGCGCACTTGTTTATAGACACTGTTATTACAAAAATAGCCTGATCTTGTAAAGGTCGTCGGCAAACGCTGGATGCAGGCCGCCCAAGACTGATCTATTAGAGATCCTTAGGAGAGGCCAGCGCTTATGTCCAGCTGTGGACGTCTTGTGGCTGATATGATAATATCTGTTAAACTGCTGCTTTTAAGGCATGATAGCTCAGAAACCATTGTACGATTGTATACTTTGTAGTACCCACCTGGCTAGTTACCACCCTCATGTTCATACATCTAATGCCAAGCACCTACCGGTGAGTTCCGGCAGTGGAACATGAGAGTCAGTCCCTTCTAGGCTTTGTGTGCTTACCACCTTCGGCCACATCATCACATAGTGAGGTTGTAATCCAACACAAGCCTATACAAGGTAAAACTGCTATTGCTAATTGTGTGTTGTAGTAATTAATAAATTTTTAGTACATTTACTTGAAGAATGCTACCTGCATCTCTACAACAGATTTTTTATTGTAGGTACCTTCTCGTATGGGTATTCCTATCACCAAATCATCATAAACTGCTGTCATTATTCTATGACGAACTATTTAAATAACTTAACACTTCCAGTTAAAATTCGAACCGAACAATACATCTTTGTATCCTTAATCTCGCAGTTAAATTTCAGTTAAACAGGAGTGATGGTCGGCAAATGGTTTCAAGACAATTTTCCGACGCGATGCGTTTCAACTTGGCTAGCCAAGTTACAGATTAAACTTGAACCTTATATTGAAGCATCTTGAGTAACTAGCAGCGGTAACTAAAGGTTAAGTTATTGATTACCTTGTGGTAATGTGGGTAAAGATATTGATTAATGGTAGGTTTTTACATAGTAAGTACCAGGAAATGTAAGTAGGTATTTAGGTTTTTTAAATTTGTATAGGCTTGTATTTGACCACAATCTCACTAAGTGATGATGTGGCCGAAGAACACAAAGCAAGGAACTAGCTCTCAAGTGCAGCTACCGGAACATACCAATAGGTGTTTGGTGACTAATTTTCAACTTGAAGGTGGTAGCCAGCCAGGCTGACGTAGCCCGGGTATTATTTGGATACTGACTATCTGATCCGTTATTCCGTTGTTGCGTTAAAGAAGGACAAACCAACAAAGACACTTTCACATTTATAATAGTAAGTATTCAATTATTTGTTTATTATTGATCTAAAACGGATTTCTTATGCTGACACATAATTATAATATTTAGTTTCTGTAAACTAAGTATGTAGTTTGAAAATCAGATGATCATGTGTGAAGAAAATTATCTACAAATGGATAACCTTACATAAAAATAAATTAAATAGCATACCTACTCGACACAGTTTATAAAAAGGCAACCGAAATCATACAGTCTACCTAAACCTTACCTAAATCCCAAACGACTAATAAATCAAATGAAAACCCAAACTGAGAACATGCAAAACATTCAAAGATAACGGATCTAGAGATTCGTTCCTTACGAATGGGCAAAGTTAGAAACTGCGGTAACTATCTGATTTCCAACCTTCCTTAGGCCTACAGACATCTTGACAGTCGAAGATAAACTCTTTAGTGTGCAGTTGGAAACTTCGCTATTGATCCCAGTTGCTGAATCAGGCCCGTCTGGAGACCGGACAGGTTTTGATCTTTGATTGTAACCTAGTTACAGTTGTTGTTCGGTAATTTACGAGTTGATTATCTATGCTATAATTGTTTTAATGCAAATATAAATGTATAAATTATTTTTTAATATAAGTAAGTAAATAAAATATTTTTTTTAGGTATCTCAGCGTTTATTGGCCTATTTTTTTATGTTAAATGGGCTTACGTTTGGCCATCGACTGACCCCAGAAGGAGTAAGGACGAGGCCGAGGATGTAGCACGCTTGCCCAGAAAAAGCCTATTCACTCTGGCCTTGAAGACATCTAGGTTATAGGCGTCAGGAAACACGAAAACGACGAAGAAAAGCGTTGTGTCCGTATAAGCGGGATGTCAACAACGTGTGGATGGAAGTCCTCCCGACGTCTTGTGGTTCGATGGAGAAATGGGGACGGAGGAATGATATTATACACTTTCTGCGCACGCTCTCCAAAATAAATCCTGTAGAAAACCGACAAGCACTATTTTCATCAAAATATTAAACTAAACTACTAAACAAACTAAATCGATAGAAGCTTGGCCGTGAAAATGTAACTCACTTTTGCTTTTATAATATTACATTTGAATTACACGACGGCCCAAAACCGATAATACGCTACTTTTAAAACCGGTAAAATCTTAAACCCTTTTCAAACTCCAGGTTATATTATTGTCATATGAATAAACTGCAAGTACGTATATAACTTGTCTTATATATCAAGTAAAACCAATAAAACTCGTTATACATCCCGCTAAAAGGGGGTGTGTAATGTACCATGCGGTATTTATGGGGTGGTTTCAACCCCGCAAGGTGTTTACTAATAGCAAAGCTGTTTAAGTTTAGCCGTTTGTTTGTTTCGATTTGGAGGAATCAGATTTGAGGATTAGATACCCAGAATTCCACGCCATAGATCATGAGTTCGATTCTCGCCCAGGACAAACATTTGTGTGCTTGGACGTGTCTGTTTGTTCTGATTGTGTGTGTAAATATATATACAAGTAGTATGGATAGGTATTATTATGTATTTGAACAGTTAGGTATTTGGTTTCCATAGTCCTAATAGTTCTATTTAGTTTAAAATGATAATAGCCGAGTGTGAAGAATATCCAAGAACATTATAATGATATTTCAGATTTACTGAATAAAGTAAGGCTTTCGTAACTTATTAGATATTATCATTAAGTAATTTCTATTTTAGAATCAAGCCAACACCCTAAACTAATTATTTCCACCATTCAACAAAATATAAGCAAAGTAAAACACAAAATACAGTCATAATAAAGTTAAGAATTACTAAACTAGAGCAAGTAGCGCCACGAAACAATATTAGAAGAAAGTTCCCTGCGTGCGAATCGTTGCTACAATTTTAATGGTAGGCGCTTATGCAAGAAAAGCATTATGTAGGTAGCGCGTAAACCCAGCCACGGATAAAAGTTAGTTTAATTAATATATTTATGAACATAAAGCTTTCTATCTCATATAATGTACGTTTAGAATTTTTACAATGAATTTACGTTAGATGATAATTATACTTGTAAAAACCACAAATAATAGGTACTTAAAATTGTTCTCGGAGTCTCACAATGTTGTTTTTTTTTTTTTCGGGAATGCGAGAATTGATAAAATGAATACCTATTCCCCAAAGATTTATGTAATTAATAAAATTATTTAAGGCCAAATCGACTTCCAAGCTTCCTTCCTCAAACCGAACTAATAAAGCGAATCAATCATCTTATACAGACGGTGCCCCATGGGACGTGCCTACGGTCGCCGGTTGCTTACATCGTATCACCGGTTCGATTGCCGGAGGGAGTGTTTGTACCTGTAACAATTGAAAATAGTTTTATTACTTACTGTTACTGAGGTTATTAAAAGTTGTTAAAATATAAGGTCCTAATAAATGAAGTACGGTCCTTTTGAGGGATGATAGTATATATAGGTCATAAGTATTTCGAAAATGATAAAATAAAAATATTCGGTCGTAATTTTAATGAAAAAAAATAAACCTGAAATTGTACCTCATCACTACTAAGCATTAATTGAAACGCCGTAGCGAAGCGATACATTTTCTTAAAAAAACGAAAAATTTAAGATAGAAATAAAAACTTAAATATAGAACGAAGACATTGTTACTAGTCAATAGTAGAATTAAGGTTAGTACAATTATTTAAATTAGGAATATTTTACTCATAAATTGTTGTCAGCCTTCCAAAAAAAAATTATGCGATATTTATCTCTTAATCGACTTGAGTAATTACTTCTTAGTAAAATAGAATTTTATAAAATTGATTTAATATTCCATTTTTTTAAGTTATTCATTTGGTGATCAGTGGTTTATCAAAATTACAGATAGGTACCTACCACCATTTTCCCCAACTAAGATAAATGTCTGTTCCAAAGAGAAACGTAAAGATTTTCACAGAGTAGGTATAACTCCTAAGGGCATTCAGTATTAAAAGCAGTCGCTTAAATTTTAAGGAGATTTCCCTCGAAATTACGATTCACTGTAAACTCCTTTGTGTATAGCATTTGAATATTTGAGGCTTTCATATTGATTATTTTGTTTTATTTTATTTGTAGAACATAATGAGTAGAGAGACAACAGCTAATAAGAGATATTACAGAATTGATTCCATATTAACCAACATGGGTTTCGAAATTATGACATCTCAATTTATTTTTTTACTTTGTATAGGCTTGTGTTTGACCACAATCTCACTATGGTAAGTAATAGACGTAGCCGAAAGTACAAAACCTGGCTCTCAAGTGCAGCTGCTGGGGTCAACTTAAAAAGGTTTAAGGCGGCTACTTGCTCATTGTAGGATTCGAAAATACGACCTTCACCGCGGCATCCAACATCACTACTACTGAGCCATCATCATTTTTATCCATGACTAGCTGTCCCCCGCGGTTTCACCTGCGTTTTCAACAAAACAGTAGCCCATGTTCCTTAATAAACTGCCTATCTAACGTAAAAATGACAGCCTCAAAATGCCTTAATTTCATACAAAAATTCCATACTTTCAGTTATTCCCGAATTTTCCAATTTTCTGCGCAATATTTTTTTCATAAGAACCTTCTCATGGCAATAATTAACACAACAGAAAAAGAATTAGCGAAATTGTTCCATCCGTTCACGCATGATGCGATGACCAAGGGAAATAGGGATTAAATTTTATATAGGTATATAATATACATTTGTCAAAGATAGTAAAACCCAAAGATTTCTATACAAAACTCAGTATAATATTACCCCAATTCTGTAGCAAACAACTTTCTGAAACTAGTAAATGATCACCCTAATAAAAACCCATGTAAAATACCACATTTCTGAAGTCAAGGCCACTTTACGACTCACCACAGTTAGAAACGATTGGCAACCTACATCCTCGCAACGCCGTGCATCCATCAATCTGTGAATTATTTATACCATCGGTTCTGGTTGTAAAAACTAAAGTGATCAAGAATCTTACGACCCTATTCGATAGAAGTTTATATCACAAGACATCTGCATTTAGGTTTGCTTGTGGTGAAACACGTGTTTAAAGTTTATATATAATATTGCAAAAAATAAATTATTTAAGGCGATGATAGCTCAGTGGTAGTGACGTCAGACGACCTTGAGCTTTTGGTGAAGGAAAACATCGTGAGGAAACCATAGCACCACCACCACCCACCATAGGTGGCAGGGTACTTTATAGTACCCGCCTGGCTGGCTATCACACTCAAGTTGAAAATCTGTCGCCAAACACCTAATGGTGTGTTCCGGCAGCTGCATTTGTCAGCCAGTGCCTTCTAGGCTTTGTGTGCTTACCAATATGACTAGTTTTAAACCCAAATATCACATAGCACTTACGTAGCACTGAGATTATCTTCAGGATATAGTATCCAGCAGTTAAGGGGTTACAAAATACACTACCACCGATGTTTCCTACTGAAAGTTCATTGTAGGATTCAGACTGTCCAAAAAAATAATATATAAAATATAACCTTGCTGAGTTTCTTGCCGGTTCTTCTCAGTTGAAGGCGACTTCCGAACCGGTGGTAACTTTAGTAGCTTCGACGTTAATAACTGCCCTTTTAGGGCCTAAACTGGATAAATTAATTTGACTTTGAAGTCATTAAGTCATTAGCCACTGAACTATCATTGCATTGCCAAAATTTTGGATAATTCCATCCCAATTTCAAATTAATTATTAACCAGGCTATTTATACAATTTTCCATATTGGAAATCTCGGAGTCTCACCTAAAGTAGCCAATAGATGCCCATAAATTGAAATAGGGGCATCTTCAGAGCACTTTGATTTAGTTTGTGTTTACTTTATTGCCTTAAACTTCATAGATTAGTTAAATAAGGGCTGTAAGTCAACATTACCATCGGGTCATGTACCCACGGCTGAATATGGAGATGTTTTGATGTAAAATAATGCTTATGTTAAGAGGAAAGGATGTTTTTTTTTTTTACTTTGTATATGCCTGTGTTTGACCACAATCTCACTATGGTAAGTGATGATGTGGCCGAAGGTGGGAAGCACACAAAGCCTAGAAGGAACTGGCTCTCAAGTGCAGCTGCTGGAACACACCAATAGGTGTTTGGCGACAGATTTTTAACTTGAGGGTGGTAGCCAGTCAGACGGGTACAACAAAGTACACTACCACCGCACTATGGTTTCCTCACGATGTTTTCCTTCACCAAAAGCTCAAGCTCATTGTAAGATTCGAAATCACGACCTTCGCCGCGGCGTCCGACGTCATTACCACTGAGCTATCATCGCCTTAAAAAATGGATGAGCATGTTGCTTGACTACAGACCTATTAAAAACCTATTGCTGTATTCTAGGAGCTGCATTTGAGAGACAGCCCTTATAGGCTTTAATATCTTTAGCTACATCATTACTAACCAAAGTGTAATTGTAATCATGCGCAAGATATTACATTGTAAAAAAAAATAGTACCACTTTTCAACTTATATATAATACTATCTGTTCCCTGCGGTTTCATCCGCATTCCGCATTGGATTTGAATGCAACTTGACACATAGGTTAATATACAACTAAGGATACCGTGAAAACGAGCCCTCGGTAACGTAGGTGAAACCGTGAGACAGAAGCTAGATTTATCGTATCTACAAGCAACATTATCAGTTACCAATTCATAGTTAATCTCAGCACAAAATCTATGAAGATAAGAATCAAGTAACAACAAAACGAAAGACGGATTGAAACTTCATTAGGAAATTTCACAAAAGAGAAATAAGTCCTGGATTATCCGCTAAGTTTCTCTAGCGGAAAATTCAGGACAGTTTCCAGAGCAGATGTAACCAAACCACACAACGTATCCGAATGGTGAATAAAACAAATCTGTCTTCGTAGCGTTTAGCTCTTATTTCCATCTACTTCCCGGCTATTTCCCACTTACATTGTGGTGCAAGTTATAAGAAACATCGCTTGTATATTAAATAACTTAACAAAAATGTATATGTTACAGTCAGAACTCTTTCATGGTCAAAACTACTTTTGACTGAAACTATCTCAGTCAAAACTGTTTCCTGGTTGGTAGGTAGATAGTACATCTGTCGTAGGCGAATTGCATAACTCGTCCATTTACAAAGGGCCGTTATATTGAAAATGACGAAATGACTTAAAGTAGGTTAGTTTTAGGTTTAGGTTTCTTTTATGTAATGGATCCATCGTTTGTTTAACGAAACTTTACATCAGGGAACCCTTATTTAACCTGCAATTGTGAAAAATATAGCAATTTATTCATATCGGCATTCTACAATATGCCGGCACTTTGTAAACGCACGAGTTATGCAATTCGCCTGCGACATATCCATAATCTGACTGTGTTGTAACCGAAGGTGATGAGTGTTCGAAGGCAAGAAGGGATATTTGGCTCTCAATAAAAATATGAAATTTTAGTTCACATTAATGCTTTTTGCTTTAAATTTTGCCGAATTGGCAAATAGCTGGGTCTGAGCAAAAGGGTAAATTAAAAAATACCGCAGTGTACATAATTATTGGGCTTGCAAGATGTGAACCCTGATTTGATTAATTTTAAAATTTATTTGTTTTTTTTGTGGCAAAAATTACATATCGTTCTTTCTTTCTTCCTTTCAAAGTTAGTAAGTATTATTATTTTTTATTTTAGAAAGCCGATATTTCAACTAGCTGTCCACCTAATGGAAAGTGGCTACGGTGGCCTATTGTATGACATTAATTTTAAGTTAAATGTTAAATTATGTGTAATTTCAAATATCTCTAAATAGCTAAGTTTAAGTATATTCCCGGATTATTAACGATATTAAGTCGATTAATTAATCATTTTTACGATTAATATGAATACATTAGAGTAAAAAACTTGTAACTTAAACCACCCCCCACCATTTCCTCTTTTTCGCAGTGACATCGGCGAGGATACGCCGTTTACTCCGACTACTCGCTATTCCGCTACATTCAGACGTTACACTAGCTAGTACTTCTATTTGATCTTTCATGTAAAGGCACGATTTTAAATTGATTAAAACATTATTACTTTGTAATAGAGTTGAATTTTGTAAAATCCTTTGCAATCCGGTGCACTAAGCACTTTTGTTATGGTTACAAGCTGACCAGGTTCCGCCCCACGTTCCCGAAGGATCTTATGATATCCTGGGATAAAAAGTATCCTACATACTAATCCATAATATATTCTATCTGTGTGCCAAATTTCATCCAAATCCGTTCGGTAGTTATTGCGTGGAACAGTAGCAAACATCTGTCCATTCTCACAAACATTTGCGGTTAGTAAGTTAGTTAGTTAGACACGTAACAGTAGGTATTCGTGAATAAATTAAGGTTTTCCTATGTTACAACTCTTTCTAGTTTATTTTTCCTAATCTAACTAAGTACCTAAATACTAAGATAAATTATGTATTATATGTTTTTACAGTTCACCGGCTAAACTAAGCATTTTCATTGGTGCACTACATTTACCTCGATGCCTGCTAAGATTTATTGTCCATACTTTACTAGAACGTATTTTGAGTATCCCCATTTTGGGGATCCCCAAACCTGCTTATCAACTGCTAGCATTTATTCCCTATAATTCCACGTCAAAATAGGTAGAAAGATATCCTCAAAGCTCTCTAAGAGACAAAGCTCCGCTAGCTCGAGCCTGTGGGAGCAAATCACTTGCGAATCGCTTACAGAACTCATTTCCATTCCGCGCTATTTCACACGATGCTCTCGTTCCTATTGCCAATGGGGGAAACATTACTCTACACGCAGCTAGAAAGAACTTACAGCATGTTGGGAAAAAAATAAAAACAGATTTTGTTAATCGAATATAAGCTCTACAACATAGCTCCAGGATTAAAATTCAATTAATTTCGATTCATGTCCTATTAGAAAAACGGGATTTTATAGGATACAGCATTGTCTTTTCACTGAAGAAGTGCAAAGAGAAAATAGTTTTCTATCTCTGTCATGTTGCATCCATCTTGCTCTAGTTAAAATACATTAGTTTTCTTTGGATATAAAATGCTAAATTCATACTAATATTATTAATGCGAAAATAACTGTCTGCTACCTTTTCACGCCTAAACGGCTGAACCAATCGTGATGAAATGTGGTACGCAGATAGCTTATGGTATGGAGAAAGGCACTGGTTACATTTTTTATTAGCTAATTTTTTATAATAGCAATGTATAGGACCAAATTCACAATGAACTTTTCCCAAACTATCTTAGTACAATACACCTTTGTACTCACACTAGCTATCATCAGCGACCTCCTGTTTCACTTCTTGGGGGTTAAATTTCGGAAATAACCTTCCTTAGTACAACCTTATGCTATACCAAGATACCCTTTAAATTTCATGGCTACTTTGTGTTGATCTCATTATCCATTTGCCATGCCTTGTTATATAATAACCATAAATTGTGTATAAAAAAGCTCGCTAAACTATTTACCGAACCACACAGCTGTATGTTCGGGTTGCAAATGGGCGAATCTCAGAAAACATCAAGTTTAAGAAGGCGATCGGCCGTGAATTACATTCATACGATGCTCCGACGGCCGCGGCGCCGGGGCTGGAGCCGGGCCCGAGTCGGATGTCTGCCCATTATGAAATTGATCCGATGCCATTTGTACGTGCCATTATACTTTATGTGTGTGCGTGAAACGTTTTAATATTCTTTGGATTTCAATACTATTTGGAAATGAAAATGTATATTTTATAATCTATTGTTAATGTTATAGGTAGATCAATAATTCTTATCACCTACTAGCCTCCAGCCCGCGGTTTTTACCAAGATAAAACATATTCTATCTGTATGTCATATTTCATCAAAAATTCCAGCTGTTGGAGCTGAGTGGTAACAAATATTCACACAGACACACACAAAATCTTTCGCTTTGATATTATTAACTAGGATTATCAATGTAACATTTGTAAAAAGACATAATTCATGGTGAGCTTATTAATTTAGTCAAGGTCGAAGTCAAAGCCATTCAGTTTAGGCCCTAGAAGGGCACTTATGAACGTCGAAACTACTGAAGTTACCACCGGTTCGGAAGTCGCCTTGAACTGAGAAGAACCGGCAAGAAACTCAGTAAGGTTAAATTTTTTATAATATTTTGGTTTTTTTTGGACAGTCTGACAATGTTGGCTTTTTTCATTATATAATATTTTTATTTACATATTTACAATTAAAGTAAAAAATACAAACTATGATATATAGAAAACATCCTCAAAGCCCTCGCTGCTGTCGATAGGCAAGGTTCCCAATTATATGTTTAATTTTTGAATAAATATAATACGCAGAAACACAAAGAAGAAAATAACAACAAGAAAATAAATAAAAAATTATAACCTGATTTTATCAAATTTTATCAAAAAAAAAAAAAAAAATTAAATTCAAATTCAATAAAAATAATTCATCTCACAGATTTATCAACTTTCAATTTTAACTATAAGTAATGTTTTAATGACTCGAAATTTCAAGTTAAAAATAGTATCCTATATTTATCTCCGTAATCCAAATTACCCCTCCGCTATATTGATTAAAATCAGCAGACAGACCTATTATAAATTTAACTAAGAAAGTAGAACATAAATGATTTTAAATTATATTTGTAAAGACTATTAAGTTAATTATTTAAGTTTAAACCTTAGTGGTTTTTGGTTGCTATTTTAATATTAATTATCCTGTATTCTTTTGTTTAAATAATAAATTTAAAAAAAAAAAAATTAATGATGTAATTATTCAAACATGAATTCTCACTCAAGTAGTCATTATTCAATTTTTAAAAACCCCAATGAATGTTGATTGGTTTACTTTTTAACTCAGTCACTCGTATTTTTGTTTTATTTCAGTTATAACACACAAATATTGTCATTGAGACTAGATAAACAATTATAATCCTAACTATAATATTATAATTGCGAATGTGAGTTTGTTTGTTTGTTTGTCGCGATAAAATTTGGTATGCAGATAGCCTATGGTAAGGAGAAGGACAAAGGATACTTTTATCCCGGGAAAACATAAGATCCCCGGGGAACGCGGGGCGGAAGCTAGTATGTAATGAATCTGAGTAAGTTTTGAAAAGAGTAATTGCTGAATTTATTGCAGGCTCTTCTCATCAAAAGCAACCTTCCGAACTGTGCTTTAGTATACCTATATGTTAATCCAGAATATATACTATATGTGAGCCAAATTTCACCCAAATCCATTGAGCCGTTTATGCGAGATTGAGTCACAAATATACATTCATCCGTCAATCCTCACAAACCTTCATTTATAATAATTAAGTAGGAAGTATTTAAGTTGCGCCATATTAAACACAATATTATACTTGAACAACTGAATTTCAGTTAAACTCACTTACTACAGTAACTAAGTTACCTTTGACGGCGAATATTATATTAAATGAATTATTTCGCGTTTGATACGACGAGGATACACCAATGTACCTATCCTAGGTACTTTAAATACCTACTATCTATATATATATATAATAAATATGTCGAACCAGCGTGTCTGTATCACACTGTATATATATGTATACATTATAATTATCCCAACTAATATTATAAATTGAGTTTGTTTGTTTGTTACCTTTTCACGCTTAAACCGTAGAACCGATCGCAATGAATTTTGGTATGCAGATAGCCTATGGTATGGAGAAGGACATAGGCTACTTTTTATCCCGGGAAAACATAAGATCCCTGAGGAACGCGGGTGAAACCGGGGGGCGGAAGCTAGTATTTGTTAGGAATCACGAAGTAATGTAAGCTGTGCCTACCTAGATATAGTGACCTATGTTATTCTGTGGTATGTCGTCTGTCACGAGCCGCATCACGGTGACGTTGTCTTTTATATTTTACTTAATATATCTCGGCTAATAAATAACTAACAGTATCTTAAAACCTGCGTATTATTCACATCCTAACAGGTTATGGGCCCAGGGCGTGATATATAATCGATTTACAGTGAAATATGTGATTTTAAAATCTTCACGTAAAGAAACTTTGTGTGCATTCCATCTATTGACACAGTGTGTAAAAGTCAAAGGGCACAAGCGACACAGTGCCATTGATCTGTGTCATCGCTGTAAATGGAATTGCCCATTTACGTTGGACTCACTCAATTTGTAAAAGAGTGCGGGTTTTTCGCTTTTTTAGAGGTTTAGGAGTAGAAAATACTTCGAAATGGCTGCTTCTATCAAGATTGATCCATTAACTGGTGATAATTATGATACCTGGAAGATTCAAATGCGAGCTATTTTGAAGAAAAATGACTTGTGGGAATATGTAACAGGATTGTTGCCACAGCCAGTGCGCACGGATCCGAAGTACGCTGATTGGAATAAAAATGATGGAAAAGCCGAATCGGACATATTGTTAGCTGTTAGTCCAAGTGAATTGATTGCGTTGGATGGCTTGGAAACATCCAAAGTTATATGGGATAAGTTGAAGTCTTTATATCAATCGGCCGGGCCTGCCAGGAAAGCCTCATTATTAAAGAAGCTTGTTTTGACTCGTATGCAAGAAGAAGATGACCTTAAGAAGCACATTGCAGATTTTTTTGATGCTGTCAAAAAGCTCAAAGAGATTGGTTTGGTAGTGATTGATGAATTATTGGCCATTTTACTACTTTATAGTTTGCCGAATTCCTTCGCTATGTTTCGCACAGCAATGGAATCGAGGGATGATTTGCCAACAACAGAAGTGTTGAAAGTTAAGATCGTCGAGGATTATGAAGGCCGAAAATCGAAAGTAGTTGACCAGGGAGCTATGTTTGTCAGACGTACCAATTCAAATACCTACCAGAAGAAGAACTCAAATGAGAACCAAGGCTATTTTAAAAGTAAAATTGAGTGCTATCGTTGTGGTCGTCGTGGACATTTGGCGAGAGATTGCAAAGTCAAGAACGTCAATAAAAATAAACAGTGTGCAAAACACTTGGGACGGGATAGTGATCCAAAGACGACGATGTTGATGAGCACGACCGAAGAGGTGATGTTTAGTGATCAGACCAACCCTATTTGGTGTATCGACAGTGGATGCACGGGACACATGTGCAATGACAAGCACATGATTCAGGGTTTCACGCGACTGGACTCCGAGCTGAATTTGGCAAATAATGAGAGCACAAATATAACCGGAGCGGGTAAAGTCAGTATTTTAGTGAATACAGGCAGCGAAGAGCGCCAAATTGACATTGAAAAAGTATTCTATGTGTCAGACTTACGAACCAACTTATTGTCAGTTGCGAAAATGACAGATCGCGGGTTCGAAGTTCATTTCAAAAAGAACGATGCGATTGTAATCGATGAGAAAAACAAAATTCATATGCGTGCAGATCGTGTTGGTAATTTATACCATGTTCGAATGAATCATAACGGGGCAAATAATGTCGAGGTGGAGAAGAAGCCCATTGATATATGGCATGAGCGCCTCGGACACCTAAACGAACGTGACTTGAAGGTAATGTCGAAGGATAGTCTAGTGTATGGCTTGACATTCAATGACGGTGAAAAATTGTCTGAGTGTGAAATCTGTATAAGTGAAAAACAGACTTGCAAACCTTTTCCTAGGAGGAGTAGTGCTGATCGCACGAGCCAGTTATTAGAGATCATTCATACTGACGTATGTGGCCCTATGAGACATCAGTCTTTTGGCGGGAAAAAGTATTTTGTTACTTTTACTGATGATAAGTCAAGATGGTGTGAAGTATACTTCATTACGAGCAAAAGTGACGTCCTGCGAGTATTCAAAGAATACAAGGCCTATGTTGAGAAATTTATTGGCATGAAGATTAAGAACCTTCAGTCTGATAACGGTCGTGAATATATAAACTATGAGTTTGATAATTTTTTGAAGAAAGAAGGAATCAGGAGAAGATTATCAGCTCCATATACCCCCCAGCAAAATGGGATTTCAGAGAGGAAAAACAGAACGCTGATAGAGATGGCGCGGTGTATGATGCGTCAGGCAGGAAGCCCACCTTCGTTTTGGGCTGAGGCAGTACACACTGCAAATTATATTAGAAACCGGTGTCCTACAAAAGCGTTAAATGGTCAGATACCATTTCAATTATGGAAAGGGAAGAAACCTACCGTAATCTACATGCAAGTATTTGGATCGAAGGTGTATTATAAAAATAAAGGTACCCAGAAAGGGAAGTTTGATTCTAGTTCAGAATTGGGAATATTCATGGGATATGATATTCAATCTAAAGCCTATAGAATACATGATCCGAAGTCAAAGAAAATTGTAGTGACTCGTGATGTTAAATTCATGAATGAGATGGCGTTCAGGCATAAATACAAGGAAATACTTGATGAAGGAGAAAGTATTAATGATGGGGAAATACTTGTTGACCTAAATATGCATAATGATGACAATGAAAATAAACAAGAAGAGCGTAGAGCTATTTTTCAAACTAGAAAAGATGTAGCAAAAGATAAAAGACCTCTAGAGAGTGTATACGAACAAGAAGAAGAAAGAAATAAAATAATACCTCGAAGAAAGAGAACAGATACAGTCTTGTGGGAAAGATTAATAGAGCCTACAACAAGAGGAAGAGGTAGACTAGTCGGTACTAGTTCAATGGAAAGACCGCAACTAGAAAACAGATCGGTAAGTGAACACGAATCAGAAGATGAAGAATCGGATGAACAACTAACAGCAGGAATAGCAACGATAGATCCTATGACTTGGAGTGAAATTGAGAATACGAACGATGTAAACGCATGGAGAAGTGCCATGGAAAATGAATATTTGGCACAGATTAAAAATGGTACGTGGGAAATCGTATCGCGACCATCGAATCGAAAAGTGATTGGAAGTCGATTTGTATTTAGAACTAAAACTACTGGCAAGAAAGTACGACTGGTTGCGAAGGGATGTTCTCAACGACCTGGGGAGGATTTTCATGAGACCTCATCTCCAGTAGTAAGATCGTCATCAATAAGACTCATAGCTGCATTATCAGCTGAATTAGGACTAGAGATCCATCAGATGGACGTAGTAACAGCTTATCTGAATGGCTCGCTAGATGAGGAAGTATTTATGGAAGTACCTGATCAGCTACGTGATGTTCTAGACAGAGTACTTGGAAACCAAAAGATCGGAACACAAAGAAAAATCATTAGAGATAAGAAAATTATCGAGACAGCTACGCACTGGAGTAAATTATTGGATAAGTGTGATAATAGTGTGTGTCTGTTGAAAAAGAGTTTGTATGGTTTACGACAGTCTGGTTTGCAATGGCATAAGAAGCTGGTAGAAAAACTGGTGAGTGTTGGATTCAAAGCAACGCAGCAGGATCCATGTCTATTTGTAGCACGAAAAGGTGAGCGAATGATGTTAATTGCGATTTATGTTGATGATTTAATTTTAGCGACAAATGATGATGCATGGTTGCGCGATGTGAAAGGACAATTATCTAACGCATTCGAGATGAAAGACATGGGAAAGATAAATCATTGCTTGGGTATTGAATTTACTCGTGATGAAGAATACAGAGTGTATCTTAATCAAAGTGTGTATTTAGAGAAAATATTAGAACGCTTTGGTATGAGTGATTGTAAGCCTACAATGACGCCTATGGATGTAAATGTAAAATTGGAGAAGCCTGAATGTGCGAAGGATGATGTGATGAAGTATCCTTATCAAAGTTTAATAGGTGCTTTGATGTATCTGGCTGTGACTACGCGACCAGATATTGCGTATGCCGTAAATTATCTGAGCCAATATAATACGAATTATGATATCGAACATTGGAAAGCGGCGAAACGTGTGTTAAGGTATCTAAAAGGTACGGCAGAGCAAGGTTTAATGTACGAAAGAACTGGTTTACCATTGTTTGGTGTGGTTGATGCAGACTGGGGTTCGAATGCGGTTGATCGTAGGTCTTATTCCGGATTTGCATTTATATTAGCCGGTGCTCCAATCAGCTGGGAAGCACCGGCTAATATAAATGCAAATCCGGAATAAGACCTACGATCAACCGCATTCGAACCCCAGTCTGCATCAACCACACCAAACAATGGTAAACCAGTTCTTTCGTACATTAAACCTTGCTCTGCCGTACCTTTTAGATACCTTAACACACGTTTGGCACCAGTATGGCAATGAGCACGGTGAAAATAGTCTATAATAATGTGAGTAACATGGTCATGTTTGGGTAATAGCGCGGGATGCTGAGCTTCATACGGAAGATTTGCATTTGAAAGTCTTCCTCCAATTCTAATAATTTTATTTTGATCTATAAAAAGGTCAAGTTTTTTAAGTGGGGAAGATAATTTAATCTTTTGAATATTATTAATTAAATTTTGAAAGTGAAATTGTTGTACAGAGCGTATTAAATAAATTTCAGCTTTATTTAGCTCAGAAGCTGTGATGTGGCTGGGAACTTTAACACGAGAAATTATGCGAGTAACTCTAAGTATGTATACTATTATGCGTAATATTTTATTCCATGATGAGTATTTTAGAGCAAGCTCATATATTAAATTAGGCTCAACAGAAGTGGACGCGGTACAAGTAACAAGCGTTTTACTATTAAATTCAGGTAGTTCCTTACAGCATTCGGGACTAAATGAAGATACGCTCTGTACAACAATTTCACTTTCAAAATTTAATTAATAATATTCAAAAGATTAAATTATCTTCCCCACTTAAAAAACTTGACCTTTTTATAGATCAAAATAAAATTATTAGAATTGGAGGAAGACTTTCAAATGCAAATCTTCCGTATGAAGCTCAGCATCCCGCGCTATTACCCAAATATGGAATGGCTAATGGGTTTGGTAAACCTTGAGTGGACTGTATTCTTGCGATTTCGAATTTGGACTCAACTCGTAGCGGTACCAGATGTAGTCAAAGGTTTGGACGTACCTGCAAATCCCAAGGGCGAATGCTGCTCACGCTCATGTATTTCTATTTTAATTTGTATAATAATTTTGCGTATGTGACGTACGTATACTTATAGAAAATCCAAGCGATTGTCTCTCTAGAGGTATTTTACCTGAGCAACTGGCGTCGCATCACTTATGGTGGCACGGACCGAAATGGTTGCAAAATCCAGTTACAGAGTGGCCCATCACTTCATTTAGTCCCGAATGCTGTAAGGAACTACCTGAATTTAATAGTAAAACGCTTGTTACTTGTACCGCGTCCACTTCTGTTGAGCCTAATTTAATATATGAGCTTGCTCTAAAATACTCATCATGGAATAAAATATTACGCATAATAGTATACATACTTAGAGTTACTCGCATAATTTCTCGTGTTAAAGTTCCCAGCCACATCACAGCTTCTGAGCTAAATAAAGCTGAAATTTATTTAATACGCTCTGTACAACAATTTCACTTTCAAAATTTAATTAATAATATTCAAAAGATTAAATTATCTTCCCCACTTAAAAAACTTGACCTTTTTATAGATCAAAATAAAATTATTAGAATTGGAGGAAGACTTTCAAATGCAAATCTTCCGTATGAAGCTCAGCATCCCGCGCTATTACCCAAACATGACCATGTTACTCACATTATTATAGACTATTTTCACCGTGCTCATTGCCATACTGGTGCCAATCTTCTGAGCTCGCTGCTGCGTCAGAAGTATTGGATACTTTCAGCTAGGAGTGTCATTAGACATAGAGTACATTCATGTAACTTCTGTTTTAAAAATTCCCCTTCATTTATCAGCCCAAAAATGGCTGATTTACCCTCTTGTCGTGTTCAGGAGACCAAAGCGTTTGTGCATACAGGCGTTGACTATGCTGGACCCATTAGAGTAACATTATGTAGACGCAGAGGTCAAAGGAGTCAAAAGGCATATATTTGCTTGTTTATATGCTTAGTTACCAAAGCTATACATATCGAGTTGGCTACGGATGTGTCGTCAGATACTTTTATTTCCGCTTTTAAGCGCTTTATTTCCCGTCGAGGGCCGGTTTCTTTTCTTTACTCCGATAATGGAACCAACTTCGTTGGAGCTAAAGCTCAATTACAAGAACTACTTGCCGATCAGTACCGCATTGAATGGAGAATGATTCCACCCCGCGCCCCACATTTCGGAGGATTGTGGGAATCTAATATAAAATCTGTTAAAACTCATCTATACCGTGTTGTCGGTTCGCAGCTCCTCACATATGAAGAGCTCCTCACTGTTCTTACCCAAATTGAAACAATCTTAAATTCTAGACCGCTTTGCATTTTATCTGAGTATCCTTACCCGGAGCCTCTTACTCCTGCTCATTTTATAATGGCTTCACCATTGACTTCATTGCCGCTTCAGAATGTCTCCGAGGAAACTATATCTTTACGTTGTCGGAAACAATTATTAGATCAAATGGTGTGTAGCTATTGGAAAAGATGGCGTATAGAATATTTACATAACCTTCAAGTTAGACAGAAATGGCTCATTAATAAGGATAACATTAGGATTGGTACTGTGGTTCTTATACACCAAGATGATATTCCCCCTTTACGATGGCCGTTGGGTATAATATCTCAAGTTTATCCAGGCAAGGATGGAAATATCCGCGTCGCTTTAGTAAAAACTTCGAATGGATCATTCAAAAGACCCATTGTCAAGTTATGTCCATTACCCTCACAATAAAACATCATACCAAATTTTACATTAATTTCTTTAGTAAGTTATAGTATAATTTTTATTTTTTTTGAGAACATTACGTATTCTCAAGGCGGCGGAGGATGTTTAGGCCAAATATTATATCCCATTTAATTTAAAGTAAAAAGATTACTCTTATCGAGTTTCATGGTCGAGCCTCTACTTCCCGATTCCTACCCTTTCCCACATCCTATATGAGAGAGAGAAAAGAGTTTCGGGAATCTCCGAGATGCTTCGACAACGCATCGCCAAGCGCGCGTGTGTGAGTGAAATGCAACGGCACGCGCCCCCGCAACCCGCATAATTCAGTACGTAAAAATAAATCGATCGAAACGCATTAAAAAACTGTGATTTGTGAAATAATAAAATATAGTGCCTATCGCTGTGTCGGATTGCCATAGGAGTTCCTGGTAAGTCCTTACCTTTTTCCTAGGAGGCTCCTCATCATCCAAATTAATAACTTTACTGCTAGTTATACCAAAAACTAACCATTTTTCTGAATAATTTTATTTTGATCTATAAAAAGGTCAAGTTTTTTAAGTGGGGAAGATAATTTAATCTTTTGAATATTATTAATTAAATTTTGAAAGTGAAATTGTTGTACAGAGCGTATTAAATAAATTTCAGCTTTATTTAGCTCAGAAGCTGTGATGTGGCTGGGAACTTTAACACGAGAAATTATGCGAGTAACTCTAAGTATGTATACTATTATGCGTAATATTTTATTCCATGATGAGTATTTTAGAGCAAGCTCATATATTAAATTAGGCTCAACAGAAGTGGACGCGGTACAAGTAACAAGCGTTTTACTATTAAATTCAGGTAGTTCCTTACAGCATTCGGGACTAAATGAAGTGATGGGCCACTCTGTAACTGGATTTTGCAACCATTTCGGTCCGTGCCACCATAAGTGATGCGACGCCAGTTGCTCAGGTAAAATACCTCTAGAGAGACAATCGCTTGGATTTTCTATACCACTAACGTGGTAGAAATGTTTAGGGTTAAGATTTTCTTGACATTTTGCAATGCGGTTACTAACAAAAACATTCCATCTATGTGGAGATGAATGTATCCATGACAAGGCTATTTTAGAATCGGAGAATGCAAATATATTATTAATAGGGGTTCGAGCACTATAAGTCTCGTTAATTAATTTAATTAGTTTTGACATAAGAACAGCGGCGCATAACTCCAAACGAGCTAGCGAAACTACCTTTACAGGTGCAACCTTTGATTTTGCACACACCAACCGTACGTGTATGTTACCATCAGGATTGGTCACATGTAAATATATGACGCTGCCATAAGCCTTAAGACTGGCATCGGCAAAGCCGACAATATTTGTTAAGCAGCCCATAGAAACAGCTAAATGACGCGGTATTTTTAATGTAGAAAGAAGAGGCAATTGCTCTTTAAATTGATTAAATAGAGAAACAATAGAGTCTGGGGGTGTTTCATCCCAATCTATATGAAGATTCCATAAATCTTTAATTAATAATTTGGCAAATAATACCACTGGGGCAGCGAATCCAAGTACATCCCACAAGCGGGCAATTGTTGAAAGTATGAACCTTTTGGTACACTTATCATATAAGTCAGATGTAGTAAAAGTGAAGCTATCATCTGCAGGAATCCATTTAATGCCTAAAATTTTAAGATTATCGTTATCTGAAAAATCTATAGAAGCACGATTGGATTGCGGCACAGAGACAAGCAATTCCTGTGAGTTGCTCGCCCATTTGGTGAGATCAAAACCACCTGCTTTGAAAAGAGAGATGAGCTCTTGAGACAAGACCTTAGCTTCTTCTAACGTCTGAATGGAAGTGGCTAAGTCATCCATATAAAGTTCACGTGAAGCTACTTCAGCAGCGCGCGGGAATAGATTTTTCTCGTCTGAGGACAACTGGCGCACAGTGCGCATGGCTAAAAATGGACTGGACTTAAGTCCGAACGCAACTCGGTTAAATTGAAATACTCGTATTGGATCAGTAGGATCAAAGCGGAATAATATTTTTTGATATTTTCTATGCTCATCAATAACAGCAATTTGTAAGTACATTTGTTTTATATCTGCGGTAATAGCAATGGGAAATAAGCGGAAGTTCAACAATAAAATAAACAAACCATTTTCTGGTACGCCTTCGAGCGGATTCCTTTTGAGTCAGCCATTACTGATATTTCATTTCTATCAAATCACGTATAATTTCCCGCTTTCTATAGATTTTATGCCTCGATATAGGTATATACCTCATAATATTCAAGTCTTATACCTCTTATATAGGTTTAGACTTTATAATACCTACCAGAAGAAGAACTCAAATGAGAACCAAGGCTATTTTAAAAGTAAAATTGAGTGCTATCGTTGTGGTCGTCGTGGACATTTGGCGAGAGATTGCAAAGTCAAGAACGTCAATAAAAATAAACAGTGTGCAAAACACTTGGGACGGGATAGTGATCCAAAGACGACGATGTTGATGAGCACCACCGAAGAGGTGATGTTTAGTGATCAGACCAACCCTATTTGGTGTATCGACAGTGGATGCACGGGACACATGTGCAATGACAAGCACATGATTCAGGGTTTCACGCGACTGGACTCCGAGCTGAATTTGGCAAATAATGAGAGCACAAATATAACCGGAGCGGGTAAGGTCAGTATTTTAGTGAATACAGGCAGCGAAGAGCGCCAAATTGACATTGAAAAAGTATTCTATGTGTCAGACTTACGAACCAACTTATTGTCAGTTGCGAAAATGACAGATCGCGGGTTCGAGGTTCATTTCAAAAAGAACGATGCGATTGTAATCGATGAGAAAAACAAAATTCATATGCGTGCAGATCGTGTTGGTAATTTATACCATGTTCGAATGAATCATAACGGGGCGAATAATGTCGAGGTGGAGAAGAAGCCCATTGATATATGGCATGAGCGCCTCGGACACCTCAGCGAACGTGACTTGAAGGTATTGTCGAAGGATAGTCTAGTGTATGGCTTGACATTCAATGACGGTGAAAAATTGTCTGAGTGTGAAATCTGTATAAGTGAAAAGCAGACTTGCAAGCCTTTTCCTAGGAGGAGTAGTGCTGATCGCACGAGCCAGTTATTAGAGATCATTCATACTGACGTATGTGGCCCTATGAGACATCAGTCTTTTGGCGGGAAAAAGTATTTTGTTACTTTTACTGATGATAAGTCAAGATGGTGTGAAGTATACTTCATTACGAGCAAAAGTGACGTCCTGCGAGTATTCAAAGAATACAAGGCCTATGTTGAAAAATTTACTGGCATGAAGATTAAGAACCTTCAGTCTGATAACGGTCGTGAATATATAAACTATGAGTTTGATAATTTTTTGAAGAAAGAAGGAATTAGGAGAAGATTATCAGCTCCATATACCCCCCAGCAAAATGGGATTTCAGAGAGGAAAAACAGAACGCTGATAGAGATGGCGCGGTGTATGATGCGTCAGGCAGGAAGCCCACCTTCGTTTTGGGCTGAGGCAGTACACACTGCAAATTATATTAGAAACCGGTGTCCTACAAAAGCGTTAAATGGTCAGATACCATTTCAATTATGGAAAGGGAAGAAACCTACCGTAATCTACATGCAAATATTTGGATCGAAGGTGTATTATAAAAATAAAGGTACCCAGAAAGGGAAGTTTGATTCTAGTTCAGAATTGGGAATATTCATGGGATATGATATTCAATCTAAAGCCTATAGAATACATGATCCGAAGTCAAAGAAAATTGTAGTGACTCGTGATGTTACATTCATGAATGAGATGGCGTTCAGGCATGAATACAAGGAAATACTTGATGAAGAAGAAAGTATTAATGATGGGGAAATACTTGTTGACCTAAATATGCATAATGATGACAATGAAAATAAACAAGAAGAGCATAGAGCTATTTTTCAAACTAGAAAAGATGTAGCAAAAGATAAAAGACCTCTAGAGAGTGTATACGAACAAGAAGAAGAAAGAAATAAAATAATACCTCGAAGAAAGAGAACAGATACAGTCTTGTGGGAAAGATTAATAGAGCCTACAACAAGAGGAAGAGGTAGACTAGTCGGTACTAGTTCAATGGAAAGACCGCAACTAGAAAACAGATCGGTAAGTGAACACGAATCAGAAGATGAAGAATCGGATGAACAACTAACAGCAGGAATAGCAACGATAGATCCTATGACTTGGAGTGAAATTGAGAATACGAACGATGTAAACGCATGGAGAAGTGCCATGGAAAATGAATATTTGGCACAGATTAAAAATGGTACGTGGGAAATCGTATCGCGACCATCGAATCGAAAAGTGATTGGAAGTCGATTTGTATTTAGAACTAAAACTACTGGCAAGAAAGTACGACTGGTTGCGAAGGGATGTTCTCAACGACCTGGGGAGGATTTTCATGAGACCTCATCTCCAGTAGTAAGATCGTCATCAATAAGACTCATAGCTGCATTATCAGCTGAATTAGGACTAGAGATCCATCAGATGGACGTAGTAACAGCTTATCTGAATGGCTCGCTAGATGAGGAAGTATTTATGGAAGTACCTGATCAGCTACGTGATGTTCTAGACAGAGTACTTGGAAACCAAAAGATCGGAACACAAAGAAAAATCATTAGAGATAAGAAAATTATCGAGACAGCTACGCACTGGAGTAAATTATTGGATAAGTGTGATAATAGTGTGTGTCTGTTGAAAAAGAGTTTGTACGGTTTACGACAGTCTGGTTTGCAATGGCATAAGAAGCTGGTAGAAAAACTGGTGAGTGTTGGATTCAAAGCAACGCAGCAGGATCCATGTCTATTTGTAGCACGAAAAGGTGAGCGAATGATGTTAATTGCGATTTATGTTGATGATTTAATTTTAGCGACAAATGATGATGCATGGTTGCGCGATGTGAAAGGACAATTATCTAACGCATTCGAGATGAAAGACATGGGAAAGATAAATCATTGCTTGGGTATTGAATTTACTCGTGATGAAGAATACAGAGTGTATCTTAATCAAAGTGTGTATTTAAAGAAAATATTAGAACGCTTTGGTATGAGTGATTGTAAGCCTACAATGACGCCTATGGATGTAAATGTAAAATTGGAGAAGCCTGAATGTGCGAAGGATGATGTGATGAAGTACCCTTATCAAAGTTTAATAGGTGCTTTGATGTATCTGGCTGTGACTACGCGACCAGATATTGCGTATGCCGTAAATTATCTGAGCCAATATAATACGAATTATGATATCGAACATTGGAAAGCGGCGAAACGTGTGTTAAGGTATCTAAAAGGTACGGCAGAGCAAGGTTTAATGTACGAAAGAACTGGTTTACCATTGTTTGGTGTGGTTGATGCAGACTGGGGTTCGAATGCGGTTGATCGTAGGTCTTATTCCGGATTTGCATTTATATTAGCCGGTGCTCCAATCAGCTGGGAAGCACGAAAGCAACGAACAGTTGCGTTGTCGAGCACAGAAGCTGAGTACATGGCTATCTCAGAAGCTACTAAAGAAGCTATGTATTTGCGGGATGTGTTGAGTAGTGTTGGACTAAAATGCGAGTGTGTGACATTATTCAACGATAACCAGGGTGCGATAAAGCTTGCTGAAAGTAGAAACTACCGTGCACGAACAAAGCACATTGATGTGAGGCACCACTTCGTTCGAGATATGTGCGAACAAGGTGTTATTGATTTGAAATACTTAAGTACAGATAGAATGCCTGCAGATGTTTTGACCAAGGGTTTGAATGGGACAAAGCATCAAGAATGCATGCGTAATCTAGGTATGATTGATGTATCTAAGGGTTAGATAGATTTGCTTACTACTTCGAGGGGAGGTGTTAGGAATCACGAAGTAATGTAAGCTGTGCCTACCTAGATATAGTGACCTATGTTATTCTGTGGTATGTCGTCTGTCACGAGCCGCATCACGGTGACGTTGTCTTTTATATTTTACTTAATATATCTCGGCTAATAAATAACTAACAGTATCTTAAAACCTGCGTATTATTCACATCCTAACAGGTTATGGGCCCAGGGCGTGATATATAATCGATTTACAGTGAAATATGTGATTTTAAAATCTTCACGTAAAGAAACTTTGTGTGCATTCCATCTATTGACACAGTGTGTAAAAGTCAAAGGGCACAAGCGACACAGTTCCATTGATCTGTGTCATCGCTGTAAATGGAATTGCCCATTTACGTTGGAATCACTCACTTTGTAAAAGAGTGCGGGTGTTTCGCTTTTTAAGAGGTTTAGGAGTAGAAAATACTTCGAAATGGCTGCTTCTATCAAGATTGATCCATTAACTGGTGATAATTATGATACCTGGAAGATTCAAATGCGAGCTATTTTGAAGAAAAATGACTTGTGGGAATATGTAACAGGATTGTTGCCACAGCCAGTGCGCACGGATCCGAAGTACGCTGATTGGAATAAAAATGATGGAAAAGCCGAATCGGACATATTGTTAGCTGTTAGTCCAAGTGAATTGATTGCGTTGGATGGCTTGGAAACATCCAAAGTTATATGGGATAAGTTGAAGTCTTTATATCAATCGGCCGGGCCTGCCAGGAAAGCCTCATTATTAAAGAAGCTTGTTTTGATTGGTACGTCTGACAAACATAGCTCCCTGGTCAACTACTTTCGATTTTCGGCCTTCATAATCCTCGACGATCTTAACTTTCAACACTTCTGTTGTTGGCAAATCATCCCTCGATTCCATTGCTGTGCGAAACATAGCGAAGGAATCCGGCAAACTATAAAGTAGTAAAATGGCCAATAATTCATCAATCACTACCAAACCAATCTCTTTGAGCTTTTTGACAGCATCAAAAAAATCTGCAATGTGCTTCTTGAGGTCATCTTCTTCTTGCATACGAGTCAAAACAAGCTTCTTTAATAATGAGGCTTTCCTGGCAGGCCCGGCCGATTGATATAAAGACTTCAACTTATCCCATATAACTTTGGATGTTTCCAAGCCATCCAACGCAATCAATTCACTTGGACTAACAGCTAACAATATGTCCGATTCGGCTTTTCCATCATTTTTATTCCAATCAGCGTACTTCGGTGAGTACATGGCTATCTCAGAAGCTACTAAAGAAGCCATGTATTTGCGGGATGTGTTGAGTAGTGTTGGACTAAAATGCGAGTGTGTGACATTATTCAACGATAACCAGGGTGCGATAAAGCTTGCTGAAAGTAGAAACTACCGTTCACGAACAAAGCACATTGATGTGAGGCACCACTTCGTTCGAGATATGTGCGAACAAGGTGTTATTGATTTGAAATACTTAAGTACAGATAGAATGCCTGCAGATGTTTTGACCAAGGGTTTGAATGGGACAAAGCATCAAGAATGCATGCGTAATCTAGGTATGATTGATGTATCTAAGGGTTAGATAGATTTGCTTACTACTTCGAGGGGAGGTGTTAGGAATCACGAAGTAATGTAAGCTGTGCCTACCTAGATATAGTGACCTATGTTATTCTGTGGTATGTCGTCTGTCACGAGCCGCATCACGGTGACGTTGTCTTTTATATTTTACTTAATATATCTCGGCTAATAAATAACTAACAGTATCTTAAAACCTGCGTATTATTCACATCCTAACAGTATTAAATATTATTTATCAAAAATATGGGTGATGTAGGATTTTTTGTCCGTCTGTCTGTCAGTAAAATGAAACATTTTCGTGGGAGGTGTTAGGTTTAATTAAAATAAAATTTTAATTTTCATAAAAATCGGGCCCGAGACTCCTTTGAGTATTTTTCGCCATCCTTTTATCTGTGTATAACAGTACAATCCACAATGAAATATATATCCCAATTGGAAATTCAGTTATAACTACATTTCAGTTTAATTTGCGACATAATTGTGGCTTTGTGACTGATAAAAGCGTATTTAAATCAACGGATGAAACGGGGGATTTATTGCGGAAACCTGTTTCTATTTCCATGAATTTCAACTATGGTTACAGTTATAGTGCGCTCTCATATCTTGAATAAATTATGATCTAATTATTTTTAGCTTTACTATCAATCATACTACAAAAAAATGGATAATATTTGGCCACAAACAAATTTAAACTTTACATACCTAGAAAACGTCTGATAATATGAATAAAAATGAATGCTACGGTGACGACTACAGGATTGAAAGTGTACATATTGCGCCGACCATTATTGGAAATAGATACATTGGGCTTACGTTTAGCCATAGACTGACCCTAGATGACGTTAAGGTGACGCCTCTGAAATTCAACGTGCTGCGTCCCGCTCCCTACTATAGCGACCTCTCATAGAAAACCCGCGTAAACGGAACGGGCGTATGCGACAAAATGGTTTTTATTGTTTAATTTAATAACTACAAATATATATCATAAAACCTAAGTACAATTTATAGTATCAGTTTCAATTAATATATGTAGAAATTTTGGAACCTCAAATCGATCCTCAATGTCGGTAAAATTGGAATCTCTTATTTTAAAGAGGTCTTTTTGATTAATTATTTTGAGTTATAAAAGTTAACCAATCGTGTTATGCAACGTACAAAATAAAGTCAAAAACATGATGAATTCTTACAATAAATTTCATTTCGTTCACTTCAGTCTATGTTGAGAAAAATCGGAATCCTTGCAACCAAAATCTTCAAGGCGTCGCCTTAAGACGCTTAATAAGAACTAAGATGGACCACGGTTGTAATAAAATTAAAGACTTAACTTAGCAAAACGGTCTGTAATTAGAAGGATCTATAAGTTGCTAGGACATACAGGACGCAGTTCTGGACACAGTTCATCTCATAAGTCTCCAGTAGTTATAAGGAATGATGATTATCATTTCAAATAAGAATATCAATTGACTAGCTTCCGCCCCGCGGTTTCACCCGCGTTCCCGAGGGATCTTATGTTCTCTCGGGATTAAAAGTAGCCTATAGCCTTCCTCGATAAATGGGCTATCTAACACTGAAATAATTTCTCTTCAGCTTTATAATATTATTATAGATTAATATAGAAGATAAAGGCATTGAACTCTATTTAAATTAACGTCATAAACAGACAAACTAATCCTTAACCAAGTTCCTAATTAAAACAATATTTAAGTTACTAAAAGGTAGTCGTGGGGATTTCTAAAGTGCAGGTACAATCCTCTTAATTAACAGACAATGCTTTGACGCAGTGAAGGAGTGGTTTAACTATCATATGATAATGATACCAGTTCTCTCTCTAGAACTTAATATTGTAGTAGTGATATATCAGAAGTAGAATAATTGTTTAATGAAACTCACTAATTTGTAAAGCATGAACTCATCTTATCACATCATGGTAAAACGATAAGGAAAATAAAATTCATATCACTCATTTTTGGTACGGTGTGGTATGAAAGAAACTACGAAATAAAAATACACGATGCCGCACGATAGCTTCGTTCCAATGTTAAGAATTCCTCCTCAAATTTTTTTTGAAACTATTTTTGACGGGCCGGTTGGCGTGGTTGGTAAGATACCCTATCTATCACGCCGCAGGTCGTGGGTTCGATTCCCACTCAGGACAAACATTTGTGTGCATGAATATGTCTGTTTGTCCTGTGTCTGGGTGTAATTATCTATATATGTATGTATTTACAAAAGAAAAGTAGTATATGTAGTATATCAGTTAACTGGCTTCCATAGTACAAGCTCTGCTTAGTTTGGGGTCAGATGGCCGTGTGTGAGGAATAATGTCCCAGAATGTCCCAGAAAGTAAAAAAACATGTAGATAACATTTTCAGTTCACCGATACTTGATATTCCGTCTTATACTAAAAGCTCAAATAATACCATTAACAAATATAAATACTTACAAAGAAACTAACAGAAAAATTCACAAAACTTCAAATGGCTAAAACAACAAACCGCTCGACAACTCCGCTGATGACCACATTAGCTGTCACTCAAATGAATCGAAAAGGGAGAGAGACAAAAAATCTAATCAAATAGGGAAGAAAGAGAGAATCTTGATAAACAACGCGGCCAATCGAGCCGGAATGACACGACGACAAGGAAAAACAAATTGTCGGATCGTATTGTGGATGGAAATGGAAGAAAAAACATGATCAGGGCAGTAAGCTACGAGAAACTGTAGTCGGAGTAGCTGTCAGTACATTTTTGAAATAAGATAGATAATTAACTGTTAATTAGTATGATTTGATAAAGACAATCTGAATTGTTTTAAGAAAACATAAATAAAACAAAAATGGTTATGTAGAAATCAGTGATTGAAATGTATGTTAAACAATACATGATAGATATAAATATTTATTACAAGAAAATGAACATATTTATTCAAGGCAAACTCCCACTTGACCACCTTACATCCATTTATACCGCATACAAAACATCCAATCTTATATCCATCCAATATAAGCAATAGTACACCAAAAGCCTTTCCTAGATTAGTTTTCTTTCATGCTCCAAATATCTTAAGAACACACTGGTGGCAGAGAAGGGTCTTGGACATCAATCAGCCCCTCCCTATTCCCCCTCCTGCTGTCTTGCTCTGACACGGTTGTGATTTGTCAAATTGTGTGTTTGTTTAATGGTTAGTTGGATTTGGATGGATTTGGAAAACATGTGTGCTGATGGAATTCGTGTAACTAATGATTGCTGGCTGATATGTTTAAAATCCGTCTCTGGCCCAGGCTTCCAAATGTCGAATCATTTGTAATAAACTGTTTGTTACAATGTACTATTTTTGCTTTATTCTTGCAGGTTCTTTTAGGAAATTTCAAGAAGATGTATTATCATAAAAATAGTAATTCACAAATGATAAATTGAATGACTCCATCTGCAAATCGATATGAAAATCGCATTCGGGATTAACGGTCAATAATCTTGGGTGAGGTCCATCGTTGATTTACTACCGATGAAATTGGAGCATATGTTAGCTTCAGAGCCATTGAATGTCGCCATTCCAACAGACTATTTGATATCAAATCCGGCGTGATGGGTGTGAATCGATTCTCAGTTCTTTCTTCATTGATGGTTACAGTTTGGTTGATTATTATAATTATTCATGAAGATGCATCCTTAGCCCTGCCCTGTGTTATTGAAATAATTATTTCTGCTAGATAATTTATGCAGTCGTCAAGAAAAGAGTAAGGCTCTGATAGAATAACACGCACTCGTTGAAGACTATTGTCTTCAAATAGTCTTTTGTTGAATTGAATTGAAGTTGAATTGTTCAATTGATTCCTTTGAACAAGAACCTTAAACTCCTCTACAACTTTGAGAACAGTGTGCCCAAAAGTCATCGATACCATAATGAGATTGTAGTTAAACGCAACTAAAGAATAAACGCAATATAATAATAGCAAGACATATTATGTGTGATGGTAAATCCAAAAAGAAATGAATCAAAAAGGATCTAAAACCCCTGTAAATAAATACCGATCAGCGGACTTAATAAACGGATATTAAGCGCGGGCATAAGAAAAAATAACGTTAAAACGAACCGAGCTCATTCTTCCTAATATCATTTATCATCGTGTTTAGCCAATTTCCTCCCGACTCCTGACTGGAATCTTTGACGGGCGCTGAAAATCTTGGAAAAAATTGAGACTGCCTTAAATAACATTTTATAACGAGTCTGGAGAATTTAATTTGCACGACGGCGCATTTTTCTACTACTGCGGACTTTCTTTAAGATATTACTTGATATGATGTATGTTGATACTTTTTTTAATTTAAATACTGTATAGTTTACGTAGTTTACACGCAATTTTGAGTCGACATATAGAAAAGAATTTTGTTTGTTGTACCTATGAATTATGATCGACAATGTTTTTTTATGTCTTACAATAAGCCTCACCATATAGGAGCCGCTTGCCACACCCACCACACGAGATGAGGACTTCAGTATTCATACATTTTGTATGTTAAGTACTAACTAAAAATGAAATAATAGCTTATTTGAAGCTCCAGGCCACGCCTCATTAATCTATGGGGACTCTATGAAAACCCGTTCAATAGTTTGGAAGATTAACGTGTAGACAGACAGAATAAAAAAAATATCAATTTTCATTCTATGACTCTTCACACACTCTATATTTGGTAAAAAAAAAGATATATTGTAGATACAGTATCAAAATACCCCAACCCAATGTACCCACTCAAAAACAGACACTAATGTGTAGGGATGTTCACGTTAGATGAAGTAGTCACTGGATACGGGGTCTAATAACGGCCCGGCGACCGGACCCAGGCTATTTACACCTAATAGCCAACCATACGTCGTTTGGACCCGAGGCGTAGAGGACATCTGTTGAGTGACGGCACTATCAACTTGAGGTTTCAGCTACTTTAATTGGGGTCAGGCTTTTTTGTTTGAATGTAATTTTAATTGCGATGAGTTGAGAAATCTAGAAAAAGTTTACGAAAGTTATAAAGCCTTCACTATTTAATTTAGACAGGATATTTACTTAATAGTATGGTATGGTTTTTCAGAGTATGTTTCAAGTTTATTTCTATATAAAAATATATACTGGATTTTTTATTTATTTATTGAAGATGGATGATTGATCAATATTGAGTGAGATACTATTTCTATGAAAATTCGTTTTAGAACAGAAATTACTAACCAAACTAAATCACAATCACGTATTAATTGTATTTCGATTTATTTTGGAAGGTAGTAGAACTCTTAGTGCAGAGTTCGCCCGGGGAAGTACTACCACCGAAATAGTAATGCACTTGTATTACTGTGTTTCGGTTAGGAGGGTATGGGAGCCGGTGAAATTACAGGGACAGAAGACTTAACACCTTCATGTCTCAAGGTTGGCAACGCGTGAGTGATACCCTTGGCAGGGAAAATATAAAATTGTATTTTCTTTGCCCGTGGTGTTATGAGCATCTATAGGCTACGGTAACCGCTTACCATCAGGTGGGCCGTAACCTAGTTTGCCACCTAAGTGGTTTAAAAAAAATAAAAAAAACTAAAACCACAATTACGTTTTTTTTTATTTTTGTTGATATTTTAGATTTGCATTGAATGTACTGTTATTCATATCATAAAGAATCCTATTGTTAGTGGCAGAAGGTTCAGATTTGTAATGTTAATATAATTTGAATCATCAGAAAGTTAAGTTGCATTAACTATTAGGTAATGAAGAATTATAATCGGTGACGAGTTTAATTTCTTAGCCAGATATGAATTATATACCAGAAATAAGCAATAAAAATGTATTTTATTGCTGTATTAATGTACGGTTTACAATGTTTACATTAAACATAGTGGCCTAGTTATGAAATGGTGTAGTGGCACGACTCAGGTCTCGTTCCAGACGCCAAATTTATTATAAATAGTTCACAGAATAAACATACTACAGTGTTGTAATAAAACGTTAAGTTTTCGAGTGTTCCGTGTAGCATAAAGCATATTTTCAGAAGAGGACAGGTTGGGACACGTTTCTGGTGTTTAAAAGTATTTTTGTTTTTATTTTTTACCTAATTATATGAAGATAAGTGTTGTTCTAAAATATGAATATCGATACCCGAAACTAAATAATAAAAATAAAAATATTGTTGCTAATATTTGAGAAGTGGAGTTATGAAGATCATTTTGAATTTTTAATAAATATTTCTTGTGTTTTAATTTATGAAATAAACTTGAATCGCCTATATTTGGAAAATATTTTCATGAATTGCACATTAAGCTTGTGGCAATGGATTATTGTGTTAATAATACTTTTAATACTATACAAAACCATAAATTCTTATAAATAATTGACGGCCATTTGTAATTGAGGAACCGACATGTAATAAACGCATTGAATGCAAAATTTATACGTAGCATCTATTGTAATACGTCATAGGCGCTTATAATAAATTAAAACCGAAGAAATATTCCTTAAAAATCCGAAATAAAAGGACTTTCCACCTTTAGGTTAGATTCATGACATAAAATGATGAAAAAAAAAAACAACAGTTATTTCCACCATTATTTCGAATAAACCTTTCACTTCCATTTAACTTCCATAAATAAGTCTCAAGATGCTGCAAATGATCTAACAGCAGCTTTAATCTCTAATATTCCTCTCGAATCGATCTCAGGCACTAGATCAAGCAAAACGCACGGTGTGCTCGCTAAGTACTGCTCTAGGCATAAACTTGGACAAACAGACCACCCATTTCATATTATCTTGCCACAACACTAAGCACACAATGTATCTTAATTCTAGTGACGGGATGATGTGGTATCGATTATTTAAAAAAATATTTTTTTAAATTATTTGAATCAGCTATATAAATTACTAGCTTTTTCGCGCGGTTTCACCCGCGTGAAAAGAAGCATATTCCACGATAAATGGGCAATCCAACACTGAAATAATTTTTCAAATCGAACATGTAGATCCTGAGATTAGCGCGTTCAAACAAACAAACTCTTCAGCTTTATATAATACTAGCGGCCCGCCCCGGCTTCGCACGGGTAGCAGAGCTACTTGTAACATTATATTATATGCTCGTATATATTTATACGAGCTATTCATATGATACGTGCGCAAACGAATGAAGCTGCTGAGCGTCATATATTGATCAATATGTCAATCTTGCATTTTCAATATTATTGTGTGTGTGCCTAAAATTAAAGAAAGTTCTCATGCACTAAATTTCTGACTAAATAATGACAGAAGATTTTAAAAATGTTAAATAGTGTCATCATCAAAAAGGATCGCCATGTTTGTTGGTTGTCAAATAACGGGACGAACATCAAATGTTTGACAGCTAAGAACAGTTTGTATGGGCAAATAAAATTGTTATTTTTACAATTTTCCTCGAAATTATTCCATATTTTCTCACCGTTCAAACCTTCCCTGGACTTGCACTAATATATTGAAACCAAAGTTAGCCAAATCCGTTCAGCCGTTCTCGAGTTTTAGCGAGACTAACGAACAGCAATTCATTTTTTTTATATATATAGATTATAGTATAGATAAGCTACCTTACTCGAGTGTGAAATGTAAAAAGTAAGAAACACTATTCTATTTTTTTATTTTCTATCAAAATAATGCTGGCTAAATTATTGACACAAGCATAAATGCATCATATACTATTTTATTCACACTACAAATATATACACAAACGATTATAAATGTATTAAAAACTTTCGTAACTTTTCAAGAACATCTTCGGCAATTTCTCTTCGAAATGTTGTTGGTATCAATGACTGAAAAAAGTCCATCTTCTCTTTAAAGAGTCTATTAAACAGATCAACGTATAAAAAATAAGTCGTGTTTTAAAAATAAACTCGTAATTAAATTAATAAGTCGTTAAACTAATAAATATCCACTTTATCGACACACGTGTCCCATCACTAGGAAGCACAGGTGCACCTGGTCGTTGCGATCAATTAGTCGATAAGCGCTATGCTCATGGCGCCGTGGTCTGCTCGTGCTCAGAATACTGACTACAGATACTGTTTGCTGAATTATTTGCTGTGCGAATTAATGGTTGTTGGTTTATTTATTAGTTTAAACTTAGTTTAAGCGAATTATGAAGAGTGATTGTTAGGAGCAGTGAAAGAGTGCGATACCTATAGGTAATGGCAAAGTGTTTTGTAAACGTGTCTACAAAAACCTACATACTATACATTTCTACATCATTGGCATTTAGCATACAGGTGTTATGTAAATCTGGATCTGTTCAGTTACTTTTGTTGCTGACCGTACCACTTAAAAAAAGTACAAATTACATCCTAATCCTAACTATATATAATATTATAAATTGGAATGTGAGTTTGTTAACTTTTCACGCCTAAGCCGTTGAACCGATCGCGATGAAAATTGGTATGCAGTTAGCGTTTAATATGGAAAAGGACATGGGCTACTTATTTTTCTCGAGAACGCGGGTGAAGCCACGGGGGACAGCTAGTCTCCAATAAGTCGGATGTTCGTATTGAAAAAACATACAGGTCGTCTAGTTCAGTATATTTTGTAAGGCTGATACAGACTTAACCCATCGGCGTAGCACTCCGCGGCTTACGGAGGGATTAGTGGCTTCCCTCTCCCACTTTTACTAACGGTCTCTCTCTCTCCCGCCCGCCCAACTTTTATTTCCGGACCCCGAGTTCGACTTCCGGCCGAGGCGACATTCTGTGACGGTATTACGGCAAAATATTCTTGAATGCCGTTTCTGTTTTGCAGTTTTTAAAAGTTTATATTAGAATTTTAATTAAAAAATATTTTGTTCACAAAATTTTTCGTTAATAGTAATTTATGCTATCGGACGATACACTGTTACTGATTCATTATTTAAAGACCTATTGTGCTTAGTTCTTCTTCACTTTCGTCCACATTTGTGGCGAATGTCTCTTTTTTGTCTTTCCATTTGTCGGAAACTATCGCGGGCGTGCATTATTATATAGAAGCGCATACAGACAAACACACAGATATTGATTTTTGCATACCTATTATATAGACGAGTAATTTAGTATCTCTACAGTCGATTTAAGGAAAAATCTTCATAAATATTTCCGTCAAGGATATGCATAATAAAATATTAAATCCGTATGTAATCCCGGCTTTATCGCTTCATACATACCGTAAATAAGATAATCCGGATTTCAGAACACCCTAAGCTGCCACGCATCGAAGTATACTTAATTAATACTTGACTGACTGATTCCCAGACGATAATGGGATTAGGAAAACGCTACCTTAGAAAGTCGACTTATCTTTTATTTAGTTAAAAAAATATAGTTGAGAAATAAATAAATAAAAAAAAGAGATTGGAATGACGTCACAACACACAATACACGTCGATTCTTGTTAAAAAATACCTTGCGGTATTGAAAATACTTTTTTCTAGCTTCCGCTCCGCGGTTTTATCCGCGTTCCCGAGGGATCTTATGTTTTCCCGGTGTAAAAAGCCTATAGCCTTACTCGATAAATGGGCTATCCAACACTAAAATAATTTTTGAATTCAAACCAGTAGTTTCTGAGATTAGCGCGTTCAACCAAACAAACAAACTCTTCAGCTTTATAATATTAATCTACTATATAAAAATAAGTCAGGTTTTCCTTCCTGACGCTATAACTCCAGAACGCACGAACCAATTTCCACGGTTTTGCATTCGTTGGAAAGGTCTCGGGCTCCGTGAGGTTTATAGTAAAGAAAAACATAAGATCCCACGGGAACGCGGGTGAAACCGCGGGGCGGAAAGCTAGTATGGTATAGATAAGTCTGAGATACAAATATAAAGTTCTATGTAAATATTATGAAAATATGATACGTTTGAAATTAGACTAAAAACTGTTGTTTTATGGAATATTTAGTTTACAATATACTAGCTTTCGCCCTGCGGTTTCACGCGCGTTCCCGGAAAAAAGTAACTGACGTCACTCGCCGATCAATAAACTAACTCTATGCCAAAAATCACATTGAGAAATTGGAGGAAAAAAATCCATTACACATATAGTGATTATTAGGTAGTATTTTCTTCTGTAAAAATAAATTTCTTCTAACAAACCTACCATCTAATATTACTCATGATACATATTAATTTTAGATCACATCTCAAACACAAACGAAGCCATAGCATCTAACCTAACATAACATAGCATTCTTAATCCAATCACATCCATTTCCAGCAGTGTTCTAGCGAACAACGCCGGGGCGGGACACTAGTCTGCGACATGTTCCGTAGGATTTAGTGCCGTACAACCGTAATGCTTGGTGCAGATGTAGATTAGATTGTACCTTAGAATTAGTGAGGTACCTGAGTATTACTATGTATGTAAGGAAGAATGGAAGGTGTTTTTATATTGGTCAGTTATAATCTTCATCATCATCTCAGCTGCAAGATGTCCACTACTGGACATAAGCCTCCCCTTAGTTATAATCTTATATTCATATTGTAGAAGAGAGTGTAGAAGAGAGAGTGAAGAGTAGAGACTGAGTTTCAGTCGTCTTTATACGTAAAAATTCAAATTCCGTATGTTTGTTCCAAATTGATTTTTTACACAGCGTTGCATTTCTATTTAAGATATTTTTTATAAAATATACTTTTTATCTCTAAGTTTCCACAGCAACGGGAAATTATAAGATATGTTTAAATTGAGCCACAGAGAGGAGGTCCATAAAGTCGCGCACCACAAAATTCTCAAGTGGCCCTCGGGGGCCACCACACCCGAGCCGTAAAATTTTACAGATTAAAAATCCGTTACTTAACCGATTTTCGAGCTCCCGGCACGTGTGGAAACGGCATTAAATTGTCTATGCCGTGGTATGCGTCAATAAAATGACAACACAGGCAGTCTGTCACAAAAAAAAAGTTAAAGTCAGTCAAAATTTTCAGTCCGTTAGGACGCTTGGCGTCCCCCGAATTATTTCTAAAATACATAATTGTGAGTGTTTTTAGTGTTTGTTGTTGTGTAAAGGTGTGTAATATCGAAAGAATACTTAGTAATAAACACAATACAGTTATTATTTCAGTGAAATACAAAGTATAAAAGTGTTTTTTTGTGAAATGAAAAAAAGTTGATAGGAGTTTGTGTAGTGTTTACAAAATGTTTTGATCCAGTTTTCCATCATAAAGTGATTATTATATGTTATAATAAGATGTTATAATGTCGGTATTCTAATCAAAATATATGTGGGGTACAGTGCAAAATCATTTCATAATTACATAATTTGATGAGTAGGTAGTTCTTGACGGTAATGAAAAATGGCGGAAATTTCGAAATCTAGGACTAACAAAAGACCTTTTTCTTGTTGTATTTATATGAAAGATTATAACTATGGTAAGTAAATCGCATTATTGAGCATTTTTAGAAGCTATATACGTCTATACTTTTACAAAGTTGGTATTAGATTCGATGTATTGAGACCTCGAATTGAGTACCTTATTTTCGTCGCCGAGTCGTACAATATATTTTTTTTCAATTTGAAAATGGAACAATCACATGTTTTTTGTGATAAAATGAAGAGAATAATGTTCAATCTATCTAATAACATAAAGGTTTTATACTAAATCTATTATTATGTCAAGAAATTAAATACGATAAGTTTTTTTTTTTTTTTTCCTATTTTGTAACCCTTATCTTGAGAGACACATTTCTCAGTATTTTAGTATGGAATAAAATAAAACCAAGTATACGTTTTCAATAATTATTTATTCATTTACTTGAATAATAATGCTTTTGCTCGAAATAACAACATATTTAGCAATACATATTCAAAATACATATGATGGTCACCTTTTATGCTAATGGCGTAGTTTCCAATAAGATCGTGGTCCGCTCTTATTAGTTTTTGATAAGTGATAATAAGATTCCAATTGGAAATTTATCTAAGATTCTGACGGTATTTTTATTTTTCGGAATGGATCTGTAGTTTTGGTGATAAACACGAAATCTCAAAGTAGGCACGCGTGATCTTTTGAATGGCCGCCATTCCGCGAGTAAGGAGGTATTTTGACAGCCCATGGCCGCGAGTTTACAGGTTAAGATAGTTGTTTAGTAAAAAAATATTTCTTTTATTTACCATGGACTTATTGGCCTCCGAGTTGTCCAGAAATAGATGTTACGCAATTTAGCACAGTTGCCCCAAAAATGTATACGGGGTGATTTTTTAGTCACTGGCCATACTTGCAGGGGTGGAAGTACTCATCAATATGAACAACTTTTATCATGGGACTAACTCCCGAGATCACAATAAAATATCAGCTGTCCATACAAAAGTTCAATACCTACTCGACGAAAATGTGTGAAGGAACCATTTTAATTTTTGCGATATCAGAGTTGGTCCCATAATAAAAGTTGTTCATAATGACGAGTACTTCAACCCCTGCAAGTATGGCCAGTGGCTAAAAAATCACCCCGTATAATATGTCCTCTCGCCTTGAAAGTCTCCAGACTACGAAAGGTCATAAACACAGACGCCAGAATCAACGAAGAACTCTTACAAAAATATAATCTTATAGAATCGCAAATGGCATTAACAAATTAATCCTTAACTTAGTGTTTCCATTGAAAAACCCCAACTAACTCCGCCACTGATGACAAACTTTGTCCCGTATGGTACCAAGCGACAGGCTTAAGGCTGCTGTGCAATTCATAAGCGATAGCGATCTTTGTTTTTTTGTACAGTCATTACCATAGTGAGCGATGATGTAGACAAAGTAGTATTGCATAACATTTAACCTAAACGAAATCTGGCCCTTGAAAGTTTTTATTATTGATACTGCTGATAGCTCAGTGATACGTTTAATACTGTGGTTGATATCGCGGGTTCTAATCCTACGATACGTTAGAGAACCGGCAGTAGGGTAATGTGTAGTACCCGCCTGGCTGGCTACCCCACACAAGTTGGAGATTCAACTAACCTTTTGAGTGATTTTTTCCGGTTTTGCTCTGAGAAAACAACCTTCTAAACTATCATTTGTTTTACATGAGTTAGAAAAGTATAACTGCTATCTGCCTGTAACTTAGACTGTATAGAAACCGATGGGGTACGAGTTAAAGATTAAGAAGCCAGCAGACGAACATGCTTCCTTACTTTATTGCCCTTTGCGTTCAAATAGGGTGGCTGATAGGGCTGGTTCATTTATATTAATTCATACTAATATTATGACTGCGAAAGTTACCTTTTCACGACTAAATCTCTGTATAGATCGTATTAAAATTTGGCAAATACCCTGGGACCTGAAAAAGGACATAACTTACTTTGTCCCGAAAAAAAAGCACGATTCCCGAAACAATATCAATAAACTAATTCGACGCGGAAAAAATACTAAGTAGTAGAAATAACTAAATAACTTTAAGAACTAATTTTGATCATAAATAAATAATATAATATAAATTCTATGCACACAAATAATAATTTATTACTTATAAATATCCAAGAATCATAAAGGGAATTCAAACTGATTCAACCGTTCCACCTCAATGGACAATACAAAATTGATATCTTTTCAAACGTAGAGGAGTTCATATTTTATCTTCTAACTGAAAAGAATTTTCAATTCAATATAAAGTACTTGTATCAAATAAATAAAATCCACTCACGTATAAAGTGTCAACCCTATATCACCCACACAAGCTACTTAAGGACCGGCGATCAATCAGCGACGTCCGCCTGCGTGCGCCTGCACACACACGCACACATGCACGTCGCCCGCTAATGTAACAATAGTGTGGGTAACAAAATAAGGGTTCCCACAATGGTGTGATTTAATGGCAAGTTATTACTGTAGATTTACGGGTTCTTTTATTTCAGGAAAACATTGGTGCGTGTTTTTTAGCCTTTTTGCACGGTGGTAGGGTACTTTGTAGTACCCGCCTGGCTGGCTACCACCCTCAAGTTGAAAATCTGTCGCCAAACACCTATTGGTGCGTTCCGGCAGCTGCACTTGAGAGCCAGTTCCTTCTAGGCTTTGTGTGCTTACCACCTTCGGCCACATCATCACTTACCATAGTGAGATTGTAGTCAAACACAAGCCTATACAAAGTAAAAAAAAAATACTAGGTTTTGTGGAAAACCTAGTAGTAAAGGTGAAGATAAAATTAGTCTATCTTTATGGCGTTTTATGGCGTTAAAAGGATTTTAGTTTCAGTTAACTTAATAGTAAGGCCATTTGTAAAGTCTGCTGAAACTCTGAAAGGAAACTAAATTGGTCTGGTGGTATTGAATTGAAGATAAATTGTGAACTACCGCATGTCTTTCTTTATAATTAGGACCATAAATGTAGGTTTTAAAAAGTTTTCATATGAGAGAAAATAAGTGAAAAATTAATTTTGAAGAAGATTGAAATACATCATACGAAAGCTAAGCTCCACTTCATCATTTTCTAAATAGTACCCGAACCAAACTTAATCATACAAACTCGATTTCTCTCTATATGTGGCTATTAGGGAAAGCCCAAGTAAAATAAAATAAGATTATTCTATAAAAAATTCATTCAAGAGTGAAAAATCAGGCACAATATTTTCCAAGGTAACTACATTTGCAGTTTAAAAAATTGACGCTAAAGTTCAGACCGCACTCCAAATATACTAACAAATTGCTTCAAATTGAACTTCTTACTCCTCTAGACACCACCATCTTCACTCTGTAAAGCTACAGTCATAGTGCTAGCGGGTTATATTCGTATTTTATTACAACGTAAATATAAAATTAAATTGTTATAATTAAAAGAAAATTTGCCGGCAGTTGCAATTGATATCTATTTGTCTTCGATGTTTTATAAATTTCGGCAGCACATTGGCGATCCCCCTAGTACGGCTAATGTTCATAGGCGACGGTGGCCACATACCATCAGGACCTGAATGTTTGTCAACCCTCTGACATGAAAAAATATTTTTAAACTAGCTTTTGCCCTGCGGTTTCACCCGCGTTCCCGAGGGATCTTGTGCTTTCCCAGGATAAAAAGTAGCATAGGCTATATGCTACTTTCCTCGATAAATGGGCTATCCAACGCTGAAATATTTTTCAAATCGAACCAGTAGTTCCTGAGATTAGTGCGTTCAAACAAACAATATCTTCAGCTTTATAATATAAGAAATACTGTCCAAAACCTTAATCCAAAGTTTAATGCTAATTAAGTCTCAAAAAGTAAGACATCGTATTATTAAATCCACATTAATTACAGACGTAAAGCTAGACAAATTGCACGCTTAGATATTGTAATTACTAAGCATAATGAGATGTAAATGCGTATTGGAAATATGGCCGCCGATAAATTCAATGAGACCTATAAATATGTCGAGTTTCTGAACTTTGTATAAATGAATAGAGGCTTTTTGTGCTTTGTGTATAAAACAAGACCAATTAAAATGAATTGCACTCGTAATATAACACTTTCATGATTTTTTTACGTTTTTGTCTTGTATGTTAAGAAAAATAATTTAATATAATTACCTTTTTGAAAAAACTACTGTTATGCCAATGTGTGAGCACTGTAATATTTTTTTTTTTTACCAAAATCATATAATAAAATATCTACTCTAGTTATTGCAGATTTTTATCTGTAATAAATAATTACACAACGATTTAATTGTTTTTTTTTTGTCAGAAGTCTGATGCAGACAGACAGACCACCTTATAGTAAGTAGCGTCGCCTATAGTCATTAGCAATACCAAAGAGAAAGATCCTATATAGATATTACCTACCGCTGTAGAAAATAAGTAAGCGCTAAACGCCTACATAGTGACCCCAGCCGTACAGTGAGAAGGTTCTTGCAAAATTATGAGTTATGTCGCCTGACAATTTATCTGAGTCGCAACACTACGAATATGCATTAGACGTATTGTGGAGTGAAATAGGCTCGCATAGTGCTAAAACGGTTTTATTGTACACTCAGCTGCTATTTTATTGTTCTGGAATGTATATAATGGTGTGCTTATAGATGTGCGTGTGTGTGTGAAGCGTGTGTATTACTTAAGAATATGGGTTATCAAGTTTTGAGGTTTATTTTTTAATTGCAAAGGTGTGATGGAGATGATGTTGTTTTGTTAGAGGGCATTCATTAATTACATCAAATTATGGGGAGGGGAAGGGGTCGTACAAATGTGACTATCTGTGACAAGGACGGGAGGGAGTCAAAAAATCTTGGGATTCATGTGACGTAATATATAGATGGCCTCTTTTTAAAATAACTTTTTTATACATACCTTGTTTTATTTCAATTATTCAGGACGCAACAGCGATGGAGAAAATAACAATATTTGTCAAAGTAAAGTACATGAAATAATGCCCAAGGTTGTGGTTTAGATAAAAACTAAAATAGGGCTGTAGATAAACGAAGGGAGGAAATTTGGGGGTATAAAATCAACAAACAGAAAAACAAATAAACACGAATAGTTATGCCAAACGATTTTCAAACCGACCGGCGACCTTATAAAAATAAGGGGATCACTTTTTAAGGTCGTGGCTTCTGATTCAGATGGTCGTGTGAGAAAGATTTCTCAGGAAAATATTATCAAGTTATTTTTTTCCTAAAATCTATTATCTATACTATAATAATATTATAAAGCTGAAGAGTTTGTTTGTTTGGTTGAACGCGCTAATCTCAGGAACTACTAGTTCGAATTGAAAAATTATTTTAGTGTTATTAAGGCTATAAGCTTTTTATCCCGGGAAAAATATAAGATCCCTAGAGAACGCGGGTAAAACCGCGGGGCAGAAGCTAGTGAATTAGTAAACTACTGCAACTAAATACGTCATTTTCAATTCAAAGCTATAAAGTTGCAGAATGAGACACAGAAAGTCCGCTGCGTTGAGCTGCTCATATATTGTCATAAAGAGCTAAGAGCACGTCATATTTTAGCACGTGACTGCGCTCTCACTTGCACGGATATAAATTATAGTCTAGATGTGGCTTTTGGACAACAAAAATAGTACTTCAGAGAAGTCTTGATTGAGAAGTGTTTACAAAAAGATAAATAAACAATTAAAAATATAAAAAATACGGTATTTATTGTAAGTATATGTATATGTATTACGGATGAAATTTGGTACACAGATAGCCTATGGTATGGAGAAGGAAATGGGCTACTTTAATTCTTAAGAACGCGGGTGAAACCGCGGGGAACAGCTAGTATAATATAACTTTCAAAATACTATATATAGTCTTAGGGTTCATTTTTCAATGGGCGGAAAATACCTCAGATTTTTTTCATAAAATTTTCGAATTTCAAAATTGTACCACAATAAGCAATTAACAGTAGGTACTAAGCCATTTCCAGCACATTCTACATGATCCATTAATAGTAAATCTCGTACAAGAGCATAGTGAGAGCATGACGTCACGCAGCGACGTGATGGTTACCCTCCAGGGGCTGTGACGATGGTGGAATTCTAATAACTATTACATAGGTCATATCAATGAGTTTTAACAAGATTGATATAAGGATCAATATTGAATGATACGGTCTAAGTGGAAAAGTAACATATTGTTTGTGAGTTAAGGTTGGAATTAAATATCGTGTTGAAATGGCAATATAGCCAAGTATCTATCGGTTTATTCTGGCAGCTGTACTTGAGAGGCAGTTCCAGCCTGTGTGTTTACCACATTTTTTACCACAATTTTGTGAAAATGAAAATATTTTTATTCTAATAGGCCTGCGCAAGCACTTATGAATAGTCTGACTCTAACGCTCGGTTCGGAAGGTTGCTTTTGCTGAGAAGAGCCGGCAAGTAACTCAGCAATTACTCTTGTCAAAACCAAATTTAGATTTATTACAAAACATTATTATTCTAGTCTTACTGACAAATGTATGTTATAACGAAAAAAAAAACAAAGAAAATGATGAGTGGCTTGGTAAATATATAGATAGCAACTGCAGCACCTGTTCACAAAGCTTAAGTGATGATGTGACCAAAGGTGGTAAGCTTCACAAATAGCCTTCCACCCCGCGGTTTCCGCGTACCCCTATTTTATCCCTTAGGGGTTCCAAAATATATCCAAAATATAATATGTGCAAAAACTAATGTCTCTAGGTTCAGCGGTTTGGGCTGTGGGTTGATATATCAACAGTCAGTGAATTTACCATCTATACTAATATTATAAGGCTGAAGAGTTTGTTTGTTTGAACGCGCTAATCTCAGGAACTACTGGTTCGATTTGAAAAATTCTCTCAGTGTTGGATAGTCCATTTATCGAGAAAGGCTATAAGCTAGGCTAAACTGCGCGGAAAAGCTAGGTTTATACAGGGTGATTTTGTTATCACTGGCAATACTTGCAGGGGTGGAAGTACTCATCAATGTGAACAACTTTTATTACAGGGCTAACTCTGATATCGCGTAAAATAATATGGTTGCTTCATACATTTTCGTCGAGTAGGTATTGAACTTTTGTATGGAACAGCTGATAATTTTTTCATGATTTCACAGTTAGTCCTGTAATAAAAGTTGTTCACATTGATGAGTACTTCCACCCCTGCAAGTATTGCCAGTGATAACAAAATCACCCAGTATATACAGATTAAACCATACTATGCTCATAATTTGTAAGTAAAACCTTACAATAAAGTAGTCTAACAAACCTCTGTGTAGCCTCTGTTATATTATAATCAGTTATGTTAAAAGTGGACCCTAGAACGTGTCCAATCGCGTTTTTAATCAACGTTTATAACACGTGGACTAAGGTCTGGTGAAAATAAAATTAAACTAAACTGTGTTTAAATGTTAAAAGGGAATAATATATCCCCTTTTTGTAATTGTGTATGTACCTAATATCTTAAACTAGTCTTTCACTCGAGGTTACGCTCGCTTAGAAAAATTCTATACTTTTTTCCCATCTGCCGATTTCGATAAATAAATCGTTTATGACATACTAGATTCCGCCCTGCAGTTTCACCCGCATTCCCGAGGAATCTTATTTTTTCCTGACATAAAAAGTATTCTATTATTATGTCCAGAATATATTCTTTTTGTGTGCCAAATTTCTTCCAAATCCGTTCAGTAGTTTTTCCGTGAAAGTATAACAAACATCGAGATTTATAATTTTCTAGCGACGCGACGGCTGAATTAAATAATATTTTACTATACTATACCTATATACTATACCTAAGATGCTTTTAATTATATTGAAGCGAAACTTTGTTACTCATAACTCATATATTGTTAAACGATGCAATAAAAAATGATTTCGATATTCCTTTATATAATTATTTCGCATAATATTAGTCAGCTATTCAATTGGCAACAGCCAGTAATATTTAAATATACTTTCATAATTATAAACAATAACAACTCCATTTAATTCAATTGAGTCTGTAACAAGTTCATACCATAACTGAGAGGTAACTCAAGATTCTCATATCATTAACTCATAACGGAAGTGGGGGTCGGGGGCCGAGAGGGCCCGCAGGGGGGGCCAGGGGGGTCTTATTGCGTTTCATATTACGGCGACGTTTATTACGAGCTAAGAAGGACTTGAGAGGTCATTTCGTTGATGAAAATAATTGATATGAGCATTTTTACGAGAGCTTTCCTCTTTTATAAATAAAGTGGGATAGTTTTTCTTTCTTTTATGTAGGCTAAGTGATTGCGTTGGTATTTTTTTGGATTTTTTTGACGGTTCTGGATGAAATTTGGCACAGATATAGATTACAGTCTGAAATAGCACATAGGCTACTTTTTATCTCGAAAAAACATAACATACCTAGGGAACGCGGGAGAAACCGCGAGGCAGAAGCTAGTGGTATATAAAATAGTGTTTTTAATATTAATAATAACCTTAAACCTTTCAGGCTGTAACATTCAGGTAAAAAGTTATTTAATATCGAAATAATGCATCACACAAAGCCAGTAATAACCAAGTTTCGACAACTAATACAGCTCGCCAACTATTACAAATATTACGGAGCAGTTAGTAATAGTTTCTATGTGATTACATTCCGTTATAACTTATTGGGGGCCTTGAGAACTAATGTTAGAAAAAAAAATTGATTGTTTCATATAAAACTAGCCTTCCGCCTCGCAGATTCACCCGCGTACCCCTATTTTACCCCCTTAGAGGTAGAATTTCCAAAATTTCCTTAGTGGATAATAATAATAAATATTCTCGGACATTATTCCTCACACACGGCCATCTGACCCCAAACTAAGCAGAGCTTGTACTATGGAAGCCAGATAACTGATATACTACATATACTACTTTTGTTTTGTAAATACATACATATATAGATAATTACACCCAGATTCAGAACAAACAGACATGTTCATGCACACAAATGTTTGTCCTGGGTGGGAATCGAACCCACTACCTGCGGCGTGATAGATAGGGTATCTTACCAACCACGCCAACCAGCGTATAGTGTCTTCACTGTATACATAAGGTATCTATGTGCAAAATTTCAAGTGTCCAGCGGTTTGAGCTGTGCGTTGATATATCAACAGTCAGTTAGTTTACAATCTATAGGTACTAATCTATACTTCTATACTAATATTATAATGATAATAAATATTCTGGGACATTATTCCTCACACACGGTCATCTGACCCCAAACTAAGCAAAGAGGAAAGATTTGTATTTTTGTAACGAATAAACTCAAAAACTACTGGACCGATTTCAAAAATTCTTTCACCATTAGAACGGTACATTATCCCTGAGTAGCATGGGCTATATTTTATCCCGGAGACGCGGATGAAACCGCGCGGAAAAGCTAGTTTTATATATACAGTTATATGAATTTATTTCTACAATAGGTGAAGGATTAACATGTTTCTAGATTGCTAATAGATAAGGATACTAAAATCAAACTTCATATTTCATTAACATTATAAATGTAATGAAAATGTAATCATAATATTTTTTTCAGTTCAATCTAATTGTCCAAAATAACATAAACCGTTTATAAAAGACAAATGCAAAATAATACACATGTATGTAACCCTCCACCGCGAACGTCAAGCCCGAATAATCCGGGCCGTGGACAGGTTAATCCGTCCGTTGTCCGGACTGTGTCCGGGCAAAAATCTAACAACTATTTTGAACCCGACCCTTGTCTATTGTTAGTAATTTATTGTCCACTTTTATAACGTTTACAGGTTGATAAGAAAAGAGTAGTGTTATGCGCCGGATTTTAGCGGCCAAGGATTTTTCACAAAAAAGACAATGCTTTAACTGCTTATTACAATCTTGTGAAACTATGGTTCAAAGACACAAAAATATATTATTTCTCAGTTCAAGGCTGACTTCTGAAACTTCAGAAGCTTCGACGTTCATAAGTGCTATCTATGAGAAGGCATTGAGTTCATTAAATGCTGTATTAAGTATATCTTACTAATATTATACATGGGAATGTTCGTGTGGATATATGTTACTCAATCACTTGGTAACAAAAATTCACATTTGATTTGGTTGAAGTTTGGCATAGTCAAAGTCAAAGCCATTTATTCAGTTAAGCCCCAGATGACAACATTCATTTATTAACATGTTTCAACATTGATGTACTGAAGTACTGAAGTTACCACCGATTCGGAAGTCGCCTTCAACCAGCAAGGTATTTTTTTTTGTATATTATGTGTTTATTTTGGTATAGATAATCTAGCTAAGAAGCATAGGATACTTTTTTAGGCAAAACCGTGGGTCAAATACTAGTAAATAATAAATTATTTTAATAGGTTAAAGAAACTAAAAGTTTGACCAAACTATTTAAATGAACTTTAACTCTTATTCAACTACTTTATGAGCATATTAACGAAATACACTAATTATATAAGTACATGATTTTTACACCACTCAAGCTATTAGCTTACATCCCATCCCGGTATAATCCGTACATGACAGTGACCCCGTCGTTCGGGTGATCACAATTATCCGGTCGAGATAACCGGCAACCTGCAGTTAAGCGGTTAACGCGCAATAATGACCGGACCTATTGAATCCGATGGCCAATTAGTGACATAGATCTACATGGGAAAAAATGTGTTCACTATTATACTTCGATCGATGTATGTTGTGCATTTGAGAGTCAGAAACTGTAGGTAATTATAATCTAGATTTTTTTTATTGAAAAATTGCTTACCATGTCACAGAAACATACAGAATAACAGAAATGTATATGTACTGTCTATAAAAGCTGGGCTCTTGTGGCTAATAGAGCCACAAAAGCAATGCCTTTTACCTCAACCTCTCATCAAAAAAGCAAAATATTAACAATTCAAAATGCACAATAACAGATAATCATTTCTAAGCCCGCATGGTTGGCAGCATTGTTTTTGTGTTGCCAGTAATTCAGCCAGTGAAATGTACCTAGTCGAATTAATAACGGTTACACGGCGATAAAGCGGGTGCGATAGCTTTGTGTGAGGGAGATAGTGTTATTGATGACGGGATAGGTAATGATTGTCTGTTTGTAGGACAATATTGTGGTATTGATACTTTGGGATATTTGCTGGTGTTTGTTTGAAAATCATATGCTGGTGTCGGATGAAGACATGAGACATGAAGAAAGGTTGCAGATGACTTAGGAAACCTTTAAAATACGTTTAATTTCCACAAAATAAAAGATTTTGATGTATCAGGGTAGACACAAAAGCCAATAATATAGCTCGTAGAGTCAGCAAGCTGAAATTGCAAGGAAAGGTTCTCGAGTGGCGACTACGTACAGGAAAGCAGCGAGCGGGACGACCTCCTACCAGGTGGACTGATGACCTGGTCAATGTTGCTGGGAGTGGCTGGATGCAAGCAGCCCAAAGCCGCTCATTGTGGAGATTAATGGGGGAGGCTATGATGTTGAGACACATGTGGAAATTTGTGGTTTAAAAATCAGATTTGACTTTTGAGGTTTTAACACCATTTAGTCTTGAAGCGCTCGTGGTGTAGCTTGATTAGTCGTTCTTAACTGATCGGCAAAGTTAAACAATGCCCGGTCAAGTCAGTACCTTTTTTAGGGTTCCATACCCAAAGGGTAAAAACGGGACCCTATTACTGAGACTTCGCTGTCTGTCCGTCCGTCCGGCTGTCACCAGGCTGTATCTCAAGAACAAATTATGTATTTCTGTTGCCGCTCTAACAACAAATACTAAAAACAAAATAAAATAAATATTTAAGGGGGCTCCCATACAACAAAACCGATTTTTTTGCCCTTTTATTTGGGTGCAACCTATATGGTAGTTCCCGTTGACCTAGAATCACGAAATTTGGCAAAAAGCAAGGACTTACAGCAAAAATAAAGGAAACATTCCAAAAAATAAAAAAAAAATGAAAATTAAAGGGTGTCCCCATACATACATAGATTCGCCAATTAATAAAGATACGCGCGCATACAATTTAGAGGTCTAACTTAATTGGCACAAACCTCAAATAAGGTAAATAAATAAAATTGTACATTTCCCGTGATGGATGAACGATGGACGAAGTTTGAACGGAACCCTCGGTGCGCGAGTCTGACTCGCACCTGGCCTGTTTTTTTATACCACTAAGGCGGCAAACAAGCATATGGCCCACCTGATGGTAAGCGGTAACGATAGCCGGTACCTGGATGTTTGATCGTCTAATGGTATTTCATCATAAGCGTTTTCGTGCTTCGGAAGGCACGTAAAGTCGTTGGTCCCGGTTATCACTTAATTGTGATAGTCGTGCTAGTTGGAGACCTCCTAGGTGGCTTGAAAACTCCAACAGTAGGTTGACCACTAGCCTACCTCCACCAATCCGCAGTGGGCATGCGTGGTGGATGTGAATGCTACCTAGTGGGATATAAAGGCTATAAATGAGGACTTAAATCATATGTACCTACTCTAACATCACCAATTAGTACAGGCAAATAAGTTCTAAGTGCTTAAATCTGAGTAATTATACCTAAACTAACTCAAATAGACCGTTAAATGTGAAACATCAAATAAACTGCTCCGAGGTATACCTAAGGCGCCACACTCCCTCACAAATATTTGCAAGTAGAGTTAATTTAAACAGGGGTTATAACACTGTAAACATACAAACAAACACGCGTTTGGAACGTTTATAATAAATTGGGGATTAGTTGGGTTACTTTGGGTTTGGGGTGAGGAAGGAGCGGAAGCGAATTTGCATAGTTTTTTTGCTTAGAATTATTTGACAATCTTTCAATCTGAGAAATAGAAGTGGAATGATATGAGATAACTATAAACTACTCAATTAATTTTTTGTAATACATACAAGTATTTCAATAATTAAAAGGAATAACTTCGAGGATATATAATATGAAAAAAGAAATCATAACTATCTTTATGAAATAAACATAACTATTAAGATGGTTGGTATTTTTCATACAAAATAAAGCTTGATACTTATAAAAAGAGTTATCGCTGTCGCCCATAACTTTGTACCACACACCACACCTTAACCTCATCGGTGTAAACGCTTCCGTTAATTAATTTAATTAAATCGAGTGGGTTTTGGCCTATTTTGCAGATTTATTAACGCTCTGTAGATTTGTTCAGTAAATACTAACATTTAAAATTGTTTCCGTACGCTTTGGTTGAGTTAAAATAATTAATTTAACAACAGAATAATGGTACGTTATTCATTTAGTTGGTTGGAAATGGATAAATTAATGCGTTAATTTATTTGTTTCTTTGCCGCATGGAGATATTTTTAATTATTGAAATTAATTTTTACCTTAATTTAAACTGGAAAAAATTTGATGACATACCTGAAACAAACAATTTTTTTTTTTTTTTCTTATTTTAAATATCAAAAGGCTGACTGGTGCCACTTCATAATAAATACCAGAGGGATTGCCATGTGTTGCGGGCCTTTATAAAAGTGGGACTGACGAAACACAACAGTTGCAGCATGGCGACAATTTTTCTATTACATACTTTTTTCTTTACCAGCTTTTATCAAATAAAAAATTGGTAATAAATCAAAACAAGTAAACCATACCAAAATAAAAATAAATAAATATTCTGGGACATTCCTCACACACGGCCATTTGAACCCAAACGAAGCTGATCTTGTTCTATGGAAGCCAGATAACTGATATACTACATGCATCTAATTTCTTTTGTAAATATATACTTATATAGATAATGCACACAAATGTCTGTCCTGATTGGGAATCAAATCCACGACCTAGATATATTTACCAAATTACAACAACATCGGAATACAAATCTAATGACATAGGTACCGTAAGCATAACCCAGTTGCCCTTTAAGCTATATAAAAGTCGGCAACGCATTTGCAAACCCTCTAATATTGTTAATATCTATAGGCAACGGTAGTAACTTAGAATCAAATGTAGAAACTGTTTGCTTATCTGCAAAAAAAAAAACAAATAAAGCATGTAATTTAGTATTAATTTCACAAACAGCTATCGTTAGCCCGTATAGAATATTTAAGCTCAATAGAAGTCGTATAAACACTTCAATATTCACCTGCAATAGACCAGACAACTGCACTTCCAAACACTTACTATATAACTGTACGCCTGTCTGTCCCACGTTCAATTACTAAACGTTACGGACGGCAATCTAACTTAAAGGCGTTTCCACTGGTTTATATTTATATATAGTTTTAATAAACACAATTGAAGCATCGGATGGTAAGAAACGATAAATTGACTCATTGATAAGAAGAGATGCAGAGCCTAAACTATTGGTAGATAAAACCATGAATTTTAAAAGGAAACTTTTTCTTTTAGCGTAGGGGTGTACCTACTCTGAAATTAAACCCCAATAAGGAATCACGGGTAGAATGTAACGGAAAGCTAGTCGATTTACGGTGTGGTTACATGTTTCACCACAATTTCAATATGATGGTGATGCGGCCGAAGGTGGTAAGCTACCACTGTACTATGGTTTCTTCACGATGTTTCACCGAATGCTTAAATTTTGTAGAATTTGGAACCCAAGACCTTCATCATGGCATTCGACGTCACTATCACAGCTATCATCGTTTTAAGATAAATTTGAACGTGATAAAAATACAGTAAACCCAGAATTAGCCAGGTAGTCCTTGTACTGAAATCCATAAAGTCATGGGTCTCCAACAACGATATCCAGGATAGAATAAAATGTCACGAAAAGAGAGAGAAGTTAAAGTCAATTTGAACACAGACATATAAAAGGGACGCGAAATTTACACGCTAAACAATGAAACAACGTTCGTATGAAATATCTTCTTGATATTCGGTGTTAGTAATAATTTATTGCCGTAACGGGTAAACAAACGAAAGTGATTTCATGCAAATTTCATGTCTGTGATTTGAACAAAGGTGACAACATAAATATTCAAGTTACATCAGTGTTCGAGGAGCATAATTTATTTATTATGAAATTTAAGTCGCAGATTAAAGCAGAAATACATTAATATTTTATCCAATGTTTATGGATAAGTGGAAGCCTAGGAAACTAACTAGATGTAACACAGCGATAAAGAATCTAGAGTAAGCGATGATTTCAAAGCCATCACAAGCAACTAAATAAAAACGAAAAACCTGTCGAAAAATAAAGAAAATCACATAAATTTTAAATGTAGTAGTTTTGTCCAAAGAATTCCACCGTATTAACAAAACCTATCCCGCAGTAAATCCTCAACAGCATGTTCATAAAGTGTAATTCGAGAATAATGACACATCAAGCCGCCTCGCTTAATAATATCAAGTATAAATATAAAACGCGCAGCGCAGCCGGCTTCGCAATATCGAAGGGAACAAATGGGTCAGTCTGTTTAATTAAACTTCATACTTTGAGTCTTATTTATTGTTTTTAGAGCAACAATCTTAGCACTTGTAATTAATTTATTAAGTACATTATTCATTATCAAGATGATTAGTTTAAATTTGTATTTTTATGCAAAGCTTTTGTGAGATATTATTTTTAAGTCTATTTCTTCATTCTATGGTCTCCTACTAGACAACATTTTTAATGATAATGCAAACATGATTTGATAGATGTATGTCAGCAATTTTGATAAAGTTATGCTTTAAGACGATCAATTTAAAGAAATCGCGACCGCACAAGATTTTTGGACATTAACTCGTGAAACCACATAATAAAAGCTACTACTTGTTAAAATACATTCATACCATCGTGTAAGATTCAGATTTCAGACATGAAGATTATTCAGAAACAAAATTTGAGCAAAAGAAATGTAAGCTCAAATTCATCTCAAAAGTCAAAATCTCTCGAGCAGAAAAAGGCAAGGATGTACCTAGATATTTATGAGGGTAGGACGAGAGTAATGGGGTAAACACTTAGTACGAAGAGCTCTAAACTTTCTGCATTAGGTACCCCTTGAAAGATTTAGAACGTGTTTTAAAATGGATCGAAATGTTTGCATATAGATGTTTACTTGCAAATTTTGAGTAAATATTGTGATTACAAGACATATAAGATACACATAAGATATAGCAAGTAGTAGTCTCAGAAACATTGAGAAGAACCAACAAAATAATAAAATTACAGCAACATCAAAAATAAAAGGAAAAAGTTGGCCAAACACAAGCCAATCTGTGGGCAATTACAAAAATTAACACTTAGCCCCAAATCCCAGCAATCTCGCAAATGATTCCGCGGAACTGTTTATTGGATTCCCGCGGGATGTGTCCGGGATTGTTAATCACGGTCGGGATTATGAGACGTCTAGCTTCACATCAGAACGTGGTTGGGCTTCCACTTTTACTAAAAGTTCCGCTTCGTTATCTGGGATTGTTTCGGCCTCGAGGTTTGGCTTTTTTTTCTGTAGTATAGTTATGTGATGAAACTAACGTATTATCTTAAAACTAATATATGTATGTAAAGAAAAATAAACTGACTAACTGATTAATAGATCAAAGCACAGCTCAAACTGCTAAGTTTAGAGACTTAAAATAAAAGGTGAAAAAGTTAGTATCTAATATAGACATGGGTTAGAGGATATGAAATAATTTGTAATCGTTGTCGTATTGAAATGATTATGCATGTTTAATATAGAACAAGGTATTTAATATAATACAATTTCAATAAACAGGTTTAATATTACAACACATTTGAAACAAAACAAAGGATATTGCATCAAGATATTGTGTACGAAGAAACAGAACTAAGCGGAACCGAAATAATTCACTATATCTGAACATTTAGCTATTGGATATGAAAAAAAGCGAAAATCAATATAGTACCTACCGATTCGAGTCTACCGTGAAAAATCTACACAGAAAAAACGGAGATGAAAACATTGGAATCCCAACTGAATTCCAGACGGAGTAAAGTCGATATTTGTGCGGAGAAATGGGATACGTTTCGTTAAACGCAATGGAATTTTATGCAGATTTCATATTCAATCTCCGATAGTAGAATTTATTGTCAGTCTGATGCGACATCGCGGTTATATTTTTGATTTGTTATTGTTATAAAGGTTTTAGTATTTCCCGTGTTGGATATTTGGTGGATTTTTTCAGAGGTATCTGTAAATTTATGCAATACTAGCTGCCGCCCCGCGGTTTCACCCGCATTACCAAGGGATCTTATGTTTTCCCGAGATAAAAGTTAGCCTATAGCCTTCCTCGATAAATGGGCTATCCAACACTAAAATAATTTTTCAATTCCACTATGAACGCTTGCAACACCAGGGGTATCACTCGCGTGTTGCCGACCCTTGCCATCCCCGATGAGCTCTGGCGACCTTACTCACGCGCAGGAACACAACTATAAGTTATTTGGCTGCGGTATTCTGTAAGGTGGAGGTACTTCCCCAGTAGAGCTGCTCTTTGAGCGATATATCGCTATGCTCTAAAATAAATATAAATATATTTATCTTTCTGAAGCAATGTTGCGAAAAAAATGTTGTTCACTAATTGGATTTTAAGAGGCTATTAACTTACATTACACACAACCACAATAGGTCTTGCATCGACTTAATTTTTGATACTCTCCTCAAATTGATGTTTTCTTCTTTAAATGAAAATGAACTAGAAAAGAACTCCCTCTCTTTTCTTATTATTTACTACCATGATAAGGTTTTCAGGTAAAAATATAGCCGCAAAACGATCCTTTGTTAAAATCCTGTCAATCTTTTGAATCTTTTGACCATCAATGTAGGTACGTACACCCTGGTCAGTTTGGTAAGAACGTCATTCAACCCACAAGAATAGACGTGACATCTGGCGATATTTGGGGAAAATTCAAGCAACAATAAACCCACGTTATTCACCTTACAAATCAACCCGTCACTCTCATATGTTCCGAACCTCTGATAACAAATCCTTTATTGCAAGGATATAAAGTCGAATGTCCTCTGCACGTGTTATCTAATACCCCAACCTGTCAACTCCCGTCACATGGTTTTCTGAGTTAATTTCATGGTGATAAGGTTGAAATTTCATATCCATATGTTTAGAGAGGTTGTCATAACCTGTCGGTATCCAGGCGATGGGATTTTGCGTCGTAATTTCCATCGGTTAGAGTTTGAATTAGCTTGGTGACACATGTGCTGGGTCTATACCTATTCATCATTGTCTCCAGATGAATGATTAGTGTGACAAGCTTGCAAGGAATTTGCTTATGAATAACATAACTGAGGGTTATTGGGCTGAATTTGATTAATGTCGCTTTTCGGTGGATTTATCGGATAGTTTTGTTTATTTTAGATCTTTGGGAGATGATCTAATGTTTGTTTTAATTAAAGTAGATGAGTTACCGCGGTTCTTGAAATAATTACTGCACACTATTATTAGTCATTTACAATTTAGTCATTTCCATCAGTGATTAAATGATATTTGGTATCTATTATGATGATATGGTTACAGTCGATAAATAAATTTATTATTTTTCGCTTTTTTTATAGGTAATTTATCATTTTCTTTTTAAGTAGTCTTTCTTTTGTATAATGTTAATCTTTTCTACCTAAATCTTATCTTCTTAATGTGTAAAAGAAAAACGTGACTGATTGACTGATCTATCAACGCACAGCTCAAGCCACTGACTGGACGGATCGGGCTAAAATTTGGCATATAGCTGTAATTATTATGACGTAGGTAATCGCTAAGAAAGGATTTTTAAAAATTCTACGCCGAAGGCTAGTTAGTGAATAAAGTAAATCAGCAAAAAATATTACGTACTCAATACATAACCGTGTTACCCCTTTGTCCATAGGAAGCAGTGAGTCAGTCAATAAATTCACATTAAGCCGTTATTCATCTGTCCGTGCGTCCGTCTTGGGACATGAAAGAACGCATATAATCCAAATAAGGTAACTAGTACAAACGTGCTATCCCATTTCCTTCATATATACATTGAAATAGACGGATAAATATATAATAAACTCATAATAAAGAGTCGGAAGACTGAAATGATTTAAGATGTCTCAGTCAACGTCAAAGTCTAAGTCATTTATTAAGTTTAGGACCTAGAAGGACACTTATGAACGTCGAAGCTACTGAAGTTACAACTGATCCAGTGATCAAAGATCTTCATCTCATAGTAAAAAAAAGAAAATACATTTATACTTATTTTCCTTAAATGTATTGTTATTACGTTACTTTAATTAATTGTGTTATGTTAATCTGTCGCCAAACGGTGTGTTCCGGCAGTTGCACTTGAGAGCCAGTTCCTTCTTGGCTTAGTGTGCTTATCATCTTCGACTTCATCATCTCTTGTTAGGTTGTGGGTAAAAACAAGCCTACCTCATAATATAAAGAAGATTTGAAAAATTTTGGGGTTTTTTTTTTCAGAAACCGTACGCTATATTTAGTAAATAACACGATTTAAAGCTATGTATTTTAATGTAAATAATTTAAATTAAATATGAATTCTTAATATCACAGCAGAATAACTAATCATTATCAACTACATAATTTGTACTACTTTATTTGTCTGTTTGTCCTGTGTCTGGTTGTAATTATCTATATATGTATGTATTTACAAAAGAAAAGTAGTATATGTAGTATATCAGTTGTCTGGCTTCCATAGTACAAGCTCTGCTTAGTTTGGGGTCAGGTGGCCGTATGTGAGGAATAATGTCCCAGAAACACAGATCAGAAACAAACGTCATTTAAAATTAAGCGTATAGCTGTAAACGCTTTTCCAATACCACAATAATGCTAGCAGCTTTTAGCATAATATATAAACTATGGCACCAAAATAGGAATTGAAGTATTGATCGGTTATAAATAGTTGTGGCGTTAGTAATACGAGTCGACGGTTCACGTTACCCGGGAATCAAATCGCATACCGCATTGAAGCTACCACTTACAGGCTATCGCTCACTTCCTTGAACTTAGTGGGGCATGCGTGTGCGCTTTATTGTACTATAACTATTTGTATATGGATATGTTTTGATTTAGTTTAGCTTATTGGTGAAAGTATTGTAAAATTTATTATGAACATATAGTTATAAAAAAGGTCACCATAATAGGTTAGTAGATATTACCGGAATTCAATTAAGAAATTTGTTTTTCAAATTTTATTAACTTATACTTAGTGCCGCGCGCCAGGATAAGTTTTTAGAAAATATTTTTTTGATAGGAGCAATAAAAAATCTTGAGAGATCTCTAAGTCCAAATTTATTACGAAAACATTGATAAAATATTTATCTGTCTGTTAATTCTTCAGTATAAAAAAGACTTTTCTAATTATTCACTACCATAACTATAAAAAAAAAACTACAGTATTTTGTTCGATTTGAAAGTGAGACGAGATGCCTAATGCGGATAACATCTGGGGCAACTAGTCCCATGGGATTAGATAAATTTGGAACGAGTTGCCTGAACACCCAGTATCCGTAGTGGTTACATTTTGAAACGTTGAGATCAAATGTTCAGTCATTATCAACTAAAAGCAGAACCTGGTTTAATTGTAAGGTGAAACACGTCGCGAATGCGGAAGGATCCAAGAAAGTGATTGTGCGTGCGCACGGGCAACTTGCTCGCTTTTGAAAAACGCCGCGGTATGGAAGTGTAACGGGAAGTTACTTTAGTTGTTGTATTTATTTGTTTAAAAATTTCAAATCAGTTAATGTTTTTGTGCGTTCCTTATTTCAGGCCTATAAAATGACTTTTTAACTCATATATCTTATAATAACAAAAAAATTGTAATGCTTTGGACGGATTGAGTTACGAGAAGATTTTTCGACTGTTCCTTTAGTTTTTTTTTCCTTAATTAAGCACTACAGTATTGAGGCGAATAAAACAAAAAAAAATCAAATCGGTCGAGCCATTTTCGAGTCTGTGATACTAACGCACGGCAATAGATTTTTATATATACCGCTGAATTCAGTAATCATACTATGTTGACCGGACATGAAATTATTTCAGGAACGTTATGGGAATCTAATAAACATGATTTGTTTTATTACCTCATACACAAAACGTATCTATACAGAATACGAAGAGATTTTAAATGTACAGTGCATAATGTCATCATTTGAATCTCGATCGCATTTATGTGTAAATATAGGCACAGGCAGCGTCTGTAATATAATTTTATTCCCACTTGGAAATTGTGTAAAATATTTTTCATAAAATTGGCTTGCCTTTCACGTGCCGGTTCCCATTATTACCTACCTGACTACACAGATGGCTTTAAAATAACACTGTCAGTCTAGTATATTCTATAAAAGTTATGTTTCCATCTATTTTTCTTGTATTAGTATATTATTCTATGTATTCTGGAAATTATAGAGCTAAAATAGAGGTTACTATAATAATCACAGCCTATATCTGCCCACTGCTGAGCACAGGCCTCCTTTCACGAATAATGGTGAAAGGGGAATGGGCAAATACTCCACCACGCGTGCCCACTGCGGATTGGTGGAGGTAGGCTAGTGGTCAACCTACTGTTGGAGTTGTCAAGCCACCTAGGAGGTCTCCAACTAGCTTAACGACTATCACAATTAAGTGATAACCGGGACCAACGGCTTAACGTGCCTTCCGAAGCACGGAAACGCTCAATTTGAAATACCACTAGGCGGTCACCCATCCAGGTACCGGCCAAACTGGACGTTGCTTAACTTTGCCGATCGGTTAAGAACGGCTCATCAAGCTACGCCACGAGCGCTTCGAGAGGTTATTATGGTTACTAGCAATGGTAAATTTTGCTAATTGTTTGCTCAATTCATTATTAAAAATAAAGTTAAATTGACTTTTGACAACTTTATACCAGAAGGTCCCATGAAGATCTAACTACCTAATGATTTGACAATCATCTCGTAAACTTGTTTAGTCATCACTCAAATTCCCATTAAACCTATTACATAAAATCAAATAGAATCCTTTGGTGTCCAAACGACCTTTACCAGAAAAAATGTTGCTCAGGAAGCAATAAAGCCAGCTGGACGTGTGTTTACACTGGACACTCCGGTAGTGTTTGATTTGTCCACTCTAGGCGCCGGTAAACATTTGGGGACGTTGGGAAAAAATGGCTGAGAATAAGTGACAGGTGTTGCGTAAGATTGTATAAATTTGGTATCAGCTCAGACCTATGAAAACCTATATTATTTTTCTACTACCTTAACGGCTGTAGTGAAGAGGATTTCCTTGTTTAAACACTTGGAAGCTAGTAAGGCTCACAGTTTTTTTCGTTTCAGAGAGTTTTATAAATGATAAATTTTATTTGCACAACACACGATAGTAATAGATGTCAGGCAGTCCTACTAGGCTTTGTGTGCTTACCACCTTCGGCCATATCATCACTTACCATAGTTAGATTATGGTCAAACACAAGCCTATACAAAGTACAAAAAAAGAAGTGTATTACATATCCATAGAAAAGCAATAGTGACGTAGAGTGCCGTGACTAAAGTCGCATGTTCAAATACTACAATGAGCTTGAGTTTTCAGCGAAGGAAAACATTGTTAGGAAACCGTAGCGCGGTGGTAGGATATGTTGGTACCCGACTGGCTAGCTACTATACCACGCTCAAGTTGAAAATCTGTTGTCAAGCATCTAACTGTGTATTCAGGCAGCTGCATTTGAGAGCCAAATCCTTTTAGACTTTCTGTGCTTACCACATCATCCCATACTATGGTGAGATTGTGGTCAAACACAGGCCCATACAAAGTAAAATGCGTCACTATTTAAAGGTTAAGATTTGAGCAATGAATTATGAAATAGTCCAGTAAGCATTCACGGTTCCCTGTCAATTATTATAAAAGGATAGATAAAGGTCACGTCCCTAATCTCGTTAGATAATTCTAACCAACCTTCGAGACACCTTAAAGAATCCTACATCAATCCCATCTCAGATAACGAAATAACCCAACGCAGACCATTATCCACGCATCGAGAAACGGGACAAGTCCGTGTTTGAATAACGCACAGAAGTGACAATACAAACAAAGTGAGAAGGGTCCCGTAACTTTGCGTTACGTTTACATTCACTTTCGTGTGAAGTAAGAGTTAAGTAGTGTAAATATAGATGTAGGTAAAGGTGAAAATAAATGGAGTTGTTTTATGTATGTTGGGAGATATATAATTAGTTAAATTACTAAAGGAATCGTTTTCAGAAGATTAATAGAAGATAAATACAATTGATAAAATTTTCATATCAGTTTCGAGATATACTTCCAGATTCTAAGTCTGATCAATTCAAATCTATTGTTAGTTGTCTACCTATCACTGACAATGGCGTACAAAATGAAAAAGACGGCAATAGCCTTGAACATAGATTAACTGTGATTGAGCTTTCAGAAACCACCCATACCTGACGATTCTAATAATCATACATTCGTTAGATATACAGCAAAATCATCCAATTTAACAAAACTAAACAATACTATAACTAGATAACTTGAAAACAGTACAGAAACATAAATTATTAAAACATTTATAGAAAATGGTACAGAAACAATGGAATATTTAATATATTAGGCAGCTCCGAGTGCTTTGCCGGTCAAAGCACTGGTGTCTCCATTACGGGGGTATTATATGCAAATGAACTGTTCTTTATGGAACTAAATTAGATTTGTGCGAGCTGAGGGCAGTCATTTAGAAAATGGATGTCGGCTCGTTATTATATTTTGTAATGTATGTACATATTATTATTATGGGTTTAGAAATAATAGATTTTATAGAAATAGCTAGTGTTAGCTTTGTATGTGTTTACGGCGAAATGCAAGACTTTATGACATAAGACCTTCAAATGTAGATGACATTAATATTGGATAGAAATCAATGACTGCGGCCACAATTTTTTTCTACTTCACTACTTCCCTAATTAAGGGTATGCAATCAGCAAAATTCAATAGAAATCCTAATTTACAATAAATTTCCAATAAATTGCTAAGTTCGAAGAGCGATACTTAAATCACTACGTCGTTCCAACTTTAATGTATTCGTAATTGCATTGGTATCATTAGCTGCAGGAGCCATTACTAGTAACCTAGAGATCGTCGGCAATTTTCTGGTCTTATGTATGTATGAATTATGTTTTTTAATGGTCCATAAGTACATTACCAAAATGATAGCGGGAACATATTTGCAATTGTCATACCTGTAACAAAAATATTGATTTCGTTAATTTTAACAAATTTAATACGTAAAGCTGAATAACTAAAGCTCAAAATGCACATCAAACTAAAAAAATCAAACGGAATTGCATTTGTGCAAGATGTAAAAATAAAAAGTCAACAAAAATTATTTGTTGGGCTATAAAACTGCAGACATATATAATTTAGTTCTATGAATTTTTAATAGTTTGCGTTGCCGTTTATTTTAAAAATTGTCAATTTTGATACTTCGCAACATAAAATTTCACTACTGTTTGTACCAAAGTTAATACCAAACAGCATGTGAATGGAATAAATGTTACAGATCATTAACTACAAATTGACCTTAAATCAAAAGAAACCCTGAGAAAGCCACATTGTCTGTTTTATCTAAAGGAAATTGTGAGAAGCAACAGGCTTAATCAGTTATAATTTTCTTTATAGCCCATCTTCATCACTAGTCATCATCATTTCCTAATGTGTTATTACGTACCTGAATTGTTAAGAAATATGCTTGAGAAGTGAAAATTTAAGGGTATTTTAAATCCGCCCATCTACACTAGACTCTCTACTACTTCCCCATGACGTTGGAAAAACCTAGTGTCTTATACTTCTTTTGCATTTATTGTCCCTGCTTCACATCCATTGATATATTTCTCTCTAGCAACATCAGAAATAAAGTAGCCTTAGTTTAAGACGGGTTGGAAATGTCAAAAGGAATCTAAATGATGAAAGAAATACCACGTGCTACCTTTTGTGATCACCCAGTTTGGTACACAAATAAAGCTTTAATGAATAAAAGGGCAAAGTGGAACACACGTGTGTAGGCCATATTTGTACACTATTGAAATTAAGAACCCTTTGGCCCTATTTCTTATATGGACGGTTAATTTAGACTCTATTTTCAGAGACGTATGGTTGTGTTTAGGGAATAATTTACGAGACAAATTGCTTTCTCACGGGCAATAAATAAGTGAAATCACCCATTGTTTGCTTTTATCCGAGTGCGAAGGAAATTGGATCTTAATGCTCGAGTTACAATGATGATAACAGTATGTACGAGTATTTTGTTACAATGTTTACGACTATTAAAAATATATTCTGGTTCAATTATTTTAACAGCATATTTTTCTATCCTGTGGGAAACATTTCCATCTATACTCATAAAGAAGTTTCTTATATTGGTTTCTGTTAACATCATCAATATCGTCCTTAGAGTCGGCTTTGTACACAATTTCTTATCACCAGTCAATACCTCATTGAAAACAAATTCTCTCATATCATCAATTACTTGATGGTTACCATCTTTTCGGAGATCGGTCTTATCTATAAATAAATACCCAAAACCATAAACAGGTTTATGAATATTTTATACTCATAATTTAAAAGTTCCCAAGCAATAAGGTTTAAGAAATTTAAATAGATACTTTGGATATGTTACTGGTAGCATATAAAGTAAAATCGCATGTCTATAGATGTCATCAACGAACGGTTGAAAATTTTAACAGCTCGGTCTGTTTTTCTAAATTAAACTCTAAGATCTTTAACATTGGATGTTTTTATCTAAACTGGCAGTAAAGTGTCTACTGCGTTTGAAAGACTGCAATAAAAACTTCATATACTACTTTTACGATACCTCCAAGGCGTAAGTTAGCATTAAGTTTAAGTAATAAGCTAAAAGCGTAATTTGCAAAGACTAGAGATAAAAGAACTAAGTTTTTTCAAGTTAAATGTTTATGTGAAACGTTTCATTACAATTTATAGATGTCTATAATTTATGGTTACCAAGTCTATCTATATAAAAAATATGTAAAGGTGTAGTTTGTATCGATGTCATAAGACCAATTGTATGGAATTCTAAATAATCTATACTAATATTATAAAGCTGAAGAGTTTGTTTGTTTGAACGCGCTAATCTCACAAAATACTGGTTCGATTTGAATTCTTTCAGTGTTGGATAGCCCTTTATCGAGGAAGGCTATAAGCTACTTTTTATCCCGGTAAAACACAAGATCTCTCGGGGAACGCGGGTAAAACCGCGCGGAAAAGCTATGTATTTATATTACCTATGATCTAATACTGAAATCGTTGGACGAAATCTTAAACATTAATACAAATTAAGATGAAACGAGCATCCATCTAACTATTTCCTGCATGCCATAGATAACAAATTTTCTCTGAATATAGAGTGCCAACTCTGTATTAATATCTACAGATAGGGTATCGTGGGCGTGCCAAGCGAATTATCGATGAAATTGGCATGTCCAAACATACACTTAAATAATAAAGTCGAATCCAAAGAGTCAAAATCAGAAAACATCAAAAATTTAACCTTGCTGGTTCTGCTAAGCTGAAGGATGACTTCCGAACCAGTGGTAACTTCAGTAAATTCGACCTTCATAAATGCCCTCCTAAGGCCTAAATTGAATGGCTTTGGCTTTGATACATTTATTTATGCCTACGGTAAGTTTTGTAAAAGGGCACTACGCATAAAGAGATAAGCAATGTCAATAATAATTAATCCTGCGCAAAAAATCATGATTTATATTTAAGTGATAGAGGCTTATGACTTATTAAGAGTGAAGATAGACTTTTAAGTCTCTTTGTAATATATATATATATATTTTTTATACCACTTTGTCAGCATACAAGCACACGGCCCGCCTGATGGTAAGCGGTTACCAGAGCCTATGAACGCTTGCAACACCAGGCGTATCACTCGCGCGTTGCCGACCCTTCCCCCCTTCCCGATGAGCTCTGGCGACCTTACTCACGCGCACAACTATAAGTTATTTGGCTGCGGTATTCTGTAAGGTTGAGGTACTGCTCGACTGGGGGAGCTGCTCTTTGAGCGACATATCGCTATGCTCTACCTCTCTTCCATACAATAATACCATATTATGGCTTTTAATTCCTTCTATGTCTTGTACCACAGAAGAATTCTCTTAAGCGTTTAATAACATCATTGTATTACTATGTTTGTGACCTAGATCGGCGTTTGCGCAGATGACTTCATGTTTGCACATGTGTAAAAGGTAGCAGGTTCGATTTGCGTCATAATTTCATATTGATTAGGTAGTAGTTTATTTGAGCAGTATTTTCCACCTTTTATATTATCAATTTAGGTTTGTAAAATTAACGTGTAGTTTATGCAAGTTTCTGTATTTTTTCTTTCTGATATCGATCTCTGTAACATTAAAGGAATCTTTTTTAATAATTTGATTGCAAAGGAGTGGAACTTGTTTCCACAGCGCATATGTTTCCCAAAGTCTACCTAGGTACTTTCATGGCAAAAGATAATAGGATTCTTATGGGCAAGCCTGCTCCATCTTTGGCTTCGATATCGTCTTTTATTGGCAGATCGGTAGCCTACGTTAGCTCATTTGTGTTTATGAAAAAAAAAACGTGGCGTACCTAGGTAAATAGGCTGATTACAATCATGTCAATCTATACAAAAGAAACAAAGATAAAATTTATCCATTAATCAAATATAAGGACTGAGTTGAGTAGTAATAAAAATAACAGAACGTAAAAATATTTATACACATAATACTCTTTATCGTAAACAAATTGATTACATTCAATCCGTCGTCAAACAACAATGGGTTGTATTTACGATTATTTACGATACGCCGGTGTTACAGAAACGTTTACGATTACTTTACGGTTGTTTTACGATGGACGGCTCCGGTTCGGTTTAACAGCTATTGTTGTGTTCGATGGATATTTGGACACGGTTTACGGAGTTTTAGTTGTGCTAGTGACTGCGGTTTGGGTTGATAACTGCAATTTAAAGAAACTTAATCTAAAACAGAAACCAAATAAGAAGAAAGACCACCTTCTGCCACATCATCACTTACCATAGTGAGAATGTGGTCAAAGATACGCTCCTAATACAATTCATATGATTGCAATGAAATTGCGGAGTTTTTGTGCGTATGCGCGCAATAATTTTTTAAAAAAATAAGAAAATAAAATGTGGCACTGTAACGCATGCCAGGGTATTAACTATAATATAATATTTAACTAATAACAAAATGTAAAAACAGATTAGATTAAAATTAATTAACGGCATAGTAAAACACATTTATCGCGAATCCGGGTAAATACTGACGTCACACACAACAAGATAGATCACAAAAGAGAAGACAAAAGATCAGTACAAGAAAAGACACTAGTAGGTACACAACAAAATAATTCTAATAATAAAATAGAAGTACTTATTAAAAGTAAGTTTGCGGCTAAATAAATTATTTCATCGACCTGTTTAATGAAAATTGTGTCTTTGATTACTGCAAAAAGTCTGAAGCCAGATAAAATAAATAAAAAGCTCGAGTATCGAGTGAAACTAAATCAGGCATAAAATATTTTCAAACACTCAGTGCATTCACTCGCAATTTTGTCTAGCACTTTTTACGAGCACATACAAGTGCTATCATTCGTTTATTTAGTGAATTATTGAGCTAACGGTTCGCATACATAAGTTTGCTTTCATTGCATTCGAACCACTTCCTCTACGCGAGGAACACAGACGGAGTACTACCGCAGAGGCGGCAATTTCAACTAAATTACACTATTCAATTCGGCAGCTGAATTTATTAGTCGAATTTGGGAAGAATCCACGAATGTCTGCATTTGGGGATTTGTTAATATATTTATATATTGCTGACTAGAAAATACACAGAATCCATTAGAATTTACAAATACAGCTTTGATGTAGAGAGAACTGAAAGAGAAAAGTTACCTATTAACATCGATCACAGACGATCTCCGAGAATTTAAAGACACACCCAAAATTTAAGACAGTGTTCAAAATTACGTTAAATAGCGCCCTTATTTACATCTTAGGGTATTTTTTAGCTCAGAAAGCGACTAGACTAGCTACAATTATAGCAAGTTATATGTTACCATCTAAATCTTTATTCGGAGCTAATTTAGCTAATGTCAGAGCACTCTAGACATACCGACAACAATTTATAAATGCCTTCATAGTTCCCTTAAATTAGCGAATGCAATTCTGGTGTGAAACAAGGTGTGGCTGGATGAGCGCCAAGCTAATGTGGACATTACTCCAGCTGGTTGATGGCTGGTAACATTATTAGCTGGCTGTTTCATTAATTGGGTGCATGTATTTACTACAGTTCATAGTTTTTTATTGGAGACAACAAGTTACAGGTCAGGTATAGAACTGTGTGGTGTGAGTAGTTTACGAAATTTTACATTGTTTATTGTACATGTCTGCTGGATTGCAGTGCAGTTAGGGAGACTTATCAAACCACGTCATTGGAATTATTATAAATATCTTGAATACTGTAGGAGCACTACGTAAAGGTTTTCAAAATTCAATCCTTAAGGGAGTAAAATAGGGGATTGTGGGTGAAACCACAAAGCATTTTTTTTTACTATGTATTGGCCTATGTTTGACTACAATCTTACCATGGTAATTGATAATGTAGCCGAAGGTGGTAAGCATACAAAGCCTAGGAGAAACTGGCTCTCATCTAGGTGTTTAGGGACAGATTTTCAATGTACCCTATCACCGATCTATAGTTTCCTCACGATGTTTTCCTCTGAAAGCTCAAGCTCATTGTAGGATTCGAGCCTGTCACGACATTCGACGTCGCACGAATAGTTATAATCTCTCAAACAAATTAAACCTACGTTTGATATCATCACCTTATCCCATATCCATCTCAATTACCTTTCAATCAAATTCATCAGTTGGACTGGAACCTAAGCTATACGCAACTGCAAAGCAATCTAGTGTTTCAAGGCATCCTAATTTGTCGCCACTTAGCACAGGCTCTCTAAACACTCAGTGCTGAGTTACTTGTACCTTGCTGCATGACCCTGAGTTTGTGTCTAAACTGTCTGTCCATAAATATACAGTACTTGTTCATTCTAACTGTAATATCTATGCAGTTCTTCTAAAACTTCTTTAATTGTATTTTTTTTTAGTCCGTTTGAACGTATGATCTCTATTTCTTTGTCTAAGCTTAAATGACCCTTATGTTTGTAGTAATAAAGATTATTCAAAAACTAAATAACAGTAAATGAAGATGTTATTATAAGGTTAAATGTTAACTTCACAAGCATTTTAGTTTTGAAATGGAACCTCTCATTAACTTTAATCTCAATTACTTTCCTATCCAAGTGACTTCATCCATTAAATATCTTGAAAGGTGCCGAAATTGCTAACATCCATAAAAATTCTTAGTGACACAGCTTAAATAAATACAGTAGCATTATTAAGAAATTGTGGCAAAAAACGAACAAGCATCTCGTACTAAATACTAAAGTAATTTTAAATTTGTATTTTTTTTCTTATCCTTTTCAATTCTCATAAAAAATTACCTAATATAAATATTATTTATTTAATGATAAGTAATATCAAATTGAGAAAAAAGAAAACAAATTCAAGGTTCTCTATTTGAACTTATTAGAAGTATTTTTTTATTGTAAATAATAATAATCATTTTTATTTCCTGTTTTATTGATGTAAAAAAAATGTAATACCTATATAAGATAGGCAAGCTGTTATTTACTGTGGCGGCAGTTAGTAAGCCCACTCTGTGATCTATGGGAGTTATGGCACGTTGATGGCTATTTTATGGGATCGCTTATTTTTAATGTAACAGTGGTGTCGTAACCGATAATTTACTGTAAATTGTGGTATTCACCGATATGATATACTGTACTTAGATTTACTGTGTATACTTAAATTAAGTTTTTTTTTAATAATAGTGAACTATAAACTATGTCATTTTTGGTAATAAATTGTATAGCTTTATGAGGTAGTATAAAAAAATATCTACCTTAAATTAAGGTGTGAATGTAAATGCCGCCATTTTGTTATCCTTTGAAAATTACTAACCAAAAATCAAAATAAAAAAAATGAAGATCGAAAGTTCTTAGAAAACTAAATTAAAAACAGTTAAAGGTTTTGTATTCAAAGAAATATGCGTAATTTTGTAGATTAAATAGTAAAATTATGCAAATATTTCAATTAACTAGCTAAAAACCATAAACCACGTTCCATAGAGCAAAACATGAAATGATGAACCGGAAATTAGATACCTATGACTCATACGCCTACGCATAAAGTGAATGCCTATTTATGACTAATAAAATCATTTGAAATTGGAAGGTACTTTGTTTGCAAATATTTTCTGAACGCAACTGACACTATTATTTGTCTGTGGTCAATTTCAGTCTTTGTATTTTTGTACATACTCTTTTATTTTCCAATAAAACTAATAATGAATATTTTCATATTTCTAGGGCCACGCTGAAAATCTAGGCTACAACCGAATTGAGAACGTCCTCTTTTTTAAAAAGTCAGTAAACAATAAATAAGCAGCAAGATATGTAGTGACACTATTAATTATTTTTTTGGATGAGACAAATTAATGTGCATCACTCCTTAAATAGTACAGATACAAAATCTGATAGTTGCAGAGAAAAAAAAACGTTTCTGAAGAACTATTTGTGCAAGAAGGTTTTATTCAAAAAAGGCTCGAATGCCAAGTTTAGTTTCGACAAAAATAATTTCTTGTTTTCCAATTCGGAGACCTAATGTGAAAGCTGTAAAAGATCTGAGACAATGAGAACATGCCAAATAACATAGATAATTTAACTATCTAAGGTACTAGCTCCACTGCTAGCGAGAAAGAGAAATATAAGCTATATGGTACTCAAAATTACAAACGTCAATTTGCAAAATATGGCTCTCGCTTTTCACGCAAAGTGGCACTGATTCAAAAACAGTATATATCAGCTGCTGCATTTGGAAGCAGTTCCCTTCTAAGTTTTGTGTGCCTTTGTGTACCTTTGGTCACAACATCACTTACCATGGTGAAATTGTAGGTAAACTAAACACAAGCCAATTTTAAAAAAGTCTTATCTGAGAGCTGACTCAAAACTCAGATTTATTTAGCCATTTATTTTATACTGCGAGCATGTAGTCGTTGTGACAATGTAAGAGATACAAATTATTTGGTGTTAAAAGAAAAAAAATGGTATGGCGCCTTGAGGGCGCCGATAGTATGTATGCGATGGCCCGTCTCGCTATTAAACCCACGGCTCAGGGATAGACCTATACTACTACATACTCGCTTCTCATTACTCGCCTCGCTTTGCCAGTCAGACAAGCACCTAAAAACACAATAGAACAATTCTTCAGATTACGCTTTACCAAAGTATTTATATAGTCAAGTAATGTTTTGTAACAATGTACCCAGACTATTGACGGTCACTTTACGATCCTGTCCGGTCTCCTCTGGACACTGTGTGGGCGGTAATTGTACTATTAAACGTATTTTGGTCTTGTATAACTTTGGTAAAGCTAATGTAGGTTTGTTTGAGGACTAAGTTTAATAAACTGAACGGGAGCGTTTAGTTAAATATATGATTTGGCATTATTTTATTTTCATAACAAAATTTTGTATTAAGTTATATCCCGAAGATGAAAAAAAGAACTAATATTTTCTTAATAAAAAAAATATATACGCAATCGTTAAAATTTATACGCAGTAGGTATATTTACAGAAAAAAAAACTTAAAATTACTAGCGACCCGCCCCGGCTTTGCACGGGTGCAATTTATATACATAAATGTTGCACGTTTATCGTTCTTTCTATTAGTGAAAATCGTATCAAAATCCGTTGCGTGGTTTAGAAGAAGTAAGCGGAGAAACAGACAGAGACAAATAGCGACTTTGTTTTATATAATAGCTTAGATATAGGTAATACTTAGTTTCTAAAACTGTTATCAAACAATTTATGAGTGAAAATATAACCCTATGCAAATTGAGGTGCGCAAACGCACTATCAAGTTACCACGTTATTAATAATTCATGATGTGCTGATAGAAATGGGTAGTGTCGTTTTAATAAGATAATTCTATGTTACACCAAGAATCTGACCTAAAAACCTTAACGTGTTTATTGCCCATGGAGTTATCTTATCTTATCAAGAGCATTATGATAATTATTCATCAATAAAATAAAGGCGATAAGGACTAAAATTGCTAAGATTTTAAATCTCGTATTTACGAACATTATTTTCAAAATATTTTTTCAAATTAGTTTTTTTTTATGTCATAAGGCTGACGAGCAGGCAGGCGGTCCACCTGATGGTAAGTGGCTACCGTCGCCTATGGACATTAGCTATACCAGGGGGATTTCCAATGTGTTGCCGACCTTTATAAAGCCTAGAAGGCAACTGGCTCTCAAGTACAACTGCTGGAACACACCGTAGGTTTAGCGACAGATATCAACTTGAGGCTGGTAGCCTAATTGTTGTCCAAAAAAAATGTAACCTTGCTGAGTTTCTTGCCGGTTCATCTCAGTTGAAGGCGACTTCCGAACCGGTGGTAACTTCAGTAGCTTCGACGTTCATAAGTGCCCTTCTAGCGCCTAAACTGAATAAATGGCTTTGAATTTGAGAATATAGAAGTTAGAAGTGATAAATGAGGATTTTATCTCACGCAATAAAAAATATTTATAATTCACTAGTTAAGTAAGTACTAACTTAAACTTGTAGCGTGTGATAAGTGCCTACCTAGCCGAAAAAAAAGAAACCGTTTCCCAGTCTTTTAATGACTACATACCCACAATTTCTTCAGGACAATTTCACGTCCTCCATGACAGTTGGACGTGGGCGTACAATCGTATAGATGTCGGCTTGTCTGTCTGTCTATCAATCTCTATCGCGGACAATACGCGCCTTTTGTTTCCCCGCGCTTTTGATTATTTTTATTGATAATGATAGCTCATTGTGGTTGAGATTTAAATGAATATGGTTTTATTGTGTTCCATTTTTGATTAAAATTGAATTTCGAAAATGATTTCTTAAAAAGTAGTTATCTATTATGTTCGATAATTAATATTGAATTTTTATATCAATTAATTGAATTGAAAATTGAAACTGGTTTACTAAGATTTTATTGAATCTGTGGTAGGCCGATTATGTTTTTTTCTCAAACATAATTCAATTCTAATGGTCAATAAGTCAACAGCCTTAATGAATGAAAATTATTACTGAGTAATGAGATTTAATAACGTACGGGCCGGTTGGTATGGTTGGTTAGATTATTATTCCACAGGTCGTGGGTTCAATTCCCAGCCAGGAGCCGTTTGTGTGCATGAACACGTCTGTTTGTCCTTAGTGTGGGCGTAATTATATTACAAATATACATTTACTTATTTAGAAAAAAATAATACCTATATGTAGTTATCTCGTAGTTTACATGCTATGTTTAGTTTGGAATTAAATGGCCGTATGTTAGGAAAGTCTCGGCTTTAATTATATAAATCTAGTATAAGTTTATATACTAATATTTATTATAAACAAAAACTTCCCAACATTACCCGCCTCGCGACCTTACTATAATAAATCAAACCCAATTTCGACATGATACATACGTACACTAATCCGTCTGTCTGTCAACAACATAATATCAACATCCTGTATCAGTTGGCAAGTGGTCCGAAATCGGAACATCCTGTAGTTGCCGGCTGATTGAGCTTGTCAAAGTTTAAAGGATTTATTGCGTAGATTTGAGTAATGGTCGGTTCACACTAGCTTGTTAATTTACTGCTGGAAAATGGTTCTTATAAATAAAAATCGAAAAATAATACAGGGTGAATTTTTAGTCACTGGCAATACTTTCAGGGGTGGAAGTACTCATCAATACGAACAATTTTTTCTATGGGACCAACTCTGATATGGCGTAAAATAAAATGTTTCCTTCATACATTTTGGTCGAGTAGGTATTGAACTTTTGTATGGAACAGCTGATATTTTTTTCGTGATTTCACACTTAGTCTCATGATAAAAGTTGTTCATATTGATGAGTACTTCCCCCCTGCAAGTATTGCCAGTGACTAAAAAGTCAACCTTTATGTATTTTTACCCGCGACGGAACGGATACCGTTTATGCGTTTGGGGTGAGAGGATGTTTGTTTGTGCAAATCAATGTTGCCACTTTTCTCCAAAACTACTAGTCCGATTTTGATGCAGTTTTCAATTATGGGTTTAGGTTTGATAGGTGCATGATCTTAGATAGGTGTTATGGTGTTAATTCGTCAGGGGGCGCTGCAATCAATATTTTTCTTCATAATTTTTTGTTGGACCTATATAAACTGCTGAGGGCCTGTGAAAGGTTTGTTATATATTGGATGGGTCTTAGATAGGTGTTATGGTGCTAACTCGCCAGAGGGCGCTGCTGTAATATTTATTTTTCTTGCATTATGTTTTCAATTATCTCTAAAACGGTTTGATCGATTTCGATACGGTTTCCTGTGAAAGGTTTGTAATCTATCAGCGATGGTTCTTAGATATGTGTTATAGTGCTAACTCGCCAGAGGGCGCTGTAATAAATATTTTTCTTCTTGCATTTGTACATATACATATATAAATTGGAGCAAACAGTATGGGGCTAAATTTAGGGATGTAATATATTGTAAGATACCAAGCATACAGAAATACAGACAAATAGACAGATATTTAGACAAAAACGGAGTAATTCTCTAAAAAGAACCTCTATATTTGATAATTTTATTGCTATCGGGAGTCTGCTGAAAAAATTATTGAATCCTTTTTCGATTACAAATATTACAGCCGCCGTGGGCTTAAAAATAAATATTTAAATTGTTTTTATTTTATTTAATAAATAATTTGGCAAAAGAGAAATAAACATATTCTGTAATAAATATTGAGTAGTTTCCATTGATACCCCAGCTTTATTTTTCGAACCTATAAAGAAAAAAACATAAAGTAATGTGCAATCCATGTTTTTTTTTCAATATATTTTAATTTTTAGTTTATCAAAGCCTTTAAAAAAATATTACCCTACATCATAAAAGGTATCGAATGCATTCGCATAAAAGAACAGAAATCCGGATAAAAGGGGCAAAAACTGGTTCAAAAGGACGCGATGCAAGTCCAAAATAATGATCACGCTGGCTCGACTGGAATCTATGACGGCCTTTTACAAAGTCAGCTCCGTTGAAATACTTTAAAATTTCCAACATCCATGCCACTTTCACCCTTATTCCAGGTGGCATAGAGTCGATAGATATTGACTAATAAAAGTGCAATGTTCGTTCGAGGCATGCTTTTGACAGTTACCGTTCCTCTTTTACTCTTTGCCCGAAATTAACTACAAATATTCAATTGAAAATAAACTTTACGCTGTCCAATAAATAGAAGTGAAAATCGAAGGTGATCTAAAAATACAACAATAGCCGTTTTTGAATGTCCTGTGGAAAAAAATACAGGCGATTCAAAATCATGTGCTTATATGAAATTGAACTCTATTCTAATTCTCTATTGGACCCTATTTCTCTATTCTAAATATCAAAATTAAAAAAAAAAATGTCAAATGCAAACCTCAAACGCCATATAACTTCATCAATATCTATCTACATGAGATTCCAACTCGATTACATCTCACATACCGATGTAGATAACATACCTTATATGTATAGTAAATACATATAAGTAATTTCATTATGTTATTATTATTATTAGATATATTGCGTTAGTTAAGTCAATACTAGATCGAATGATTGTAATTACGTGAATAGTTATTTGCTGGACAGGTGTTGATGGATGTAACTTGTTTTACTATTTTATTATTTACTTTTTTTTGTTATTTTATATAAAAAAAATATCGTAGCCAAAATATGTTCCTATAGATGTTCCATCGGTTTGGAAGCTTTCAAATGAGAAGAAGCGGCAAGAAGCTCAGCGAGGTTAGTTACTTGCACATAGGGCCGCCAATATAGAAATCGAAAAAGTTACGCTTTTGTTGATGTACACAGATTAGATCAAATAAATACTAAATTCGTACCAACGACAATGCATTTGAGTTACCTATGATTACTTTTTCCAGGTAAATTATAAGTGAACCCTACAGTACACCCACCAGTGAGTTCCGAACGTATAATTAGCAACATCATGCGTTATGATAGCTAAGGTGTATGTCCGACAGACAGCGAACAAAAGAAAGAATGAGATGGAAAGTTTTTTATTAATTCACTTAATTTCCTCATTTACAGGGTGCCTTAATACAGTAAAAACCTACTTTCATTTTAGTATAACATAAAATGTTGGTAGCTATCCTAGTTTGGCATTTATTAGGTATTGTAGAGCGGAGAGAAGTCACTCTTTTAGTAAACTATTTCATAAACTGTACACATTTCTATAGCATGAGTAAAAAAACGTCAGATAGCAAAATGGGAAGAAAAGTTCGTGAGACAACCACAACCATCAAACATGACGGTCAGGCATAATCGTTTGATTCAAGTTGAAGGAGCTCGGAATTATTTTTCGTGCACTGTGATAAGAGAGTACACCTTTGTTTGTTGTAATTTAATCTATTATTTCATAATTTATGGACGGGTCCGTGGCTAAAAGTAAATCCATTTAATTCAAACAAACAGAATAGTAGTTTTTCCAGTATAAATATAACAATGATGATATATATTTTTTAATTAATTAATCTTGCACGGTTTTCTACTATTCGCCCTACTCGCTTTAAACTCGCCACTACTTCTACAGTGAGACCGAAGCCTTGTCTAATTGAGTAACATGTTTTCGAATTGTATCAACCTTTTCCCCCGGCTTCGCTCGTGTTAATGTATTTAATGAATCATAATGCTCGGGTATAATCGGCAGTATCCGTTCCATGACCGATACAGGAAGGCGATCGGCATATCTTGGTTTAAAATTAGTTTGGTATGTTTGCATCTGGCAAATGAGGTATTACAAGATGTACGATGGAATGGTGGTAAGGAAGTATCAGTGTATGTGTTTATTTACGTTATTTTGGATATATTTTCTGAGTAAATGTCGGTCGTTTACTTCATTAGAGTAACCATTTGCATATAAAATGGTAAACTGACTGACTGTTGATATATCGACGCACAGCCCAAACCGCTGGACCTAAAGACTTGAAATTTTGCACACACAGTGTAGGCATCCACTGGGGAAGGATTTTTGGAAATTCAACCCCATTTTGGTTTCGTAAGACTTAAATGTAGAATAAATGTAGTATACAAACAATTTAATCATTTAGTTTAGATTTTTTACAACATATATATTATTAATAATTTTTGTTGTAGTTAAAGAAAAAATATTACTATTTTTAAAATAAAAATATCAAAAATATACACAAATAGCTTTTCCGCGCGGTTTCACCTGCTTTCCCGGGATAAAATATAGCCCATGTTACTCATGGACAATGTAGCATTCGGATGGTGAAAGAATTGTTGAAATCGGTTCACTAGTTTTTGAATTTATTCGTTACAAACATACAAAAATACAAATCTTTCATCTTTATATTATTAGTATTAAGTATGACTAGTAAGATACTATGTTGAAACGTCACGTGTTCTAACAGAGGACAAACAGACATGCGAACAGTCGTTGTATAAAATAAAAAAATACCTACTCATACTCAATGAAAATTCCGAACACTATAAATTCACAAATAAAATGTGTCAGACCCCAGCCATCTTTGTCGTGAAACTTATTAATATTTAGGTATACAAGTTGTAAGTAAAGAGCTGTTGGAAAGTGGAAGTTATGGAATGTAGGCCAGAACACCACCAGGTGGTCCCAGATCAGAATGGGGGCGATATAAGTAATTGTCTTCAAACTGGCGACAATAAAATAATTTAAAAACTATTTTGTCTGACTTCTAAACTAAATTACTGTACTAATTTGATGGAATTTAACAAAGTGAACGTAGAATATTGTCTCTAGTAAACGATAACTATCAAACTAATATTATAAATGTGAAAGTGTATGTTTGGGTGTTTGTTACCACTTAACTCCGTAACAGCTGAACGGATTTGGATGAAATTTGGCATACAGATAGAATATATGACCGTGCGTGCGTGCTTGAGTACATGCGTACGTGCGTGTTTGTGTGTAACAAATAACTGTTTATTTTTCCTCTACCACGTAACTTTCCATTCGAATTTGGTTGATTTAATCATAATATTGAATAAGACATGTCTATTCTGAATAATACACCAATTTATGTGAGTATATACATGAGAACAAGAAATAATACTAATATTACAAACGTATACGTATTTGTAAGAAGATATATACTTATTTACCCAACTTTTATCTCACTCAGGTTCCCAAGGGAAAAATAATCATTGTAAATGAACAAAAATCCACGCTAACACGCATTTATATAATACTAGCTTCCGCCCCGCGGTTTCACCCGCGTTCCCGAGAGATCTTATATTTTCCCGGGATAAAAAGTAGCCTATAGCCTGCCTCGATAAATGGACTATCCAACACTAAAATAATTTTTCAATTCGAACTTTACCTCTTTATAATATTAGTATAGATAAATAGGATTTCAAATTGTATTTTGCCAATTTATAAAGAAGTAAATCCATTGTGCAATGAGAGAAAAATATTAGTAGGAAACGCCAATTACGTACAGTTTCTATTAATACCTGTTAGTTACAAATAATCAGAATTACAGTGAAATCGCGGGTTTCGAAGGGCGACCTTGTAAAAAACTTACGAGTGAAACCAGTATGAATTATAATTATAAATAGAGCCCTTTCCATGGTTCTGTATAATTATTTTTGCTATCAACACTAATATTATAAAGAGATAAAGTTTGTAAGTTTGGATGAAGAAGGTAACCTTCGGAACTACTATTAGTCCATAAAAGTTTTGTATAGTAAAGTTAGAAATTAGAGAGGGCTTTGGCCCCTGCTGGCTATTTAATTAAAAAAAAAACTGCACGGTGAGAATTCCTTATTGCAACAACACCATGGAATAATCAGTAAAAAAAAATCGACACAACAAACGGATGTGATTTTTTTCGTTCAAATTACAAGCCACTTACAAAAAAAAAGTCGAAATTTGTCGTCTGTACATTTTGTCGCGCGGTACATTGACCTCGATTGTTCGGAGTTTTTGCTGCGGAACGAGACAAACCACCCGCGGGAACTGATAATAGGGTTGTCGCCATTACTTTCTTTGCGATAAAGTTAATAAACTATTGTTATTTTTTAAATTTAATCCAAGTTGTAGGAAACTAACAAAAATGTCAGTTACGTTTTATTTTTTTCTTTTTTAACCAATCACAAAAACAAACAATACAAAATTATACAACATGTGTAAAAAAACATGAGATATAGGTACCTACATGACTGTAGGTTGTAAACGTATGTGCATTATATAGCTAAGAATCTATGAACATAACTCAACGTTCGCCATTTTGACAGTAAAAATAGTAAAACACAATCAAAAATATTCATAGTCTTCTTACTGATCAATAGATTTATAAAATATAAATAACAACCCACAAAATATCTGACAAGTACCATGTAAACATGTAACAAAAAATGTGTCTGACATTTGCCACGCCTCCCAATTGAATGCTTAAAAAAACAACAAAGCCTACTTCTTCTGGTAGATAAAGGTTGTACTTTTTGTGAACCGTGTAATAGATTTGATTTCATTACCGGCTTTGGATTGAGGATACAGATTGTGGACACTGGACCACCCTCTGAGATGACAAGGAAAGGAAATTACTTTATTGTGCAAAATGTACAGACGACGAATTTCGACTTTTTTTTAAAGCTTACACTGTTTTTAACCGACGAAAAAACGGAGGAGGTTCTCAAGTCGACGCGTATATATATATTTTTTTATGTTTAACGCATAATTTTTTCCAGAGTAGTCCGATTTGGATAATTTTTTTTTGTTGGAAAGGAGATATTCCAAGAATGGTACGATGATAAGGAAACCAGGATCTGATGATGGCATCCCAGAGAAATCGAGGGGAACCTTCGAAAATCGTAGTGGCGAATAGAGCGTTTTTTTCATTCATTATTAAGTATTTTAAAGCACTACTATACTATAACTACCTTTATAATTATTTACTTACTAAGCTGCAAGCTAGTAATCCAAATTAAGGTCAACTTATAGATTGCTTCTTAAGATTCAACCTAGTTTATAAGGTACAGTATTTGTATAACATAATATCATGACCATAAAATTCAGATGGGAAGTTATTACCTCAATTTAACAGTTAATCTGATGGTGAAATTAGGACAGATTTAGATGTTATATAAGAGAGTAGTATCTTAAGAGTGATCTTTAATGTGGAAGGAGTAAATCTAAATAAAAGAGCAGGAGAAAACATTAATAATATAGCATTTTTTTATGGAGACTAAATATTATAGATGCAAAAGTTTGGATGGATAGATGTTTGTTACTCAATCACGCCAGAACAGCTAAACGGATCTGGATGAAATTTGGCACAGAGATAGAATATAGTCTGAAATAGTACATAGGCTACTTTTTATCTCGGAAAAACATAAGATCCCTCGGGAATGTGGGTGAAACCGCGTGATGGAAGCTAGTATGCACTAAATGAGATACAGACGCTAGTGTATCTGATGTGGCAAACCTTTTGACGCGAAATCAAATAATTATGTGTATAAAAAAAAAAAAAATTGTAATTCTGAAGTTAGTCAATAACTGAAACTTGACACCCCTGATGTTAAAGACTCGGCAGAATACCAAAGGAGCGCTGCCGCGTTCCGACCACCTTTCATCGTACTCTCGGTAAAGCGGGAATCTTAATTGTACTCTCATTGCCTTACTTGAGAGCGTCGTTTAACAATTACCGCACAAATCCGCCTGACACGTCTTCATTTCCTGAGAAATCTACAAGTCTTGGTATCAGCAAATTCGTTTCAATCAGTGAAAACAGTTTTTATCGAATTTGTAAAGTTACAAGCTAAACCCGGCTACGCTTCGCTGTGGCTCAATTTGAACCTCGGGAAAGACTTGGAATTTCCCATTCCTGTGAGAACTTAGGGAGAAAAAGTATATAAAAACACTTTTATATAGAAATGCAACGTTGTGTAAAATGCTCAAGTTAATCAATCGACTAGTTTTCTAGTTTTGCGGACACATACATACGGAACAAGTATTTTTAAATATAAAGATTATTACTGTTTTTCATAAATAACTTACGTAACAGAAACTATAAGGTTATAATATACAATACCATAAGTATCAAATCTTCATTCAATCTACACTAATATTAGGAAAGATTAGTATTTTTGTTTGTAACGAATAAACTCAAAAACTACTGGCCCGATTTCAAAAATTGTCTCACCATTAGAAAGCTATATTATCCCTGAGTAACATGGGCTATATTTTATCCCGGGAACGCGGGTGAAACCGCGCGGAAAAGCTAGTCTGTCATATCTTGTACAGTGTCTTTAAATTCACTCAAATACAACTCTTATCAACTTTCACCTACGGTAAATGGGAATAATAAGTACCTGGTTAAAAAAAGAAAAACGAAATAAACCATCTAAATTATGATGACATTTAAAAAAGCAAATTATGAACATATCTGTGCCAAAATAAATGTCTACTCGGAAACATTTAAGATTCCACAATGCTTAAAGCATTTCACGCGAATTTAAACAAAATTAGATGCTCACAAAAGATAAGTAAAACTCATTGATCTTGTTTACTCACGTCATCGAGCCCTGAATGTACCATACTGTACCATGAGAGCAGTAGGTTAGTTCCGCACCATTCACAAGATTGATATCTTGGTTTTGTACTTCGTAGTTTAATACAATATGTGAGTAAGGTCCGCATAAAACGAGTACTTTGATGTCTTTATGTTCTCGGACCCTTTTTATTAAGGCTATCTTTACTGATTTTAATCTTTATCGTAAAAGGTTTTGAATGTAATTTTAAAACAGAGAAATTACTGTTTTGTTTATGTATGTGTATGTTCTGTTTTCTTAAGAGTTGAGCTCTTTTTTCTATGTATTGTGCGGTAAATTGTTAGGTACCTACCTACATCAAAGTTTTCTTTGTAATTTTTTCGAAGGACCTAACAGAAAAAAAAGCTACTTTGTTTGGCATCGGTACACGTTTTCTACCATCTAATCTTGGCTCATTAATATTATGCTGGACAAATAGTTAAAACTGTAAATAATCGTTTGTACAACATTATTTAAACTATTGTTTTAAGGTTCCGTTTGGAAACCGTGTGAGCGAGACATCAACACGAAGACATTCTTATATCGTATTATTTATCTTCACGACAATTTCTATAAAGGCATTATCAGACAAAAATAGGAATTCTTTTTTAAATGTCGTCTTATTTATGCAGTACAATGGTTCGAGTAGCTTTTTGATACATTTTTTTCAATTGCAGAGAAAACGTAAGTACCTAATAAATCAATCACACGATGAACACTCATCATCATCATCATCTCAGCCGCAAGACGTCCACTGCTGGACATAGGCCTCCCCTAATGATCTCCAATAGGACCGGTCTTGGGCGGCCTGCATCCAACGTTTTCCAACGACCTTTACAAGGTCATCTGTCCACCTTGTAGTCTCCGTTCTGCGCACTATGTGGCCTGCCCATTGCCACTTCAACTTGCCAATCCGCTGGGCTATGTCGGTGACCCGTAGTTCATCTACGGATCTCCTCATTCCTGATTCGATCGCGTAAAGAAACCCCGAGCATAGCCCTCTCCATCGTTAAAAAGAACACTCACTTCGCTGTTATAATATTAAGGAAAAGATTATAATGTGGGGCTAGTAACACCATTTTAATTTACATATTAATTATGTTTAAATTATAAGCAGTAATTAGACGCATATTGTGACTAACTGTGTGAAATCTACAATAATTATTCGTTATTTTATTAGAAAAAAGAGAATTACATAAACAAAATATCATCCTAATTAGTTTTTTTTACTTACTTACATAAAATATTTATTTACATAAACTTTATTACTTAATTGAAATAAATACAGTTTAATTAAAAAAAAACTATCATTTATTATAGCTAGCTTCCGCCCCGCGGTTTCACCCGCGTTCTCAAAGGGTCTTGTGTTTTTCCGGGATAAAAAGTAGCCTATAGTCTACCTCGATAAATGGGCTATCTAACAGTGAATGATAACGAACGAACCAGTAGTTCCTGAGATTAGCGCGTTCAAACAAACAAACTCTTCAGCTTTATAATATTAAGTATAGTATAGATATAAATATATAATGGACGCAAAGATGACCATGGTTAGGTTCATGGTAATTAAAATTTAATAATTTCATAGTAAAAGGAACCTTATTGGTTCATCATAAGATTCACCTGCAACATCCCATAATTAACCATTAAAGTAATAAATAAATCTTATAGTAAGGAAAAAGCGAGTAAAGCCTGGGTGAAACCACAGGCCGAAAGCTAGTTTTTTTCCTAAACAGATGCGATACAATATTTACCCGACTACTAAAATGAGGGTTATTGTATAATGGCAACAATTATCTGATTAAATTTAAACTGAATTAATTCCTTGCGTGTACGCATCTTTTTTAATCATCAAAGAAGTTAACTGTCATTATCCAAAGCAGAGGGTCCGAACGACCGATTCAATTGTATTCAGTCACGCATGGGGCATAAATGACCTATGGACATTATACGGTTGTTATTGAATGAGGGTTGATGGAATAGAATGTTTATTACAAGACGGGTTAAAAAAAATATGAGAAAAATTTGTAGGTACTGGTTTCTGCGCGGAAAAAGGTCGTTATGACAGAACTAAAGATATAAATTTTGTTATTTATAATATTACTACCAGCTATTAAGAAACAAACCAACCAAACGCGGGTAAAGCCGCAGAGCAGAAGCTAGTTCACTATAATATCAAATTTAAACTCAATTTACAAAGCATAAAGTATCAAAATACCCGAGCAAAGTTAACACTTTTAGACATTTTCGAGCACAAAGTTAAACTTCTCTTATTAACGCTTGGGTATGCACTTCACCTAGTTGTTAGGTAAGGAAGAGTTACAAAAGGTACTGTCTACTATAATATTTAATAAAAAATAAGGCTCTCAGGACGCCAGGAAAGGTGCTATACTCAAAATAATTAAATTCATCGCGCCCGAGTTCACTCTAAAAGCACCAGCTCTTTTAGAAACTGTCCTGAATATTATCTCTAGAAAGAGAGTGTTATATTCAACTAGCCTTCCGCCCCGCGGTTTCACCCCCGAAGCCCTATTTTACCCCCTTAGGGGTGTAATTTCTAAAAATCTTTCCTTAGATCCTTAGATGCAAAATTTCAAGTCTCTAGGTCCAGCGGTTTGGGTTGTGCGTTGATATATCACTCAGATGCAGAAGAAGATTTTAGACTGAAAATAAGACAGTGGATAATAGTTTTGGATAATATTTAGGTGACCCTCTTGGTAGTCTCATGAAGGACGCATTTTACCCATGGGAGGTTGTATTGAATGCATCAGCTACCTGGTTTCCTGATAACAAGCCAAAGAACCTCTGGTTTCTGGATTTATTACTCTCTTCATCTTCATTACTCTTCTTTAGAGTTTTGGTTTGAATTCAGCCTGTTTCTTGAGCAAGATCGCCGTCGTCCGTGTTATCTATCTATCTATATAAAAAAAATGGATCGCCTGTATATGTTTGTACGCGCATAACTTCCGAACGACTGCACCAAATTGGATAAATCTTTCTTCTATGTGTTCATTATTGCCAGGAGAAGGTTTGCATTAAAGATTTTTTTTTTATCGAACAGAATTTTTTACGTACGCGGGTACACGGGTGAAACCGCGGGGGACAGCTAGTATTCAATAAGGCCTAGAATTTCAGTAAAACTTCTACCCTATCGTCAAAATTTTAAATCATATAAATATTACCACGTTATGACCTTGAAGAGCTGAGCAATTGAAGAGAATCCGTCTTGCGCGCGCGCCTTTATTACATCACGAGATTAATCTTGAATTAAGACAACGACCTCTGTCAAATTCAACATTGAATTACGCATTGAGATTTCCGCATTTTTTCTCTAAACAATCCATTTTAAGACTTATTTTGACTGTATTAGAGGTCATTAACATTACAAGACAGCTGATTTATGTAATGAAATCATTGTACCATTAAATAATAAACCTCTAGAATTTAGTGATCAGTTTATATCGTTCTGTTTGAAACTCTCATAATATAGTAATAAGGTTAAGAATTTAATGACAATGTAGGTTGGTGAACTTTACATCCGCTACCGATACGGAAACCATAAGACTTCGATCAGATTAGGTTACAAAAGTGACAGATTCCTTACATTCATGATAAGTACCGTGAAGTACATCATACTCTTTATTATTTTGTACACAAGATCTTAGTTGTCGTAATTCTTTTTTCAAAATGATGTCAACCAACATTTTTTTTTCTAAATATTCAGTGCCTACAAATTGGGATATTTTTTTTAATCAATTTTGACGTATTTTTTATATATACCCATAAATTAATATGAATAAAGATCCTATCATATTATTCAGCCTTCATACCTCAAACGGAATTCACAGCCTACCGTCATTTTTTTTTAATCCTTGTCCGAAAATGACCAGATATTACATTCGTCATGCCGATTAAATCATATTATACTACTTACCTAACTAAAAGCATGGCTGATCGAGCAATGACAACATTGCCATGCTCACACGCATGCGCGCAAATCCATTGACACATCTCTATGAATGACGCTTTTGTATTAGGTTTAAATGCACTTTTCTACACAACACTCACATTAATTGATAAATATCGCCTATTTATTTACATATTATTTTTGAACACACGCTTAGGATTTGTGTTTACACACCTTGCACTTGATAGTAAAAAAAAATAACAAAACAATAACGCGCCAAAACTTTAAACTTGATTTTCGAATTCAATTTTTTTTCATTCGCTATTTGAATGCGTACAGTCGTGTACACTGATGATGCGGGCTTTTTTATTGCGTTCACAGGTGATCGGATTTTTTTCCTTTTTTCTTTTTCGACATTAAGCACACGCGCTGCTCGCTTGCGGCCAGCTATATTGACTGAGTAACGGCTCGGTCTGTCCGTGCGTCCCGCTCTATAGTTGCGTAATGTTAACAGGGCATAGACTAACTTGGTTTTTGTGTACAGAACAGTTGTGGTTTATTGAATCTTTTGTAAGTTGTATTTGGACTCTAATACGTTTGTAATTACAGATTAAGGTTTATTGTGACTTGTGTTTTTAGTATAGTTTATTTAGTTCATGTGTGGTCGAAATTGTATTTATTTATTATTTCTCAAATAATACTTATGTATTTACATTTAAAACAAATATAATAATATTGCAAAAAACAATTATGCTAGAAAGTTTTTTTTATACTACATTGTCGACAAACAAGCATACGGCCCGCCTGATGGTAAGCGGTTTATTTGTGTTCAAGAATCAATGTTTAAAAATAAAGCAAATTTACTTTTAATTTATTGAATATTTATAATAATATTAATTAAGAACACAATATACGTAATCAAGTATTTATATACAATTAAATTATTGTACATTTTAAATAGAATTCTACAACACATTGGCATTTATTTGTAAAAAAAATGTATAGCATTTAAAAAACGGTTGAATATACTGAAAAAATGTTGTAACATTCATTCGATGGTCTGTAAAAAAATATATGGAAGCAATCCGTTTTTAACCAAACAGAATGCGGTATCACAGTTGATTCAGTCAGTTTTTGTGCTCTAAATCTAGGTAATTTTTTTACAGGTATTTTTTTTTTACTTTTATTTTGATTTGTCGGTTTTTAATTACTTTTCATTTTACTTAAGATTTTAAAGAAATAGAAAATTGATGTTTTTCTCCGTGTATATAAATCTCCATCAATATTTAGAAAATTAAAAATATTATCGATCATTTTTTTAATTAAGTTAATAATTGAGACTAAGTCGTTAAATTAATGATAGCTTCAATATTAGTGTAAGCTACATACCTCCATGTAGCTAATAACATGCGCCTATTAAACCACTGATATTGCACACATAACTGCGCAAGCGCATCTTTAGTACGTGTCGGGCTTAGATAGGACGCATTATAGACTTCTTGGATGTATACTTGCGTGCATCTTGCGTGTTTGGTCTACATAAGAAGTACTTTAATATATATTTTTTTAATTTATATTTTTGACCATAATTGAGACTGCCAGTTACTACTTGCACATAATTGGAAGATTCAACTGTCATTGATTGTTGTTGAGCTATAATTTTTGAGAATATTGGTACAATTTTTTTATCACCAAAGGTACCTCGCTCAAATAAACAATAATGAATATATACAACAGGTACTATACCTAAAGCCGATAATACCTCAGTGATAGTGACGTCTAATGCCATGCTGAAGGTCGTGGGTTCGAATCCTACAGTGATTTGAGCCTTTGGTGAAGGAAAAAATCGTGAGGAAATAGCACGGTGTTAAGGTATTTTGTAGTACCTAACTCGCTACCACCCTCACGTCAGATACCATCGTGAGATTGTGGTCATACACAAGCTTAATATAAAGAAAAAAAATATATAAAAAACTATTAATTTAACGTTTTGCAAAAAAAATTAAGAAACAAAAAAAAACAGTACCTGTTCCACATTCAAACCAAGTAATAGAAAGGGTCAAATATTCAAAGACTTTCTCCAATCTATTTTGAATATAGAATACTTGTGTGTTCTAAATTCAAAATAGAGTTGATCTTTGTTTGAAAATCATGGTGTCTAGCCCACGTCATGCCGTTGCACTGCGTTGTCACATGCTAACACAATGCACAGTAAATCAATTAGTCCACTGCATCTTTACATAGATAGTTGTTTGACGTACATTTAATCTATGCCGTAACGACAGGTGGGTGTAAGAATTCTTAGTGATTACAATGTATGTAATAAATTTTGGTATCATTATTTACGGTTTTTAGTTTTAATGATACGGTTTCATAGAGTTTTTATTGTTAGTTTTTGTTAATTATATATTTAGGATGACGTTATTTGGTATCTTTTATCTAGCTATAAATTTCTAAAAAACTTGATACAAACTTAGTATTTTCTAAAATATTATGAACTAGCTTCCGCCCCGCGGTTTCACCCGCGTTCCCGAGGGATCTTGTGTTTTCTCGGGATAAAAAGTAACCTATAGCCTTCCTCGATAAATGGGCTATCCAACACTGAAGTATTTTTTCAAATCGAACCAGTAGTTCCTGAGATTAGCGCGTTCAAACAAACAAAGTATTCAGATTTATAATATTAGTATAGATTATTTAAAAGTGGCTATGATTTATTTTAATGATATTAAGTGAAAGTGACGTCAAATACCATGGCATAGGTCGTGGCTTGGGCTTTATATCATGGAAGATATATTGAGGAACCCATAGCACGGTGCAAGGGTACTTTGTAGTACCCACCTCGCTAGCTATCGTTCCGGCACCAGCACTTAAAAGTCAATTCCTACATCAACCCTTATCATGACGAAATTATGATGTAAAACAAGCATACAAAAGCAATGTAAAGCAATTGACGGGCCGGTTGGCGTGGTTGGTAAGATACCCTATCTATCATGCCGCAGGACTTGGGTTCGATTCCCACTCAGGACAAACATTTGTGTGCATGAATATGATGTATGTTTGTCCTGAGTCTAGGTGTTATTATCTATATAGGTATGTATTTGAAAAAGAAAAGTAGTATATGTAGTATATCAGTTATCTGGCTTCCATAGTACAAGCTCTGCTTAGTTTGGGGTCAGATGGCCGTGTGTGAGGAATAATGTCCCAGAATATTTATTATTTAATGCAAAATTTAAAAAATCGCAAAAGAAGTTAATCTTATTTTAATTATAATATTACTATTTAAACAGTCCTAAAAATCACATTTAAGCACTATTAAAATGTCAAAATAATAGCAAGTAACAAGAAGCCTTGACTCAAAGGTCGAGGTTTTTGTCTAATGAGAGGCGAGGCCTACTGTGCGCCTGCGCCGGCCTCGAGCTCACTCAAGTAGGCCTAATGCCCACAGACTTAGAGGAAATAGATAACGCATGTTCATCAAACTAAACGTGTTTTTTTACAATAAAGTTGATCGCTCATTTAGTTAGCTGTAAGACCAAGTAGTGTTTTCGCCAAATTTCGTGATTCTAGGTCAACGGGAACTACCATATAGAAATAAAAGGGCAAAAAAATCGCGTTTGTTGTATGGGAGCCTTAAATATTTATTTTATTTTGTTTTTAGTACTTGTTATATCGGCAACAGAAACACATAATTTGTAAAAATTTCTACTGTCTAGCTATCGCGGTTCTTGAGATACAGCCTGGAGACAGACGGACGGACAGACACACGGACGGACAGACAGCGAAGTCTTAGTAATAGGGTCCCGTTTTTATCCTTTGGGTACGGAACCCTAAAAACGACATCTATTCTGTCTTATTGTAATATATGTTAAATGTAATGTTTCCTTGTTATATTATGTTATATATTATTATTACTTACAATGTAACTTTTAAGAAATAAATAGTGTACCTACCTATGCAAGGACTCTTGAAAACGTGACCTTTAGACCACACACGAGTCAGTAATAGTTTTCAAGCAAGTTTATGAATAAATAAATAATATATACTTACAGACAACTGATATACAGTTAATAGCGTCCATATTATTTCCTTACCTGAAACAAAGAAATTACATTGTTAGGAGAGTTAGAGCATAGGGATATGTCGCTCAAAGAGCAGCTCGACTGGGGAAGTACCTCCACCTTACAGAATACCGCAGCCAAATAACTTATAGTTGTGTTCCTGCGCGTGAGTAAGGTCGCCGGAGCTCACCGGGGTGGGGGGAAGGGTCGGCAACGCGCGAGTGATACCCCTGCCCTGTTGCATGCGTTCATAGGCTACGGTAACCGCTTATCATCAAGCTTTTTTTTAAATGCTATATTAGCGACCCGCCCCGGCTTTGCACGGGCAATAAGTATACCTAACTCCATTGGTTTACGCCGCCCAATCCAGTAAAGGTCTCAGTCGGCATGATTTTTTCCGACATATTCAACAATCATCGTCATATTTCATGTCGTCTATCAGTGAAAACCGTATGTATAAATCCGTTTAGTAGTTTTTGAGTTCATCACGAACATACATACATATAAACCACAGATATAGAAAGACAGACGCAGCGGAGGACTTTGTTTTAGAATATGTAGTGATTGTATTTATAGAAAAATCCATGTGAAAATGACAATCTATAGGCACTAATATTATAAAGCTGAAGAGTTTGTTTGTTTGAACGCGCTAATCTCAGGAACTACTGGTTCGATTTGAAAAATTATTTCAGTGTTAGATGGCCCATTTATCGAGGAAGGCTATAGGCTACTTTTTATCCCGGAAAACACAAGATCCCTTTGGGAACGCAAGAGAAACCGCAGAGCGGAAGCTAGTATATTATAAAATCTTTTGCCAGCTCAAAATCGCCACGGGAGGCTTTCACGGCAATAATGTCAAGTGATAAGGGTTTAACGAACGAAATACACACGTGAACCATTAGGTGGGTTAAGAAAAACAAAAGCTTTTTTTTCTATACACAAACCGGTAGTGACTCCATCGATCGCACTTGACACAATTGCCGTGAAAGCCTCCCGTGGCGATGTGGAGCTGTGTGTTTGTTTGTTACCGCCTTGTGAAGAGAGCTTTTGGCTTCTATTAGGTGGATTAAAAGATGTATATGAATGGAGTAGTACCTAATACAAAACTGAACATACAGTGAATGTATTACGTAATATGAATTGATGGATTAATTTAAAAAAAAATATAGATATATACAGTGGATATACATATTATATGTACCTACATACATATAGCACAGAAAGAATATCAAATAAAAAAAATATTTTTCCATAAACAAGTCAAGAAAAATATCTTAGAAAATATGATTTTTCTATTATTTTTTTCTCTCCTTTATTTTACTAGGTCATAATGTACCATGCTTAAAACAACCAAAAATAAATAGCCTTAACTAGATACCTTCCACACATTTTCTCACGGTATCTCAAAACGATTGCTCAAGTGAGTCGAGTGACTGCGTCGCGAGTGAGCGAACCCTGATTGATTGATAGTCTCGACTGTCGAGCACTCGTGTGCGTGAGTGTACCGGATGACAGGTCGATTGCGCTTGACCGAATTAGAGGTTACTTTTACTCTTCTATTGCTTTGACCTTTGACTGCGTAATTAGATTGGAATTTAAAAAAAAAACAATACAGACTATGATGGAAAAGTCTCTAGCAAAACTTAAACTTTTTTTTTAAATGTCAGTAGTTTGACAAGGTGGCAGACGGACCACCTTTTTGCAGAACACCATATCGTAGCGCTGAGAGAAAATCTTAAACCATCATAAAAAAAATACTATCTTTAGGTCCATTTTTAATTTAATTCCAAATTTAAAATATATTTATATTATTTGCTTTGTTATGCTGAAAATGAAACACAGTTTTTCATTTGAAGATGCCCGACGACGTATTTCATTATAAATTTATATTTTATATTATATTTTATAGGTTTATATATTTTTTTCAATATTTTGTAGTCACATGAACGTAATTAAAGTTTTTTTTTTGTTTCAGATGTTATTCTTTGTAAAGTAGTCACGAGTTTTATATTAATAAAAATAGAACATATCTATCAAATAATAGTGATCACAATACCGTAACTAAAAATAGCAGTACCAGTGTAAAATAAACAATAAATACAGATTAGCTAGCGACAACCGTGGCGGCAGTTAGAAAGCGTGCACAAGGGACCATTCCACTGTTACTATTGTTTTTACATAGATGACTTGACCGTTAGTTAGTATTTCTGGCAACTATGTAGTACCCACCTGGGTAGGCACCATCCTCAAATAAAAAAAAAAAACAATCGTACGTGTACTTCATACGCAATACGTTTTTAGGCTGTATGTGTTTACGACCTTTACCAATATAACTATAATGAACTTAGTTCATCTTACTTCGAATAATTTGCCTTGTGTTAACAAGTTAGGTTTAACAACAGATATCTTTCGATCGATGATGATGATGAAGCTTGCATTGAATCGTGGAATGGTAAGTAATGATATGTATGAAGGTGATAAGCAAAATGAAGACAGGGAATTTGGTTCTGGAATGATATTGTCTGTTCGGTAGATCCAAAAAATGATTTTTTTTTAACTGATAATTAATGACGTGGTCGAAAGTAAGCACACAAATTCTATAAAGAACTGGCTCTCAAGTGCAGCTACCGGAACACATCGGTAGGTGTTTGGGGGTAGATATTCAACTTGAGGATGAACCCAGCCAGGCGGGTACTGCAAAGTACCCTACCTCCGTACTATGGTTTTCTGACCATGTTTTCCTTCACTAAAAGCTCATTGTAGGATTCGAATCCACGACCTTTGCCGCGACATCCGAAGTCACTAACACTGAGCTATTTCATCACAATATATTTAAGTCGACCTGAAGACAAGTGAATATAGACCCAATACTAATAAATTAAGAACTACAGTTAATGACATTTTAAACTCTTTCTCAGATACAAAGTTATAGAAAAGAAAAGAGATCGCATCAAAGCCATCCACTTTCCAAAATCGGCCTACGCTACAGCAGGTACAAATTCATTGACAAAACATAAGGAAAGAGTTGGTCGTAACGGGACCGGGTAATCCGCCCACGTGGCTATCGATGGTTGCACCATCACCCGCCATGACCAACCTGTTATCTTATGGTGATCATTTACATTGTTTTTTTAGGAGATTGGTATCGAAATTTGACCATAAATTCGACGTAAGTGATGAAATGAAAACAAGTTTTATTCAAATATGCCTTCGCAAGCACTTATGAATAGTCTGACTCTAACGCACGGTTCGGAAGGTTGCTTTTACTGAGAAGGGCCGGCAAGAAACTCAGCAATTACTCTATTCAAAACCAACTCAGATTTATTACATAAAATTATTTATTTAGTTTCACTGAAAACGTTAGTGTGTTATAAGGAAAAAAGATGTGAGAATAATGGTTGGGCGTTTGATTAAGCTTACACAAATCTTGAATTAGGTAAATACGTAGACAGATATACTCTTAAAAGAGAAAACTAAATAATTTGATCACGCAATTATCATTCCCATCAATAATTATATTTTATATTAGAGTTTCGACCCTTCTTTTATAATATGAAAAGGCGTTATGAGTCCCTATGGTTTCCTAGAGCTCACTGACGTATTTGATGCCTTTCTATACCTACTTTTAGGTCATACTGGGACCTTAATCTCGAAGATGATTTACAGTTTCCATGAAAATATTAGAAAAACACGATATCAAAGTTATAAGAAGGAAAATAATTCAATGCAATGAGATAGATTTAATTTAAAAACAAATATCAAAAGAATTTTTTTCTTTAAAACGACATTTTATAAAATACTAGCTTTTTCACGCGGTTTCACCCGCTTTCCCGGGATAAAATGTAGCCCATGTTACTCAAGGATAATGTAGCATTCTAATGGTGAAAGAATTTTTGAAATCGGTCCAGGAGTTTTTGTGTTTATTCGTTACAAACATACAAATCTTTCCTCTTTATTATATTAGTATAGATCATGTTTCATAATTTAAAACAATTGTTGGCAAACATTTGAACCAAATAATAATAAAAGCGGCACCTTAAGAGCAATCAAAACAAATTAAAATAAAAACGGCCGATTACGGTTTAACCATTGCGCCTACGCACGTTTTCTCATTTCATCAATGAATATGATTTCCCTTACTATTGTACTGGACGATAAGGGAAATAGAAACGTGTTTTGTATGAGATAAGCATTGGGAGAAATATTTATTTAAATAAGAAGAAGTCGTGACTAACTGACAGTCAATAATAAACGCAGACTTATAAAAGGTACACCAACAGCATAAATATAAAAACGATTTACAAACAAGATAGGTACATGGTTCTGTCCTTATAATTATGCCTATTAAAAGTATACCAACACAACATTCGTAGAACACGCTAAAAACGAATAATACAGTTTTTTTTAAATTAAAATTAAAAATATATGATATAGTGAGTAAACTGTTAAAAAATAATAAGCAAGAGCTAAATTAAAAATTATTAAAAGTCTAGTCTACTATGTCCGTTGCTACCCGAGTAGATGATGGACATTTTATGCTAGCTTTTCCGCGCGGTTTCACCCGCGTTCCCGAGGGATCTTGTGTTTTCCCGGGATAAAAAGTAACCTATAGCCTTCCTCGATAAATGGGCTATCCAACACTGAAAGAATTTTTCAAATTGAACCAGTAGTTCCTGAGATTAGCGCGTTCAAACAAACAAACTTCAGCTTTATAATATTAGTACAGATTTGTTGAGCGAGATCAAGAACTAAACTTAAATTATAAATGTTGATGCTAGGTCGATTCAATGTATAAAATCATTAGCATCCATTACCTGCAAGTCTATAAAATTAATGGACGAATCCATACACATACATATACAACAAACTCGAAATAAAATCACCTCTAATACCATTCGAGTTATGCAACCTTAGTACTATCACTGTCTTATCTAAACAAAATATCGGTCATTCATAAGTGTAAGTTTCGTAACTTAATAAGCATATAGAATAGTATGTAGGCGTCGCGTAGAATGCAAGCCAAGTTAATTGGATGATAAATTATTACTTCAAACAATATATAGACAACTTTTGAACATAATGTACTGACAAAGTAAGATTATATTCTATAGAAAACAAACAATAACTAGTAATTAATAATGTAGATAAGATCTGGCAGCTGCACTTGAGAGCCAGTTCCTTCTAGACTCTGTGCGTACCACCTTCGGCCACATCATCACCATAGCGAGATCAATCCAAAGTAAAAAATACAGAAACTGAGACAGGACTACTTAATCTTTTTATATTTATTAATCTATATCTACTAATATTAACTACTGGTTCAATTTTAAAAATTCTTTCAGTGTTGGATAGCCCATTTATCGAGGAAAGCTTGTGTTTTCCCGGGATAAAATGTAGATAGGCTACATTTTATCCCGGGAAAACACAAGATCCCTCGGGAACGCGGGTGAAACCGCGGGGCAGAAGCTAGTCCTACTTACAATAAACACGATATTGAATGAACTTTTGTTACTATCATGCAGTACCGGCTGAACGGATTTAAATGATATTTGCAGGAATGATAGATCATACCTTGGAATACAATACAAAGATACTTTTTATCCCCCAAAACAAGAACACGAGTAAACAGCGGTAAAACTGACAGCCATAAAATCGCATAATCTCTTCCATTACAACATACATAATGCCTGTCATTAGCTACCAACCATATAATTAAAACCATGTCGTGTGTCTGTCGATCTAACGGTTACCTAATGTGACAAGTGGAACTTAAATTATGATAATTATTATCATGTTGCTTGATCAATGTTGGAATGTTGTCAGCATTGATTTTTGACAGTCAAGATTAAGACCAGATACACATTCATTAGTTAAGGTTCAATACACGCTTACATAACTAATTATTTTCAATTGTATATTTTGCAAATTTTGAAAAAACATTGCCAAAATAGTCACATAAAAAAAATATAACTTTGCTGAATTTCTTGCCGGTTCTTCTCAGTTGAAGGCTGACTTCCAAACCGGTGATAACTTCAGTAAATTCGACCTTCATAAGTGCCCTCCTAGGGCCTAAACTGAATAAATGGGTATAACCATATTTCTGAGCCTCTTTGTAGTTATCAGGAAGAACTTCCTGTAATAAATCTATAGTATAAAAGAAGAAGTCCTGTCTGATTGACTGACAGATGATAATAATCAACGTTGAGCCTAAAACCCGAAATTTGGGGGTTAGGTAAGTATGTTCCTTTTGTAACTAAGCGGTGTACTAAGATTTTATTCTCGAAAATACAACGCAAAAGGGAGTAGGTAAATAGCGGATCGCGGTGGCAAAATGCTATTAAATAATTTCAAACAGACATGCTTTTTGCAGACCCTCTATTACTTCATGATGTTGTTCGTGAAAAGAGTTCTACAAGATCGGCAAAATATTGTTAAAAAAAAATAGATAGTTTAGCTAGGTATTTATAAATGTGCGTTGTTAATATCAATATATTTAAAGCTCTTGTTTTGTTGAATAAAAAGTGAAAAGAAGAATCGATACCGCTATGTTTTGTTATATCAGGTATTAAAGCATATAAAACGCCTTTTGTAATGGCATTTCAAAGGAATTGATATGGTTGCTCTAAAAAAACTGCCAGGCGTTTGACGCTCATATAATATTTTTTTCTTTCATGAAGTTATCGTCGGTGCTTCAATAAAGTTATTTTTGATTTTAAAAACATAATTACCAAGTCTTTTTATGACTTAAAAATTTCACACTTTATAATGAACAACTCTATTACTAGTGGCAGTACAGCCGGTGTTGACAAAGGGCGAGTGAATGCAGGCCACTATACTAGTGTGCCGCAAAACCAATATGCTTTTGACTCAAGTGTCGAATCTTCCACATAATGGTGGCATAGGGTTATTGTGGGTGAACCATGAGTTAGGTCATTGTGAGATATTTCCTATGAATTATATACCGTAGCTATCATTTTGACTAATAGCAACTGATGTAGGTACAACTATATATTAATTGCCGAGTTGACGCCATAATTATTTACGTTTTAAGTGAAACTCTTTTTTTATAAAAAATAATAGGTGCATTTAATTATGATTTTATTATGTAGCAATTTTCGTAATAAAATTAATATCTACAAACAAAAACAAAATTCAGGGACTTCTGACTTAGTTTACATTTACGTATCACTTGTTTCGATTTCCGACCTTAGTTAAACATCTCAATTATTTAGTTATTCTACTGGATGGATGTATGTTACTCCTTCACGCCAGAACGGGTGAACGGTTTTGGGTGAAATTTGGCATATAGTTTTTTTTTTGGCTTGTGTTTGACCACAATCTCACTATGGTAGGTGATGATGTGGCCGAAGGTGGTAAGCACACAAAGCCTAGAAGGATCTGGCTCTCAAGTGCAGCTGCCGGAACACCAATAACATAACATAATTCAGATTAACATAAGAACCCTCGGGACCGCGGGTGAAACCAACCGCGGGGCGGACAACCAACAAGACATACACTAACTAATCCACATTATACGATACATTACATTCTTAGTGTTTCCTCTATCATAAGCTACAACAGAATACAATATAAATTTCAGGATATATCTATAACCGCAGATTTATCCCTCAATATTTACAAACGATGGTCACCCTTGCCTGTTGAAGCGCTCACATTGAGTGCACTCAACTCCTATACCTACTACCTACCTAATACCTTCTACCACGGTAAAGTACCTGCAACTAATAAAACCATACGTGACTTGGTCAATTTTGTACTACATCACTAACTGGTAGATAAAGAGAGTTTAGAACGACGGGCCTGTTGGGATGTTTTCCTTCACCAAGCTCAAGTTCATTGTAAAATTCGAAACTACGACTTTCCTCACGGCTCCAATGTCACTACCACTGCTACCGTCAGCTTTGATCAAGCAATGTTGATATTTTATTTGCATTGTTTGAAAATGTAACAGTTTTCACGAATCATTTTATTAGAAAGATTAGTTTCATTTTATGTACTAAAATAGTATAAAAAGTTCATGGGCGAGCTCGGGAGAAAATAGAGAAAACAATTTATTCAGATATGATACCTAGTTAAATAAATAGATGTAGAGTTCTCAATCGTGTAGGTACACCGACCATAAAGTGTAAATCTAAAAATCGTTATCATTTTATCTATACTAATATTATAAAGCTGAAGAGTTTGTTTGTTTGTTTGAACGCGTTTAACTCGGGAACTACTGGTTTGATTTGAAAAATTATTTCAGTGTTGGATAGCCCATTTATCGAGAAAGGCTATAGGCTACTTTTTATCCCGGGAAAACACAAGATCCCTCGGGAACGCGGGTGAAACCGCGGGGCGGAAGCAAATTTCATATAAAAATCAATCTACCACTAACGATAATTTTAAACCCCACGAGACACATAAAAATATCCACCCTCAGGACACTGTGACATTTATTTCAACTCGATAAATACCGAGCGAACCTTCCCAGGGACGGGAAATGGGACAAAAATGTTATTCTCCAAACAATAGAGGCCTGAGAAGCTTTCTCGGTAAATAAGGTCCTCACAACGATCCTATGACGGGGTTTTGATATCTTATCTTCGTGAAATGTTGTATCGATTCTCTTTTGAATATTATTTTTCTTGTTTATTTTTACTTTTGAATTTCTGTCTTTTGGAGTAAGTAGATTGGTATGAGTGGTTAGGGTATTTTTATGTCAAGCGGATTATGTTTTAACTTGTTGGTTACTACATGAGGATATGATTTAAAGGTAGCCCCATAGCATTAGATGTACCGTCTGAAAATACTTCAAAAATTGATTATTTTTATTAGTTACGTATGAAACACCATAACTATTCTGATCCGACCCCAATGAAGATATAACCATAACTACGTGTCTAAAAAAACCTCTACCTAAGTACCTATAACAATTAATATCGAAAAATAAGAAAAACTTTCGCTCCCCGGAGTCCAATAACGGGAAAGGGTGACCACAAAATTAACTAATCCCGCATTTTGTTTGGAGCTAATCTATACTTCTATACTAATATTATAAAGAGGAAAGATAAGTATGTTTGTAATTGGAATTGGCTCAAAAAGTACTGGACCGATTTTAAAAATTCTTTCACCGTTAGAAAGCTACATCTTCACCGAGTAACATAGTCTATATTTTATCCCGGGAACGCGGGTGAACCCGCGCGGAAAAGCTATCTAATATATACATTTTTCGTGTCATAGTGTTTGTCTGCAAACTCCTCCGAAACGGGTAAATCGATTCTTATGAATTTTTTTGTGTATATTCGGTAGGTCTGAGAATCGGTCGTAGGCTATTTTTTTTATACCGCTACGCAGGTTGAAACCGCGGGGGACAGCTAGTAATATATAGAATTGCCATGAAACTAGTTTCAGTTGATATAACTTCTTCAGATTGTTTTGTTTTTGAAAGATGATTACTGTAAATTACTAAACTCAAGCTAATTTATTAAGTTTAGGTCCTAATAAAGCATCAATGAACGTTACAATTGACTCAACCACCGGTTCGGAATACACTTGAAAGAAAATAAACTAAAAATATATAAATACTATCCTAAAAGATCCATTCAGTTGCTACAAAATTGCATCAAGCTCTTTAAAAAGAACACAAAACTGCCATCGTCTGCCGAGCCGCTTCATAATTCGTTTAAACGGGGAATCGAACCGGCAATCAACCGCAAATCCTATAAAATACGAGCCACTTACCTGATTGGCTCACAGACGTACTTGAGATAAGAGGAGTATCATTACTTATTAACTCTTAGTGAGATATATCCTATATAGTACTAATCCTACTAATATTATAAATGTAAAAGTTTAGATGGATGGATGGATGTTTGTTACTCTTCCACGCAAAAACTACAGAACGGATTTGGATGAAATTTGACACACAGATCTAAAATATACTAAGGACTAAAATACATTTTTATCTCTCACAACATAAGATATCGTTGTTTAAAAAACTGTTAAACATTTAAATGTACAAAAAGTTCAAAGGTCCAAAATCACGAACAAAAGGAGAAATCTGATACAAAAGATCTAAAGTCAATATCTCAAGGTCTCGATCAAGATTATAAGATATTTTTTTCTAGTAACAGTTGTACATAATATTGATGACTACCTACTTCCACTACTCAAATTACTGGAGAATTACATAACCTTCTATATAACATGTGACGTCATAAAGAAAGGAACATAGACACTTTTCAAACATAAAAGTTGTCTATGAACCTCCAAATTTGATAAAGTTTTCATTATGTTAAAGTCAAAGCCATTCATTCAGTTTAGACCCTAGAAGGGTACTTATGAACGTCAAAGCTACTGACGTTACCACGGTATACTTATCCTGAGTGAATGAATTTACTGACTTCATAAAGATGAGGTTCAAGGAAAATACACTATAATCTGACAATATAATAAAGTGTCCACCTCAGATATTATATTATACAACTAAAATTTCAGAATGAAACTTTCAAAAACTTGCTACTCGAATAATATTATTTAAGCTGAAATCCACACCGTGGCAGAAAGTTGTGTCTGAAACTGAAAGGGCGCGAGACACCTACACTATGAGACACAGAATGAATAGATACAGAAGATTTCCTCATTTTAGGTATTATACACACACATACATAACACTTTCACCCCGCGGTTTCACGAACAACTCTATGCATAAAATCTCGTTAATCTGTTGCTGCATGAAAGACCCAAAACAACACACACACCTTTGCATTTATAATAGAAACGGATTTCGGTATTTTTTATTATGCATAAAGTATACTACTGCGCACATACATAAGCTTGTAATGCACACAAAGAGTCAAACTTTTGTCGCAAACGCACGAGATCATAGTATTAATATTACCTTGAGATTCATTGACGTAAAAATAATCATACTAAATTGTTTCTTGGCTGTTGCCTTATATTATTTGTAATGTCTAACGTCCATGTCTACGTGTGCGAATAAGAACGTTTGTAGTCTATCTAATACCTTATCTATTTTGTGCCTGAGTTGAGAAGACGTCGGCGGCAGGTGCGCGCCGGCCGTAGTCGCGTCGTATATTATTTGTAGTTTTGATTGTAGAAGGTTGTAATAATATTTGCAAGTATATGTTGACACTGAGCACAGGCACGCCTTCCGTGATAATGAACAATATTTTATAATGAACTAGCGACCCACCCCGGCTTCGCACGGGTAGCAGAACATAAACGCCTACATTTGCTTGCAATCGGTATGATTTTTGTCAACATCTTCAACAATCATCGTCATATTTCAGTCAATTTAAACAAAACATTAATAAATTATATACTTAAACCTTCCTCATGAATTACTCAGTTCATTGGTGAAAACTGTATGAAAATCCGTTCAGTAGTTTTTGGGCTTATCGCGTACAGGAAACTCCATTGAAACCAGTTTGGTTCCAATGTGTGAGGATTAACTCCCCGTCGATGGCGAGAGTTGCGATGCTAGAAGGTAGTCATGGGCATCAGGACAAATAATTCCTAGAACACCGTACATTGTACAAGCGGTAGAGCACACTATGAAAAAGCTGTTATATACAGTTCCAAACTAAAAAGGATGTATGGAAATTTTCAGTGTATTTCATGAAGTCTCGTGGAAACTTCGCGAAGACTTCACGAGTGCCCAGCATCGCTGTCTTATTAAAACTTTCAGTAATTGTGACCGACCACCGGTATATTCAAGTCGTTAGTGCTAAGTTATAGTCTTATTACTTAAGTATTTATTATAATTATAAGCATCTCGTAGATGTCAAAAGAATAAATACAAAACATAGAATTTTTTTCTTCCTGATTAATTACTTTACTGTCTATTTTTTATAGTTTTAGTTTACAATACATGTAGTTCGGCCCTATACTTTTGGACGAAACAAATTTAAAGCCACATATTCAGTTTAAACCCTTAGAGGGACCTTCAACTGAGAAGAACCGGCAAAAAACTCCGCAAGTTTACTTTTTTTACATAGGCGTCTTCAACATATGTGTATGAGTAAATAAGTGTATAAAACGATTGAATATATGCAAATGAATGAATTCTGAGTGGACCTCCAGAACGGAAGCCAGTGTAATGAGGCTTCCGTACCCTCACGTTTGGGTCACTGTTCAGACTTATAACATGATAAGGGGTATTGATAAAAATAATGAAAAAATATACGTAAAAATATATCAAAGAAACAAAAATTCTAACATAGAAATCAAACACAAACATTGTTTTCTTTTAGGAAGAAATACAAACAACACCTAATGAATGAGCAAAAAGTATTAAGTCAATACCCGTTAGCTCCAGTAACCTGACTCTCCACATTGGTGTTCTGTTTTTATTTTTATCTTTATTTTTTATTGTTTTTGCCTTGCCTATTGTTTGCGTGTAATTATCTTATTTTATTTTAATTTGTTAAAGTTAAAAGTCAAAATAATTTATTGTGATATAGGTATGTATGATATGATATATGTATTTATTTAGATATATGTATGTGCGTTTTGTATGTTGGATTTGATATTGTTATACTTTTTTTTTTAAATATTTTTCTATTACTTTTTTATTTTTATTTTTATGTCTTTGCCGCGATTGACCGTGGCTTCCTTTTAGGCCCTATCAGAAAACCAGCGCTGCAGCATCACGCGCTGCAGCATATGCTGAGATAGGTGCCTTTTTGGCCTCACACAGCTTTAATTGTGTAATGTTTGTTTCTCATTTTTTTTTTTTACCTATAAGCTGTTGCTAATGTGTGAGTCTAACTAAATAAATGTTTTTCTTTCTTTAAATATCATCGAGCCCCAAATACAATTATTTAATTTTTTATTTTTATGTTTTTGTATAATAAACTCCTATAACTCTTCATAGACAATCGATGTAAAGATAATTCATAAAAAAAGGCATTACTTTACAAAATCGTTTCATAATCCGAAAAAACTTGCCACACTAAAAAAACCGGTTCACTCGCGTTCCCGAGATAAAAAATAACCTATAACCGTTCTCAATAAACGGACTTTCTAACGCAATTTTTTTTCTAATCGGTTCAGTGGTTTCGGAGATTACCTCCTACACCCAAACATACAAACTTAACCTCTTTATATTAGTAAACTGTATATTTTTCCATATTTCTTTTTCTTCGACACCAAGCTATAATTAACACCACTTTGATCCACCAAAAGTCCCCAAAAAATTGCAATCGAACAGTCCATCATATTCGAAAGCTATAAAAGGCAACCCGAACATGTAAAAAAGGTGTTCTTTTTCAGTAATTAACACACGGTTTGGGCACTCCGCTACACAACAGCATAATGTGTTGAGTGTGTGCCGACATGCCATCTGCCGGGGCCATAATGGAAACTGCCAGGGTTACTACTCGTACATGACGGGGATTTCTAGCCGATGAGTTTTGTTGCATCCCACTACCATTGATTGGTTTTTCATTTAATTTCAAGTGAGAAATTATTACAAAAAAGGTGTCTAGCTCAAAAATATAAAGGTAAATTTACTTTTTAATGACTAAAATAAAAGCTCAAGTAAAATAAATACCGTGATAAGCTGGTATTCATGATAATATACCTAATCATACTTTTATAATTATTCGGACATTATGATCCAACAGTTGCACTTGAGAGCCAGTTCATACCCTGGAATAGCATATAAGATTCTTTTCATCGGGAAAATATAAGGTCCCTCGGGAGCGCGGGTAAAACCGCGGGGTTAAAGTAATCAATAAATTTTATATTCGAGAATGATTCGAGTTTCGAACGAACAAATAGTAACTTGCGATGAGAGTAAATAGTAATATGAAATTGCACCGTGTTTTTGAAAATACCATTTGTATCTACAACCTTAATTACACTCGAATATAAACCTTATAATTGCTATGATAAAGTTCAAATTGCATTGAGTGTATGCAATATGGCGGATTATACACGTGTAAAATTTTGAAATTCATAATTTTTGTGGTTATTGCTCCCTTTTGTGCAAGTGTAATGATACACGTTCTTTATGGAGGCCCCATTAAGGCCTTTATGCTAGCGTTTGTCGCTTTGTAGCTAGAAGTATGTTGTTCATAAACTGAGGTAACTCCCATAAAATACGGCATTATATTTTCATTATTCTTTTAGTTTTAGTTAGTTTTGTTTAAAGAGTAACGCTTTCATGAACATAATTGAGAACATATTAATTACACAGTCAACTTATATTTTGACCAAATAACAATTATAAACAATTCGACACCCATGAATTGCCCTACTCCTTGCTGAGAAGAAAAGAAATGGAATTGCAATTTAGCGTTGAAATAAATTATAAGCAATTTACACTTTATTTTACTCTGTATAGGCTTGTTTTTGACCACAATCTCACTATGGTAAGTGATGATGTGACCGAAGGTGGTAAGCACACAAAGCCTAGAAGGAACTGGCTCTCAAGTGCAGCTGCCAGAAGACACCAATAAGTGTTCGGCGATAGATTTTTAACTTGACCCTACCACCGTGCTATGGTTTCCTCGCAACTCAAACTCAATCACGCAAAAATAAACATTATTTAAATTAGCGAACTAACGTCACACACAGCTGAAAACAAATTAACCTACCAAGATGTAAAGTCCAGTGAATACATACAAAGCAAAGTTTAAATTGGACATGTGTATTAGATCGCGCCACCTGCTGCTACCCCCTGGGACACTTCCAGGAGTTGTGTTTACGACCAACACACAGGATTGAGGGTAAGTACAAGCTTTTAAAATGGTTTAGATTAACTTAATAACTTTAAGAGTTGTAATTACTCATCAATATGAATAACTTTAACTAAAGGAGCAACACTGAAATCGCGAAAAAAAAATATTTACTTTTAATTCAACAAAAGATTAACCAAAATGAATTTAAAATATGTATAAGTAGTTAAATATGCGCCGTGGTCATTGGTTGTAAGTGCAGAAAACGTATAATTAAACATTCAGCCTCTGAAGTGCAGCAGAAAGAGTCAGAATCGGGTCATGCAGAATATCACTTAAAATATTGACCGAGATATTGAAAATGTAAAAGCAAAGTTAACCCATTTTAAAGTCCGTAGGTACTGAGGTATACCGTAAAACAATAGCACCGGTAATAAATGGGTAAGATTTATATATTTATGTACCAGTACTGGCAGACAAAGCGTTTAGTTTGTCGAAGTATTGAGCACACAGCCGCTAGTCCAGTTAGACCGGGAGCCCGTTAAGGAAAAGTTATTGGAAAATACGCGCTGTTACGCCTTAAATAGATAAATCATTAAAATATATAAAAAAAGTCTTAAACATTTCTCTTTTAACTAATGTCTTTGTTATATAAATTATGTTTTACGTGATTTTTATCCAAAAAGGCTTATGCTTATGACTGTTATTTTCAAAAGAGAAAGAACACGCAAGGCTCCCACAAATAAATAAATAAAATTTCACAAATACAGCTCCCAAACTAAAATAGCGCACCACGCATTATCTGTCTCATGCAGGGCTGCCACGACGGCGTATTAATATTTTATAGATAGGGTTGCTTCATCGGGCACCGTCGTGATGACGTCAGCGGAATGGGTCACGATACGATGTGTTTATAAGTGACCCGGAATGGTGACGTCATGGGGTTCGTTACGGTCAAGAGGGCGATTTGATGTCAGCAGGTATGGAGATTAGTTAGGGGTATAGTCTTTGGGGATAACTTTTTGCTTTTTTTTTTTTTAATACAGCATAAATTCTTGACTAAAGATTGGATAGAATTTCATTTTTTTTTAAACTTTCAAACAGGCCTTCACACGCACTTATGAATAGTCAGACTCTAACGCATGGTTCGGAAGGTTCCTGAGAAAAACCAGCAAGGCTTTCGTTGATGCTACAGTCCATTCATTATAACTTATCCCCTTCCCATTATGTTGGCACTATTGACTGACAATGTAATTTCTGTCAGTGTCGAAGGGAATAACAGAGCTACCAACTTTTGAACAAGGGGACATCTTACTGTGAACGGTCTGTATGTATCGATGCCTTCTTTGCAATATATGTATGTATTTAGGTACATACGTAAAGCACTGGCGATATTTTTTTTAGGTGTGTGTTTGACCATAATCTCAGTAAAGTAAGTGATGATGTGGCCGAAGGTGGTAAGCACACCTTTTTCATGATTATGGAGTACTTTCACCCTACAAAAGCATTTCTGTTACAATAGAATAACAATGTTACGCAAATTAAATCACGAAAAATAATTTGACAGCTCAAAAAAAATCCACATAGCAAAATTAACCTAACATCTATTGACATAAGTAATCAAACTGTATGTGAAATGAAAAGCTGGCACTGTGCCGAGAAATTCAGGAATAATCATATTTCCCATGACAAAATACACGAGATAAATAATAATAGGAGATTTGACATCTGCTGTCAATATACATGTTGCGACGCCATCTTGTATAGATTTTAATCTATCACTTTGGTCACAACTCAAATTATTATTTATGCCTTAGGAGATAGATTTGTTTTCTGAAAAGCTTTATTTTATGGGATTGTTAAGTTTCTTTTTAACGTGGTAGGCCTTTGTTTGACCACAATCTTGATGATGTTGATGACCATCGACTTGAAAGTGGTAGTCAGGCAGGGAACTACACAATACCCTACCACTGTGCGATGGTTTTCTTAGCTAAGATTTTTAATAAAAAATATTTGTTTTAAAGTTTATTTCAAATCCGAACCGACACGAATAGGTGGCGCCACCGAACGTCATTAGTGGGTCGCGCATCCGGTTCCGGCTGGCACCTCCCCACGTTTCCGCACCGTCCGGGGGCCTATTGTGGGTCTCCGCGGGCCTCCAATTGTGTTCCCGTTGTTTGCACAAGAATTTTATTAATATTATCTACATAATAGACCCAGAAAATACTACATATAATATTTATACAAATGATTACTGCATTGAAAAAAACTTTATTTTATTGAAAACAAATTAGAAGTTTTACCGATTGACTGCTAAATACTTATTTAATCTGTGATCCAAAAAGAAATTCTCAAAAAATACTATCCGACCCTTACAGCTAGCATTTCTTGCAGATTATATAAATAATTTGAAATTTCATGTTACAGAAAATACGGACCTTAACAAAGTTCCTTTGGACTAAACTAAAACCTAATATGAAGCAATCCGAAGAACTGGTCATATTGAAGTGTTACAGACAAAAAAAACTAAAAGCCATCTAAAAAATGATGGCAAAGATCAGAATCAGAATCAGAATTAAAAAGCAGAAGCTAATACCGATACTGGTAAGACTAATAAAGAACACCCTTTCTTATATATTTGTAAAATGCGAAGTCTGTCCGTCTATCTACGAAAACAACTGTACAGATTTTGGTAGTGGGTTCCTTGATGAACGTATTGGTTAAGAACCATTGGTACTGAAGGGAGCTGTGCAGTGATGTGCGGATGGATAATTAATATCGTACATTGGTACAACCAAATACAATTACAGTAGCTAGGTACATACAAAAATTTAAACTCACATTAATATACTCCCCATAACAACGTATGAAACCATAATAATAATTATCTTCATAAATTCACGCCTAGTTTAAATATATTAAAAACTAAATTGAATATTTTATCGTAATTTCCTTTAATAAGATAATTGATTGGACATACCTTTCAACGCGTATAGAGTTATACGTTTAAATAGTGGTGTTGACAGCATTCTTGGTATCTTCGGTGAGTGGACAGCTCACTGCTAGGGTCCAAAGTTCTAAACTGAGGTCCCATACAAACATAATGGAGATCAGGAGTATGTGGTTGTTGTGTCTGCTAGTTCTGGGGGCTTATGCCCGTCCAGAAGGGGGTAAGTGATTTTGTCATCTTTTAAATAGACGTCTTATATAGTTTGGTGGTTTTCTCAAGTTAGATCCAGAAATATCATGTCCACAGTAACTTCTTTATTGACCGATTTAATTTAAATTTTATCGAAAACATATTTTTGATTTCTCTTCACGCCATTTTTCAATGGAACCAATCCTTTAATGGTATAGTTAACGAGAAAAGCAATCATACTCATGTTCAGGCCTGATTGAAGCCAACCCAAAGATCTCGGTCCTGTGCCCCTCCCCTCCGGCTACCACCTGCTACTCCCTCCGGTACATCGGTCACCGACGGGACCAAGAGATTAACCCTGCAAATAGAGCTACATTCCGCAGTACGTGGCGTTTATCCCATTAGTGTCAACATTACACATCTTTGGATTCCTATAGGCTCATGGCTAAATCCAGAAAATTTTCAAAATTACAATTCTGTATGCAATAAGCCAATTACGAGATCATTATAACTGGGTAGACATGGAGGTTTTATAAGTTCTGCTCCAAAATAATATGGGCTAGTTGATGGGTAAGATGATAATGTAACATGTTTATCGTTGTCTTCAGCTGCCGATGCAGATGACGCCCCTGATGCTGAAACACGCATGTTCATTCCTGGCAATTTCCCCGGACTTGGTACGTATGATATAAAACCATTCACCAAGAAATATGATACCATATTTTTTTAAGATGATAGCTCAGTGATAGTAACGTCGAATGCTGTGACTAAGCTCTTGAGTCCAACAAAAATGAGCTTGAGCTTTCGGTGGAGGAAAGTGTACACTCAAGTAAAAATCTGTCACCAAACACCACCGGTGTGTTCCGGCAGCTGGACTTGAGAATCGGTTCCTTCTAGGCTTTATGTGCTTACCATCTTCGGCCACATCATCACATACCATGGTGAGATAATGGTCAAACACATGCCTACAATTTATCCAGTCATTAACCTACATAAAGAAGACCGCATTACAAGATTCTGCATTTGTATTAATAAGTTTTCTACATTCCAGGCGACCAGAGATGCAACCAAGAAGGCGATATGTTCTACAACAACGTCGGAGGAGCCTGCCTGATCTGTGGCTGCTTCTCTCTGCTCGATGGCTCCTTGTACTCTAAGTGCGCACCGTGCAACAGATGTCCAGGTACTTAAGATGTACTAACCCATTAAGCAAATTTTATATTTAAAAGAGTTGTCAGTAGACTATGGTATCTTTTCTGCATTACTTGAATTATCGATAAAAAGTTACTGATGATCTACTTCTATATTCGCATAAACCGTTTTCTAGATTAAATCCAAATTTTAAAGGGTGTTCAAATTACACAGATTCAAGGATTACTTAAGTTGATCCTTTCTGATGCCAAAGTATAATATAAAAGTTGATTTAATGACAGAGCTGTATTTGGTGTTAATAAAATATTATAGTTTTTACAGGTCCAATAATCCCTGGTCCGGTACCGTTCCCGATACCGCCCATACCAGGTACGTATCCCACAATAGCATAAATATTTATACCTAACAATTTAAGAATAGTATACTGGATGATTTTTTAGTCACTGGCAATACTTGCAGGGGCGGAAGTACTCATCAAAATGAACAACTTTTATTATGGGACTAACTGTGAAATCATAAAAAAATGATCAGCTGTTCCATACAAAAGTTTAATACCTACTCGACCAAAATGTATTAAGCAACCGTTTTATTTTACGCGATATCAGAGTTAGCCCCATAATAAAAGTTGTTCACATTGATAAGTACTTCCAACCCTGCAAGTATTGCCAGTGATAAAAAAAATCAACCTGTATTGACGGAAATTATACAAATAGCATACAAAACTTTTTATTAAAGCCTTAAAATGCTTGAAAAGGAATTATACTAAATATAAATAATTTATTTTAATATAAATTGATAAAAAAAAAACAAAAAAATAAAGTAAAATTATTTAAATAATTGCTTTCAGGACCATTACCGGTACCAGGTAAAACAACAAAAATCATTCAATATTTAAACCCATTTATGTTCAAATAACAAAACGCAGATTTTACTGCTAATTATTTTTGAAAAATAAAGTAAATTTATTTAAATAATTGCTTTCAGGACCATTACCGATACCAGGTAAAACAACAAAAAATCATTCAATATTTTAACTCATTTATATTTAAATAACAGAACGCAGATTTTACTGCTAATTATTTTTGATGACAATGTAAAAAAAATATAAAACAATTAAGTATTTTTTTTATTATTATTTCAGATATAATTCCTATACCAGGTAAATTAAAATATACAAAACCACATTATTTTATTTATAATATTTTATTATGTTGGGTCATATAAACAGTATCTACTTTTTTAATAAACGCAAAAAAATGCTGAGATCAACTAATTTTAAATACCTCCCTGCAGTGTTTTTGTCTGAGTACAATAAAAAGTATTCGAAGCAAACTAAACTACAATGTATCACAAACAGGAACAAAATGTGTTTATTAGGAGATTGTTGGTATGACATTAAAAAAAATGCTATTTTAATTTAATTATTTTAATATTTGGTTTCTTGTCAGTATTTTTGAAATAGTTATTTCTTTGCCCACAGGCCCAGTACCGCTACCGATAGCTGTGCCCGGTCCGTCACCTATACCGTTGCCACCACTACCGCTGCCGGTGCCCAGGCCTGTACCGTCCCCATCCCCAGTACCTTTATGTGAGTACCATTAGATACGATTGCCCCAAAACGATTTTTTCTTCGGTCCACACTGGGCCCGCGTGGTACTATGGCCCTAACTCTCTGTGTAAGACCTTTAAAGGTCTTGGGGAAATCTAAAGTTGACTTTATAGGTTTGAATTTTATAGTAAAATCTGGGCAATTGATAGTAGAAATATAAGTATGTTATCTAATGTAGTAAGTATATCTGTATTCTTTGAAATTTTTTATAATTTACTTGATCAACTAATAGTTGTTATATTTCGTTATTTCTGCATTAATTTTCAGGTCCGCCACCGATTGTGATACCCGGTCCACCGCGTCCTTACCCTGTACCGGTACCAGTACCTGGTAAAAATATTTTAGTCCCAGTACCAGTACCATCACCACCAGAAAAGATCTACATCCGTGGCCCATCCGTGCCTGTCCCGGTACCGGTAGAGAAGAGAGTACCCGTCCCGTACCCAGTTAACCGTCCCTACCCTGTACCGTCCCCACCGCAGATCGTCAAAGTACCCTACGCAGTACACGATATTGTCCCCGGACCAGAAAGGAAAATCCCCGTACCGGTACCTGTACCGTCACCACCCATTCGCATTCCGGTACCAGTGAACCGGTACATTACGATCCCTGGAAAGGACCGTTTGATTCCAGTACCTGTACCGTACAGCGGTAAGAATGATTGCTATTTTGTTTGTTACTTTAATATGAATTTATGTATTAATTTTAAGTTAACAATGTTTTTCAGATACAAAATACTATCCAGTACCAATAATCATCTATGTCTGTAAGTATCGATGCATTAAAAAATCTAAGTTTAGATGAAAACATGCGCAGATTTAACAGACATGATATAATATATAACAATTCACCTCAAACTGTTGGGTCCTCATAGACACATTCTTGTACCCAAAACATGACGATGCGAGATTCGTGGACACTTTTGCCCTTACCAAGAGCATCAGACAACGTAATATAAGTTTACAGATAAATATGGTGGAACGAGTTTAGAAAAAACATAATTTAGGTTATGGTCAGTTTTAGATGAAAACACTTCCTTTTCCTTTACAGCCTTTTTATGTTCCACTGCTGAGCACAGGCCTTCTTTCATGAATGACAGTGAAAGGGTGGGCTGGATGAGAACACTATAATTTCACAATGAAGGGTTTAGGTCCATAGTCCACCACGCGGGTTTAGTGCAGATTTTACAACACATTCATTAAAATCTAGGTAGTGCAGGCTGCCATCTAAATATAAAAAAATATTTGTCAAAAATTACCAAGCGGTTCATTCAATACCTAATATATTATTTTGAGCAAATGTTTAAAGTTACCTCTTTTTCACAGCTCCGATCTGCAGAGGTCAAGCACCGTTGGTGCCATTCAAGGTCCCCGGCGACCTATGCCACATCCTGACTTGCAAGGTCAAATTCAACTACGTGTACCTCGAATCCAGAATTGACCCCATTTGCGGTAAGTTTAGCAGTATAAGAAATTTAGATTTTTTTTTTTTTACTATGATATTACCTAGGAACGATATCATCGTACTAAAAAAAGAGATGAATTAGTTTGTGATTTCTAGTCTAGTATTATTAAAAATAATATCACCTATTAATGTTATCGAATAATTCCAATTACAGGCCCAGGACCAATACCACCACTAGACCCAATACGTAAGTTTTAATTTGAATGTAATAAATCATTAATCATAAACATAAATAAAACGTAAAAAAATTAATTTCATCTATTTATTTTAGTGACTGAAGGATCAGGATCATCGGCATCTGCTATTGCCAATGCTGCAGCTAACGCTAATGGTGGAGGATACTCCAATGCAGCAGCCAATGCATTAGCTAACGCAAACGGTGGCGGTTATGGTGGATTCGGGGGCAGTGATGCAAGTGCTCTAGCAAATGCAGTAGCTAATACCGGTGCTTACGGCGGTCTTGGCGGAGGATACTCAAATGCCGCAGCCAACGCTGCAGCCAACGCAAATACTGGAGCATATGGTGGACTAGGAGGTGGCTATTCTAACGCAGCAGCTGATGCTATAGCTAACGCCAATACTGGAGGTTATGGTGGACTAGGAGGAGGATACTCCAATGCAGCAGCCAATGCATTAGCTAACGCAAACTCTGGCGGTTATGGCGGACTTGGTGGCAGTGACGCAAGTGCTCTAGCAAATGCAGTAGCTAATACCGGTGCCTATGGCGGACTTGGTGGCAGTGACGCGAGTGCTCTGGCAAATGCAGTAGCTAATACCGGTGCCTATGGTGGACTAGGTGGTGGATATTCTAATGCGGCAGCCAACGCATTAGCTAACGCAAACTCTGGTGGTTATGGCGGACTTGGTGGCAGCGACGCAAGTGCTCTAGCAAATGCAGTAGCTAATACCGGTGCTTACGGTGGACTTGGAGGTGGATATTCTAATGCAGCAGCTGATGCCATTGCCAATGCCAACACTGGTGCTTACGGCGGTCTTGGCGCAGGATACTCAAATGCCGCAGCCAACGCTGCAGCTAACGCAAATACTGGCGCATATGGTGGACTAGGAGGTGGCTATTCTAACGCAGCAGCTGATGCTATAGCTAACGCAAATACTGGAAGTTACGGTGGACTAGGAGGAGGATACTCCAATGCAGCAGCTGACGCTTCAGCAAACGCCAACACTGGAGCTTATGGTGGACTTGGAGGAGGCTACTCTAATGCCGCAGCCAATGCCCTAGCTAACGCCCAGACTGCCGGTTTGGGAGGATGGGGAGGTTCTGACGCTTTGGCCCAGGCTCAAGCACAAGCCCAAGCCGCTGGATTAGGAGGTTATGGAGGATCTGATGCTCTGGCTCAGGCACAAGCTCAGGCTCAAGCCGCTGGTTTAGCAGGAGGATGGGGAGGATCTGATGCTTTGGCTCAAGCTCAAGCCCAAGCTCAAGCCGCTGGATTAGGAGGAAGATGGGGAGGATCTGACGCTTTGACTCAGGCTCAAGCTCAAGCTCAAGCCGCTGGATTAGCAGGAGGATGGGGAGGATCCGACGCCTTGGCTCAAGCTCAGGCTCAGGCACAAACTCAAGCCGCTGGTTTAGGAGGAGGATGGGGTGGATCTGACGCCTTAGCTCAGGCTCAAGCTCAAGCTCAAGCCGCAGGTTTAGGAGGAGGATGGGGTGGATCTGACGCCTTAGCACAGGCTCAAGCTCAAGCTCAAGCCGCAGGTTTAGGAGGAGGATGGGGAGGATCTGATGCTTTGGCTCAGGCTCAAGCTCAAGCCCAAACTCAAGCCGCAGGATTAGGAGGAGGATGGGGAGGATCCGACGCCTTGGCTCAAGCTCAGGCTCAGGCACAAACTCAAGCCGCAGGTTTAGGAGGAGGATGGGGAGGATCAGACGCCTTGGCTCAAGCTCAAGCTCAGGCACAAACTCAAGCCGCAGGTTTAGGAGGAGGATGGGGAAGATCTGACGCTTTGGCCCAGGCTCAGGCTCAAGCTCAAGCCGCAGGCTTAGGAGGAGGATGGGGAGGATCTGATGCTTTGGCTCAGGCTCAAGCTCAAGCCCAAGCTCAAGCCGCAGGATTAGGAGGAGGATGGGGAGGATCTGATGCTTTAGCTCAAGCTCAGGCTCAAGCCCAAGCTCAAGCCGCAGGATTAGGAGGAGGATGGGGAGGATCTGATGCTTTAGCTCAAGCTCAGGCTCAAGCCCAAGCTCAAGCCGCTGGATTAGGAGGAGGATGGGGAGGATCTGATGCTTTGGCTCAAGCTCAGGCTCAAGCCCAAGCTCAAGCCGCAGGATTAGGAGGAGGATGGGGAGGATCTGATGCTTTAGCTCAAGCTCAGGCTCAAGCCCAAGCTCAAGCCGCTGGATTAGGAGGAGGATGGGGAGGATCTGATGCTTTGGCTCAAGCTCAGGCTCAGGCCCAAGCTCAAGCAGCAGGACTAGGTTTACCGTGGGGTCGTAGCGACGCTCCAGCTGATGACAATCAAGAATAATCAATATTCTATGGGTAAGGCATATTTTTAATAATTTCAAATGATTTTGTAAATAGCGAAATGAAAATTATTTCATGTAAGTTTTAAAAATAAACTCATAATCTTTGAGGGAACTACCAATTTATTCAGTTTAAACCCTAAGAAGGCACTTATGAAGGTCAAAGCTACTGAAATTAACACAGGTTCGGAAGTCAACCTTTCAGGAATTATTAATTTAGATATAGTTCAAATAATATTCATGTACGAGTATGTAGACAAAATAAATCTCTGAGGGAATCTGTCTCGATACACCAAAATTAACAACTCTTTTTTACTTCCAGGACATCATCGATCCGTCAAAATGATCTCTAACAAAGAAATGGCAAGAATCATGGACTCGATTTAATTTAAATTTAGTATATCACGTTGAGCATTATAAAATTTCGACAAGCAGCTTCACTCTTCTACAAATAAAGGCATTTAGTGGGATACTTATTGATTTTCATTTTGCAATCCTTAGCATTTAGTAAAACAAAAAATAACATCATTTAATTAGAAAAAAGAATTAGCTAACTATTACTAGATTTTCACCCACGATCCCCAATTTTACATTTTTGCAAAAATACTAAGCTCTTATTTACTTATAAACAGTCTTTGGTTATCTCTTTCTTACCATAGGCTTTTGTTTGTCTATCTCAATCTTTTGCAAACATAATAAAATCCTTATAAACTGCGTAACAACCAGTACCAAGGAACGACGTGAAGTATTGTATAGTGATAGTTTATGGGCCGGAGAGTGACATAGGAACACTGAAACTATTACTAAATAATTCTATTACCAAAATATATATCACAAATCCAAATTTTATCAATAAAATATTCAATTAATCACATTACAGGTTTGACATCTGTACACAATAAATCGATACAAATGTTCACGCCAATCGAATTAGAGTCGAATACAATAATCAATCATGTAACATAGACATTATCAAAATGTCATTCGATTTTCATGGAAATTTATCGATTTCCTATAAAAGTAGTGGTTGCGATACCAGATTTTATTGTTGCTACGGATTCATCAATAATTTGTCCACTGAATCTGGACTAAGTAAGAGGAAGTGATGAAAGGGAATATAGCAGGAAGCATTATTTGCTTCCTGGCTTTCCTTTCAGTAATCTGGACTCAGGACGTCGTTAATTCACCAGATCTCGTACAAGGTAAGCAATTAGTTTATAATTTAAAAACAATAATAATATATTAAATAATGAAGGAGTAGATAATATGCCGTAAGCCCATTACAAAAAAGAAATAGCCTGACTAAGAAAAAACCAAACTGTATGCACCGATATTTTTTTTTAAAAAGCAAGCAATGTTTAAGACTGACTCAATTCTGGCTTCAATATTATTTACAATCAATTTCAAACAACGAAGCTTAAAAATCTGCTTTGCTTGCTAAAGATTTAGATAACGATAACGGAGATGCATGCCGTAATTATTTCTTAAGAAATATTATTGATGTAACTTTATTTGAGACATAAAAAAAAATACCTATCTACCTACTGGTGTGTTCGGGCAGTTGAACTTAAGTGCCAGTTGCCTTCAGGGCTTTATAAAGGTCAGCAACACATTGGCAATGCCACTGGTATTGCTAATTTCTATGGGCGCGACGGTAGCCACTTACCATCAGGTGGACTGACAGCTTGTCAACCTTCTGATTGGTTGCACGGATGCATACTTACCGCCAATTTAGCAAGCAAATTTACACCGTATTGAAAACTCTTAAATGTGGAAATAGTAAAATTTTGGTCTTAAAATATAAAAACGTCTCTGACCTACAATTTTCATCTGTATATAACTAGCAACACCGTGTAAACTCGATCGGGAAGTATACATATAGGAGATAGAAGTCGAAAAGAATATAATTTTGATTTTATTTTAGGGTAAGTGATAAAAGTTTTTTCACGTAGTTAATTGCCCCATTTTTGTATTACTCAGATACATTAGCAGAGGAAGATGTTGTTCAACCAAACATTCGAAGAAGCGGTGAACCTTCTGCTGACGATGAAGAAGTCAATGCCAATGACGATTCTGACCTGCATGATGGATTAGATGAAGGAAGATCAGGGTTAAGTGCAGCGCATGCTCAGGCTCATGCTGAAGCATCCAGTGGAGGCCAAAATGAATATCCAGGATATAATCCGTATTATCCAGGATCTTCATATCCATTATCTCCTTATGGTGCAGGATCAAGTTCAGCTTCAGCTCAAGCACAAGCTTCAAGTGGAGGTGGAAGTCCCGCTGGGCAAGGATTTTATCCATATTCCCCAGGATCTTTATATCCAGCATCTCCTTATGGTTCAGGATCTAATTCGGCTTTGGCTCAAGCTTTAGCAGAGGCATCTAGTGGAGAGGGTCCTCGAGGCCAGAGAGTAAACCCTGGTTTAAATCCTTATTCACCAGGGTCTTTAAATCCAACACCTTATGGTTCGGGATCTAGTTCAGCTCAAGCTCAAGCTGTGGCATCAAGTGGAGGAGACGGTCCTAATGGTTTCAGTCCATACTCACCAGCTTCTTTATATCCATCAGGCTCCGGGTCTTCTAATTCAGCGTCCGCTCAAGCATTAGCCGAAGCTTTAAGTGGAGTGGGAGGTCAAGGTGACCGAGGATCGAACTCTGGTTCAAATCCTTATTTACCAGGATCTTTGTATCCAGTTTCTCCATCCAATTCAGGATCGAGTTCAGCTCAAGCTCAAGCAGATGCAATAAGTGGGGGAGATCAAAATGGACAGGGATTGAATCCCGGATTGAGTGCGTATTCACCTGGATTTTTATATCCTGCATCTCCTTACGACTTGGGGTCCAGTTCAGCTTCTGCTCAAGCACTTGCAGAAGCATCAAACGGCGGAAGTCCTTATGGGCCAGGAGCAAATACTGATTTAAATTCTTTTTCACCACAATCATTATATCCAGGATCTCCCTACAACGCGGGATCTAGTTCAGCGTCTGCTCAAGCACTTGCAGATGTATCTAATGGAGGTAGTCCTCGAGGACAAGGCGTATATCCTGACTCGAATCCTTATTCACCAAGATCTTTATATCCTGTATTTCCATCTGGTTCAGGATCAAGTTCAGCTCAAGCTCAAGCAGAGGCAATAAGTGGGGGAGGTCAAAACGGACAGAGATGGAATCCCAGTTTGAGTCCTTATTCACCAGGATCTTTATATCCTGTATCTCCATATGGCTCAGGATCAAGTTCAGCTCAAGCTCAAGCAGAGGCAATAAGTGGGGGAGGTCAAAACGGACAGGGATTGAATCCTCCGGCATCACCATATGACTCGGGATCCAGTTCAGCTTCTGCACAAGCATACGCAGAGGCATCTAACGGGGATCCGCGTAAACAAGGAGGAAATCCTAATTTAAATCCATATTTACCAGGATCTTCATATTTGGTACCTCCATCTGGTTCAGGAATAAGTTCCGCTCAAGCTCAAGCCGAGGCAATTAGTGGAGGAAGTCAGAACGGACAGGGACTAAATCCTGGATTGAGTCCATTTTTACCAGGATCTTTAAATCTAGATTCTCCTAACGACTCGGGATCTAGTTCCGCTTCAGCCCAAGCTCAAGCAAAGGTATCCAATGCAGGTGAAAATCTTCCATATTTACCGGGATCTTTGTATCCGGATCAATTGTCTGGCTCTGGATCTAGTTCAGCTCAAGCAACTGCAGAAGCATCAAGTGGGGATAGAAGTCTTGGGCATGGATCGAAATTACCTTTAAGACCTGGTTATCCAATATTTCCTAGTTCTGGATCAAATGCTCATGCTAAAGCAAATGCCGAAGCTACATCGGGAGGACAATCTCATGCTGAAGCTATTGCCCAAGCAGTTAGCACAGGCAGTAAGTTTTTTATACTTGACTTGACACTATTGTGCTTAAAATATTTGCATTTTATATAATAGTCAATGTGTATTTGGTTTCATAGTGTTCATCATCAAATATTTGAGATTTTTTTTTCTTTTCCATAGATCTGAACTACAGACTAATTCCACAACATGAGTACATCCTACCGTACAATGTTCCTGGTAAGTTAAAAACATTATTATTATATAACACAATGTCAAAGTCGCTAATATAATAAATTTTCCAGGAGCAGAGAGCGTAGTGGTTTGTACCAGAGTTGGTGAGCTTCATTACATTTGGACTAACCTAGAATGCTTCGTGTGTGCTTGTGTTGGAAACTACGGATCTATGGCGTTGGCTCCGGTCTGTGCTAGTTGTTCTGGATGCGTAGGTCCGGAGCCAGTGACTATCCTACCACCGCCAACGCCTCCACCCCCACCGCCACCAATAACTTTACCACCGCCGCCACCGCCGCCACCAGCACCACCACAAGGTAAAGACTCCAGTGGCCACGTATGATGAGAAGACTAGACATTGTTATCAATCTACAAAGCGTTTGACCAATCATTAAATTATAATCGAATGGTATATAAGTTTTCGTTAGTGGTCAAATTTTATCGAGTGTCAGTGTATTTTTATTCTAGTCTCATCATCATACAAGACTTACTGAACCATTAGAAAACAGCAGTGCTGAAACTTTCAGCCATTGGAATGAATGAAACCCAAGCCACTACATTATATTTTTGTTGAAAATAAACAACAAGTAATTTTGCTTTTTACAGCGACATGCAATCCGTTACCAAGTGGGGTCCCATTCCAGAATCCGCTTCATCCATGTCAGATCTGTATCTGTACTGAATCTGTCTCAGTGTTTGGACAGCCTGATGTTCAGATCGAGTGTCAGGAGAATCTACAGTGTGGTAAATATTCTTTTAGAATCCATGGACAGTAAATAATATAGGACAGGTAAATTTCCAGAACTAAAGATGAATATAATGTAAGATAAAGAAACAATTTGCCAAGAAACTTCGCAAAAAATTTGACGTCATTTGCGTCACGTTATCCAGTATTTAAATATATCATATTCCTAACTAGACATTATGAAAATATCGGTTGTGTATTATTATTTTGATCATTAAATTACAATTCTTCGAAATCGCTAACGAGCCCTATTTCTTTTGTTTTCAGTTGTACCCCCAGATGTTACAACATTACGTAAGAGTTTTTCTTGATTCTTTGAAATTTAAATCCTCTTATTTTACTAATATCATGAAAACAATATTAATTAATCGACTTTTTTATGTGTTCACAGCACCATTTCCCGACGACAAACCAGTACCACGTAAGTGTTTAGCAAACCAAAAGAGATAATCAATCTAAGCTATTATTATTTTAGTCTTAAACCACATTATTATCTATTTAATATACCATATTCTATATAGTATGCTCAGCGTCACCAGTAGAATAAATTTTATGATTTATCTTATTCTGTATCAAAACTGCTTGCTGAAAACGATAATTCGTATATTATAAGGTAAATTTTTAAAAGAGATTTAGTTCTTCATTATTTTTACTTTAAATTTTTTTTGCGGTGTATCGGTATTTATAATTTTGTTTTAATCTGATTTACTTTTCAGAATATCTACCATCATACTCTTATAAATCAATGTACATTTATTACAGTTCCCCTCTGCAACAAGTTTCCACAAAACGTATTCTTCCCGTACCCAGCCGATCCTTGCAAGCTATGCAAATGTTCCGTGAGTTTGTCGGAATATGGCATCCCTGAAGAACAAATCTCTTGCTACCCTAATCCCGCGTGTGGTAAGAATTTCAACGCGAATTCCGCGCGTTCAATATCATAGATAACAAGACCAAAATCATTCACATCTTTAACTTTGTAACTATCACCCAAGAGTCATTCTTCACCATCGGTTATTGCTTCTTTATAGATATCTCATGCGTTCTGAACGAAGTTACTTCTACAAATCAAAAGACAAGCTTGACAAGTGATACTACATTGTTTCTTTCTCTCTTTCAGACCCTAAACCGTTTACTCTACCTTCTTCAACTGCGAATCCTGTAACGGAACCAAATAGCATCATAATAACAACACCAAGTATGTGTTATGAAATATTTTTAATACTGCTAGGAAAAGTCCAAGAAATTTGATAAAATTCTCTCATCATTGGAATACGGGTTTAAAAAATATATCAGTCATTCCAATAGGTCTCTTAATCTAAATTAATTAAGGATATGTAAATAAATTGAAAAGAAATTCAAATACTTGAAAAGTTTCATGATAAGAAGATCAACAAATAAAAAAAGCATTACCCTAATGAAATTAAGTAGATTGTCTCTACAAGCAAAAACCCTTGGGGTCCTATCTCGGACAACACTGCAACCTTCCTCAGCCTGTGTAAACATTTCACGAGTATGTACAGTATATTAATTATGATTTCTAGACCCTGTGACCACCCCCGCCCCCGCCCCGCCTGCCCCGGGCCCGCTACCCGGCCCATCTCCTCGTAAGTAATATATAGCAACATCCATAATTAATTTATTCACATTGTTTGCAGTTCATTAAACGACAGTACCATTAGCCGTGTTTGCATCAGAGTTTTGACATCTTGTGATGATTTAAAAAGTTTGTAAAGTGTATCTTTTTGGTATTTAATTCATTATGAAGTAAAAATATAAATTGTGTAATTTAAAAAAAACCAGCCAAGTGCGAGTCGGACTCGCGCACCGAGGGTTCCGTACAAATTTCGTCCATCGTTCGTCCATCACGGGAAATGCACAATTTTATTTATTTACCTTATTTGAGGTTATGCCAATTAAGTTAGACCTCTAAATTGTATGAGCGCCCATACAACTCAGAGGTCTTTATTAATTGGCGTACTATGTATGTATGGACACCCTTTAATTTTCAACTTTTTTATTTTTTGGAATTTTTCCTTTATTTGTGCTGCAATACCTTGCCTTTTGCCAAATTTCGTGATTCTAGGTCAACGGGAACTACTATATAGATATAAAAGGGCAAAAAATTCGCGTTTGTTGTATGGGCGTACCTACTTAGTATTTGTTGTTATAGCGGCAACATAAATACATAATTTGTGAAAATTTCAACTGTATCGCGGTTCTTGAGATACAGCCTGGAGACAGACAGACGGACGGACAGACGGACGGTCAGACAGCGAAGTCTTAGTAATAGGGTCCCGTTTTTACCCTTTGGAGACGGAACCCTAATAAGATCATAATATACGTAAATTTTGATGAATTTAAGACGCATTTTATTTGTGGGGTATAATATTAAATAAGCTAATAGGAGGAAAAAAGAAAAACCAAATTAGGAAAATTCATAAAAATTAGACACGTCTAATTCTGGATTCATTGTCATCATATTACAGACGAATCCTGTCGCCCCTACCAACCCAACCAGCCCTTCCAGCACCCTTGGGATGACTGCCAGCTCTGCGTCTGCACTGAGTCTTACTCCGTCGGCCTCATCACTATTGAAGTCAACTGCTATAATAAGAAGTCTTGCTGTTAGTATTTAATCTATTAGTATGTGATATGTAAGTCTTATTTGACTGAAAATCTGTTGAGGTATGTGCTTACTACTTATCTCAGAGTGTGCTATATCAGTTATTTTGTTTTCCTTATTATTATTTCTTATATCTCTGTATTTTTTTATTATTAAATTATAATATTTGTACTTTTGTTTCTAGGTCTCGATGTGGATCCAGGTAATGAAACCGATTACGAAATAATAATTTTAATAAGTAGTGATTAATTTATTGCCAATAATTTTAATGTTTATTTAATTACAGTGACTCCATCACCGCTTCCATATGGTAAGATATAAAAAATTAATAAAAAAAAAAATTAATACCTAATATTAAAAAATTCAGCATTTTGCATGACATGCAATCAGATACAATTATATTATTGCTCCAGCACAAGATCTTATGGGAGAAAACCATTATGCTTCTAGAAAATTCACAGCTGTATATCAAATACAGCTGTAAATTTTCTTATAGTTTAATTTGCGATATACGGATTACCAGATGATAATTTAACTAAATATGCAAATGTATAGATAGCTATATGATGATAATTATTATCATGAGAGCTAGTCTTAGTCATCTTGAGAGTATTCTCTGAGAGTCTCAGACAGTCATCTGAACGAAACAGCCATATTCATCATAACGACAATTTGATTTGAGCCACAAAAGCGCTCATTTCACACGAGTGTTAATACAGCACTTGGAAACCATAAACATTTATACGTCCCGTGGAAAGGTATAAAGTAAATTTTTATTTGCACAGCAACACGACTCTGAATTGACAAATATAAAAGTGAAGTTGCCCCAGGTGTTGTTATACCCAACATATCAGACGAGTTCAATTTCGCAGGCAATGAAGGGGGAATTTTAAGGGATCTTTTTGTGGGCTCAATCAATGGACAATCGTAACAATCTGCTATCATGATGTTCTCATGATTGAGGCTAACTCCTAAGTGTGAGTCAGGCCATTTTCGCAATACGTTCACCCCTGAATGCGATTGTGTTTCGAATCGTTGTAATTGTATATTTTGTTGGTTCCAATCTCATTGTCAGGGCGTCATTTAGGTCTCAACGCGTTTATGTTATCTGTTTCTTTTATAGACTGTTGTTTAAATGGTTTTCGAGTTTTATCGAGGTTTCATTTAATGGAATCGTTTTAGTACAGTCAAGGTTTACGAAACCAAAATTGTTTGTCTTTATTTTTGATAGAAATAAGTAGCTATGATTTATTTATACTCTTTTTTTTATTTCAGGTGGTCTTATTGGCAGCGCAGAATCGTATGCGTCGGCTATTGCACAATCGAATTCCAACCTTATTCCATCTGGTAACCTTCAACCTTCAAACGTTTTACCTGGAGGAGGTTTTAATGGAATACCAGGAGAAAGGGTAAATAACTTATTACCCGGAGATGTACATCAGAACCAAGCATCCGCTGAAGCAATAGCAATATTACAGAGCAATCAGCCAGACTATATATTGGGTCCGCAAGGAAATCAAATAAGACCAGGGAGCCTTGTACCCGAAAATGTGCTTGTACCTGGGCATTATCATAGGCCTGGAGAAAATCATCTGGATGACATCTTTGGGTTGCAGGGACACAGACCGGAAGGTGGTCAATCAATTGCCGAGGCTATAGCTTCAGCACAGTCACAAGTAAACCAGCCAAGTGGTGATAGCGGGCAACCTGAATATATTATAGGACCACAAGGGCATCTTCACAGGCCAGGAGACAACCATCCAGAGCATAGTATTGTACCACAAGTGAACCAGCTAAGACCAGGAGGTAGTCAATCTTTAGCAGAAGCAATAGCATCAGCACAGTCACAAGTTAACCAAGGCCTTCAATTTGGACCAGGCCAGTATGGAAATCAAATAAGACCAGGAGGCAATCAAATAGGAAAACAGATAAAGCCGGGTGGTCAATCAGGCCAATATCAACTACCAGGAATATCATCGGCAGAAGCTGAAGCTCTGGCAAACTCACAAGCTGGTTATAACTTGAACCCACCAAAATATTACCAGGGATATAACCTCCTAGGTTATAACTCTCCTGGTTATTATGGTAGCGGTTATTATAATTACCCTGCGTATTATAATGGATATTCAGGCAATAGAGGTGGTTCGTCAGCAAAGGCTGTGGCAAACGCAAACGGAGACGGTTCAAGTGCAAATGCTGAGGCTTTAGCTTCAGGCCCAAGTGCGAGCCAAGCTGATGCTCAATCAGGCCTCTCAAGTGGAAATAACTACGAATACATGCCTCAGGATAATGCTGGTTACAATTCACCTGGAATACCCGCGTCGTTGCTATACTCAGACCTTTATTCCAGGCCAAGTTATGAAATAACTCCATTATATCAACCTGGAAGAGGGTTTGGGGGTAATTCGAATGCTCAAGCCCAAGCCCAAGCTCAGGGTGGTTCAAGTAAGTTTTAGTATAATTATTATGAATTAATAACATAATTAAATAAATTGGTAAGACTTAAGTCCATAGGCGACAGTGACCAGTTACCACCGGTGACACAGGGTCCCGTTTATAAAAAAAATACTTTAGCTGAACTTTTTGTTTTACAATTCATTCAAATACCTATTTCTAATAACAAACAAAATTTCTTTTCTTTTTAGGCGCGCAAGCCCAGGCTTCAGCGGTATCTGGAGGAAAGAATAAATCTGGTGAGTATTTTTTACTTCAAATGACTTGTAGCGCTCTTACTAAAGGTATCCTCTATGGTGATGAAACTAGAATACTTATTGAAATGTTTTGTACCTACTTTTGGACCCGAAACACAAGCTAGCATCAATACAATTTTTAAAGCATAAATTAAAAATATATTGCGAGAGCAGATGTTGCGCCGGGGTTCATGTAAATTCTATCAAACTTTCCTGGGTCCCCTCGTTTTAAAGCCCCTATCTTCACTTATTGGGACTTTTATCCGGATACACAAGCCTCGTAAATTGTCTTTAAATAAATACAAACCAAGTTTAGTAGTCAGTTTGTTTTAAGATGATAATAACAACCTTTTATAAAGAAATACAACTTTAGATGATAATTGATGGGTTTATGTTTAACTTCAGTTGTTTCAAATGATATTGTGGTCGAATTTAGTAAGCACATAAAGCCTAGGACGGAACTGGCTCTTAAACAGAACATATCGGCAGGTGCTTGGCAATAGATTTCCAACTTGAGGGTGGTAGCCAGCTAAGCAAGTACTTTGGTTTCTTCACAATATTTTACTACCCCGAATGATTGAGTCCTTTATAGGATTTGAATCCACAACACTACCAACGAACTCATTACCTTAAAATTTACATAAAAAAAATTGTAACAGGAAATCCAGAAGATGAAACCGATGCTGAATAAGAAGAAATGAGAAGATAACGTAGTACATAATTTGTAAGTATTCTTCTAAAGATTAAATACCTACGGTGATTGTTCACAAGACTAATGTATAGATTTAATAAAGTACATTGATATAAAAGGTTAAGAAAAAGTTAAATCAAATTGTTAAAAATGTATTTATAATATACAGCTCAAAATGTTAGATTAAAAAAATATATATTTCAGAATTTGAAGTCGAAGACATGGCCACAGATGTATAAATAGTTACATGGCGAAGAAAATGGTTTTAAGAATAATGTTTAATGGTGTGCCGAGCAAATGTGGTGTTCAATACTTTATGAAAATATAAAGGAGCATCACAATATCATGGTTTTATTAAACTCCAATACAATCTCCCAAATTACCTAAAGTTATAGTCGAAACACAGCTACAAACTTAATAGTTTAAAAAATTCGAAATAGAAAAAAAATTATGAAGAGAAAGTGAAAAAAAAGAATAAAAATAGAAGTACACGCGTGCATAATTATAATAATGAATTCAATCAAATATACTAATGTTAATCACATGAATGAAAATTGAATGTGCACCATAATTGAACATCACAACAATGTAAAAAGTAGTGTATGGTAAATGATTTCGCAACAAGGAAAGCAATAAAAAAACACTGCTGTTTCTTTTCATTTATTTATTATGTTGTGAACTGAATTACTATTGTGATGTAGTTACAAAAATGGCTATTTTAATTTGGCAGATCGCCGCAATGTTAGTATGTGGTAAGACAAAAAATTTAAGACAACATTTTGCTGCCCTTTAATTTCTTATTTTGACTATTTCCAGTCCATCCCAAAATCTTCCTAACGGTAGTTTGGTATTGAAAAAAAGTTAAAAGTGATAAAAACATAAGATTGCTCCTTGCGGAAGTCAGCATAGGAGATACAGTTTCACGAGAATAACTCCCAACTTAATATTGAAGTGCAAAAACTTCCGCTGAATTCCTCTGTTTAAATTTAGTGCTTGAGATGCATTACAATATGATAATTTTCAAATAGAACATTATTATGCACTTGAGTAATTCTATGCGCATATTTTAGATATCCCAGTTACAGTTTCTAATGAATTTCTATGAATACCAACGTTAGTGCATGAGGATTGTTAAAATTTTAATCAAAATTGTATGAAATATTTACCTTAAGCGGATGATGTGTAGTGGCTGGCTGCGGAAAGCAGAAAACCAACTGTAGTAAAATGTAAAAAGACTTCTAAAAAATCTACATCCACATTAAAATATTAACAATGAATAGATCTTACAATAACAATTGGATTGATGCCCTGAAGATATTTTCTCGGATGCTTAAATTGACTTACACTTTGTCTGTAGAGGTACTCATCGTCAAGCAAATATAATAAATCTTCATAGGTTCCTAAATTTTAAGCTTTAGCCCCATCATATTTACAGTAACCGACGTCAACACATTATCTGAATATGAAGTATTTGCCACTAAAGGCTTACTGCAGATTAAGGAGCTTCCTAATATAGCTACGTTTGGTGATGCCGAGAACAGAGGGCAGAGGTGGTACGACGACACGTCGGATACAGAATCAGAAAGTTTCATGGACAGTAAAGTGACTGATGATGAGAGGTAAGACTTCATTATGCCAATTACTTATAAAACGCATTTTAACTAATGTACTGATTGTAATTGTCACGTAAATAACGTCACATTGTTTGACAATAATGGTAAAGTGATCGATTAATATGTGACGACTTAAATTGCCTCATGTGGCCGAGGGTGGTAAGCACACGAAGCTTAGAAAGGGGCTGGTTTTCAGGTAGGTACAGTAACTGCGGGCTGAATAAATGACAGAATAACGAATAGAAATAAAAAGAAAGGAGCATTATATATTTCGCCAATTACACAAATTTGGGAGCTAAAATGTAAACGTTTAAGATTTTACGTATGTAGAAAATGTACCAAGAATATCTCTATCGTATGTTTATCTCATTTGTCCAAACTTTTTGTCAACTATCAAGAAGTTAGCCGTGTATACATATCAAACAGTCTTATAATTAAGGATCATACATACAATACATCGAATGATGATATTTGATGATGTTTGTTTCCAGTTCATTGACAATGTCACAAACTGTCTCAGATACGTCTTCATCGGATGTTTCATCAGCAGATACTTCGGAAAGTCGACGAGCGTAAGCTATTATAGTATATTTAAGTAATGTAGAATGTTATGTAGAATAAGTGAAAAATTGTTCCGATGAACAATAAATTATCTGCCGATTTTACTTAATCATATTGCCGCATCTGTCTGTCTGTCTGAAAGCGATTAACACAAAAACTAGTGAACGGATTTTCATACAGTTTTCAACAATGGACGAAGTAATTTATGAGGAAGGTTTATAATTTATTAAGCATTTATGTTAATTGGCTGAAATATGACGATCATTGTTGTACATGTCGGAAAAAGTCATACCGACTGGGAGCTTTGCTGGCGTGCGCCGCATAAACCTATAGTTATACATGTTTATTAAAAAAGCGGATATGCTCCGCTACCCGTGGAAAGCCAGGGCGGGTCGCTAGTATTATGATAAATAATATTTCAATAATAATCTGTTGTTGATTAGTTGTGAACCATCTACATAAAATCATAAGCATCGGACCCGTGAGGAAATTTCTATAGGTACCCAAGAAATCAATTCCATTATTTGAATTTCACCAATCTATACTGGGTCCGCGTGGTGGTAGCCTTGATTGGAGGCTCGTGCCCCTGCAAAGGGAATATTATGAGCTAATTATGGAAAAACTAGGTTTCTGACTCACGCTTTCACCCATGATCCCCTATTTTACCCCCTTTGTAGTTGAATTCCAGAAAATTCTATCAGAAAATATAAATAAAGAAAGACCAGAAGGTCCGATGCTCCTTTTTTTAGTAGTTTAGGCTCTTAGAACTACTCTCAGCCAATCAATCAGTCAGGACTTGTACTTTTAAATATAGAGATCAATAAAACTAATTATCTGTCTTTTTTTGTTATCCATTAAAATAAAATCTTCATACACCCAAGAATATTTCGGGGCGACTTTTCTGCTTTATATCTACGAGTAGCTTAGATTCATCATCATCATCATCTCAGCCGTAAGACGTCTACTGTTGGACATAGGCCTCCCCTAAGGATCTCCAGTAAGACCGGTCTTGGGCGGCCTGCATCCAGCGTTTTCCGCCGACCTTTACAAGGTCATCCGTCCACCTTGTAAGTGGACGACCTACGCTGCGCTTGCCGCTCCGCTAGCTTAGAATAGTCATGCTATAATTATCCGTAACTTCATGTACCCAGGACCAGGGTGTATCGAAACTGCCACCCGTGTCCAAGCGACATGATTAAAAACCACCGCAACAAAGGTATCAAGTGGATTTGCGGGGCATACCAGCGCGCGCGCAGGACCTTCAAAAGTGAATGTATGATGAGATACAGGAACTGTCAGGATGGAACCAGTTAGTTTATTATTTTACTTCCGCCCGCGATATCACCCGTGTTTCTTAGGGATATTATGTTTTACCGAGATAAAAAGTAAGTAGGTACATAAATGAAAGTAACTGAATTCATAATTGACTAGTCTGTTGGATTCCCTGACTACCACGCCACAAGTTATGGGTTCGATTCCCGCTCAGAACAAATATTTATGAGAATTTAAGGTTATGTTTGTTCTGTGTTTGCTATACCAGCTTTCTGGATTTCTGATTATTTTAAATAAAAATAAAACAGAAAAATATTCCTTTTTCTTTGCAATAATAAAGCGATAAACAATAAACGCACAAGGAACAAATTACACGCGGCTTATTTTTACGTCCAACTTATAAATTCGTTGCCGCAAATGATTACGCACTTCCATCATTGCCACCCCTCCGCCCTTCCCCCTCTTTCATATAACTTTGCATCCCCAAATAAATGGGAACTTTCTTCGCAGAAAACAAAAAAGAACCATTATTCTGCCACTTGACATACAAACTGTATATCCTTTAATTTCATCAACTATGATTACATTGAAAAGTAAATTACCAATTTTAGAATTTATTCGATAGTAAAAAAAGGACCCCTAAAAAGGCCGCTCAAGCAATATTGCTAATGCAATTAATTTTTCGAATTCTCGGCAGATCCTACTTATTTCGGTATGTTTTACATAAAATAGTCACATACAGTACAATTTGGATATAACAACTTCGCTTATAACTTGACTAACCGGTTGTATTTACTACTTGACTACGTATGTATTTGTATGTTAGGTATGTACCTACTACTTAAGAAATTATCCCGCCGTTTTGTGCGTCATCCAGTTAGTACGACATAGTATAGCCGGTCCCTTGAAGGTCGATATTCGAATTCTACTGTATATATATATATATATAGTCACTACAAATAGTCACATATATACAATTTAATTCATTATAGGATTTGGTACTGATGAATCTGCCGTGAATTCGGAAAAATGAATTGCATTAGCAATTTTGCTCGAGCTTCCTTTTTAGCCCCCAAAGTCTCTTTGCATTCTATTTTTAATCTACGTTAGTTTTTTCAGTTTTACTAATACGTATAGATAACTAACTTTAGTGTATTGTTTGTGGCAGTGTTCTTGAAAGTGAACGATCATCGATGCAAGAACGACACGTACCATGGGAAACATTGGTTCTACATCTACAGGGTGTAAATAAGCATTATATTAATAAATAAATACCATTATAAATACGCACTGTATAGTTTTATTTAACGTTCCAGTACGCTCAGTTCAATGAGGCGTTAGTGAAATCCTACTACAATTATAAATGTGATAGTTTGGATATATGAATGTTTGTGACTAAATCACGCATAAACGGCTCAATGGTTTTGGATTAAGCTTGGCAATTAGATAGATCATACTTTGGAATTACATATAGGAGGTCTCTAAATTTAAGTTGAAGCCGATTTGTCATACATTGTTGGCTATATATAACCCTCAAGTTGAAAATCTATCACGAAACCCTATCAGCTCCACTTGATAGGAAGTTCCTTCGGCTTTGTGTGCTTACCACCGTCGGCTTTTTGGTCTGCATAGAACCTACAAGCGTTTGAACTCTTTATCATATTTAAAAAAAAATCGGCCGCACTTGGCCGGTTTCGGACTCGCGCACGAAGGGTTCCGTACCATCTATATACAGGATGTCCAGTAAATAGTACGACATACTGCAGGGGGTGATAGCTTGGGTCAATACCTACCAAAACAACACAATATATGTTCAGCAAAATCTTACGGATTTACAGTTTTACAAAATTTTCCGAAATATCGAAAAATCTCTACCTTGAAACGGATTTTTATGCATCTCGTAATGAAAAAATCCTTTTCTAGTATTTTTTTTACATCAAATTATTTATGAATAGTTACTTTACTCATTGATAAGTCTTTTTTCTATGAAAAACAAGAATGTTTTCAAGAAATAGTACTTTTTGTTTAAATTTTCACAGAACAATTTTCAATTTTGTAAAACTGTAAATCCGTAAGATTTAGCTGAACATACATTGTGTTGTTTTGGTTGGTATTGACCCAAGCTATCACCCCCTGCAGTATGTCGTGCTATTTACTGGACACCCAGTATATAAAAGAGAAAGTATGTATGTATGTTCCTTATAGACTCCGAAACGGCTGGAACGATTTCAATGAAATTTTCAGACAATCTTCATATTAGCCCCGCGGGTAATCCAGTAAGGTTTGATGGCAATATTATCTACAAAAACGGTAAAAAAACGTTTGTTGTATGGGAGGCCACTTAAATAGTTATCTTATTCTGTTTTTTTAGTATTTGTTGTTTCAGCGGCAACAGAAATACATCATCTGTGAAAATTTCAACTGTCTAACTATCACGGTTCATGAGATACAGCCTGGTGACAGTCGGATTGACAGACAGACGGAAGGACAGCGGAGTCTTAGTAATAGGGTCCCGTTTACCCTTTGAGTACGGAACCCTTATTATAACGTCATTACACACTATCAGTATTACAGTTTATAATAAACTTATCAGCAAATTAGTTCAGGCAGCTGAATCTATAATCAGTACAGGTTGCAATTACATTTAATTACGTTGATTGGTAATGTATAATGTAATTAATTATTGATGTATCTGATAATTAAGTCGCCGCATGATTAACTAAGTCTTAGTAATGAACTTACTTGTGTATATTTGGTAGAAATATAAAGATAAGAGAATAAAGTTATCGTGACTGAAGTAAATCGAAAAATAGGCCCGCTCAAGCAATATTGCTAGTGCAATTCATTTTTCGAATTCTCGGCAGATCCTACTTATTTCAATTTGTTTTATGTAAAATAGTAACTACAAATAGTCACATATATACCATTTAATTCATTAAAGGATTTACTATTGATGAATCTGCCGTAAATTCGGGATTAAAAAGTGGTACAAAGTTTTTCCATCACGTATTAATATTATTAGAAAAATTAGTTGGGTCAATAGTCTTATGAAAACATAAGATTTAACAATAACAATAAATCGAAACGGCAACTAGGGTAATAAAATGAAACAAGTAATACATTACAAAATCCATAAATCGAAAAACGATAAATCGCAACGGTGAATTATACATTTTATGAATTCAACATGAAATGTTTGTAATGTATTGAACTAAAGTTAAAACTATGGTGCGAATATGGATGGTCGACATTATAGTATTGTTGGTAGTAGGTAAGTATATACACCTATACTTATTATATTTACAGCAATCCTACTAATATAATGTGAAAGTTTGGATGTATGGATGTTCCTAACTGAATTTGAATGATACTTGATAGAGCCCATAGATAGATCATACCCTGGAATAACATATAAGGTACTTTTTATCCCGGGAAAATATTAGATCCTTCGGGAACGCGGGGCGAAATATCTACAGGTATTATAAATGCGGAAGTTTGTTTGTTTGTTACCTTTTCACACCTTAACCGCTGAACCGATCGCAATTAAATTTGGTACGCAGATAACCTATGGTATGGAAAGGGATTTAACTGTTCAGCTAAACATTCAGAGTTGAAAGTAACTGCTAATACACACCACTTTTACTATAGGACCAACTCTGTGTTCACCCTTTTTGAGTTTTTCCCATACTTAAACAAAAATATACCAGCCAAGTACGAGTCGGACTCGCGCACCAAGGGGTCCCTACAAACTTGAAGGTGTGTCAAATAACAGAAAAGTTAAAATAAATCGAAAACCGGACAGACGGACACGTGAGTGACAGCAAAAGGGGTCCGTTTAGACCCTTCGAGTACGGAACCCTAAGAGCCCTGTATAAAGCTACTCATAAGAATCCGGGGCAAGTCAACATGTAAAGATACTGTTTTTTTTTCAGTGGATATAGCATCAACTGCTATTTTCAATACAACACTCAGCGAAGTAGACAATGCTCTTACACAAATTGATACAAGAAGACAAAATAATAAAGCAAAAAAGAAAAAACATAGATCAACTTCATCATCTGAACAAAAAGGTTTTTTTTTTACAGTATTAGCTTGTGTTTGATCATCTCACTATAGTAAGTAAGTGGCCAGTGAGAAACAAAGCTTGGAAGAGAATGATTATGTTACATGCTACCTTTGGGGTGCGTTTCCAACGACGCGGAGCTGGGCGGAGTGGAGCAGAGAAGAGCAGTGAAAACAGGCAAGGGTTCCATTGAAGCAAAGCGAAACGGGGCGGAGTGGAGTGGAGCGAGGCGGGTTGGAGCGGAACTGAACTGAGCAGACCTTTTTGAATTTTTTTGACACTTTCAATTAGCTTTTCATCCATTTTGATTCACATACAATGTTGATGACGTGTAAAGTAATATCGCTCACTAAACTAAAATGCAGCGCACGAGTTCAGCTGTCCTGACAGCTCTACCCTAGCCGCCGCGCCGCACATTCACGCTACCCTCCGCTTCGTGCCCTCCGCTCGGCACCACAGCCTGCTTGACTCCGTTATGTCCGGCTCGGGGCCGCGTGTTCATATATTTTATTTGAAAGTCCACTCAGCTCCGCTCCAATCCACTTACACTGTTTCTACTGATGCGGAGTGGAGATTTCAAGCACTATGATTGGTCGATTCACGGTCCGCTCCTCTCCACTCCGTCCAGCTCCACGTCAGTGGAAACGCACCCTTAGTGTTATTACTACGTAAGTGTATTTTTCCGCGATTAGTTTTCTCTATTATAACTTTTTCTAAGATCTGTTTAGACCATAATTTCACAATGGTAAGTATAAGATAATTCAAATCTTACATAAATAAAGTTTTGAAATAGAGAGCCTATTACAAGGTTGGATATCTGGAAGTAGCTGCACTCTGCATAAGTGCACTTTGTTTATATTTTGCTTGACTTTATTTTAAAAACGTACACTATTACCACGAAATAACTATTTAACTTTACCTAATTTAAAATACTTAAATATTTTTTTGTTACTGTAATTATAAGAGAGTTTCAATTGAACAGTACCAGATGATAGTAGCACTGACAACTCTTTACACATATCGGTATCATCAAGCTCCACGTCGAAGAGTAGTAAGAAGAAATACCAGCCTAAATCAAGCAGAGAACGAAGGGGATGGTAATGTATAAATTATTTAACTAACTACGAAAATTTATAAATAGCGTCACTTGCACTCGGCAACAGCAGTTCCTATGAGGCCGCTGCCGACTGAAGCTGTCATTAACTATTCACCGATAATATTAATCACGCTAGATAATAATATCACAAAGAACTGTTCCGAGTCACTTTCCACCGAATGCCACACAATTGTCGAAAAAAAAAAATTCCAGGAGAAAATGGCACCGCAAATGCCCACCATGCCCTGACATGAAGAAAAAATGGCGTGACCCAACTATTAAATGGATTTGCGGATCATACCAGCGCGCCAGGAGATCCTTCAAGAGCTCGTGTATGATGTATTACAGGAATTGCCAAGATGGGACCAGTATGTACTTATTAGTTAGCGAACATCATCTAACTTTGTAAACCTTCTCTATGTCCATCACTTTCTGTCGCTAAAAAATTACGTTCGCTAGAGCGAGACGTCGATTAAGCGCGTTAGCAGTCTGCGGGCATCACCGGGCCGATTGTTTGGCTGAATGTCTCTCACTCTAGCAAACGATATGTATCAGCGATAGAAAGTGATGGTGATAGAAGAAAGAATCTATTACCGTTCGTCTCTCTGTGCGTGTCTATCCGTTAGTGTGCTTATAACTCGAGAACCACTTTACCGATTTTAGTGATTCTTTTTTATATTCCTAGATGAGTTTTCTGGCCAGTTTTTAGTATATATTTTTCCAGTAATCCCCGAAAGCGGGACTGAGCTTATCCCGCGCGGGACATTTAATTTTGGGCTAAGAATCTGGACGTCTCGCCACAATCGGGACGTCTGGCACACTTATTAAGGGCAGATGGACAAAACGATTTAATATTCCATTTTTGCTAATTTAATTTGGTTAAGACACCCTAAAGGTGCAAACAGATTTTTAAAACCCACTATAATTTTTTAACTGACGTTTAGATCCTATAGCTTAGCAATTACTTATTTTTTTATTATTCAGTGTTCGTAAAAATCCATGGAGGTCGCTGTGCCAACGAGTCGCATATCCAAAACCCTTATCATGGAGATAACTTTTTCTATGAGTACAAGGTGAAGATAAGCGGAGATGACTCTAGCTCCAGCCAGTCCTCTACATCCTCCCTCGTGGACGAGTCATCGTACGAAGACTGAAGGTGTTGTTTGTAGATAAATGATTGCTAAACTATGGGTATTCTTGTTTTCTTTCTTTTACTAAATATTTATCAAGTTACCCAGTCCAAATAGCCATATAATTATTCATTAAATAATTTCGTAAAGAAATTTAATGTTTTACCGAAAACTAGAGTGCATATTTTTGGTAAGTGGGTATATAATAGAGATATTATTAAATAAGTAAAATATGAAAATAACATTCAGTAAAATTTGGATCAAAAACACACGGAAAAACAAATACGGGATGAATATTTGAATATGTCATTTGACTATAAGATCAACTCTTAAATTTTTATATAAAATCTCTTAAATAATCTTATTAAATAGAAAATCCGGTACCTGTAAAAACAGTCGCGGGCAATATGTGGTCTAGAGTAGCCAGAGAAAGAGAAAGCTGGAAGAAGTTGGAGGAGGCCTATGCCAAACTAGGGCAAACGGATACGGTTGTCGAAGATATAGAATAAGAATTAAATTAGTATAATGGATAAATGTAAATGTAACTATCCGAAATAAAAGGCTTTTATTATTTATTATTATTATCCGGTACCAATTGATACAAAAAGCCTTTCTACGATTGGTTAGACATGTGTAATATGAACATACAGACATAAATCAAGCTCCATTATCTTGTGAACATCATAAATTCACCACCACGTCACATATCCATTAATCGTTAAGTACCGAGTAATTTGTCATACAGACAGACAGACAGACAACTGTGCTGAAGGAAATGAGACGGTAAGTGCGCATCACTTAACTACACTACCATTTTTCATTTGAAACTTATGTCTTTAACGATAAGATACGTTTTTGTTTACCTTAGCAGCAATTAAAAGTTTGTACGTTTTAGTACAATGTAATATTTGCGGTACATTTGAGTTTTATTTTTAGGTCGTTAGGGGAGTTTTTCCTTTGTATTAGGTGAATGGTGGCAAAAAGGTGCAAATGCGCTCGTAATGGACGTTTCGAGTGTGGAAAGAGCAAACGTCATTATTTCTAAATCGACTTTTTTACTGCATTAAGTACGTAGTAAGTATATAAATAACATTTCTATTTCTTGGTGTAAGAAAATAAATACATAAAAAAATAAGGAAAAATGTGACGAGATCGTGGCTTTAATAAAGCATTCATAAAAAAAAACTTAATCTATTCCTCATTTAAAACGTACATACAAGCCAAAATCCTAACCCTCCATCTCATACAGGGGTAATTTAGACCCGAGTAGGTACCATAATTACTCCAGACCCGAATATTAACATTAGAGCTTTTCAAGAAAAGGTTTTAACACAAAATAGGTGCGTGTATCAAAGAACTTCATTGTACCGAATCCTCCAGTATTACGGGATAATGTAGACCTCTTAACGTACTTTAGACTTTCTTTTTTGCGCACCTCTGGCGGGGTCTCGGATTAATGGATTTCTGTATTATTTTCGACATACATTATAATCTTTTAGACCCTTATGGATGGGATATGGGTATAATTTTTATTTCTGTAAATATATAGTGCCAATATAACATTAAAGATTTAAAAAAATTCTATCCAATGTGTACCTATTTCAAATTATTTCATATAAAATTTGTTATAACAAAAGCAATAAAAAAACTTATAAAAAATAAGTAAAAAGACTTAAATATAAGACGAAATTGTTTCACAAACATCAAAAGGAGAAAGTTCATTGTAAAAAATATAGCAAAACACAAAAAGGACCACTTCCTTTAAAATCAACCTTGCAAAAACATAAAAAAGCGGCCCCGCCTAACAAAACAGATTACATTACCTGCTCGCTATCAAGACCTATACATAAATGTCGAGCTGAAGCCTCAACGTGTGTAATACGACCATTTGCATAATGTACCCTCGTACCGCCTCCGGTGTTACAAAGATCACGCGAGCTCTTTAGGGTTACAAAAACGAATGAAATTAAAGTAGCAAGGAGAATGAGTGAAATAAGGCGTTAAAAATTATTTATATAAAATTTTGCTCAAAAAGTTTGATACAGTGGTACAAAATATAGTGAGTTGTTTTTCATATACATATTTTGTCTGGTTTATATGCCGTAGAGAGAGATAAGATGATGATTAAAAGATGTTCTAAACTACTCGTTCTACTAATCCTACTATCCTAATAATAAATGCCAAAGTTTGAATGAATGGATTTGGATGAAATTTTGCACACAGATAGAATATATTCTGGACTGGAATTCTGGAATTAACATATAGGATACCTTTTATCCCGAGAAAACATAAGATCTCGCGTAATTTATAAAAAAATCATAAAGTTTTTTTTAAACAGGCAAATCAGAAAAGAATTCTCAACATTTACAGAAATTACAGAAAATTAAAGCACACACTGTAATAATAACTTTGCCCTTTTCAACTTCCATTAGTATAACACTTTTCCGGGGTCTTTTCCACCCCTATATTTTTATTAGACTATCAGAGGTGACAACACTCATTTACGCGTTGATATTGCAACAATATTATTTCAACCATTCAATCAATTGAAATTGATCTCTATTTTATCTACATAAGAGCTAAATTGTAAAAAAATAATATTGCCATGGGAGTGAATTTCACGGGGTAAGGTACAGAGTGTGACAAAAATTTACTGTTATCAAGAAGACGCAAAATATACTCTATGCGTATAAGTAATAAAGGTGGTATTGCCAGCAAATCATGTAAGAGTCATGAAAGTGACGTATTTATCTAAGCTTTTGATATGGATGAGTAATATTATAGAACGTTACAGTAGCAACAAATGTGCCTATATTTAATATTACGTTATGTAATTAAAGTATCAAAACAAGGAAAAATACAAAAGTACAAAAATATTGAAAAAAAAAACATCATCTGCAACTCAAAGGTTAACAAACCCAGAAAATACCACAGCCAAAATGAAAATAGTTTATACAAGCCGTACTTTATTTGCCGTATAGGTATATTTAATTTGGCGGTGTAATCAAACGGACAGACCACGTGACCGCGCCGACCAATCAGCGAGCAAGTCCCCCGTGGGTACATGGCTGCTCAATTACTTCGGAGTGACGACATCAGCCGAATGGGGTGCAAGTAACAGTTGATTCGGTCGGTTGAAGAGCATTGCATGATGGAAAATGGAACTGTCTTTGGTAGGTTTTGTTTTTATAAAATATCACTGTTGTAGATTGAAAAAAAATACTTAACTAGTTTTTAATTAATATAAGTTAAGTGATATTTAAATATTGTTTCTTTGATATCTCAAAATATTAACCCGAAAATTTGTATACAAAATCACTAAAAACATATTTCAAAACAAAACAGTCTAACTAAAAACTATTCATAAAACGAGTTGACCAAACCACACAATATTCAATTTCAACCAAGCCCTGTAAAATCAGAGTTCAATATATAGAAGTTAATAAAGGGGTCGTGTCAACCCTGCCGCTGCGCTGATGGGTACACAGCTCCGATATTGCCCACAGGGGTGCAAAATACCCCGGGTCACCGAGTCACCGGCGGCGGCGCCAAAGCAAGCTTGATTGCTTAAGAATCAAAACTGATCACTTGATTGGACAATATTGTGGAGTTGATATTTAGCATGTAGAACAGAAATAGCTTTTGAACTTACAGCTACTTTGTTATCTGCCACTTACCTGAAAATAAACATAAAATTTGTTAATTTTATTATATATTAAAATAATACATATTTAATACGTATTAATATACAAAGAAAAAGATGAAGAAAATTTAAATATTAAACTAAAATTAAGTTAAGAGTGCTCTCAAAATGGAGAGCAATTCAGCATACAATTCAGATTGTCCAAAAAAAAAAACTATGAAAAACGTAACCTTGCTGAGTTTCTTGCCGGTTCTTCTCAGTTGAAGGCGACTTCCGAATCGGTGGTAACTTCAGTAGTTTCGACGTTTATAAGTGCCCTCTTAGGGCCTAAACTGAATAAATGGCTTTGACTTTGACTTTGATTATAACGCTAATTACATAAAGGTTACAAATATAAGTTACATCAAGGTAACGTCGCCAGCTTTTTGGGAACCCTGCCTGAATTGATTGATTGCCTGGTGGCAATCTAAACGCAGTTCTTTATATTATGTTTTTGTAGTGCAAGTTATATTAATATATAATTAATAAACAACCACTGTAGTTTACTAAATAGTTAATGAATTACCAACAAATTATAAAAATAAGTAAAACAAAATAAATTACATCAAATAATAAGTTAAAATTAAATTTTCATTTTTTTTTTCATTTTCCCTCTGAAATTTTAAGAATCATTTGGTGCACAAAATTATAAATGAAATTTCGGTCATATCTTGACACTCTTAAGTACAACAAAATTAGAAATAGCGCACTGTGGGAATAAAAAGTCGCTCACCTCAACAATGTTTCACCCTGTTTCAGCAATAGGATGTTATTTTTTATCGGCGTAACACAGGGTCGAAACGACCCATAACCATGGGGACAGCTGGACGTAAAATATGGGGACAAGAGTTGTTACAGTGTTACAACCATGTGTAACGAATGGGGAATTGTAAAGAACTTACGAATGGTGTATGTACGTAATAAATAAGACAATGGGGAGAAATCGAATGCTATTTGGATTGACGGTAAGTACAGAAAAATATTCTTAAATAATATATTGAATGTGCAAGCCGATGAAATGCTAGTTTTTTCCGTATATTTTGTGTCAAATATAATAAATAACCATAAAGAATTTATACTAAACCAAAATTACTAAATAAACACCAAACAATCAATAATAACACAGATTACATAAAAGAAACAAGAAAAAAATGTATCAACGCATCTCAGTCAAATAAAATGTCTATAACATAATGGAACAAAACCATGAACAATAGTTCCGTCCTAGATCGAGAATTTCATTATCTGAAGCGAGTTGCAATGTTACGTAACGGTGTGACAGGGGGACACAAACCATTATATTAATGGCAAGCTTCTTTTATTATTTTTTAGATCTTACCTTTGTAATTTTTTGTCCACACCGAGCTCCGGTACGAAGGGGAGTTTATGGCGTGTTAAAACAAATATGGTTGGTTTTTTTAAAAATAATGTGATGTTTTTTTTATTTAATATATATTTTTCAAATGGATACATAAACTTCAATATTAATATTAAATTATTTACAAGATATAATAACCTGAAATTCAATTTCACATCAAAAGAATGCAAAATTAAGCAAAAATTAAACTTAAATTTGAAACAGTGTCCAAACTACCGGCCCAGTGGTACAACGAAGCAAAGCCCCTTACCTCCACCATCCTCGGCTCATAAATATTTTATAGGGCAGCCTGTTCCAGTTTCATCCCTTAAGTAGGTTACACGTCTGGCGGCTACCTCTCGTTTATGATTTTAGCTGTATCTCACGCTCTTAGGTGCAGCCATACGGACGTCCATATATTATTTATGCAAGTATATTTGCGTAGTATATGTCTACGTATTTAAAGCTCGGACGGTCTCGGGGGATATGGAATGAGTTCTTTATACCTAAGAGCAGATTTAACTGGCGAATAATGCGCGTCTAAAATCTACTTAGAATTATATTATTATATAAGTACCTTTTTTGGTCAGAATCCATACTATATACTATATAATATTATAAATGGGAAAGTGTATATGTCATTCTGTTTGTTTGTCCGTCTTTCGCGGCAAAACTACTGAACCGATTTAAATGAAATTTGGTACACAGATAGTCTAGAGCCTGAGAAAGGACATAGGCTACTTTTTATCCCGGGAAAACATAAGATCCCACGGGAACGTGGGAGAAACCGCGGGGCGGAAAGCTAGTGATAGGTAATGTGGTTTTAGGATTTGTAGATTTAACATATATTAATGTTGAATGAATGTTATTAGATTTTGAACTTAAATAATAGTAGCATAAAAGTGGAACAAGAGATCAAAAAGTTGTAAATTCTAAAATTACAATTAAGAGGAGCAGTTAGGAATACATTACAGTACAACTATAAGAATGGAAATGAGGATTAAATACTAACACAATAACATCAATCTATTGGCGAATAGCAGTATTTGTCAAACTAGACTAAATTAACCTACGTACAAAGTTCCGGAAATTGGCAAAAGAGGTCACTACTAAAAGATCTATTAATCGATATTGTCTTTCTACCAAGTTCCGAAGAGCATCAATAGGGGTCACTACTAAAAGATTGCTAATCGATATTGTCTTTCTAACAAGTTCCGAAGAGCACCAATAGGGGTCACTACCTGTATGGTAAACAAAGTACCAATACTTTTAAAATCTATTTTTCATCATAATGGAGCAGGTAATGGCCGCACTTCTTTCTATACAAAAAGAACTTGATGAACAGAAAAAACTCATACACAAAAAAGGGGAAGAAGTGACAGAGAAGGTAATACTAAATATAAATACAATATTAGAAGAAAAATTCAAAATTTTAGAAGGAAAACATGAAAACCTTAAGTCGAGGGTGGAAAATCAAGAGCAAAGATTATACTATATGGAAAGACAATCAAGACAACGCAATCTAGTCTTCTTTGGGCTGGAGGAACACGAAAAATCCTACTCAAATTTAGAAAATATTATAGTAGACTTTGTACATAAATACTTCCCAATACAAATAGACCATAGAGACTTACAAGCAATCAGAAGAATAGGAAAGAAGACTGAAAAGCCACGTCCGATAGTTATTACGTTCACAACACTTGGAAAGAAGATCGAGATCCTAAAAGGCAAAGGAGCTCTAAAAGAAACACCGTATTACATAAAAGAAGACTATCCCCAATCAGTCCTACAAAAAAGAAGAGAGTTGCAGGAACAAGTAAAAGCTGAAAGAGAGAAGGGTAATACAGCCATAATTAAATACGACAAGCTTATTCTACTAAATAATTCATCCAAAGAACCGAAAAACAATAAAAGAAACCTATCAAAATCTCCAGAGAATAACACAAACATCCATGCCGAGAAGTTAACTCAAGCGAACAAAAAGAACAAAACCTTGGCCGCCCACACAGTACAAAGGTCTTCAAGCTTTTCTGAAGGCGTAGTAAAACCGAGCATACTAAACTATCTAACAAACAAAAATAATAATAACAAAACAAACTCACAAGCCAACACCACAAATACATAGCAACGATCCGGCCAGCCTCTCCCAGAAAACAACAAACAAACTGAAAAAGCTACATCAACACATAACAAACATCTTCCAAGCCGGCTGGTCCCCGTGGAAGAGTACGACCACAACCCTCCAGGGAAACCACAAAAACAAAAAACCACTAAACTGAACAAAGACTCTAAAAATTGTATAAAAATTGGAACTTATAATGTCAGGTCTCTGTCATCAATACATCGATTCTTAGAACTCAATAATGCACTGAAAGATATAAACTGCGACATATTAGGACTCTCAGAAACAAGAAAAATGGGTTGCCATATAGAAGAATACTTAGACTGTGTTTTATGCTATATAGGAGAAACAAAGGGATTGTACGGTGTCGGATTTCTAATAAAAAAGGCATGGAAAAATAATATAACTAACTTTACTGGCATTTCGGAGCGAGTAGCGTTATTACAAATGAAATTTGGCAGACTAAATATTTCTATAATCCAGGCATACGCACCCACGGAAAGATCAGACGATACAGAAATACAAAAATTCTACAATGATCTGAAAAAAGCTCACACACTAGCCGATGAGAAAATCATAATATTAGGAGACTTCAATGCAAAAATAGGGCAACCCAAAAAAGAAGAAAAACTCGTCATGGGACAGTATGGGCTAGGCCAAAGAAACGAAAGAGGCGAACGACTGCTAGAATACGCATTGGAAAATAGACTAGCAATAATCAACACTTATTTCAAAAAAAGACCCAGCAGAAGATGGACTTGGAAGTCACCAGACGAAAGTGTTAAAAACGAAATCGACTACATCATGACAAATGTCCCAAATATAGTCCAAAATTATGAAGTTCTCAGTAACGTAAAGTTCCGAACAGACCATAGACTACTTAGAGCAACAGTCCTATTGAGCCAATCGAAAAAAAGTAGAAAAGACTTTAAACCACCACCAAAAATTCCGAAAACTGAAGAGGAAACAATACACTACATAGACAACCTCAAATTGAACATCGAAAACAAACTAATAGATACCAGAAACGTACAATCTTACTATGATGCGCTAGAAGTAACTATAACAAAAAGTTTGACTAGCCAAAACAATCCTAAAAAAGAAAAACGACACAAAATATTTGGCGAAGAAACAATAGCCTTAATTAACAAACGCAGTGAACTAACTATAAGAAAGAATAAAGATGCTAACACAAAGAAAGAACTAAGCAAATTATATAAGGAAACTAGCAAAGCGATCAAAAGAGACTATAGTAAGCACAGACAAAGGATAATAACAGAAAATCTAAACAAATTCAGAAGTACTAAGAAAGCATTTAAAGAATTAAACCTAAGAAAAACTTGGATACAAAAATTAGAAGGCCAGCATAAAGAAACTAAAACAAGACAAGAAATCATACAGCAGGCAACTACTTTCTACCAAGAACTATACAAAAACAAAGATAAAACCATCGAGGAAATCAATGAATCACACTATTGTTATAACACGGAAACAATTAGACCAATAGAAGAAAAAGATATATACGCCCAGCTGAAACAACTGAAATCAGATAAAAGTCCTGGTCCCGATGGAATAACCAACGAAGCTTTGAAAATAGGTGCACCAGTTTTACTTAGACCTCTCACAGAATTATTCAATCTCATACTAGAAGCTGAAAGCGTACCTATCCAATGGTGTACGTCAGACATCATACTACTATATAAAAAAGGAAACCCTCTCGATATCAACAACTATAGACCGATTAGTCTACTGGCAAACATATACAAAATCTTCTCATCCATAATTCTTAAACGCATAACACAAGAGATTGAAAATGCACAACCAGTAGAACAAGCTGGCTTTCGCTCTGGGTTCAGCACACTAGACCATATACAGGCACTGGAACAAGTCATAGAAAAATACGAAGAGCTTAATAAGCCACTCTATCTAGGCTTTATCGACTACAGCAAAGCATTTGACAGCATAAGCCACAACTCTATATGGAAATCACTAAAAAATTTAAACATAAATTCGAAATATATAAATATCATAAAATACATATACAACAACAGCATAAGTAATGTCATGCTAGAATCTAGAGGTCAGGCAATTAATATCGAAAGAGGAGTCAGACAGGGGGACCCTCTGTCACCTAAATTATTTATTGCGGTTTTAGAAGATATATTTCGAAACACAGACTGGAAAACCAGAGGCATTAAAATAAACAACAACTATCTAAGCCATCTCAGATTCGCGGACGACATAGTTGTGCTGTCTGAAACAGCAAATGAATTACAAGAAATGCTCCGCTCTCTTGCTCAAGCAAGCTCAAAAGTAGGATTAGAGATGAATGCTTCAAAAACCAAAATCATGACAAACAGAATAGAACGGCCCATCAAGGTAAAAGAAAAATCTATAGAATATGTCCACAGTTACATCTACCTAGGCAAACAAATATCATTTTTAAAAACGCAGAATGAAAATGAGATCGAAAGAAGAGCAAACATAGCCTGGAAGAAATTTTGGTCACTCAAAGAAATTCTTAAAGGAGACTACTCGATAAACCTCAAGAAAACGGTATTAGACACCTGTATACTGCCTTGTCTACTGTATGGCTGCCAAACTTGGATATACACGACAAAAGCAAAACAAAGGATCATAACAACACAAAGAGCTATGGAGAGAAGTATCCTAAACATAAGAAAAATACAAAAAGTCAGGAGCAAAGTAATCAGACAGAAAACAAAGATAACAGATGCCCTCACACAAGCTCTAAAATTGAAATGGCAGTGGGCAGGTCACGTATCGAGATACACAGACGGCAGGTGGACAATAAACACTACAAGGTGGAAAGGGCCAATCGGCAAAAGAAGGGTAGGGAGACCGAAAAGACGATGGGCTGACGATATGACCGAATTAATAGGAAAGGACTGGCAAACTATCGCCAAGGACAGAGATAAATGGAAAGGACTGGAGGAGGCCTTCACCCGAGGAGGGGTCCATATCCAATAGCAAAACTAACTCTTACTAACATTTAGAAAATAAGCGAAACATTAATAACTAACTAAACAAACAAACACCAACATTTGAAATGGAAATTAAGGATAAGGAAATACAGGCTTTTTTATTTTTTATTTTATTTTATTTTATTTTATAACATCAAACTTGAAAGCACCAAACACAGTTTCAAAAGCTGAAACATCTCAAAGCTCAGTTCATAAAACCGCAAAACTTACGCAAATCCGATTTATTATAGTAGTTGGGCTACCGTTAAAGGGACTCCCACTGACTAATGACGCATGTCCAGAGATGCGATCCCTACCACCCCTACCATCCCTACCACCCTGTTACATGTTCAGGATTGTTTTAATGGAATATTTTCGTATCAATTCAATGTCCTTTCATACGCAAATGAAATTACAATTAACGTCTCGTTGTTTGTTCTGACAAGTTTGGATTTGAATGATATGTAATTGTTAGATTATGTGCTTATTTTTATCTTGCTTTATTTTTGATTCTAGCTATCTATGTAAGCTTAATTAATAATCTATTCTTATTTGTCTGTAAGCTAGTTCTCTTATCGATACCCATAATTTTTACAAAATCAAAAATTTCAACCAAAACAATGTCATGGAAAACATTATATAATTTTTATAAATACCTAGGTAATGATTTTCTGGTTTAGTAAATGACATCAGAGACGAATGAATTTATTTTCACACTTAAATGTTATAACAGTGTGAAGTCATATATTTTCACAGAGTCAAAGCAACTGACATTTTTCTAGCTCCTCAAAACATCTAAAAACAACATTTTTACCCAAAAACCGAATACAAATTGGTCTCACATTGTGAAGTAAACATGAATCGCTCTTCGGACAGTTCGTCCTAGTCCTACTAACAAGCAGTCCAACAGGACTGTCCTGTTGCTAAACAATTCAGTCCAGTTTGAGCATCAGCCAGTCTGTCGATGTTCGACAACTTTTATTTATAAAACGTGTTTACAATGCCAAAGGTCTGCAATGGTAAAATAAAAATGGTACTATCAGCTTATTTTTTCCAGATCATTATTATTTCAGTTACTTTTGGTTTCTGATGGTAGTTGAGTTTTTGGGGTCTGATCACTTCTGGATAAGTAATAACAAATTGAATACTAGAGTAATTATTATTTATTACAAACATGTTGAAATACTAGCTATTCCGCGCGATTCCGTTTCCGCGTTTCCGAAGGATCTTGTGTTTTCCCGGGATAAAAAGTAGCCTATAGCCTTCCTATAGATTCAAATCAAACCAGTAGTTCCCGAGATTAGCGCGCTCAAACAAACAAACGAACTTTTCAGCTTTATAATATTAGTATAGAAAAGTATAGATATAGATTAATCGGCTAAACATTTCATTTCAATTTTTGTAGAAGTTTCTACTCGCATACATTTTCTACCATCCCTTAAAATGCAATTTCACGTACATTATGGTAATAAAACCATCTTTTTCACACCTTTTAAATTTATATGAGGCAGAGAATTAGATTTTCACACTATTGGGAACTTATTTACGGATAGGCGAGTGTTCAATAACGCTGAAAAAACCCAATAAAACGCTGTATCAGCCTCGCCGAATAGATTTTGTTATTTATTTACTATCGCAGGGTATTCTCTGATCTCATTTACTTTAAATAAACCTAGCTTAGTAACTCAAGGCCTCTGGGATGTGAGTGATAATGGAAAGCTAGATTTCGACACTGATTGTCTACTCGACAGTGTTTTATTAGTCCTTATACGATGTGACTGAATCTATTTTTCTTTCTTTGTGAAGGCATATTACAAATATCATTAGTTGTCAGAGCTTTGAATCAATAATATTTTAAAAATTATAGGGTCATCTTTCCCCAGATAATTACTACTAACATTCTAAACTAGCTTCCGCCCCGCGGTTTCACCCGCGTTCCCGAAGGATCTTGTGTTTTCCCGGTAAAAAAAAGTAACTATTGCCTTCCTCGATATATGGGCTATCCAATTCTGAAAGATTTTTTCAAATCGAACCAGTAGCTCCTGAGATTTTCGCGTTCAAACAAAAAAACAAACTCTTTAGCTTTATAATATTAGTATAGATGTGAAAGTTTGTGAGGATGTATGGATGTATGTCTGGATGTTTGTTACTCTTTCACACAAAAACTACTGGAAGGATTTGGATGAAATTTGGCACACAGATAGTACGTATATATTCTGGATTAAAACATAGGATACTTTTTATCCCGGTAAAACATACGATCCCTCGGGAACGCGGGTGAAACCGCGAGGTGCAAGCTAGTATCCCTATAAAGGCCACAATGTAGGAACCATCGCGAAATCTCTTTGACGCCCGCCCACGCATAGGCAGCAAGTTCTGTATTTTACAAAATTAATGGCACAAGTTATAGACTATAGGTTAGATTATTCAAAACTTAACTTCATCCTTAAATAGGTCACTGATAGGTGGAATTAACCTCTTCAATCTATACTAATATTACAAATCTGAAGGGTTTGTTTGGTTGAACACGGTAATATCAAGAACTACTAGTTGGAATTGAAAAATTCTTTTGGTGTTGGATAACTCATTTATCGAGAAAGGCTACTTTTTATTTCGGGAAATTATAAGATCCCTCGGGAACGCGGGAGAAACTGCAAAGCTAGTTTAAGATATGCGGCGATTCAAATTACAATGTCAAAAGAAAGGCGGAGAAGCACGCAGGCGGTCCACCTGATGGTAACTGCTACCGTCGCCTATGAACATTAGCAATACCACGGGGGTTGCCAATTTGTTGCCGACTTTCATAAAGCCAGTTGTCGGAATACACCAGTTTTCGGCGAAAGACTTTTAGCTTGAGAGTGAACAGTATTTTGTAAATTTTACATACTTTAATACATAAAATGGTAGCAACACAAAGTATTTGACTGACTAAGAACTTTTGGAGTTTCAAGGAGGTATTATAAACTCACAAGTCAAGACAAACATTTACTTAAGGTATATTTACAACTTACTTCGCTAACATTTTGTACTTCTGATTTCTTGCTCAAGTTTTTGGTTGAACTTTAAACTTTTGTAGTTTTAAACTCTGTATCTTTAGAATTTAATCCAATCTTGACGACTCTACGTGGTAACTCTATTATTTTATTTTGCTCTCTAAATCTTGTATTTTTCCCTCATTGCTGATGATTGTGACTTAAATTTTCGTTTAGTAGTCTACTATTTTCTGCCTCATAAAGTACTCACTTATACCTACGTCTACTTACATTTATTTCTTTTAACAATTTAAAGCTCTTTTGCAAGCACTAACGGGGTACTTGCTATACTGTTTTTACACTAAGTCTAGATTTTTACTAAAAGTATTTTGTCTCATCACTTTCTCTGAACTATGCCCCACGCTCACGCGCTCAGAGCGCTTTTACATGCCGGTTATTTTTTAATAAATCCTTACAGCCGGCAAACGCAAAGCGTAATAATTGTCGATATTAAAAAAACAGCCTGAAGAAACTCCGAGATAAAAATGTTGTGACGTAGAAAATGTATCCTATATTAGAAAAAAACGTTGGATTCGTTACTTTGTTGTACCCGGCCCTCAAGAAAAAAAAACTGTCACCGAGTATATCTACCGATATGTATATTGCCAGTTGTAGATGCTTTAAAGCGCCCTTCTAAACTTTGTGCTCATCACCTTCGACCACGTCATCACATACTATGGTGAATGTCCAACACAAAGTTATGTCCTTACTAAACAAAAATATCTTTAGTTTAAAAATACAAAGAATGAAAATAATGTAGAATATGATACATTTTTTTTGTTTTTCTTCTATAATTGACTAGCTTACTGCCCCGCGGTTTCACCCGCAAACCCCTATTTTACCCCCTTAGGGATTGCATTTCCAAAAATAATTTCTTACCGGATGCCTACATCATAATAGCAATCTGTGTGCCAAATTTTAGTCCGATCCGTCCAGTGGTTTGAGCTGTGCGTGGATAGATCAGTCAGTCAGTCACCTTTTCCTTTTATATATACAGAAGAAAAAGATAAGTTTGCCCACAATATTATCGCTATGTGATGTTGATGTCCAAAGGTGATATGCAGGCCAAGTAAAGTAGATCTAGCTCTCAAATTCAGCTGCCAAAAGTAAATAAACGTTTTCCAGCCACAATTATACCCTACGCTATTACGCAACGGCACTGCACTTGCACCAAAAGCAACCGAACATAATAAATTTCCCCCGGATCTTCACATAATAGGGGGATTCCATACATTCCGCTCGCGGGCGGATAACACGTTATTGAAAATAAATTGGACGTCGATAGAATGTGATACCTTGATATTGACTCGAAATGAGATTGTATAACGGAAACTTGTTTCAGACTAGTAATTTCATATAGGCTTTTCTATTTGAGAGGCAAAAGTCTTTTATAATAGTTTTTCTTAAACATAGTCTCCTTTTATGGCAAAGAACATAAGCATCTTGAAAATTTCTTTTTAGGGTTCCGTAGCCAAATGGCAAAAAACGGAACCCTTATAGATTCGTCATGTCTGTCCGTCTATCTGTCTGTCCGTCCGTATGTCACAGCCACTTTTTTCCGAAACTATAAGAGCTATACTGTTGAAACTTGGTAAGTAGATGTATTCTGTGAACCGTTTTTTGTATACGTCATAAATCGTAAACCGCAATTTACCTTTCATTCAATCAACTCAAATATAAAAAAAAATATTGCAAACAGCACAAATAAAAGAAAAAAATTAAAAAATAAAAAAAGTTGAAAATTAAAGGGTGTCCCCATACATGGTAGCTTCAGTAAATTCGACCTTCATAAGTGCCCTCCTAGGGCCTAAACTGAATAAATGGCTTTGACTTTGACTTTGACATACATAGTTACGCCAATTAATTAAGACCTCTGAATTATATGGCTCATACAATTTAGAGGTCTAGCTTAATTGGCACCAACCTCGAATAATTTCGTTAATTTTCGGAGAGCTTTTCACATTGGTATAGCTCACGAGTATCCTCTTGTCACAAAAGATTTGAAATGTAAAAATAAACCTTATATAAATGTCCTAAAACTTAATTTTAAATACGCTCAAAAATTTGCTCTGCTCTGCGAGCCGATCTATGTAAACGGACCCTTAGGTGGATTTTACAACCTAGCTATGGGTGTAAAAACCTAAAGTTTGGCCTAGGCGTACCTGAATTAAACAGTTGCAAGGAAGTATTTTTTGTTATCCTTCTATCTATATATAAATAGTATCCTATGCCGTATTCCTAGATATAATCTATCTATGTGCCAAATTTCAGCTAAATCTGTTAATACATCAAAGTGTAACTGAGTAACATGATATACAACCATTATGCAAGTCTCAAATATATACAAATACTCCAAGCAAATAAACATCCCCGAAATACCAACATTAACATTTACTGGCAGTACAGAAATATTCAATAATCCCCCAAAAACCAAATCCTGGTACGTCTGCATCATCATCGTATCATTTAGCGCGGGTTCGTATCCCGGTCGTACCTCGTACCCGGGTGTCCCGGGGGAGACGTCCGCTAAGTCCTATATTTGCATATATGAATAATTTTGTAACAAATGTACGTGTTGATATATTTTTTTAATATTTAGGTTAACGTTAGGAAGACGTTGCGTTTCTTATTTCGTTGCTAAATAACGGAGTTATTTGTTGTTGTTTTTTTTATCTCGTAAGTAATTACTCCAACATTTAACCTCCCTTAAGTGATTAAACAAACAAACTTTACCTTATTATGATATTGGTATAGATAGTAAAAATAAATAACAATCCATTTAACGGTTTGACTATGTAAGCGATATTAGCAAGATCATCAGAACTATATTATATGCAATACCAAATCTAAATACAGTCGTTTCAGAAACTAATTGTAACTTTATCTGAAGCAATGGAATTCAAAAAAGGAGTAAAACTATAAAATTCAATAAAGTTCACAAGATTATCTTTATATAAATTCTAACTTGAAGCCAAATCTTAACAAATCCAATAAAATACAAAAGCCGGCAACTTGTGCCGTTGATAACACGGCACTCGGCAACGGCACTCGGCAGAGGCTGGCGTGGCAGCCCGGCACCCGGCAGCGACGAGCGACAATGCGTCGCGAAATCTTCGCGTTTCGTCGCGTCAATGCTTTTGTCTATGTAGCTTTGTGACTGCGAATTTGTCGAGAAAATGTGCCACTTTAAGTTTGTAAGGTTAGAGTGTACCGTGAGCGATGCTATGGCAAATAATATTAATGTGTAAGACTTGGTGTGAACACATGGTAAGGGCGTAGGATAAAAATATTTAAGAATTACATACTGTTTTTAATGAGGTCTCTTTATATTTTTGTATGAAAGTAATTTAAAAAGTAATATCACAAAGCACACTATATATTATATAAATTGTATAAATCTAAATATTATAATAGGAAACATGACTGACTGACTGATCTATCAACGCATAGCTCAAACGACTGGACGGATCAGTTTAAAATTTGGCATTCACATAGCTAATATACTACGGCATAATATTCATCCGCTAAGAATAAAAAATTGGAAATTCCATCCCTAAGGTGGTAAAATAGGGGTCCGCGGGTGAAACGCGGGATGGAAGGCTAGCCTATAATATTATTTTGACACAACTCTATAATATTAGCAACTGAACATTTATATTCTAATAGCATGGAATAGTACAGCGCTGGACAGTTGGCTCAGCAACGTGACAGTGCCGTTTAACGAGTGTGATTGCAGCTTTATCGTGACTTGGCGTTTAGTAGTAGTGTAGTTATGGCTTTACGTACATTCTGGAAATCTTTTTATTTAAACATTTTCTCAGCACGTCGCTTAGACAAAACTTTACAGTTTAAAATTTTAAATTAAATAAGGAATCAAAGAAGGATTGATAGGTCTAGTACCTAAAAAGTAGAGGGATAGAATACAAATATGTATATAGATACCACAAGAGTTTAGAAACGAAACCGACCCTACGGATATTTGTGAAAATTTAATTAAAATATTTGAATTGTTCCCAACTTTTAATACAATCTATAATATAAAAATGAATCGCAAAATGTGTTGGTAAGCGCATAACTCAACAACGCCTGGACCAATTTGGCCATTTTTTTTTTAAATGTTCGTTATTGTCAGGAGAAGGTTTGTATGAAAAAAAAATTACACCGGGATCGTGGGTGAAACCGCGGGGAACAGCTAGTAGGTAATATAGTACTAGTGCTTTTGACGCAATGCCTCTTTTTTCTCATTAAATAATCATCGCAATCGGATGAAAGGTAGCGCATACCTTACAGACATTTTAACAAACATTGATTTTTATATAAATACACGTTTTAGTACTGCAATGTAAGGCTACAGCTGTTAATGACGCCCAACTTAACCCTTTAGAAATAAAATAGCAACTCCATTTTAATGTGAAAGCAAAATCTTTCTCATCTCCCTTTCAGCTCGCTTTCCTTTCTAAGAAATCTTCGTTTCAAATGCAGAGGGCAGCACAGTTCAGTGACGTAACCACTTGTGAACCCTATCTCGAGTTAAAGGTCAAGGTTTCTCACATTTAAGCCAAGTATGGCCAAGTGGTGTGTCGACGAGGTGTAAGTGTACCTTTACGAGTGGCAACATATCCGCCTATTTATTATTTATGCTATATAACGTGGGATGTTAAAGTTACATTTTTAAATGTAGCTGTAATGAGTTGTATAATAATTTAGCTCATTATTTTGAATTCGTTTGACCCCGCGGTTTCACTCGCGTACCTGGGATTTCTTCTATCATTCATTAACTTGGTAAGTAGTAACTTTAGTGAATTCCATCTTCAGGACTAAGTAGGACCTAGGGCCTCAATTGGCTTTGACTTTGAAATTAAATATGTTATAAAATTAACTAACTATAACTAACGACGCGACGTAATTAATTATGTAATTTCAGTTATCGTCGGCGGGTTTTGAAATCCTCGCAAGTGCATTGCTACAAATTTACGTAGGAAAAAGCGGATAAAAACTTGTATGGTGAAATCGAAAAACCACAAAAACAATTTTTCACAAAATTTGCTATTTACGAGCGTTTCAAAGTTCACCGACCTTATAGTACTTACATAGTTTTTTATATTATAAGGAACTAGCTAATCTTCGACGTGCGTTGCAATGCCTTCTTTGTTTTTCTTTTTTTTTTTACCAGATACCATCACAGGCGTGAGCTCAACCACTTACCAAAATATAGTCGTAATCAGATAAAGCAGTCGAGTAATGATACACCTACAGTATGATCCAACATAAATACTCTTGAAAAATTTAAATGATCATGGAAAAAACGACACGCTAATTTAATAATAACAGGAAGGTGGTCTATAAATCACGATTATATTATATATAAAGAACTGTATTCAATAAAACAAACAATTAAGTAAAGAAATTATACAAAACTTTAAATTGATTATTTAGAATGGAGATAGTTGTAGGAATCGAACCAACCTTCGCATTCGACGTCACTACCATTGATATTTTATCAGACCAAACTAGATTTTAGCTAAGAAGCTATTGTGGTATTGTTAAAAATATGTGAAACTTGTTCAGCTTCCGAACTGGTGGTAACTTCAGTAGCTTTGACTAGCTAGCAACGTCACATATCACGTGGGGATAACCTAAAATTAGGTCACATTTTTTTAAACTGACGTAACTGTAGTTCTATCTTATTCCCTTATCCAAAAGTCCAATCTGCCTGAGATTAGAACAAAATAAAATGACAGTTAATATTAAAAGGGACATAAAAAGTGCACAAACAGATGAGAACTCCAAACAAAAAAGCCCTCACTTTTTGCAGCTTGACTAAAAAAAAATGTAGACCATAAAACTCATAAATAAAATTTTACCACGTGTTGCAATAGTAATTTTACATTTAAGCAAAAAAAAGACGAGAAAAAATTAGCTCAAATATATTTAAAAGGGCAAAAAGTTTGGCCGGCAAAAGGGATGCTATGCTACCCCAACTTCGGCCATTACAAAGGGCGGATTAAACGTGTTCTCTTCAAATTGCTATACAGGGGGTGTGTTTAACATGTCGGATTAACGTTAGCAAATAAATGTACCGAACCCTAACTTAGTACAATATACAGTTTTTAGCTTTGACGCGGCTTTGGTGGACTTTTGTCTGATGTGCAAATATATCTATAAGTACATTTTGTGTACGCTCACTCACAATAATTAAATGAAAATCATTAATATTATGATTAAAATTAATTAGTATACTAATTCAATAATTTATATTTACTTACTGTATTGCGACATAACGAACGCCTAATGTCATCATAATAACAACAAATTGACATATTGAAATGTTGCTATAGTAACCATGCAGGAGTAACAAATTTATCAAAGTCAATTCAAACCAATGAATCAAGTTTGCAAATAGATATTCGCTAATGAAGTTAATTTTGATTAATGCTATTTTCACAAAGTTTGCATGTGTTGTATACACTAAACTATTCTACTTTTAATGAATTCATAGCCAATTTAGTGAATATTACAGTTTTCTGCTTTATTTCCAAATGTGACCGCTATAAAACCAGTGAAACTACACATTCAGTATATAATTTAATTAATATTTAAATACGCACCTGCCGTCAACTTTATTATTTATATTATTACGCAAAATAAACCCCACAAAAGTAATTATGAAACCGAGCCGACCAAGGGTTGTGCCGATATTGTTAACCAGCCCTATTATACTTATAACTGCCTATCCTCTACTGATTTGAAACCCTCGATAGTCAGGAACGCCTATAAAAATTACGCGAGCAACATTATTTTAATACGCTACTGGCTGCTATTCTTTTTATTTGTATTCTTTTTTTTAATCAGAATAATCTTTTGTTTGATAAAAATCTTACCAGGGTAAGTGATGATGTGGTTGGCAAGCTTACAGTCTCATTGTTACAGAAAATGTATTGGAAGAAAATATAACACGAATTATATTTGAACTCACATTTCCAATCATAGTGGCTATAATAGTAATCTCGTTTGTGTACACTAGCGGTCAAGCGTAAAGCCACCGCAAGCCAGACAAAGGCCACCGGCTTTGTAATACGATTTGCGAGTTTGTTTGATAGGAACTGTAACTCTTCAAAGAAGTGGAGAATTAAAACGCTGAACTGGCACTTGGCTGACTACGGCTGTGACAGTCGTAAAAATTGCAAGATTTTACGTTTTAATATTTTGTCGTAACGGCTACAAAGTGTTACATACTTTTATACATCAGTATTACTCAATTTAATATGAAACCGTTGCCAAAAACAGTATGAAAATTAATAAATTAAATTTTATTTAAAAGTACAGGCTGTTGTTTATTTATTTTTAAGGCTGTAAAGAGTGTGACGTTGGACCGGGTGAAATTTAAAAAAAAAATCTTTGATTTTAACCTCTATGTTGGCCGAAATATGGGAGCGCGTAAGCTCCGTCGACAATAGCACCATCTGCGGAGCTTTGAAAGCATTTTAATGAACGTTGATATGGGAGGGCATGAAACGCACTCATTATTCCAGACATTCCTCCCTTCCAGGCTTTCCTCTGTGAGGTACGAGAGGTATTTGCGGTCGAATACACCTCCGTGATTTCTGTAATGAATTTGGGTTGGATTTTAAGCGCAGTTAAGTCAGGAAATGGGGTGAAAATTAATAGCTTATTTGATTATGGTGATGCAGCAAATATGTAGTAAATTTTTATATTTTAAGATTAGGGGTGGATTTGACAGCTACAAAATAATTATAAAACATAACATTTGATAGACTACGACTACTATATTCACAAGTTGTTCAACAAACACGTAATATCGGAGTTAAACCAAAACAATTGACAATTAAAACAAACACGAAAGCACATTCGATGTGTCAGCACTTCGCACCAATTTTGTTTGGCAAGTCCCCTAGAGTCCATACAAATACTAACTCTATCATTCACGTAGCTGAGTCGGAATTCGTGTAGTAAACGTTTGACGCTCGAGATAACTTGAAAACCTCCCTAAACTTGTCGAACTAATACTCTCTTCTTACCTCAAAATGGCTAAAGTTTCACACGAGTCGAGTGAGACGTATGTCGCTTTACGACCACGAGCAACTTTAGACTTTATGTCTTGAGCGGTAAAGTTAAATTTCATTTGACTTCACTTTTATACAGGTTGATACTAAATAAACGGTAAGTTGTAAGACAGTGTTTTGAAGTACGCAGAGACCTGTTGAAAGGTTTAGGGAATTAATTTTTTATGTTGAATAAAACATTGTAGACAAACTTTTTGATGTTTAACAATAAGGAACAGAGCTTATTATGTATGAAATTTGGCTTAATTGAAACTTTATAATGTGTCAAATTGATAAATTATGTTTATAAATAACTAGCTGTTCCCCGCGGCTTCACCCGTATTCTCGTGATAAAAGTAAACTATAACCTTCCTCAAGAATTAGGCTATCAAAAGCATAAATACTTCTTCAAATTCGACAGGTCGAAACAAACAAACAAAAACTCTTCAACTTTATTATATTAGTATAGGATAATAGTTTTAATATTACACTTTAAAAGTAATGTAAAACAAGAAAAAGGTATTTAATAACTCTACAGTTATGAATGTCCGTACATTATGTCTACTTCCACGAACTAACTTTTACACGCTACATTTATATGCTCCAAGACATATCTTGCACATGACATTTACGATTCCATATGCAGTCTTGAATGCACATTCTACCTTCAGCACAACGTTGAAACGCGAAATACGTAAGACTTTATTATACTTGAAGAACACAAAAAAGGCTAAAAATAGCTGAACAAAGTCTACTTCAGAATGTCTACGCGTTAAAAAACGCCGACAACTAAGTAAGCACACCATTTGTCCAACTCATTTGACACCTACCCTCATCTCCCCCCCATTCTCCACCATTTGAGATACGAAGCGGTTTTTTTGCTTGATTTACCCAAGTGTCTTACCCGAATATGTTTTTATAACCTGTAGATGCGACTTGTGATTATTTTTTTATTTTACCTCAGTAACAAATGGTGTGGAATTTAAAATGTATATTATTCATCGATATATCAACATAAAATTAAATTAATACGAAAGCCATATTACAAATTAACAAAAAAAAATGATTACTAGCAATACTTTCCACAGGAAAAAAACTGGTGTCGAAGTCCAAATAATTTCATCTCTTTAATATTATCTACGATTTTCTATCTCGGCTCGTTTGACAGCTCGTTAGGGGAGGTAGGGAAGATAGCGGACACTTGCCAAATGTCTATAAAATTACAGACACCTTTCGACGGGCGCGAGGAAAAGAATTTTCTTTTTTCCCCGATATTTTTTATATCAATCGCAATGAATTGTTCTGAACGGATATTAATGTACATTATGCAGATTTTGTAAAAGAAAAATCGAAAATGTCGGTATTATACTTTAATATAATAATGGTTTAGATGTGACGTGTCGTTTTGAGTGATGCTCATGTTATGTTAAAGGTATTGTATATTTGTTAAGTTTATTTTTAGTAGGTACATTAATTAATACATCTTTTTCATCAAGAACGAAGTGTTTATAAAAACTATATTTGACATACAAAGTCTGAGTGTCGACAGAATAAAAAGTACATATTTAAACATATTGTTAACTTGCTTTCTCTCGCATTTTCAATCGCGTTTTCGGGATAAAAAGTAGTTCATATTTGTCTCTGCTAATTTTCATCAAAATCGGTTAGATGTTAGAAATAGACAAAAAGATTCACTTTCGTTTATACTACTATACTTTTTACAAATACTAAGCAGTCGATCTGTAAGAGTAGGTAGGTACTTAAATAACTTTTTTTTACATCTTAACAAATATTATAAATGCGAAATGTGAGTTTGTTTGTTACCTTTTGACGACTAAACTGCTGAACCGATCGCGATGAACTTTAGTTCGCAGATAGCCTATGGTATAGAGAAGGACATGGGCTACTTTTTTTCTCGGGAACGCGGTTGAAACCGCGGGGGACAGCTAGTTTATTGTTTTTGCAATATATCTCGTTGCTAAGCTGTCGGATGACCAAAACGTGACATGTAAGCAAGTTTCGTTAGTGAACCGTGGACAGTACCAATTCCCAAGTGTCTAACGAACACTCGGCAAACTTCGGAATGCTTGGGACAAGCATGATTTGCGAGAATGATCCAAATTACACCGCCTCCGTCCACGTCGAGACGGTAAATGCTATGAATTCACACTTTTACTAACAACTCAATATAGAAATAGCGAGGTCTTTGCGTAACAAGGGTCGCTAAGGGCTGTGAAAAACCTTTTAAGAATAATAAAAAGATTTGAAAAACAAAGAAAATAAATAAATAATATAAACTACAAATTAATATAAAAAGTAGGTCTATTTTATGTGTTGTAAGATAGGTGCGGATCCATTACGCGACAATACAACAAAACATATCGGTTAACTTAATGTCAACATAATTTACAGCGGCTTACAAAAAAACACAATAAGGCCGCACATTAGGGATGGAGCCCGCTTGGCACAAATTCATTGTCACCTAAAACTCCGCTCAATATTGTAGCGTATTTTTTTTTTGCTTAAAATTTTTCCTTCTTTTATTGACATACAACATAGACATAATGTATTACAAATTCATGAGATGTTAATTAACATTAGGTTATAAGATTTATTACTAAAACAATTTCACTTTGACTCGCCTTGCGTGACGTATGTTGTCATTTGATCACAGGGTGAATAGAGCCAAAGTGGACTTTAGAAAATTGGAATGGGGCATAGTATTCACTGTCGAATGTTGTTGTCTATAAAGCTGCTATGTAGATATGCATAATTTGATTAATGTGTTACAAGTAACCCGGATTTACTCAAAGTATAATTCAAAATTAATCAGGGGCTTAACACATTTTTTTACGATGAATTAAATTTACTATTACAAAGTCAAAGTCAAAGCCATTAATTCAGTTTTAGCCCTAAAAGGGCACTTCTGAAAGTCGAAGCTACTGAAGTTACCATAACGGTTCGGAAGTCAGCCTTTATTTGTGACGAACCGTTACGAGATGTGTATGAAAAGAACTATAAAGAACCTAATATGTACGTAAGCAACTAAAATGAAGCGATAAAACCAGCAAAATATGAAACACGGTCGCGACAAAAAAATAAAAAATGCCATGTTACGAGCTACAACTCAATAAAATAAATATTAAAATCACCAATCCCGACCGAGGACCGTGTACCAAGGCACGCTAGGAAACGTTTTAAATTCATGAGAACGCCTCACAGACTGCATCATTACGAAGAATTGTACGTTTTATTGAATCATAACAGTTTGTTGGTAGTGGCAACAGGTGACCGTGAGGTTGTAAAAACTTACGCCCTGACTTTCTAACCTACGATTTGACGACAAATGAATGTAAGCACTGAGAGAGTGAGATAAGGTCGCAATTGTAATAGATGTTGATTAAATTGAGGAAATGAAATCTGTTGTTTGTAATTTCGGGGTGGTTTTAAGTGAGATAGTCTAAGTTTCCGCCCCGCGGTTTTACCCCCAAAACTCTACTTTATCCCCCTAGGGGAGAAATTTCGAAAATTGTTTACAAAAGGAACATGTTTTTCAAATTTCATGATTTTTGATCTGTTGTTTAGGCCAGGCCTTGTAATTTTATAAGTACAGAAGATTCATTATAATATTCTTTGCAAAGGTAATGAACATTGCCAATTTAATTTATTCATCAAGCTATTGCTAACACTTAAACTGTTGAAATATTTTAAAACAAAATAAAGTTACAAAGTTTTCTTCAACGTCACGTAATTCTTAAAAAGCGAGCTCTCCGTTGCATCCAGATGCAGATACGCGCTACAAAATATTTTATAGCCCATATCTTTTATGACAGAGCGCAGATTTGCTAGATTCCATACATTAAAAGTATATCATCCAAAATAATCCTATAATGTATTTTCTTATCAAAGGAAATACAGCCTAGTTATTACTGAAATACGTTACACATTCTAATAATATTCGTGACATTGTAGAAAACTTGGTTCCCGTGACATAGTTTGAGTTCAGTAGAGTAATTACAGTGGCATGGCTGCTGCCTCTCCATTACCTGCCGGGTGTAGTCTGAAATAATCTTTTTAAAAATTCAGAAACAAGCTGAAGGTTGAGTGCCCCTGGTCCACAGCTGTACGCCAATTTGAATTTTAATGCGAGTGTTATAGAGTCGTTTTTTGACAATATTTTTTATGTACGTGTATTTGAGAGTAAACGCTGTGCAAACCGCAATGAAAGTGGTATTACTAATTAAAAAATGTTTGTGCTTTTTTTTTTAAACAGTGGAGATGGTGGATAAGCTTCAAGCTTATTAGATTAAGGAAAAAACGGTAAGATGTAACCTTATCGCGTTAGTTAAAGGCTTTCAGATTTCACTGATAGCAAAATCTTGTAAAAAACTGATTTTTGTTAATAAGGTTTTTGCAATAAAATTTACATGCTTAGGTACTTTACTAATACTAAATACTTAGAAAATTCTAGTCGACATTGTACATCTCGATATATTTTATACAACTTTTTTCTCTCTGTTAACCCTCCAAATGCAATCTTAAAAAACTTGCGTCACATTTTTATTTCTCCGGATTAAGACCCAACTTGTCCGGTAATTGGAAACCGGTATTCCGGATATCTTTACTTTGAGTTACGGTATTAACCGGTGCGGGTCGGCGGTAACTCGTTATTTTACCTCTTGTGAGAGGACTCACTCTATTTTGTTGATTGAATTTATTTCCGTTTCACCTATTTAATATGTGCATGCAATGGATAAATATAATTAAAATTGTATTTACTACAAGGGAAAAAATCACTTCATGAAATATCAACAATACTAGCATAGATATTTTATTAATGTCGTTTGTAATACATATAAATACATAAATATTTTTTTAAACTAGCTTACCAACACGTGTAATTCCATCAAATAATACCGCATCTTACCTGAAAAAAAAAGAAAATAAATTAAATATTAATTTAAATAAAAACTCCTCACCATTAGCAAGTTGTCGAATTAAAAAATACTCCAATTTAACAGCACTCGACAGTAAGAGTAATTAATCGACAGCGTAATCCGTTGCCATAGTGACGAGCCTGCTTAACCTGCCGGTAATCAATCATGACCGAGAGCCGGTGAAAAATTTACTCAAGATAACGTTAAGTACTTCAACACCTGATGTCTTTAAAAAGACTACTTATTAATCGAGTCTTTCCCTGGAAGTTAAGAATTTTTTTATCAAACGTTTAAATTCTAAATAAATTATCATTATTTTAATTATTTCATTTTTTTGTGCAATTAAAAAATGCCATCAGCAACAACATTTTTTTTTTTGAAAAATACTAAACTTTAATTATGTGGTTTTTTTCACGGACAAGAACGTCCAAAAAACCTTAACAAATTTACTTTCTGGTTTAACTTTAAGCCAATGGGATCACTAATAGATATCTTGACGATGAATTGCCCGGCTTTTAAGCGTGGTTTACGCTCATTTCCATTCTGCACCCGGAACATACCCTAGTATACCCGGTTAAACCGATCGCGAGAACCGCGGCGCGGGAGGGTTTAAGCAGAATTATCTCCGGTTTTGGTAATTAACCGGGTATTTGTAACTCGCCTGTTTGGTGAAGGGTTGAGGAAACGAACTTTATATATAAATGGAAAAAGTGGTCGAACTCAAGCCATATTAAAAAATAAAGACTTCTTTTTTACATATTTATTTACCATAGAACAAATTACTATAGTTTGAGAGCCTGCACGGAAGCCTCGTAGCCTTATCTGTGTAGGCGTTCGCCACACATATCGATAATAATAATAATCTATCTATACTAATATTATAAAGCTGAAGAGTTTTTTTGTTTGAACGCGCTAATCTCAGGAACTACTGGTTCGATTTGAAAACTTTTTATCCCGGGAAAACACAAGATCCCTCGGGAACGCGGGTGAAACCGCGGAGTGGAAGCTAGTTTAATATTAAAAATATTAATTCAGTTACAAGTATTTATTTTAATCATTATTACATTAAATTAATACCTCAGTTTTTACTTACCTGACCAAATGCATACGGATGCTGTCGTAGCCATATGCTCATAGGATACTTTATTTATAACTCTCTAAAAGCTTCACGAAGATTTATAATCTAAGATCAATAAAGAAATCTCTTTGAAAGTAAAAGGGGGACATTTTATGACGGTTACGACTAACTATTAAGCGTGTTAAGTTATGAGATAGTATACTAATAAAAAATAGGTCGAGATTAGAACTCGGATCAAACAATCATCATGGTAAGTGATAATGTTACCGAAAGTGATAATGGCCAAGCGCCTAACTTTTTTAAAAATGCTTCATAGAAACTGGCTCTCAATTACTACCTACACATAGGTGCTAGGCGATAGATAGTCAACATGAACGCGCTAATCTCAAGAACTACTGGTTCGATTTGAAAAATTATTTCAGTGTTGGATAGCCCATTTATCGAGGAAGGCTATAGGCTACTTTTTATTCCGGGAAAACACAAGATCCCTCGGGATCGCGGGTGAAACCGCGGGGCGGAAGCTAATATTATCATAAGCACATAAACATGGACAAAGTGTAAGGCAGCTTGCAGACGGATCGATGCTGAACTAAAATTATAACAACTCAACTCTTGACGCTGCGGGCACAAATATATGATCTATCTTTTCGCTTTGGAAAGCGGTGAGTTGCGCATGATACGGTTTAGGCTTTATTATAGTTCTTATGTTGTATACTTTACTAAGTTTTCTATCTATTTATAAATATACTTATTTACCAAGTAATTATTTAGAATAGAATAGAATATTGTCAGTGAGACTAGATAAATAATTTAATATAATAAATCTGAGTTGGTTTTGAAAAGAGTAATTGTTGAGTTTATTGTCGACTCTTCGCAGTAAATGCAACTTTCCAAACCGTGCGTTAGAGTCAGACTATTCATAAGTATATTTTCATTTATTGTTGTATGTAAACTGTTATTAATTATCTTTATAGGGTTGATTATATTTGTTTGAAAGTCAAAGTCGAAGTCAAAAGTCAGGTGTTCCATATAAAAGCTAAATACTTGCTTTATCAAAATGTATGGATTATCAGTATTTTACGTTTTCATAGTTTGCACTATTTCAATCCTGAATGTTTAGCTAGGTAATTAAAAATAACCCTGTATATATATATTATGAAACAGGACTGTGATTTGGGCAAAGACTGAAACTATCGGTCGGATTTGAAAAAATCTTTTTGCATTTGATAGCCCAGTGCTTGAGGAAGGTTAAATGCTCCTTTATCTCCCGGGTGAAACCGCGGGGGACATCTAGTTTATTATAAAACTTTTATGCAATGCGTTAAAGCATTATTTTTTATTTCAAGTATTTAATCCACCATCTTTCGACATCTGCCTTTCTCACCTCGTTCAAAACCAACAAGCCTAAACCAACATCCCTTAACACTAAATCATTAACGGGTCCACAAAACTATTCCCTCACAAACACCACTTAAGCTCTCCTTTCATGTATTCTATACTAAACACTTAACCCGTACAAAAACGAGGGTCTGTGAGACCCAGCACGCATAATTAACCGGCAATTGGTCCATTACACCGACCGACCCTTTTAGGGTTTCGGTTATTATGTGACACTTGTCGATTATCATTGCCAGTGGTGATAATGTTCGGTGGTTTTACCTCAGACGTTCTGGTTCTATTGAATTTTAGAATTTTGTGGGTCCCATGTAAATGGGACCTATTGAGACGCTCGCGCTAGGGTGACAGTGAATACTATAGTGAAGATGTAATTTATTACCAAATACATGCATACACTTTCTTGTGTCTGAAGGGTGATAAGGGGGACAGATGGTCCACCTGACGGTTCACCTGATGGTAAGTGGCTACCGTCGCCTATAGACAATACCAAAACCAGGGGAATTACCAATGTGTCAATAGCCAATATACCAACCTTTATAAAGCTTAGAAGGCAACTTACTCTCAATTGCACACTGTAAGTGTTTGGCGATAGATTTTCAATATGTAAGAAGCCAGGCCGGCGAGTACCACCGTGCTATGGTTTCCACACAATGTTTTCATCACCGAAAGCTCAAGCTCATTGTAGGATTCGAATTCACGACCTACCACTAAGCTTGATAGCTTGAAGCTCAACTGGGGGATCAAAAAAGTTACCTAGACCTTCTAAGAAAGAAAGAAAAAGATTTCATTTTGAGCACTAAGAGTGAGCAATTATCTATGTAGGTACATACACCTCTATAGATATCTGAAAGCCGTGGCAGTATCATTCATCAACATTTTACACTTTACATGATCTATGTTACCACATGAAACTGTCAACCCTAAAACGGTCACGTCACAAAGTTAATAATTAAAATATCCCGTTTAAAAACGGGACAGCTAGTGAATTAAAATGAATGAAAATGCACCCGGCCACTCGGTATGAATAAAATCAGGAGGAATAATACAGCTACTTTGTATGCGCGGCGCGAGCCGGCCGGGTCGCGTCCGCTGCGCCGCCGCCGCTTATTACGTTTTACTGTTCTATTAATTAAAACATGTTCAAGGGTTAACAAGTGATATTGAATTAATTTATGCAAGTCGAATGGTGTGATATATATTAATTAGGAAGCAGAGTTAGTATTTAAGTAATCAAGTCTTAGAAATTCATATTTAAAACAAGCATTCTTTAATGTACCTATTCTAGATTACCGACTACTAGATCCAAAAGTCTGTGCAAAACTTCAACTCATTCGGTTGGTTGGAACTGGTACAAAATTCAGTTGCAAGATTCTGCCATACATCAACATAATAGTACCAATAGGATATTTTTCTTTGTATGCTGGCAACACACGAGTTAGTCACTGGTTGCTCTTGACTATTACAAGCAAGTATTACTATTGTAATTATGTCAACCTTACGTTACCTATGTATTTTATGTGGGTTTTAATGTATACCAACGTCTTAGTCTGTTCATATATATACACTAGCTCTTCCCTGCGGTTTTACCCGCATTCCCGGGATAAAAGTAACCTATAACCTTTTTTAGTAATTGGACTACCTTTGGTAGTTCCAGAGATTAGCGCCTTTATTTATTTACTTATTTGACACACCCACAGTATACACATTAAAAAAAATATATATATGAAAAGATAGGCACAAGCTGTCTGACATCTGATGTGTACACCTATAACAGGCGTGTACAGCATTTACAAGTGTAGACATAATCAAACAAACAAAGGAAATGTAAATTAATTGACGCAATTTGCAATGGTTTTCAGTACCTTTCGTTTGAAGCAGGGCAAGGAGTCATGAAATAACGCGAATGAATTCGATATCATTCGCGTTAATCCCTTAAACAAAGAAACAAAAAATCTCTTTTGCTATATTATATTAAATCAGATTTTAGTTTAAAACTGATTGTAGTCCTCAAAGAAACTTTTCTAAAAAAACTGGTATAGTAAATCAGACTTAGTTAATGTATAAAAATCCGTAGCAACGTATAAAAGAGCTATATTTCGGTATAATACTATTACTTAGTGGAGTTTATCAATTGAATCCGCGGAGATGTTTCACTGCCATGAATTGTAATTTGCCGAGAGCTTGCGAAGGGTAACGTTATTAAAATGTTGCCATTGTTGAACCATTTTGTACTCACTCGTGCACCGAGAAACACTAATGCGATAATATAAAATTAAATTTATAATTTAGAACTGTAACTAGTATGGAATTTGGTTCATTATCGCTTAACACTTCAAGTAGGCATTTTGGCCATTTTCAAACTTTGATTTATTATTATGATTAATATACAGATTTATTGAGTTCATAGGGAGAATAGACTTAGATTTACTTACAATAGATCTCATAATTATTTAAAATGTATACTTTGTTTTACTTGAGAGTATGCATTCACATCTAACTAGCTCTTATTCATTAGGTACCTACAAATCAGCTGTTTAACAAAATCTATTACAATAACATTTAATGGATATAGAAGTATTTTTATGAGTTATGTATTGAGATTGATTTAATGATTTTTTTCATAATTTTTACATAACATTTTTTTGCATTTCAGCTAAATTAGTTCAATACTATAACAAAATCGGGGAACATGAAACCCGCTAGTGAAAACATAAAAATATGTCAGTAAGAAATATACCTTCCCACTTAAGTGAAATACATTACAACAATGTTAATAAAAGGATTAATATTCGAAACAAACGACATAACAAATAAATAAAATAGTCGGTTTCACGAGTGGCGAATGAATAAAACTTGTGTAAAATCAGCGGGATGCGGTGTTGAATAATGGGTCCCTTTTGTTTGTGGTTAATTATGGAGCGGTCTTGGAGACCGGGTGGCGCCCGCGCGGGCTGCGGCAACCACTCGCATGCTACGGGTTACCTACAGTATAATGTAGATAAGACTATTCAAGGCTTAGATTCAAGGTATCTACTATGCTACTTTGTATTTTTACTATAGTGACTGCAGGCGATGATAGCTCAGTGGTAGGGCGTGGAAAGCCTAATAATATTCCATGAATGAGTGAAAAAAAAAATGTTGAAAATTTTACGAAATGATTTTTTTATTGTTTTTTTTTTCTGGTAACATAAACCTTTATATATATGACGAAAATGCAAAACAATATCCAATACTACTTATATTCGACGAAAGTTTTCAAAACGTGTGTTGAAACCAATTTTGTGATAAACAATATCTGTGAACATAAAACTAAACGAAACCAACTAAATATAAAAGGCTAATCTCATGCATTACATATAGTATGTCTATATTGCTGAAACATACTATAATACATAGATTCCTTTGATTCTCATCTTATCAAAATGGACGAAGTAACCTTTTATGCTAAAACGTCGTAACTCTGAACATACGAGGGGGAATAATGTAATGGGAGACTCGATTTTCCGATCTTATCTCACGGAGAGTTTTATTAAATGGTACTTCGGCGAGGTTCGTGGAGAACCGAACGCTTCCGATGCCGAGTATGTTTAATAAATGCAATTTGCTACCATTATAATATTTCTTTCAAATGTTTACAGCAGTATTTATATTATACTTACGTTTCTTTGGGTAAGTCACAGTGTTTTTTCTAGGTATTGTGTGCTTTCGCTACATCATCGCAAACCATGGTGGTAGTATTCACAAACAAACCTATACATAGTAGAAAAAGTGGACATATTTTTCACGTAATAATCAACTGTTTAGAGTGAAAAAGGAAATGACCTTTGCCCAGCAGTGGGACAGTTATAGACTATTAGATTCCGCCCCGCGGTTTCACCCGCGTTCCCGAGGGATCTTGTGTTTTCCCGGCATGAAAAGTAGCTTATGTTCTTCTTCATACCATAGGCTACCAACGTACCAAATTTTATCGTAATCGGTATAGCGGTTTAGGCGTGAAAATGTAACAAACAAACTCACTTTCACATTTATAATATTATAGTTTAAATTAGGATTAGTTAATAATAAAAATAAATACGTTACACCGCAATCTCACAACAAAAGGTGCAGGTTTTAATCTATTATGTCTTACCTATAACATATCTTTAAAGCCTTAATAATTTAATCAAATGGAATCGTCGCGGTAACATCGTAAGGGTAACTACCCTGACAATTAAACACGTAACTAACTGAATTTAATAACAATTACTCTAATTTAATGATAAGTCTATTTCCGACTTGATCTAAAACTAAGTTAGTCTAAGTTTCGCACATAATATGTAATATATATATATATATATATGTAGATAGTTTATAACAAGTAAATAACTTTATTAATTCATTACACAGTATCTCTAGTATGGAAGATAACTGTACCTACCCGTTACAAAAAAAAAAAACAAGTCCAAATCTGTCGTCACATAATATCTTGGAGCAAAGAAAAATAAGCAAGGGGTCTTTTCACAGTATATTGGAAAAGTTATCGTTTGAAATCCAACCTCGAAGAAACTCATTTCCATCCGCGAATTATCAAAAGAATATTTCCACAATACTCCCCAAGGGAGAAAAACATCTCAACAAATATATTATTATACATAAAAAAAGGGAAATAACAAAATATAATGTCCCGTAGAAATTGGAGAGTTAAAACTGTGACCTAAAAAAGAATCAAAGGCCTCAAATGAGTAAGTAATTACGGAGTCACTGGGGCCGTTCCTTTTCAAAGACAAAATGAGAAAAAAAAATCGGTCGGGAAGTGTCTCGACGTTTTAGAGGGTTTTAGGCCGGCCGAAGAGTGGGCGACATTCGGATTTACGTCGTCAAATTGATGAGTTGCAATTAAAGAAAGATATTTTTGAATAACATAATTATAAAAAATAGCTTCCGCCCCGCGTTGTCCCCGCGGTCCCGAGGGATCTTAATTGTGTTTTTCCGGGATAAAAAAGTACCCTATATGTTATTTCAGGGTATAATTTATCTATCTGCCTAGTTTCACCGAAATCCATTCAGCAACGCACGCACGCCGTTCTAGTATGAAAAAACAAACACCTGAATTAGGTACTTATTAAGACTACACTTTCATAAACATCAGGAATGTAATGTTTTTGTCAAAAATACCTTACTGTTATGTGCGAACGGATTTAAAACAGTACAAGCTAAGTATTTATTTACCAAACAAAGCTTTCCAATGTCCATACAAAACTTTATAGCCAAATAGTTTCACTATGAACCTCAAATCAAATAATTCCCGTTATTAAATAAGTTGGCAACTGCAGCCGGGAATGGTTTCAAATAACCAATAGAGAATACGACCAATGTCTTTATGTCACGTGTCTGTGACATTTCAGTCGCAAGTGCAGTTTGAATGAAAGTTCCCAAGTCGGGCGGGCGCGGGCAGCCTGTTGGTCGGCATCCAAAATAGTTGGCGGGCGAAGTTTGCGCTTTAAATAGAAAAACGGATGTACAATTTTTATATCGGAAACTTACATTGAATTCCGTTTCCAATGTATGTTTTATTCATTTGAATAAAATTGAAGTGGTTTGTGTGGTAAATAGCGCTCTTTTCGCTGCGCGGTTTCACCCGCGCCTAGGTAGATTTTGATTCTGTATTTTACTTAAAAGTTGACGCGGAGGTAAGATAACCAGAATAATGACACACAGTAAGTATAGTTTAATGGTCTATGTATCTATGGTATATAGTATATGTATCTACATGTGAAATTTCATTAAAATTTATTCAGCCTTTGAAGCGTGATTGACAAACAAACTTGCAAAAACACGATATTATTTTTTACAAATAAACTCTTTAGTTTATCTTTTTTTTGCTCCACAAAAATCTTAATTAAACTGAGTTTTTATCTAAGTAATCTAGTGAAAACAGTCCAATAAATAAACAACAAAAAATAATTAAGACTTACAGCATCTTCTCTTGTGATGCCAGACACTTTAGAAGGAGATGGAAGACTGTTAGTGCTCATAATCAAGCCTGTCCCAGTTTACAATTTAAATATGCTACACACTACATAAAAGGATAATGAACAAAAAAGATCCATGTTAAGAAAATAACAAAATGAGGTTCATTAATGGATTGAATTGATTTAATTTAATATTTACCCCCTTAGGAGTTGAATTTATAAACTCTTCTTTATTGATTACCTTCGTTATTTAAGGAACATGTCTGCATAATTTCAAGTGTCTAGAACCTGCATATTGCGTATGTCAGTAAGTCAGTTTCTCCTTTTATACATACATAAACACAAATTTAAAGCCAAAGAATATGTGAATGTTTATTACACTATCTTTGCAAGATATAGGATTGTTTTTATACCGGAAAAATATAAGATCCCTCGGAAACGCGGATAAAACCACGGGGCAGAAGTTAGTTGTTCCTTATTAATGATAATATTAGCGTTGCAAGGTGACGAGTAAATTCGTCCACTCACTCTTGTACTTTAGCATCATATATAACGTATTTAGTAGTCTTTACGTTGCATCGTAAACAGCTTTGCGTCAGAAACGTTACATTACATCCCTTGCGTTGTGTTACAAAATATTTTTCGGAATGTACACTTGTATTACTGTGTTTCGGTTAAGAGAGTATGGGAGCCGGTGAAATTACAGGCACAGGAGACTTAACAACTTCATGTCTCAAGGTTGGCAACCCGTGAGTGATACCCCTGGCAGGGAAAATATAATATTGTATTTTCTTTGCTGGTGGTGTTAGGACGGTCTATAGGCTACGGTGACCGCTTACCATCAGGTGGTCCGTAAGCTTGTTTGCCACCTTGTAGTATAAAAAATAAAAAATAAATGTGCAACTAACTTCAAATACATACCGCCATCCTTGCTCGTCAAACTAAGTCACCGTATGTCACAAGCTGACACGGCAAGAGTGATAACTTCATAACGCCATTAGTCATTCACCACTCGGTCAACTTGTTTCAGTTAAAGTTGCCGTGCTGTTACCGTTGTTGCGGCAAACGCCAAACTTGCGTCCGGAGTAGATTTTCGCCAACTTTATCTTAACTTTTATATTATGGTAAAAGGTTTTGAGGGATAGTGTCTATTTTTATGGATTTTCTTTTCGAAAGCAATAGGGGATAGATTTATACCTCTTATATTTATATAATACATAATTATATGTTAATGCAATAGGTTGACAAGCTGGTTGCAACATTAAAGGTCCCTTTTTAAGGTTCCATAGTCAGTAGTCAAATAAGGAACCGTTTATAGTTTCGTCATGTCCGTCTGTCTGTCATAATAATTAATAATTTTATTAATAATAATTAATTTTATTCGGAGACTACCAGTGATATTAAACCAAAATTTAAGGGTTGAGTAGATACCTACATTTAAAGCTGGGTTGAATGTTTTTACTTTACCAAATTGAATGGGGTACCTATCGTTAAGTCTTTTAAAAATTATAAAATGCCATCTTCGATATAAAAATCGGTTTGAATTCATCTTTTTTTGTTAGAGTCCGAGTGCCCCCCCCCCCCCCCCCCCGCCTGCTTGCTAAACTGCTACTTCTAAAAATCCACAAATATTCACGTCGAAGCATAGGATATAACGAATTTAAAGGAAAAAGTATTACCGGTATGTTATACTTTAAACTTGTTTACGAGCATAACTGATATACCCTACTACGGAACCCTATACTGCGCATGTTACAACCTGCACTTGGCCAGTTTTTTTATTAGCCCCATGTCTGTCTATATGATATTATTAAATAGAAAAATAGATTAACTTGAAAAAGCTTATAAATCTTCAGCTCATTCTCGATAAGCAAACAACTCTATCATTTCCAATACAACCACTATATGAGCTTTATAATCCTCTTACAAAGGCGCGAGTTGCCGAGCGGCGCCGGGAGCAGCCATCAGTCATGTTGACACATCAATGGGGTACGGAACTCTCGAATTATTTACTCCCGGCCCATGTGCGCTTTGAGATATCGCCTTTAGTCGTGGTTGGGTTGTATTGTATTGCTTTTCTTTTCTATTTGCTGTATTGTGTTGACCCCTCTCGAATACTCATGATAATTTTCATCTCTCATTAAATTATTTCAACAATTATGATTTCTAAATAGGTACATATAATATGTACCTAGCATTAAAAGGAAAGATCACCTACATCTCATATTTTCCGCTGCAGAGTTACCAGCCTTCTCTTACAATGAAGAGTTGTGTTGTTTTCTCAGGAAATTCCCTAGTAAGAAGTTAAGTATGAACATAAATTCTAAGAGACCATCTCTAACATCAATATTTTCCCCACAAGCGCACCAGTCGTTCAACTACAAAGTGCATAAGTCATATAGCAGCAAAATAACATATCATTCGTAGCGGAAAGCTATAAAAGCAACACTTTACGCCCCGCGGCCGAAGGCTCGAATCGCAGCTCGCAGCTCGCAGCTGTATATCCCAACATCAATATGAGCAGGTGTTTTGAGATATTGCTTCTGCACTTTTATGAATACAGTATTGCGAATTGCAATAAAATGATGATAGTTTAGTTGGTAGTGAGTTTGAATGTCACAGCAAAAGCTGTGTAATGAGCCCGATTACTCATACCGGTGTTATATAACGGGTATTCCATATTTTATAATATCTATTCTTATTATATTATACAGCTGAAGAGTTTGTTTCTTTGTTTGAACGTGCTAATTTCAGGAACTACTGGTTCGATTTGAAAAATTATTTCAGTGTTGGATAGCCTATTTATCGAAGAAGGCTATAGGCTACTTTTTATGCGGGGAAAACACAAGATTCCTTGGGAACGCGGGTGAAACCACGCGGCGGAAGCTAGTTTAAAATAAAATGTTTTTAAACGTTAGCTAACATGATAATGGGAAAGCCCATTTGAGATATTTTAAACATTCGGTGATGTTACTTTAAAAGTTTAGAAATGTTATTTAACTTTCTTCAACTTTATTGAACACTTTTAAACAAAACAGTATGATTTCTTGCCGGCTCTTCTCAGTAAAAGCAACCTTCAGAACCGAGCGTTAGAGTCAGACTATTCATAAGTGCTTGTGAAGGCCTATTTGAATAAAAAATATTTTCATTTTCATTTTCAATCAAACTTTAAGGCTAACAACGTGACGAACGATTATTGTCACAGGCGCAGTGAACTAGGGTACCATATCTTCTATCTATACTAATATAATAAAGCTGAAGAGTTTGTTTGTTTGAACGCGCTAATCTCTGGAACTACCAATCGGATTTGAAAAATTCTTTGTGCATTTGATAGCACAAGTTTTGAGGAGGGTTGTAGGCTATTTTTTATCCCGGGGACGCGTGTGAAACTGCGCGAAAAAGCTAGTTTGTTATCTTAGTTGCCATAAGGAATCTTTTTGAACATTTTTATTATGTTACAGAAATTGTTAACATTTAAAAATTAAAACAAATATATAAAATTCCACATTGAATATTACATGCCAGCTTCGCCCGGTGTAATTTATAAATGCAATAATACATAGTGTTGTCTGTATGTATGGTGCTGAGTGATTGATCGCTTCCAACGCTTCCGCTTTGTTAGCCGAGCGCGTGCGAACACACGCTGTATATGGGAGGATATAATTGTGTACTTAAAGATAATATGTTTTTGTTAATAGAATATTGAGCGATGGCAATCACTTTTCAATCAGAGTTCTAATTATTAAAAATATATTGAAAATTGTTTTTTTTTTATTTAATCATAAGGTCTGGGACATTCCTCACACACGGCCATCTGACCCCAAACTAAGCAGAGCTTGTACTATGGAAGCCAGATAACTGATATACTACATATACTACTTTTCTTTTTTATAGATTTACAGACAGACATGTTCACGCACACAAATGTCTGTCCTAAGTGGGAATCGAACCCACGACCTGTGGCCTGATAGATAGGATCTCACCGATGTGATAAGGTGATGAAAAGTGGTAATCATATGAAAGCTAGAAGTTCAACAAATTACACAATAGTTCAAAATAAAAATGACACACACAAAACAAGAAAACAAAACCCGTGTGAGAGAGACGCTCGTTTCCCCTTCCGAAGTATTCCGAACAGTTCCGGTCGCGAACGAGCGGAAATTAAAAATAAAAAGATAACTTGACAGCAAGTTTTTTAAAAGTCGGCAATTATCATGGTATTGTTATGTTCATACACGATGAGATATAAGAAAGCAATACAATTGCCATTTCAAGACACCATAATATCTTCAACTCCATAGCTCCGACTGAAACTATCCTGACACATCACGGCCATCAGGAGGACCCAACATCTGCCGACAAACTGCAGTAAGTACAATTGCAGAATGCACTACTACCTGATGGTAAGTGGCTACCGTCGCCTATAGACATTAGAAATACGTGTTGCCGACCTTTATAGAGCCTAGAAGGCAGCTGGTTCTCATGTTCAACTGCCGGAGCAGTTGCTTGTCACTAGATTTCATCACTACAAATAATATATTTATTTTCATTGGAATATCTCATAATAACATAATCAGCAAAACGAGTTAGTATATTCACGAGGCAATGGGAAGAATACGTTTTCACAAATGGGTGAACTCGTTAGCGGTGGTGGGAACCCCCATTTAGTATTCAGATAAAAACTATCTCAGTTATTTGTCGAGATATTTACAGAACTTTGGTTTGAGGAACTAATTAACGTGTAAATGCTATTATAAGAGACATAGACTTTTTATTCAGTTCTAGTTTCTGCCCGCGGTTTCACCCGCGTTCTCGACGTGTCTCATGTTTTCCCGAAATAAAAAGTATCAACGCTTCTGTTTAAATACCATCTGAAAGAATTCTTTTTTTAGTTTTGACTTTTATTTGGGAACAAAAAATATAAAAATGTTAGCATTGTCATTTTTGTGAGAGCAACAGAAACGTTTCAATTTCGTTACATATAAATTGTTGCATTCAAATTCGACCTTGAAATGTTACTCTCATCGCACTGAAAGAGGTTTCACTTCATAAACTTAAACTATAAATTACTTTATTAATAGAATGTGCATCAAATCAAAATTTAATAACTTAGAAGAGGCAATGTTTAAAATGGAAAACATATTTAATGTTTCCGTGCTCCTTCATTTTAAGCGTTTTAGCATAATTAGGTCAATTGCAAAAATCTTCGCCAGCGTCCGTCGCCACGTGTAACGAGAGTTTTTTTTATCGGATGAAAAACCTGGCTATTTTTTTCGCACTGTTTACACCCAATATTTCTGAGTGAGAATTCGTCACAAAATAAATAAGATACAAGAGATATCTACATACCAAGACACTTATGTATTACGCATTGTATACGCAATGTATATGTGTAAGTAGGGTGTAAAAATTCGAATCTAAATAACGTTGGCTCGACTTGGAAAAGAAGTAATTTCAGAAACTATAGCGAAATGGTAACCATAGTGATTTATGCGGTGGCCCAAAGGTCAATACGGTCATCATGTCAGTGAAAAAAATTAGAGGTGCATGAAATTTAAATGCAAATTTAGGTATATTATCTTTACAAAACATATCAAATCGACGAAAGTGGATCCCATATAAGAACGTCATCACCAATATTTGGCGTTCCGTAAATGGAAATAATTTAACACAAATTATATATTTATACTTAAAGTACCTACTTAAAACTTTCAATAGCATTTATAAATTTTGATTAATCTATTTTTAATAAAATTGTGCAGTTTATTTGCAAAGATGCTTCTTTGTATTATTTAGTATAAATAAAAGTCCTCTATAGAAAATAGAAAATATCGGTAGGTGGTCTATAGGACAAAATTCTTTGTGTATAGATTTATTTTGTGTCAAAATGTGCACCCAGACCACACTTTTACGCTAGCGGACAAGCGTAGATTTCGGATACGTTTTTAAATTCATACGTTTGAGTGTATCGTGATTAAACTTTCTTATTTACAAAGCTGAAACTACGAGCACGTTTGTTCGCTTTTAGAGATACATATTAACGTGAAAAATACTTACGTATGTAAAAAAGTGTGTTAGTTAATTATTTTTTGCAATAACTCAAGCTTTCATCTTGGTTTAGCATTGAGTTATTTGTCATACTTCACTACTCATCCATCCTAACTAATATTATAAATGCGAATGTGAGTTTGTTTGTTAATTTTTCACGCCTAAACCGCTGAACCGATCGCGATGAAATTTGGTACGCAAATAGCCTATGGTATGGAGAAGGACATGGTCTACTTTTTTTTCCCGGGAACGCTGGTGAAACCGCGGGGAACAGCTAGTAGATGATAAAATAACGCCCACGATAAATTTGAATGAACGAAATTTTACTTTATTTTAAACTAGCTTCCACCCCGCGGTTTCACCCGTGTTACCGAGTGTTACTATGTACTATTCCAGACTATAATCTATCTCTGTGCTAAATTTCATTTAGATCCGTTCAGCCGTTCTGGCGTGAAAGAGTAACAAACATCCATCTATCCAAACTTTCACATTTATAATAGGTGTTAGTTGGATTTGTATTAAATAACAAAAAAAAAATACCTACCTATTTCGGACGAGATAACTTCAATAAAGAATCGAGTGTATTGAATAATAAATTAAATGAACGACAAACCAGCAAAGAGCATTCGACATATATCGAGATTCATTCCCCATCGAGTCGAGTCGGTGATCGTATCTACGTTGCGATATCGGCAACGTATTCGATTATTATGTCGTTTTAAATTATTTACAAACCAAAGAATTTTCAACACCTATAGGTGTTAACTATACTATAACTAATTTATTTGTGTTATTGTAGAACTAACAGTAGTGTCCGACCGAAGCTTCGGCTTCGGCCAAAAACCCACCACCCAAACCTTCGGCTTCGAATGAGCGAGATCGCGATGGACGTGGCGACGCGCGGGGGGTCATACTGCGTTGCGGACCTACGCCAGCCATCCGGCGTCATCGCCAGTCATTTATTATTATAATTTTTGGCCAATCTCGAACTGAGAGAGGCAGAGCATACCGATATGTCGCTCAAAGAGCAGCTCGACTGGGGAAGTACCTCCACGTTACAGAATACCGCAGCCAAATAACTTATAGTTGTGTTCCTGCGCGTGAGTAAGGTCGCCAGAGCTCATCGGGGATGGGGGAAGGGTCGGCAACGCGCGAGTGATACATCTAGTGTTGCAAGCGTTCATAGGCTACGGTAACCGCTTACCATCAGGCGGGCCGTATGCTTGTTTGCCGACTATGTTGATAAAAAAAGTGATAACCGATTAATCGGCTTCGGTGGGACACTAGTTAAAAGTAATCAGATATTTCACTTACAATTTGTTGAAATATATCTCAAATTATCCATCTTAGAAATGTGTAGTTGACTTACCTGTAACAAAAAAAAAACAAATAATTTATATAAGCATGTTTTCGAGTACACATTATAGAATAGAGAGCAATATTTAATAAAACACTATGAATAGTTAATACATATATCATAGCCTATGTCTGTCTCCAGGTCATAAACTATGCAAAAAATGATGTCAATCCGTTGTTCCGATGCTTTTTGAATGAAGGACAAACGAATAAAATTTTTATTAAATTAAAAATATATAAGGGAATAGATACAAGACCTTTATAATTTAAAATGCTTTTTAATACTATAACTCATTAAAAACAAATAAGAAATCATTGTAAATCAGTTCACCATTCAATTTCCATCGAAATAAATGAGCTGTCTTCAAAATACCTAATACAATTCATCTGATATTCATGTTAAAAGTACATCAGTCTTACTTGACGCTCCCACTAAACTTGTTTACAGGGAGACGTAATTTGTAACAAACCAACCACCCTACGTAGACCTGCAACTCTCCTACCCCTACCCCCTTTCGGATACACTCTGGTAATGGAAGGAGGGGGTCGGAAGGTCACGCAACGCTGGTAGTCAGAGATGAGTTAACAGAATTGTTGAACGCATCATTACGTGGCTGTATACGTGTTATTTCGATCTCTTTTTTTGTAAATTACTTGGAAAAATTGTTATATTTTTAAGGGTCATTGGTAAAGTTCATGAACTTTGCATCTCTCACACATACTGTTATATGAATGTTAAACTATGATATTTCGAGAAAAACAGGTTTTTAAATTAAACTTCTTTGAGCGCGAAAAGAGTGAAATTTCAAGGTCGAATTTGAGTGCAACGTTTCTGACGCAAATAAGATCTATAATTAGTGTAAGTATCTATTTTTTTTAGAAAAGAACTATAGTTTCACTTCTGTCACGTGTATTGAGTTCAACGTACTCTTTTTTTAATACAGAACTCCAAAATTAAACCTCTTTAACGTAATGCTGGAAAATTTTTAACGACAAAAACTATGTATCAAAAGATCGATCCAACAAAACGATTGACACCCCTGCGATCGCCTTTCCAACAATGCCAATGCAAGATATCACGACATCTGAGGCCCCTCTGGGTCTCATGTAGTTATTCCATAACATAAAAAGCTTAACAAAAGCGTTATTTTTAATTTCCAATTTCACAAAGGAATTAAAAGGCCTTCGAAATGTTAGTAATTGAAAATCACTCTCGACACGCGGAAAATTTTACCTGCCACCAAATTTCCTACACACAGACCATTCCAGGCCTTATCTCAATGGAATTAAGACAATTTTTGTTAGATAATCGTTTTATGAACTGTGAAAATAGAATAAATACGTATGTATGTGGCGCAGGCCGCTTTGAAGTCGTTTTCCTTTGTACAATTTGATTCTGTAAGACATTTAAGTAAAAATGTATTGTTTGAACGTAATAGACGGGAGGAAGCCGGAGCCGGGAGGCCCGCGTTGTTTTGTAACATTAAATACAATATATTTGTACAATACGGTTCTGTTGTCAATTTACAAACTCTGTGAAAGCTGGCGCGTGTAGACTGTGATTGCGAGCATGGAAATTCGATGTTTTCCGTTAGTAAAAAACTTATCTCATTTATGATAAAATATAAATATAGCTCATCGAGGCTTCGGGAGACCGACGGGCTGGGAGCTTTTTCCGCCAACGCATAAGCTTGGCCATCCAAAAAGGGAACGCTGCCAGCCTGTTGGGAACCTTGCCTATCGACAGCAGCGAGGGCTTTGAGGATGTTTTCTATATATCATAGTTTGTATTTTTTACTTTAATTGTAAATATGTAAATAAATGAAGTTATGTTAAAAAAAAAAATATAACGGTAAATGAAATTCAACACAAAATAGTTTATAATAGTTAAAAATAATCAATTTATAGTTATAATAAAGAGAGAAATAAAATCAATCAAATAATTTAAAAAAAAACCGGGCAAGTGCGAGTCGGACTCGCGCACCGAGGGTTCCGTACAAACTTCGTACATTGTTCGTCCATCAAGGGAAATGCACAATTTTATTTATTTACCTTATTTGAGGTTGGTGCCAATTAAGCTAGACCTCTAAATTGTATCAGCGCCGATACAACTCAGAGGTCTTTATTAATTGGCGTAACTCTGTACGTATGGGGACACCCTTTAATTTTCAACTTTTTAATTTTTTTTGAATTTTTCCTTTATTTGTGCTGTAAGACCGTGCTTTTTGCCAATTTTTTTTTTATATTTGAGTTGATTGAATGAAAGGTAAATTGCGGTTTACGATTTATGACGTATTAAAAAATAAACTACTAATTAGATCTCGGTCAAACCAATTTAGAATACCACTTTTCAATCGGTAACAATGAATTCTGAAATAGGTGAAATACCTACAACTATGATAAACAAACACTACACTATATAACATGATAATATCTACACAGTCTACATTGTAATATACTCCATGAACATATCTATCCGATATGAGATCATTGACATGCAATATTGTGAGTTTTGGCACCAAATAGTGAGTTTGTGCCAGCGATTGCAATTCTATAACAGAGAGATATGGTCACAAACTTACGTACAGACAGAGAAATCTACTCAAAGCATCTGTTAATAAAATAGGAACTAAATAGCAACCTTCCGAACCGTGCGTTAGAGTCTGACAATACAAAAGTGCCTGTGAAGGTCTAAGGCCCGTATTTCACTAGGACACCATGGTGGCGCAACCAGTCGCCGCTACCAACAAGATGTATACAGCTCTATAGAGAGTGCCTCACCTGGTGTCCGTTTGGTTGTGCAACCATACGTACATTTGAATAAATAAAATATTTATTTAATTTCATTTCATAAGGATTGTTTGAGTCTGTGATTGCAAAGTTATTTGTTATTTGTGTTTAGAACAGAAAAAAGTAAATAGAATAAGGTTTACCTTTGTGTCCTCAAAGATAATATACTAAACAAAACTAAATGCAAACCAAGAAGGTATCATGTAAGTTTATTGGTTTACTCATCAATGTTACGGATCCGATTATTATACAGCAATAATAAATAAAATCGGCAAAGTGCGAGTCGGATCTATAAAAACGGCAAAAAAATCATGTCTGTTGTATGCGAGCCCCCCTTAAATATTTGTTTTATTTTAATTATTTATTTTAAAGTGTATATAACTAAATATTCTGTGAATATTTCAAGCGTCTACCTGTTGCCGTTATCAATATCGAGCAAAAAAAATCACGTTTGTTGTATGGGAGCCCCCTTAAATATCTATTTTATTCCGTTTTTTAGTATTTGTTGTTATAGCGGCAACAGAAATACATCATCTGTGAAAATTTCAACTATCTAACTATCACGGCTCATGAGATACAGCCTTGTGACAGACGGACGGACAGCGGAGTCTTAGTAGCCCATTTTACCCTTAGAGTACGGAACCCTAAAAAATAATACCATTAATAAAGTTACCACCAGTTTGTAAGTCAGCCTTCAACTGAGAAGCACCGGCAAGATGACGTTTTTAAATAATTTCATAGAGAAAATTAGTTCTCATAATAAACACTTTTTCAGTACACTGGTCTCATGATACTTTTCATTCAGTTTAGTTTGCTTTAGCTACAAAAGAATTATAGCACCATTATTTGCTTTAGCTTGCGAGAGAATTTGAAAAATGATTCTCTGAGAAAAGTTTCTGTTTTGTTTTGATTTTCCTTTTAATATTTTTTTATGAGCTGACGTGATTATAGTGGAATTCCGATCTCAAGAGATATCTACACTAATATTATCAAGATAATGAGGTATAAGTAATTAAGTAAGGAATTTGTAAGTTTGGATGTATGAGGTATTCTTCGAAATTACTGATCCGATATGAAAAAACTTTTTGCGTTAGAAAGCCCGTTTATTGAGGAAGGCTACTCTTTTATCCCGGGGACGCGTGTGCAACCGCGAAGATTTATTATACAGGATGATTTTTTACTATCGGACCAACAACAAAATATCAGCTATTCCATACAAAAGTTCAATACCTACTCGACCAAAATGTATGATGCAACTGTCTTATTTTACGCGATGTCAGAGTTGACCCCATGATGAAAGTTGTTCATGTTGATGAGTACTTCCACCCCAACAAGTATTGCCAACGACTAAAAAGTCACTCTGTATAAGACGTATCCTGAAAGAGTATGCGCTTCACCCAAACATTGACGGGCCAGTTGGCGTAGTTGGTAAGATACCCTATCTATCACGCCGCAGGTCGTGGGTTCCATTCCCACTCAGGACAAACATTTGTGTGCATGAACATGTCTGTTTGTCCTATGTCTGGGTGTAATTATCTATATATGTATGTATATACAAAAGAAAAGTAGTATATGTAGTATATCAGTAATCAGGCTTCCATAGTACAAGCTCTGCTTAGTTTGGGGTCAGATGGCCGTGTGTGAGGAATAATGTCCGAGAATATTTATTTATTTAAATATTCATTAATGTTATAGTATGTCTTCTGTAAGTAATACGCATGTACCATTTACCTACCATTTTGTCTATCTATATGTTACACCTTTCTACACATAAATCACGTCAAAATATAGTTCTGTGGTAAGACATCAGGCGCACACACGACGCGGCGGGTATTTACATACATACCTCATGACTGATTGGCGGCAAGGAGGCAACGCGATGGACGACGTGAATGCATCTTTCAACTATGAATATAATGCTGTAACATTTGTCTTGCCTTCTCATTTAGGAATGCTGGCATTATACGTCTTATCCTTTTTTTTCGATAGCCTGTTAAATTATTATAAAACTTACAAGAAAGATCCCCAAATAGAATGACTTACTGAATTTCTTGTTAAAGTCTTCTCAGCCTACGAGTATTGAGAACTTGTGGTAAAGTCTACTGTAATGTCCATAAGAGCCTTATCAGGGCTGAGAAGGTTTGAGCCGTGGATTTCGTCTAACAATCATACCATACTATATTTTTGGCCTAGATCACAACGCCGAAAATGAGTGCCGCGTCAGTTAGGATATTTTCGACATCTCATGTTTTAGCTATTCTTTAATAGACGTAATTCAAATTTCGTCTCATTTAACAGAAAGATAGTTTTTTTCGACAGATATCAGAATAGAAATCTTGAATGAAAAGTTTAAAAATGAAACGGAAGGAACATTTCAAGCCGACGCGAAGTCATAAATCATTATGACGAATAGTGTCACCATAACGGATCGTTTAGTGTCCGCACTAAGTGACACCTCGATACTTCAGTACGATAAGTTTCAATTTGTGATTGCTCATATTCTATAGAATTGTCATTTATGTAACCAATTAAGACACAACTAAGGCTGCCTGTCCACCAAATCAGAGAGAGCGAAGTTAGGAAATTAACCAATAGAAATGCATAAATTGCTTGACTTCTTGAACCTAGAATGGATTTACCCCGGTAAAATATTAGATAGTAGAACGCAAGTAAAACCACGAGCAGTAGCTAGTTCTCAATATTAAAATAATATAAGACTCATGAGGCGTTTCATCAGTACGAAGCCAAAGTCTCAGATGCTAAGAAAAGTCTTTTATTTTGTAAATAGTCTGTGAAGAGCAAATATTTTAACTTCAGAGAAGCGATACGATATTGATGGAATAGTGTTGTTACTCTATTTTATACAGGGTGTAAGAGATATCTTGTGACGTCATATTTTTTTACTTTACATGCTATATATGTAAGATGGAAGTGAACTTTTATTGCAATATCTCATATTGACTTTTACAAATTGAACATGTTATAATTCTAGTTATACATAAACATAGCAATAATAATGGCATTTTTAACTCTGTTAAATATGAATAGAGTTCAAAATGCTATATAAAGCGGTACCTATATAATTACCCTGACTAGAGTGTCTGGTATATGTGCAAAGCCAGCGGAAACCACTAAAACGCAGGCGTCCACTAATTTTAAGTCTCTCTTTAAATAAAATAAAAAAGACAGTTTGCTTTTAGCGTGAGAGTTGGTTTATAATATACGACACGGGCACGATACGGAGATCTATAAAAATAAGTTTTATTGTGCCACAAAAAATAGTATACTTTTTACTGTGTGTAAATCTGCCCCTAAGTGATGGTGTAGCCGAAGGTGGTAAGTAGGTACAAGTTAACTTAATAATTCCTTATATGTACTTGACCACAATCTTACCATTGGTAAGTGATGATGTGGCCCAAGGTGGTAAGCACACAAAGCCGAGAAGGACCTGGCTCATAATTATATTACCATAGAGTTCAAACATCAATTATAAGTATGATTATAATAACCTCAGCATGTATAAGAAAATTGAATAGAAATCTTATGAACTCTGAAGTCGGTTTAATTAAAACAATTTATGAAAAGTATTATTTTCTACAAATTCCTACATTTGCAAAACATATTTTTTTTATTGCCACATTCGTTAAAACTCAAAGGAAAAGGAACTACCTTTTTCCTTGAAATAAAAATGGCGCCCAACGTGGGACTCACAAAACATCACTGAATAGTTATTTGATATAAATATTTTATGGGTAGTAACCTCTTATTTGCTTATTGCATTGCAGTGAAAATGCAGAACTATAGCACTATCTCACTCTTACGCCATGTAAATAAAAACAGATCTGAAATATTAAATTGGAATCGCTTCCGAATTCGTCCGATCAATGTCGAAGTAAAACCAATTATTCAATTCAATGCTTACTATGTATGTGATAGTATTTATTGAAGAATCTTTATATTACATTACACTGTTTATAGTACGCCACCTCTGTAGACCTCCTCTCCCTTTGATTCTAAACATTATTATACCAATTCAGGAAATTATGACTAATGTCTGGGGGAAGGCACACGCCTATATTTGAGCTTTATAAAAACAAAAACAGATATCAAATTAAGTTTCGACACTGCTACTGTAGCGCTTTTCAATTTGGTCAGAGGCCTGTGTTTCACAACTATTATCACCGTGGTAAGTGATGATATAACCGAAGGTGGTACGTAAACAAAGCCAACTTTTTCGGGTATAATATTTTATAGGTAGAAACCGCTACCTTTACTATTTACTTCTAAGTTGGTATACACGTACTATTCAGTACTAACAAAACTACAAAACCAACTTATTTTTAACTAGACTACTCCACCTACAAACAACTAATACTAACTCGAACACACGTCGTGAAGTATAAATGCAACTATCTAATTGCACGGAGCGAGACCCAGCGGCAGAAGTGCTAACTGTGTTGTTTTATTTCCAACAGACAGACAGACGACGCCTCTACAACAATATTGACTTTATTTTTAATATCGATCGGTGACTCGTTTTGAATGGTTATTTTGTTGGAACTGAGTATCAGTTTTCAATGTAAAGTTAATACTAAAAATAGAAGATGCATTATATTATCTTTATTGTTATGTAACATTCCGGTGTGCGTGTGTTCGGAATTCTTCTCCTCGTAAACGGCTTGACCGATTTTGAAGATTTTTTTGACTTGTCACCTAGATTCTTTCTTAACTGTGGATGGACCTGATAGGTGGCGCTGTTGTCGATATCCAAAAAAGGGTCAGCTAGTTTATTTTATAAATCTACAGACAAACTTAATCTATATTGAGATGGTATGTATAAATATCAGATGGACGTAAGATTTAAGTTAGTTCCTTTTAAAAATCTTACGGGATAAGGGAATTTAAATGAATTAATGATTTGATTTAAACTAGATACACGTAAAATTTGAAGAAATTGTGAAGAAAATCTGTTACCTTTAGGCTTATGCCGTATTTACGTACTTGCATATTTCTTATTTAAATAAAACAAGTGAAGTCGAAATCTTAAACAAGTCTTCGATACTCATATTTGACAGAGATTATGAACTACATCTACGAGAACTTAAAGTATATTGAAGTACTTATAGCCTATTCGTAGCACATGCTACGGCTACGAATCGCTACGGTGCGTCTACGATTTACCGTCTAAACTTTGTATATTAATACACGATGTTTGAATGAATTTTGCTTAACTAAGGTATCCCTGTGGATTCACCTACGTAACTTTGGGTTAACTCTACCTGAAACTGCATAACTTAATAACAAAACCACATGAAACTATTAGTTTTTAGTAAATGAATTGTCAAAAATAGATATAAGCCGAAACGTATGTTTATTTGCTACACTTTTAAGTCCAAACTTTTAGACCAATACCCGTAAATTTTTGCAGAGAGTTAGCTTAAAATTTGGAAAAGGAATGGTGTATATTTTTTCCTGAAAAATCCCTGGAAAAGTTTGGATTTTTCGATGTTTGTTACACATTCATACTGTAATGGCGGAACGTAGTTTTAGGATAGACTGTATCCTATATTCTCGAACATAGGGTAGCTATAGAAAATATAACCTTCTAATATTATAAACTAGTTCCGCCCCGTGGTTTAACGCGCAATCCCGAGGGCTCTAATGCACCCGATGTAAAAAGTATCTATGCTATATGTAACTCCAGGATATTTATCAATATGATAAACTATAAATAAAATGCTTTTATTATATTAGAATGAAATAAAATTCGCAAGTATTAACAGATTCTGGATACTCAATCACACTGTATTATAATAGTCATAGATATGATGCAGGTAAGTCCGCAAGTGGAAACTAGTACAAGCTATAGTTAACTGACAGTTAATAAATAATCCGTCGGGGTATTATTGAGTAGATTTGTATTAGGTTGTGACGTAAGAGGTCGGGGTACGATCGCAAATAATTAATAAACCTCGTAGTATCGACGTCTGTCACAATTGGTTTCCTTTGCGCCTGATGAGGATACACATGTTAAACTAGCTTTTCACACCCATCTTTGCCCCTGTTCCTGTCGTATATAATACTACGCTCCGGCCCCGCGGTTTCATCCGCGTTCCTGTGGAATCTTTTATTTTACCGGGATAAATGTAGCTATTCCAGATTATAATCTATATATCTGTGCCTAATATTATACGTGTGATTGTTATTTTAGTAAAATCCACCCATCCACCCATCCATCCATCCATCCATCCATCCAAACTTTCCCATATTTGTAAGATAAATCTATGTGCTAAGTTGCATCCAAATTCGTTCACTCATTACGGCGTAATTGAATAACAAACAGGCACACAAATACTCATATAAATTTATACAAATCAGTTTTGGTCTATTGTAATTTGTACAACATATCCTCCAAGCGAATACTAAGTTTCACATAGACTACAAAATGAACTTATTTGCTGTGGATAAAATCTGATTAGGCAAAAATTGGTCGCCAAGCACCTAATGGTGTGTTCCGACACTTGAGAGTCATATACCATCAGATGGACCTCCTTGTCGGCCTTATGATATAAGCAATTTTTAAGTTTATGTAACCATTATCTTGTTAGACTATTTATTTTATTTTGAGTACATTTATGACTAGCACATCGTCATGTATTAAGCTAGCCGCAGGTAGCCGCTGGTAGCCGCAGGTAGCCGCTTGTAACTGCATATAAATGTAGCCTTATCGTGTATGTTTTTTTAAAATAAATATTCAAAGAATTTTATAAAGATCAACATATAAAACGAAAAAAAGAGAATTATAAAAAGCCCAAAAGAAAAGAAAAAGCCCATCGAAAGCTATCGAAACGAAACGAAACGACGTCTTCGCCCACAATATACGCTATTCTTTAAAACAGTTACAATTTCAGACTTCCAGTAATTTTTCATATTGAAACAAAAGCCTCCTTCGGAACCGGGTCAAGTGACGAGCTCCATGAAATTCAACCGACAATGCGGAGGGGAGGTTCTCCCTCCAGTCTACGAGTGTTTCAGAATCATACTTTTTAATTGAATTCTGTAACGGTGTCAAACGGATGTTATTTTAGAGTTGCCAGCATTGAAAACCTTACTTGGTGGAAATTAAATTCTAATTAGCAGAATTTGGAGGGAAATTTAATTTGGTGTTTATTCGTTTTAGATAATGTTATTATTAGTGGTTTATGTTCGTTATGTTTTTAGTTATTTAATGATCTATTATCTTTTCTTTATTAAAGTCAAAGTCAAAGCCATTTATTCAGTTGGGGCCCTAGGAGGGCACTTATGAAGGTCGAATTTACTGATGTTACCGTTAATTAATTTAGTATATTCAATATTATCACTTTAAGAAAATACTGTAGGTTTGAAGAAATATTTTTTGAGATCTGTTCTATGATTTTTTGTTTTAATTTAGTTCAATAGTAAATTTAGATTAACGTTAATACCTCAAATCAAGTTTGAATTAAATTGTATTAAAATAATTATTTCTAGCGAAAAACAGCTTACGCAGTTTTATATTTAATAAAAAAAACACCACACCAAATGTACATCATTTCTTAAAAAAGTACCGAGAATTCCCATCAGTTTTCAGGCAAAAAAGTTTTTGTATTAAAAAAGTTGCGTCACCCTTTTATGTTAGTTCTCCTGTCGGAGGTGAAGTTGGTATATTTTTTAAGACATTTTTATGAAATTTTCAGTGAAAACAACGCTCTCGAAAAGTTTTAAGTGTTTACTCCGAATGACAGCAGCGCTACACACTCCCGACGTCTACTCGACCAAGTCGCCTAACTGAATTATTCAATAAAAGCAAGTAAACATTATAAATTCGCGTATGGAAGACAGCGGATGATTGAGACGGGCGCAAACTTTCGGCGACACGTTTGTGAAGTTCACTCCGAAGTTGGGCCGAACATCACTCATTTACATCATCCCTCGTGTATACAAAGTTTGTAACCAATTTTTTTAATAATCACTCTCGAATAACATTAGAGCTTTATGATAAAGTACACGAAACTTTTTAAGTACGTTTATGAATATTGTAATGTGAGAATTAATAACGTTACACGCATATTGAGACCAGAAATAATCCAACCTGTGAGAATCTCTCTTGAGCATCCAAAATCTCGATAAAAAGTGACAATTTGTGATCCATGATAGGGAATCCATTCCGAGGCTGTTGCAGCAGATGCCGTACAGCTTCCCGCACCGCGGCTGGCGTGCTGGGCGTCAGCGGCGTACCGAGGGTCGGATAGGGGCCAATCAGACCCGACAACCCGTGAAACGTCGCCGAAGTCTTCGGCGGGTTGTTCACACCCCCTGGCAGCGAGAGCCGCCTCGAGGTCGAAGGCGGCACCGCACCATAACCGTTCGTCATAATCGCCGGTCTTTGCAACTGATAGTCACTTCGCGATGACGGTAGATTGAAACTCGCGCGCGGTAAAGTCGACAGCGTGTTGGGAACGGGCCGCGGCCGGCGCGGCACCGGCTGCAGCAGCGGTACCGGGGGCCATTCATCATCGATAGAACCTATAGAATGAGGCCTCCGCGCGAGCTGGTTGACCGGTCGTGGAGACACAACACTTTGGGGTCTTCGCGGCCGGCGTTCGTTTCGAATCGGATTCGGCGGCGTGTAGAAATTGAAGTCGTTAGTTTTAGTTTCGGGCGCGGGCGGGGGTGGGTCGTCCCAGCGGGTCCAGGAGAGAGTTAAGGAGTCTGGTTTCCGGGGCGGCGGCGGCCGGGGCCTGGCCGCCCCCTCGGTCATGACGGCCTCCGCCGGCAGCGTGTCACATGCCGCCACGAGCGCCGCGCTCGGCGTCCGCCGGTCGACTGGCGTCGCGGCGCCTGCATCCCGCTCTGCATCGACGCACTGGGATGTTTTGGTTTGTCCTACACTTTCGGAGGGTTAACATTTGTTTTTATAAGTGTGTAGAAGTTTTATGAATTATTACTGAGCGCTTAGCGAGCGTGTTGGTTTATTTCAATATTATTGACTTTTTGCTACTTAAGATGTTTGTTTATAGTTGTTTCTTGTGAATTATGATCTCCACACTGGTTTAGTTTATAATTACAATACTTTTTTTATTAAACTAACAAAACGTTTAATAACACTTTCACTGTTAATTAAGTTTTCTACTACTCCAATCATATGTGGTTTAACAATAAAGTAGTTATTAATCTATCTATGTATGATATAATACATACAAAAGATTTAATTGAAAAAAAGTTATAAAAACCATTTTTAAGTTGTGATGGTTGCCTACTTTATTAGTTTTACTTTAATACAGGTAGGTAACTGTTTTAAATCAAAGTCCAAGCACTAAAACAGTATAACGAGTTCAAAATACAAACCGCAACATTTCCACGGAAAAACCGCAAAAGCTCACACCTCTGAAATATACTATATAAATACTAGCTGTCCCAACAGACGTTGTCCTGTCCAAACTCGATTACGACGCCATCTACCGGGTCCAATTGTATTTTCAAACCATCCAGGGACCCGCTCAAATATACACACAAAATTTCATCCAAATTGGTCCAGTCGTTTAGGAGGAGTTCAGTCACATACACACGCACACAAGAAATATATATATTAAGATATATGCATCTCAATAAAAACTACGTATACCTACTTTAAGGGGTCCAATTCTAAAATACAACCGTTGCCGTCCGCACGTTTCATGCGATCTATATCGAGTGTTTGCTGTAAATCACCGATTTACTAGCCTCCTAGCCGCCCGCGCCGTATTCACGGCTTTAATAAAATAGCGCAAAAAAAACACGCATTTTTTACTACATGTGTTGTTAACGCGAAAAAGAAAACCTGACGTGTTGTTTAGAGTGTAATTCTTTTCAGGTGAAATGTTTACATTCAATAGTTTTTTTTTTATATACTGCTTAGGTGGCAAACAAGCTTACGGCCAACCTGATGGTAAGCGGTTACCGTAACCTATAGACGATCATAACACCACGGGCAAAGAAAATATAATTTTATATATTCCCTGCCAGGGGTATCACTCACGCGTTGCCAACCTTGAGACATGAAGGTGTTTAACAAAATTGTGCATTTCCCTTGATGGACGAACAATGGACGAAGTTTGTACGGAACCCTCGGTGCGCGAGTCCGACTCGCACATGGCCGGTTTTTTTAAAATCGGTTCCTAAATTTTTATTACTTGACAAAAACTTAGCGAATTTTTTATACAAAACAAAAGAATTACTTATTATGGAAAAGAGAGAAAATCAACGGGTTGTTCATTGTTGTCGTAAAATTAATTAGGCTTCTTTCTTATGCCTAAGTCTGGCAGTAGGTACTTTTTATACGTTGTTTTATGATATTCTCAATGAATATTCATATTTTTTTACATTAATCTATTTTTTGATACTAATGAAACTAGCTAGACAGAATTATTTTTCGTGACTACAAATTTACATTTCCTACATAAATTTATAGCTATTCTGTTCCCCGCAGTTTATATATACCTAAGTATATATTAAGATTTAAGTCCCGTGTTTGTCTATAAAACATTAGGTTAATTCTAGATTACCTTCATAATATGGTTCATTAGCGACATAGTACTGTAATCTCTTCAATATTTAAACAACGCCATCTATTGACAATAAAATAAACTAATAAAAACTTGCTTCACCAGTGGTCGGCGCAATCCGGTGCACGGATAACAAGATAAATGGCATCGACTGTACCGCTAAGTACCTCAGAGTGGATGCAACGACCCCTAAAACGGCACCAAATGGTACCACACGGTACGTAATGCATTTGAAGTGGCTGTTATTTCAGTTATTTTCAGTTGCTTCGATAGTGGTTGCCGCGTGCCTCTTATATGTTATATTTAAGTGATTTTCTACTCGTTATCAATGATAGTATAAATCCATATTTTTACAATAGAACGTCTGAATAATTGATAATGAAATCAAATTAGCTTCTAGGCATTGTATGCTTGCCATGTTCGACCGCATCATCAGTTTATTATGATGACTGTCATGTGGTCGTCAAAACCCTATATTAATTTAAAAAAAAGACATTGGAGAAATATAACAAATCGATGATGAAACCGCGGGCGAAAACCTAATACGTCTATAAATATAAAATAAACTGACTAAGTTGATTTCAAAATTTGGGACTGTCGACTTCCCTAGTAAGAAAATTAAATTGTAACATAATAACAAGCTTCTTTCATAAAACAAAAGGCTGTATATAAGTAATTCACTATACGAACATAGTATTTTGCTACCTAATTTCAGTATAAAAAATACTTTTAAAATAATATATAATCATTTAAAAGCCTATTTCGTTTTATGCTAACTAACGAGCGAATTTACCTTAATAAACTTGCCTTACCGAACAATTTAGAGCGGTATACCCCCATTATTTTATATAACTTATTAAACATAGAAGAAACGTCCTAATAAAATAATCCCTCGTTTACGATGCCCAAAAGAAAAAAGAAACTCAAGGAAAATCATTTAATCCGTCCGTAAACAAATTTTAGTGAAAGGGATCATTTGGCCAGCATCAAAGGGCGTAGAGCCAATGGATTCAGTATTTGTAATTCCTTAATACGATATTAGGAATGCGTGAGACGCCATTTTCATATAAAACAATAAATCAATTTGGCGTAACGTGGAGAAAGGGATGATCGGACCAATGGGCAGGACTCTTGTTTGCTTAGGGCGGGCCGCGGGAATTTGTTCATCGATAACTTTTAAAGAAATTTTTAATAAAGAAACTTTTTATGTTTACGAAAGTTGAATTGTTGCGGAGTTTCGGTTATGTTATTATTTCCTTTTTGGGACATTAGAATTGTTGGTAAGAATTGCGTCGTTGAAAAGTTTTTCCGCTTCGTCGCACAATTTTCTTCTGAGCGACAAATTTATATGAATTTTATTTGTATACGACCAAAAGTTTTTCCATTACGTTATCATTTAACACTCATGTAAACCCAAAATCTTTTTACTTTCTAACTAAGGCAAATTCAATTCTCCTATTTGAAATTGGGGTATCCACTTTCCAAGTAGTATTTTAGGCAGGGCTTTCGCCCAGCAGTGGGAACATTGAAATAAATCTTTGGGATTATAATTTATCGATTCTTTCTCAAATGTACGGGCGCATCACTAGGAGTTTCACACGACCGCACATCGGCTGAAACATCGTCGAATATTCGAAACAATTGCGACTCTTGCCTGTCTACAAACGTTAGCCTCAAGTCAGACGCTGATGTTACAACAGGACTGCGTATTTTTATAGAAGAACCGTTAAATAACCTACTAATATTATAAATGCGAAAGTTTGGATGGATGTATATTTGTTGCCACTCAACATAATGAGTGTAACAACTATAATAAACTTTCTAGTACAATATTTATTACTATAACAAATGTGTTTATAAGATTCTAGAATAGTGCATATAATAAGCCAAATTATGCGATAAACTATAATATATTCAATACCTAACAATAAAGCACAAAATTGGTACCTGAAGAATATATGAACAGAAATGCACACGGAGAATTTAGATTGACATAGTGCTCTCCAATAATGGTTTAATTAAACACATAGCATACGCGCGTTCCCACTCGGCTGACATAGCGCGTCTGTGTACATATGCTCGAACTATGTGGACGATTATGTGGCGGGATTCCTTTAATCTTCGTTATTGTTTGTGTGAGCCATTACTTGATTTAGATACTTACAATTAGTTGAATATCTTTAAGAGGGATTTGTACTTAGGTAATACAAGGTTAATAGAATTGTTAAGGGTACACAAGCTATTAATATATAAATTTTGCGTACACAGTCTATTTCTGTTTTTTTAAAATTAGTAGTTAAACTTTTTTAACTTCAAACTAGAATCAGATAGTCAAGATCTGATGATTCGATGTCATCTTAAAGTGATGAAAGCTCAATGGCGAAGACCGTGAGTGAGAAACTTGTATTTGAAAGCACTTTTTTGAAGTGAAAACTTCTTTAGCCGCGTTGAGCGTTTTTGGAGGGGGAAAAGTTATAGGTTCGCGTCACCGACATTCGCATCACAGACATTCGCGTCACCGACATGCTCATGCTAATAGTTTTCACTTCAATCAGCAGTCCCTATGATTGCCTGTTTTTTTACTGTGTAGGCTTTGGCTTAGGGAACTGCGTTACAAGTGCAAGTGGACACCGGTAGGTAGCCAGCCAGGTAGCTACAAAGTACCCTACCACACTATATCTTCCTTCATCGCCAGCTCAAGCTCATAATAGAATTGTGGTACTAGTTTTATAAACCTCCAGCTTCATCATCATCATCAAGTCCACTGCTGGACATAGGCCTCCCCTATCCTATCTCCAATAGGACTGGCCTTGGGCGGACTGCATGCAGCGTTTTCCGACGACTTTTAAAAGGTCAAAGGCCGAACTTATCTATAAATGGTAGTAGTATTAAAAACAACCTTATAGTCAGACAATTTCAAGAGTTTGTGAAGGCTTTTATTTGAATGAAAAGAACATTAATTTAATAGTAAAGAAAATTCAGTAGAGTTCAATTTGACTTGACCCTAATGGGTAACATTTTGCGAAGTTATTGTTGGTTCGATACTAAATATAGTACTTATTGAAGAGTATCTTAATGCTATCCATTAAACGGTAGTTACAAGGTTGTGGTATGTTGTGGTTTGGTGTGGTTAATGAAGACCATAAAACTTGTAACTAGTTGCCATGGTAACGAGCGCCACTTTGGAAACAAAGAGCTATCGTTGTTGCAACAGTAGATGCATTTTGCGCCACTAATGACTTTTTAATGTGGTACCTCTTTGTAACGGGAAATTGTGTATTTTTTCACTATGTTATGTAACGTATAATTGTGGGGTTATTTTTAAATTATATGCATTCTAATATAAAAAATAACGAACTAGATTGATATGTAGGTATATTTTAGTTCAACTTAAAAAATATCGGTAACAGGAATACAATATAATTTTTATCAGCCTACCTACCTACACATCCTTATAAGGCAAAATCCTCTAAATGAAGTAGATATTAAAACATATCTACATTTTCATATAATATAACAATATTAACACAAAATATCTCTTGCAAAACATTCCTAGCTACCTTATTATTTTGGTTGCGATTTACAAATATTTCAGGCACTAGCTGTACCAATCATTATTGGTTTAATAGAGGTCTATCTTCTTTGTCAAATAATAGCGCAGAAACCAGTCCTTCACTATTCTTCTCGACAAGAAGTCCTGCACTATGTGCTCTTGTAGATATGTCTCTCCAAATATCCTCCAGTAACTTTACTCGTTACAAAGATTTTTTTAACACAGACAATATTTCGCTCACTTTCTATCAATGCTAGCGCTAAACTTTCTCTCGTTAGCACGCGACTATCGCCAATCTTATTTTCTCGTTTGCGTTTCATTTGACAGTTATCTACGCAACATTCGTCTATGGGTGCGATATGTGTCTATCCCGAGTAGCCATAATTTCTTCAAGAGAAACTTATAATTTGAAATGTTTTATTTTCTTCTTAGATTCTTATTCGAGTTTCTGGTTCCATGCGAATTCATGTTGAAGCACTGAGAAAAGCTGCTTGAAATCACTTCGACTTGCAGATCATACTGCCGTTGACAGCAGTAATATCTTGTTGCTTAGCAATACATGATACAATTGATTTAAATATTATGGATCAGATTTATATAAGACTAATAATAATGACTGCTTAGAATTTGCGTTACGTGGCAGCGTTCTATTCCTGTTCTCATAAAATGATTGACAAATTAGTTCATGAAATGTAAATAAAAATGCTAGTAATATACAGAATAAAAAATTATATAAAACAGTTATTTAGTTTGAACTGGCTCTCAGGTGTAGCTGCCGGAACACACCGGATTTCAGCCGGCCCTACCACCCGTGCACTTTCCTTGACAGCCATTTTACATAATTATTTTTATAGTTACATTTGTAATTCTTCAATCTACATAACTATTAATAAATATGTACCAATTTTGAATAGTAAATTTTGTAGTCTTAGTCATTTCAAAAAAATACAAGACTCGCTTACATTATCCACCTGCATAGCAACATTAAATCATAATAGATTCAGTAACATGCAGTTTATTTTACTATTAGTTTGTCCAATGAAATCACAAAGTGCTCATGCCGGTTAACGAATATTCGGAGGCAGAGATGCAAACGAAAAATAGTTTCCATATGCGGTGGCTATGGGAATGTAAGTTATGTGTGAATGTATATAAAAGTTAAATTGGTGAAATAAATACAACTTATTATATATACAGGCCTTATTATCGTATATGTGTCTCATAGCAGTAATGTTCTGGATTGCAGAGTAAGGGGAAAGGCGACGTACAGACGTCTAGAGATTTGTAATTTGGATAGGACCTTAGGGGTGCTGTGTAGGTGAGAGATCACAATTGAAACCGCGGGGCGGAAAGCTAGTTAAATAAAATAGTTCATGGCTAAATGAATTAAGTAAAATTATATCGAGTATTTTGACGTGGCGTTCTTGAAGCTGTTGGTAGTACTCGAAATCTGAGCGCCATTGAGTACACTAAGGTAGGCCTAGAGACGACAGTAAAATTAAACATAAGATGTTGTTGCACCGAAACAGATTGGATTTCGGGAAATTTTAATACCTAATTGTTATCTAAAATACTCAACAAGTTACGTTAAGACACTTAACTACGACCTAGGAACAGTTTAAATGATCCAAGTTAAGTTCTAACCAAGGTTTAATTGTGTGGACCCGTCGAGCGGCAGGTGTTGCCATAATACGGCTCAACTCCAACTTCACGGGGTTATGGCGTGAGAATTTGCAACCTGTCACTTTGTACTTTAATGGAGAATTATTTGAGGACGGAAACAACTTTGACGGATCTTTGAGATCCAGTGTGAATAAATTTAAATGATTAAGCAGATTACGTGAAATAAGTCGCGTGAGTTTGTTATATGTGAAATTAATTGATAACCCGGATTTTAGTCAAATATTATGAAGTTCAAACAAAATCTAAAGGTAAAAAAATACTCAAATTAGAAAAAAAAGTTGATTATTTTAAAGAACGTCAAAAATGGCCGCTAGTTATCACTCAAATAATGCAAGAGTGACAGTAATTCCAATGACGAGGGTGCTTTTATCAGAGCTTTTTTTTTTCAAACCATTGGAGTGGAAACTTCAATTCATTGTTCTCTTTTAACGCTCGAAGGCTACTCTAATAGGGTGAAATTGTCGAAAAAATTTGCTATTTAAATTATTTTATTACAGGTTGTTTTTTTAAATTGAACTATTTTTCATATTGTGCGTGAAATTAAATTAAAAGAATTGAAGGTTTCTGTTTAGTCATTTCATTAGTAAATCATTGCTGTCACCTAAACCAACGTAGTGTAGGTACTCCATGGCGCACAGTTTTGAGTCTATGTCCCAACATCGGTTCAAAATGAACGAACCCACGACATCGTGCATATATATATAGCATAGTTAGTCAGTTTGTTAGTTGTTATTACGACGCCATTGCTTTCTTTATGAAAGTCAAGAGCGTCAGCGCTATGAGCAACTGTGTGATACCACAACGACGATAGTAAAGCATATATAGATATAATTGCAGTATGTATTTACCCTTTTTACTTTAACTTTCATTTCCATAGCCACAATGTATGGGAAATAATTTTCTTCCGCGTTTCTGCTACCGAGTGTTCGCAAAGCGGCAAGAATACATTGTGCCTAGATACAGTAAATAAATTGCAAGTTAGCTATTGGATTTATTATGATTGTTTATGTATATGTGAGTGTTTATTATTATTTTATTTTTTATTGCTTTTGATTGTAAGTGTTTCATGAGGTTGTGTAATCTTAATATATATAAATCTCCTGTCACGATGTTTGTCCGCGATGGATTCCTAAACTACTTAACCGATTTTAAATTAAATTGGCACACCGTGAGCAGTCTGGTCCAGAGGACCATATGGTTTATCCTATCACTCCAGTCTGGAGTGATAGGATAAACAGCTGGACCGATTTGGATGAAATTTTGTGTATGTGTTGGACAGGACAACGTCTGTCGGGACAGCTAGTAATATAATAAATAAATAAAATAAATATTTGGGACATTATTCCTCACACACGAGGCGATGATAGCTCAGTGGTAGTGACGTCGGACGCCGCGGCGAAGGTCGTGGGTTCGAGTTCAAATCGAAAAAAAAAAAACACGGCCATCTGACCCCAAACTAAGCAGAGCTTGTACTATGGAAGCCAGATAACTGATATAATACATATACTACTTTTCTTTTGTAAATACATACATATATAGATAATTACACCCAGACACAGGACAAACAGACATGTTCATGCACACAAATATTTGTCCTGAGTGGGAATCGAACCCACGACCTGCGGCGTGATAGATAAGGTATCTTACCAACCACGCCAACCGGCCCGTCCATTATGACCAATAGATATATTATTTACATTATGGTAGTGGAATTTTAACTAATTAGTTAATGTAATAGCATTCTTGCTTTTTTAATAAACTACAAAAGTAACGAAGAGCAAAGTACACCCATAAGTTTGAGTAAAATGACTTCAGATAGATTTTACAAAACAAGATTTTCATGTTCGACTACTTTTTTTATTCACAACTAGCTTCCGTTTCGCGGTTTCACCTGCGTTTTCGAAGGCTCTTATGTTTTCCCCAGATAATTTTCCTATATGTTAATCCAGAATATACTATATCTATGTACTAAATTTCATTCAAATCCGTTTAGCCGTTTCGGAGTTAAGCATCCAAACATACGAACTTTCACATTTATTATTAGATATAAGTAGGATAGGAAGATAATCATAGTATCTAAGCAATAAATGTTAAAATTGTGACTACCCTAGGTCTATAGTAAAAGGGTGTCTCCATACGGGCTAACGAGACCGAAGCGACTTTTCAACATTCGAAACGATTCTCCATAACAAAAGAGCCGCAAGTATATTTCTATATAGTTGATCAGGTTCATAGATAAAGTTGAAAGTGTCGGGAAGTTTGTCACAAACACTTGTTTGTGAGGCGGTTTAGCGTACGTATGCTCGGTTAAGAGATATAAAGTATTGATAAAGATAGTACCTATAAACTATTTATTGGAGATATATTTGCTTTAAGACTGCATTAATATATTGAGTTATGCATAAACAGGACAACTGAAGGCTTGACGTTGACTCCTATGCATGGATGATTACACAAAATTATTATTTTACCCAAGACCCTCAGATTCGATATTAAAAAACGAAGCATATAATAATAAAAAGACAAACAATAAAGTTTAACTGAGCGTACCGTAATAATATGCAATCGCAGGTGCGTCGACGACCCACTCGCTACGCCGCTGTCAATATTAAGATTTGAAACGAGGCGCGCCGCATCCGTCCCGGTAATATGCGCATAATGTATGAACGTCGGCTATTTGATACACGCGCGACACCCGCGCGCTTGTGTGAAAGGCGCTTTATATTGAAATCTTTTGTTTTAATATTCTTATTTACTACACTATATTATCTTTAGTAGATATCGATTAAGATATATTTAGTCAAATATTTTTAAGCTCTATAGAAGAGAAATGAGAAATCCTGAAGGTACTGTTACATTATTAAAATTTATAACACTTTCCAGGCTCAAAACTAGGCAGGTCCGATACAAAGATTACTATTATTATTTTTATTATCCGGTTCAGTACACCCGGAAATGCGGTAAAATCCGGATAAATTTTCAACATACTACCGTCACGTAGTTTCCGCATTTCTTCAATTACTTTTTGGTATTGGTTTTTCAAGGAAAATTGGTAGATATTAGTGTTGTAACGGAATCTCGCCTCCGCCTCCGCAAGTGCGTAACTTCCGCAAGAAATCGTACCTCCGCCTCCGTAAGTTTTTTGCGGAGTTATAACGGAGGTTTACGTTACGTCAACAAAACACTGGGCGACGTGACGCCGCGCGGTTTAGGTTTGGGCACAGTCTGAGCAGGAAGTGGGTAGGACACCCTCACTGTCACGTGATAAATGTATCAACTTGTTCGTGAAATATAATTTGCCTCTTCTTCTCTACTGGTCATTACCAGAAAAGTACTATGATGTAATTTTACTCTCCTTCTGGGGCATTCAGGTAATAAATGATTATTGATAATATTCCCTACCTCCGTTTTTGCCTCCGTTAACCTCCGCATCCGCTAAAAGACTGTGACTTGCGACTCTGTTACAGCTCTAGTAGATATAACATTAGGATATACTTATAGCAATTCACTCACACATCAATGAAATCAGGTAAGCTTACGACTTTTAGTACCTACCTACTCAATAGGCTATATTTGATGGACTTGTGTTTAACCACAGATTGTCTACTTGAAGGTCGGCCAGGAGGGAAGAACAACTGAGCTATTTTCAAAAAATTCCAGCGATTTCTTTTTTCTGTGCTCTATACAGCACTATATTATAATTATTTCACCAATATTTTTAGAATGGAACTTCCTAGTGGATATATGCTACTTTTAATCCAGAGGACGCGGGTGAAACCACGGGGCGTAAGCTTTATATGAAAGCCTTAATTACCTTTTCAGTCTGGGTCGGTTTCAATATAATGTAGATAAAAAGCATATGTAGAAATATTATATTTTCAAAGTGAACTTTAGCGAGTACAAACCGCACGTTAAAAACTTTAACTCGACCAATTTAAAACTAGGCAGAACTTTCAAATAACCTTTGATATGTTAATACGCTTTGTTGTAGCACCCGAGGCCGCGCGATCGAGTTGGATTACTTTAATGGGGAATTATGAATTTATAGCATTTTGAAAGGTAGCAAGTTTGTACGATAGCTTAAATGTATATTGTATGAGTTCATACAAATTTTGAGACAACCCCAATGTATTATAATAAAAAAGAGGATATGATTCATAGTGCGCATAGTGAAGACTCGAAAACGTCCCAATAAATAAAAAGTTTGACGATTTTATATTATGTTTTACGTCACAGATAGTAGGTACTGTAGGTATACTTCTACCCCGCGATTCCACGCGACAAAATGTAGCCTATGTACTATTCCAGACTATAATCTATATCTGTGCCAAATTTCATCCAGATCCATTTCGCAATTTATGCGTGATTGAGACACAAACACACAAACTTTTGCATTTACAATATTAAGTAGGTAAAGACAGCCTATTATTTAATTATTATTAATTAACTATAATTATTAACTATAGCAAGCAGTGCTGCATAATTATCTTGTATTCAATAAATAAGAGGCGTACCGACTCTGAATTGTTCGTGATATTAAATTTGTAAAATACCTCTCCATCTCATCACGATAAACATTCATCTTGAGATTAAAAAACAACCATCTTGAAGCGTAATATGAGATGTGATCTTATCGTACATTTCAGCTAATGAAAATATTACAGAATCTTAAATGAATAATAACTTAATATATTAATGTTATAAGTAACATCTAAAAGTAAAATCTGCCCCAGACCTCATTTCAGGGAAAGCTGTTTGACTTCCTGATAAATAAAATGTATTACTCCGTTAAAGAATATTTAGAAAAAAATCATTTATTTATAATAATTTTTTTCAAGAATTTTTTAACTGGGACATTTTTTTATTAACAATTCACGGTTTTTATATTTGTTATTTGACATGTAATGAAAAAGATGATAATATAATAAGATAATTTTCAATTTATTTAATCTTATCTAACATTTTTAGACATTCAATTTTAATTTACCATTTTTATCATACTTAATATTTTGTGTCCATTCATTATAATTTAATACAAATTACATAATCTATAGTCAATGAATTAAAGTGCTTCCTTACACTTACTAATAATTTTGCACACTGGTTCCCGGTAAAACATGTCTGTACTAACCAAACCCATGTATGATCATCTGCGTATTATGACACATGTTTATGCAAATAAAATAATTCTATTCTATTCTAAGAAATAATTTAATTAATATAAATTTTTAAATATCCTGGTAAATTCCTCACACACGGCCATCTAATTCCAAACTAAGCAGACCTTGATACTGTGGCAACCGGATAACTGATATACTACATACCTGTGACGGGTGACTTTTTAGTTACTGGCAATACTTGTAGGTGTGGAAGTACTCATCAATATGAACAACTTTTATTATGGGACCAACTCTGAGATCGCGTAAAATAAAATGGTTGCTTCATACATTTTGGTCGAGTAGTTATTGAACTTTTGTATGGAACAGCTGATATTTTTTTTGGGATTTCACACTTAGTCTAATGATAAAAGTTGTTCATATTGATGAGTACTTCCACCCCTGCAAGAAAAAGTCACCCAGTATATATACTTAAAATATTGATTTTTCAGACTCAGAACAAACAGACATGCACACTAATTAAACTCTAGTTATCTATGTACTTATGTTACGCTAAATAACAAAGTGAAGAATAAAATAAAAGTTGAAATTTTCACAAATTATGTATTTCTGTTACCGCTATAACAACAAATACTAAAAACAAAATAAAGGGGGGCTCCCACACAACAAACACGATTTTATTGCCGTTTTTATAGATAATGGTACGGAACCCTTCGTGCGCGAGTCCGACTCGCACTTGGCCGGATTTTTTTATGGGATTTTAAGAACTAAAGGAGATGTTTCAATTCCGGCCAGGACAATGTACACTTGCTCAAAAAATCTAGAAAAATCCATGAAACTCAGGAAAAATACATAAAAAATTATTAGACGTATCCTTTTCTGGTTCAAAACTAATTTGTTATCAGTTAATTGCATTGTTAATGGCAACAATATGGCAACTCAAATACATTGTTGTTAAAAAAAACTAGGTATATCTGTGATTTCCCTTATTTCGGATAGGCAAAGGGTTCTAGCCCATACAGCCTAATCATGTAAAGTATTTCTTCTTTGTTTTAAATCAATAATTATGTCTGATATCCAAATATAACATAACATAGGTCGAAGCCAAATACATTTAGTCAAGTCAGTTAGGTTTAAGTAAAGTAAAGTCATACATTGATCAATGACAGCTTCCTCCATGTTTTTTTTTTGTTTTGTGTTGCAATTCTGTGTAAATTCTTGTTATGAACCAAAAAACAAAGCCATTTAAAAAAAATGGATAGTTAGAAACTGTTTAATATATTTTTACCTATTTTAGAGTATAGTGTACAAAGACCTGGCCGGGACTCCATACATTTTCGAAACATCTCCTTTGTGACAGTGGGGAAAAAGAGTTCGATTGGATTCGTGTAAATATAACATTGTATATAGGCTATTAGTACAGGCCTTAGAATCGAAACGACACCTTCATGATCGTTACTAGGTTTATCTCCGCCGAATCATAAAAGGTTTTATTGTCAGTTTGATAATTAAAATCTTTCACAACTCGTTCCCAAACAACCACCCCATAATTTTAAAACAACCAACAAAACCCTAAAATTCCCAAAACTCTTCGGGAACTTGGTTAAAACTTTACGCGTCTTCTATGCGGTACATTCTAGCGGTTTCGAGGTGAAAGCGTTTGTTTAGATTAATTCTGTTTCTGTTGCAAAGTTTTTAAATATATCGGCTATTTCTTAACTAATTAAATTACGAATTATCGTTGTAGACCTCTGAATAGGTAAGTCATGAATTACTTACCATTCCATTTCATTTTACATTATACAGTACACAAATATCGTATTGATAGGTAGATACATACAGTGGTTGGTTTAGAATCGTTATCATGGAGTTTTGTTAAGGCCTCCATGTTTTTAAATATAATATACCTACCTAGTATGTAGATTGATGTAATAAATTTTCTATTTTACAAGTTGTATATGATTAATATTAAAACTATATATATATTTATATTTAATCTACATGCTACCATTATTTCTGAGTAGGCGGATGTACCAAATTCAATACACTCTGTCTGTTTCCAGATACTACTAGCGACATCTAGTAATTGTCAAACTCAATAGAGGACCAATTTTCAACCCTTACCAGCACTTACCTCCGAAAGTCATAGTCTCAAAGTAATACTAGAATATTTTCAAAGATGGCGCTAGATGCGAGCTATTGAAAACGCCCTCTTACGAAAAAAACACCATTTCAAAATGTTTTCACGCCATCTATTGGTATCTAATGGAACTAAGAACTGTAATTGTCTACATGGGCGGTCTCACGGTCAATTTATAAGGAATATTAAATTAATTACAATAATATATGGCTATTATTGTAGCATCCAAATACTAATCAACACTTAGTAAGTAATTATATTCTAATCTTAAGAATTCTGTAGGTAAGTATGTAAAATATTTGATAAACTTCATGGTGCAAAACTTTTAAATCTTAAAAGACTATTCAGCTCAGTCAAACTTTAGATATAAAACTCCACATACCTTAAGCAGATGAGGATCGCGTTCAGCAGCCTCCAGCAAGGACTCCGCTTCACTCAGCCAAGCGACGAACTTCTCCAGTGAACGATCGAAATTCTGCAGCGATGAAACAGCTGAGTGCAGCGCTTTCCCACGAGCGACAATGCTGAGAAATAAATAAGAAACTTGTTTAGTTTGAAAGTAATCGTTTTCAATAACATGCAACTATTTGGGTTCAGTATTTTATAAAATGTTCACCAAGTCTTTCAAAACAGTTACAAAGTTACACCATAGATGGAGCTGTGAAACATTATTGTGTTACTCCCACCCGTATACAGATGGCGCTACTGAGATCAAAAATTCTAGCACAATTCAAACAGTATTGGCATTCAAAAATAAACCTTGTCCTTACTTGTTATTAAGCTCATTGTATCTATGGTTGATGGCCTCAGTGGACCGCTTGATGCGCGTGGTATCATCGTTTCGGTAGACAGCTATAAGGCGCTGGGTGAGCTGACCGAAGAGTTCAATCTGGTGTTTGTATTGGTGCACTTCTGCATGGAAAGACTGGAAAAGGAAAAAGTAGTTTAAATAATGAATTTAATACGCTCGAAACTGAGGAGGTTCAAATAGTCAAATTCGCAGACATGTAAAGTTTAATGGGGTGGATTTTTTTCTTTCTTTCAAAATAAAACAAAAATCCTTTCAACATGTAATCAAAACAGTTTGGCCTTAAAATGCAGCATTTATCGCGGGATGTATTCTTTCTTTCTTTAAAACATATTTACACCAGCAGTTTTACATGCCAAAAACCACTCGGCAAAGCTAGAGTGTAGTTACATACATACGGAGGCGCGCGGAATGGCGTGCGCCCCAATTAAGTTGGATTTATAGCACGGTTTGTATGTTCCGTCCTTAGTTGGTACTAGTGTTGAGCCTGGAAGACTCGAGTACATTTCTTTTGCATTTATATAGTAGCCATTTAGTGAGACGAATGTACTAAAAAAAAAACACTATTTGACTGATCATGTATTTATGGATCACCTTCCTTTCATTACCGAACAATGCGACGGTATTTATGTGATTATTTAAACAGTATTTTATTTTGGTGAGGCATTAAGTATTCCTCCAACGATTTGTATGTAAACACCGTGGTATTGTCTATATAAATAATAGTAAACATCGTCGGATATATTAAAAATATATTTTTATCTTAATTCGTACAACCCCAAGATATTGTCAGAACAGGCCCTCTAAAAAGGCCGCTCAAGCATATTGCTAATGCAATTCATTTTTCGAATTCTCGGCAGATCCTACTTATTTCAATGTTTTACGTAAAATAGTCACTACAAATAGTCACTACAAATAGTCACTACAAATAGTCACTACAAATAGTCACATTATATACAGTTTAATTCATTAAAAGATTTGGTATTGATGAATCTGCCGTGAATTCGGAAAAATGAAATGCATTAGCAATTGCTCGAGCTTCCTTTTTAGCCCCCCTGAGCTGAGTACAGTTCACATCACTAGTTGGAACAGCGGCGCGGCGCTGTAACTTAAGTTGAGAGTAATTTTATCAGTTATCAACCCCTGGACTTTGGAATTAGGAAGAATCTTGTTGAGGGGGCAATTACACGTTATGGTTTAATTAAAACCGCTTTAGTTTGCCATTAATACTGAAAGATGTTAACGCTCCCGTAAATAATAGCTTACAATATGGTATTAGATTCGATTCCTAGGTTTGAAATGTTCATCTGAAGCCTGGTATGGGTGATGTGCCTGTGTGATGAGTTTTTTTTGCAGATTTATATATGCTTCATATAAGACTTGAAGGCCCTAAAATTGCCGCTAAACGATAGTGTTTAAAAATTCAATTTAGATAAGAAGCTGTCTTAAGAACTGAGGCCACTTTGATTATAATGGGCAAAGGTCATAGAAAGGTTCAAAGCCGATATCATGTAAGGAAAAGGCAAAGTAATGATCAACATTTTACAAAGAAATAATATTAATATTCTCAGTAAATAACGCTTCGTTGAAATATATCCTCAATCAAATAAAGTTTATTTTCCTCCGAACATAGGTATAATACGTGTGAAGTTTTCCCGGGACATGTTCACGGATCCTTTCAAAATGGAAACTTACGAGTTAAAACTTTTCGGTAGCATCCAACTCTCAAGGTGTAAGGTTCTAAGCTGTTCTGCTCTACTTTAATGACTTAGTCATTCAGGATAAACGATCTATGTGCTGTGCCAATTGAGTTGGAACTTTATTTCAGCGTTGATGTAAGTTATTGAGGGCACTTTTAATCGGGTTTGAGATTTAATACTCATTATTGTCTAGGTAGATAGAATTTGAGCTCTAAAGGTAGTATGTGGTATGTTCAAATTGCAATGAGCTGGTAGGCTTCACCGATATTAGACTAGAGAAGTGAGTACTGGAGTGGACACAGCGTCCTGGTAAATATTTGGCGACAGATATCCAGATGCTAAATCAAGCTGAAGTGGTATACAGTGGTAGTGACGTCGAAAGACGTGGATAAGGTCGTGAGTTCGAATCCTACAATAAGATTGAGCTTTTTGGTGAATCTTGAGGAACCCATAGCATGGTGGTAGGGTACTTTGTAGTACCCACCTGACTGGCTATTACATACCATAGATTAAGGTCAAACTAAAAAATGGAAGCTTCGTCGTAAGGTAACGTCGGATGCCGGGGCGAAGTTCGTGGGTTCGAATCCTACAATCAGCTTGAGCTTTTCGGTGAAGGAAAACATCGTAAGGAATAGTACGTTAGTAGGGTACTTTGTAGTACCCGCTTGGCTACCAAGTTGAAAATCTATCTAGACTATTCATATATAAAGCGACATGATTACCTTCTGTTCTCTAAGCTGCATCTCGAGCACGTCGGCGGTGTGCCCCGGGGCGGCCATGGCGGCGAGCCTGCCCTCCATGCGAGCGAGCCACGCGTCCGCGTCGCGGCGCCGCGCCTCGTACCGCTGCGAGTCGCCCAGCATCGCGTCCAGCTGCGCCTTGCGCTGCAGCACGCGCGCGTTCGCCTCGTCCCAGTGCTCGCGGAGGGCTGTCACTGGAACGTATTGGTGGAATCAGTTTGGTTGTTGTATGGCGATAATGCTCACTGTGATATGTTGGTATTTCAATAATTCTTTTTTAAGATTTGATAAGAAAAATCTTTGTACGACCAAATCCCTATAAACTACTAGCTATAAGCTACTTCGCACGAGGGAATTTATATGCACAACCCTTCCTCGTTTATTGCTTTTTCTATTCGTGAAAATTGCATCCAAATCTGTTGCGTGGTTTATAAGAAGTAAGGGAAGAAACAGACAGAAGACAAAAGTTATCTATGTATCAAATGTTCCACGGTACTCCACAAATATTATTAAATCACATCTCAAACGGACCGATTGGCGTTGTTAAGTTACCCTATCTAACCCTAGCTATCGTAGGTTCGATTCCCACCCAGAAAAGCACAAGTGTACATGAACATGTCTGTTTGTCTCGAGTCTGGGTGTAATTATAGATATACAAAAATATATATTTAGGAAAAAAGTACAATTATGTAGTATATCAGGTATCTGGTTTGCGTAGTACAAGCTCTGCTTAGTTTGGGGTCAGATGGCCTTGTGTGAGGAATGTCCCAGGATATTTATTTTTATTACATTTAAAATAATCACGTCACTTCGATTGTATCTTGGTGAGCAATTTACTGAATCAAAATAAATAAATGTTTTGTTAAACTCATTTAACGCCAACAATAAAGCCCTGAGATATCTTCTAAATATACAAAAACATCAATCCCACAGAAAAAACAAACAAACGAAACGACAACTCGACTTCCTCATTCTCCAAAAACATCAATTATAATATAAATCGCATCCTTGTAAAAACAATTGAGCTCAGTACCCCGGGGCGTGGAATATGAAGAAATAGAACAAACATGCCTTTGCCCCCCTTGGCCCTACGCCCTTTCGCCCCCACCTTGCGCCCACCCCGAGGCGTTTTGTCAAAGTCATGTATATTAATGCAAACATCCAGACGTATTCAAACATGAATACAAAGTAGGTAAGGGTCATTCCACATTAGTTGGTTGTTCACGCACCAGTCAAATATTCTTGGCGAGAAACTTCAATTTTAGCCATACACTTGGAGTATCTAAGTAATAGTTTTAAGAGAGGTAGAGCATAGCGATATGTCGCTCAAAAAGCAGTTCGACTGGGGAAGTACCACCGCCTTACAGCATACCGCAGCCAAATAACTTATAGTTGTGTTCCTGCGCGTGAGTAAGGTCGCCAGAGCTCACCGGGGTGGGGGGAAGGGTCGGCAACGCGCGAGTGATACCCTTGGTGTTGCAAGCGTTCATAGGCTACGGTAACCGCTTACCATCAGACGGGTCGTATGCTTGTTTGCGGACAATGTGGTATAAAAAAAAATTGACCGGGCATAAATTAAATTAGAGACTTATAGATAAATAACGTTATGTAATAAATCTGAGTTGGTTTTGAAAATAATGATTGCTGAGTTTCTTGCCGGCTTTTCTCAGCAAAAGCAACCTTCCGAACTGTGCGTTGGAGGCAGACTGTGCTTGTGAAGGCCTAACTCTGATATCGCGTAAAATAATACGGTTGCTTCATACATTTTGGTCGAGTAGGTATTGAACTTTTGTATGGAACAGCTGATAATTTTTTCATGATTTCACAGTTAGTCCTATAATAAAAGTTGTTCACATTGATGAGTACTTCCACCCCTGCAAGTATTGCCAGTGATAACAAAATCACCCTGTATAGTTTAGCCCCTGATAAGATAGGTACTTATAAATGTTACCATTGACTCTACCACCGGTTCCCAATACCTACACATAAAAACAGACTCAAAATACCTTGTTGAGCTTCTTGCCAGTTCTTCTCAGTTAAAGGCTGTCTTTTAAACCGGTGGTCACTTCAGTGAATCCGAGTTTCAAGTGCCATCTTAAGGCCTTAACTGAATAAATAGTTCTGACTGATAAAACTCCGGCAAGAAATTCAACCATGCAATTTTCTTGCGGATTTTTCTTTTTTTATATATAAATGGAACGATTTTCAAATATCTAATTAATAATAAATATATTCTGGGACATTATTCCTCGCACACGGCCAATATGACCCTAAACTAAGCAGAGCTTGTACTATGGAAGCCAGATAACTGATATACTACATATTTTATACTACATTTTTTTTGTAAATTTATATGTATACTTATTATAGACAATTACACCCAGACCCATCTACATTTACTTATTGTTACAATTGTAACTTAGCCAGAGGGGTGCAAGTATAGAAAAAAACAACTAAACCTTCCTTCATTGAATTTATTGTAACACATTTTAGTTATTTGACGTGGGGTTTTAATATAAAACGAAAGGAATTTCGGAGAATTAAATTCCATTAAAAACTAGTTGATAATGGTAAATAATAAATTAATTATTGTAATGTATCATAACTTGGCTCTTACTTACACGTATCGACGCCGGATGGCGTTACTATCACGAGCGCATTATCTGTTATTATTCCTGTCCTTATCACTCTCATAGAGTCCTGTATTAAGCCATCCTTTGTTTGCAAAAACATTTATTCGCAATTTCTTTATTTTTCAATCAAAAAATACAGAATTGATGTAAATGATTAGCAGATTAATTACAAATCAATTTGAAGTCATAAAAAGAGTAAAATCTTTATTATATTCACTGGAATAGCGTCGAAATCCTACATCGCACAAGTGAAGTTTTCTATTTACTTTGCATATATACAAAGTCGATTTCAAGTAAGGTGGGGAGTCCGTTTCTACACAGTAAATCAGTAGATCGGTAGGGCTGTTCTAAACCTACACCTCATAGAACCCAATGCGCTGCAATGTGAGAGGCCTTTGGTGTTAATAGTGCCGCAGCAGGCTGGGCTGCGGATTTGAATCAATTGTTCATTGTGTATGGCTGAAACAATGCCGGAATTCAGGCTCGATAGATGAGTCATCCGAGGCACCCGACTCAAAGGGACTCGCGAAGGTAGAGGAATTGGTCCTCAACCCCACTGCTGTAGAAGATTTGACTCCCTTTTGCTATTATTATAAAAACAGTAATTTAACGCATGTATTTGTAATATATTTTCTTTGATCATTGTTATTATACTTAGTTACATTTTTAAATCCCCAGTAACTAATGAGACTCTTATTACATTACCATATGAATATTTCGAGATGGCTTTTGTATCATGCACCTAACATAGGTTTCGAAATACCATATCTAAAATTGCACCTGGTATCATGTCTCGGTTATAAAATCTTTTAATTTATTCTATCTTATGTCACAGGAAGCTGCTCACGTTTATAGCTTAGTTAGAGCTTCACAGTATACTATAGTATACTACAAGACCATAATTCCTTTGAAATTGCATCCTTGTTTACCATAATATTATGTTGAAATAAGCCCCGTGTTTTCACCCGCGTTCCCCAGAAAAAAGTAGTCAATGTCCCTGTCCATACCACAGGCTACCTGCGTACCAAATTTCATTGCGAGTGGTTCAGCGGTTTAGGCGTGAAAAGGTAACAGACAGAGTTACTTTCGCATTTATAATATGATGATAGCATGGATTACTAAATGCTTTGTTCGTATTGTATTCCAAAATGAAGATGCACTCAATTCAAATCTTGAGTAGCTAAGCCCCACGCTCACCGCCACGCCCAGCTCACTCGCTCCGCGGCAAGTTGTATACATCAGTACACACGCGTGCAATATAACTAGAAACATATGGATCTACGTCAGGGTTGCCATAATTGCTACTTAAAAATATCATTATTTTTTTTCATAATGTCGTAATGTAATGTTGCATGTTTTGCATAAAGATTAAAGTCAAAATGTATAAATACGGCAATGGTTTAATGGTCTAGCTAGAATTTTTCCAATTGAAGAATGAGAGCCTATTGCTAGGGAAATAGATTCGCTATTAGTATGAAAGTAGTAAGTTTTTTTACTTCATTATAAATGGGTAAATACTGGATACTTGTTGATTCTTTTGAAAGTCGATTTCAAAAAAAAAGAAAAATAGGTTTACTTTGATGAAAGAATAAATTCAATATTTTATACTATGATCATCTTTTGTATCTAACAAGGCTTATGAATAAGTTTAACTAGCTTTAAGGTTTTTTATTAATATTTGCAACGGTTAAAATATGTATTACAACCCTAGCAACACTACACGTAGGTATAATACTACACTCGGATGCACGCAATGTGCTCAATGAATTCACAATGGAGCACAAAATGTGTCAGTGTCGGCTGAAAATGGGGAAAATACTACAGTATTCATAGGGTATTCTTCTTTCTATGGTATCATTTTGGTAACTGACAGTTTTAGATGACCATTGACTAGGGAATAAGGGATTAATAGATAGGGGCGAAGATAGTTTTCGATGAGGAAATGATGCGAGCATTGTAGACAGCAGCAATTTCATTTTAGGGTTCCAAAGGTAATTGCTATGCAATATTTGAAAATCAATGTTAGAAAACCACACGAAATATTAAGTTTTAATTTGGAAACAAATTTAAAATGAAAACAGTACCTTTTGAAATATACCTAAATGAAATATTTAATTAATATAAACTGTAAGTTCTATACAATTCTTTGTTAGTATTTTAAATACACCTCCATAAGAAATATTTGTTTGCATTCATGTTTTAATCATCATAAAAAGAAAACAATAAAAAAATGTGAGTGATGAAATGACAAATATTAGGGTGTTTTATGCTTTGTTTTTGTCCTTTGCATTCTAAATGAAGTTACGACGTATTTTAATTTTAAATTATTTCAATAATGGCAACATTCGCCTGTTAAAAAAAGTAACTCAAAAATTAGTCGAGTTATATTAATTACAAAAAATAAAACCTTTTAAAAGTGACCTCAAGTGTAATAGTTGTGCATTTGTTTTCGAAACTGGGAAACCGGTTATGTTGGCTGAAATAGAAATAGATATATAAATAAATATTATTATAAAATAAATAAGTTAGAAACAGAAATAACAAATAAACATACATTAAGTAGTTATAACATATACACGTCAAACAGAAGCTAGAGCCTTCTCTTTTTTATATCGGTTGAAAAGGTCTGTTGATAAATTGATATAGGTACTATCAACGAAGAATTTAAAAAAGTTTTTATTTTATATCAAGCAAGTAAAGTTGTAGCAAAACATTGATTCAAAACTTGTTTTCTTTTTCTATTATTAGTGTTTTCTAGTACTGTATCGATAGGTTTGCGTTTGACCAATCTCACTACGATAAGTGATGATGTAGCGGGAGGTGGCACAAAACCAATTATAACAACATTGTTAAACCCTTAATAACGTTCTCCATTCAACCACTAACCAATAAAATTGTAAACAGAACCAATAACATAAAAAGCCTTTAAGCCACTCAAATCTTGTTTTAACGAGGTCTAATCGACCCGGCCGCCGCGGCGGACGTGCCATTAGTCCGTCAGTCCGCCAGCCGGAGGGTTAACCTCAAACACGTATTGATCACCGTGCGTTTGTACCGGGATCTTTCTACCCCTATTGTTAAACCCTTGGAATTGTGGGGTGGTTTATTTTTAGACCGCTGTTCTGTAAGAATATTTGTGTATTACGTGACTGTTGCTAGGGAAATTTATTTATTATATTTTTCAAGAAGATAATAAAATAAATATCCTGTTTAAAAGCAGGTCCAACACGTAAATAAGGGATTTACGAGAGATAGAAGAACGTAATGCCCTTTCTTTTTTTGCCAGCGTGACAGAAAAATCTAGATACAAAAAATTACCACAAGAATAAATAGGAAATTGAACTTTCTGAGCACTGTATTAGGTTTTTTTAGAAGGCTGAACAAGCACAGGTCCCCCTGATGGTAAGTGGCTACTGTCGCCATAGCAATATAGCTGTGGACATAGCAATAGCAGGCGGATTGCCAATATGATGCGACCTTTATAAAGCTTATAGAAGCCTATCTTAATACTGCGTAATAAATAATTCTCTATTTTCCTATTCTAAAATCTTTAACACCTACAGTCTACTTATTAAAAGAGAGGTCGCCCGTGGTCCAAATTTGAACATAATTAACAAAAATCTCTGTTAAAAATGTAAAGAAAATCACTTCACTCATACACGAACTCTTTTCTTTAAGTCTGTCATAGCCGCGTCACCGACAAAGCATTGACAACATGGCGACATGTGTGTGTGTGTGGGTCAATCGCATGGTAGTGTGTGTAATGTTGTTATTATTAATTTAATTTATTTCTAATGCATATTATATTAAAATATTAGCTTTCGGCACTCTTTCTCCATATATGAAATAAAATGAAATAATTTACTCATTCAAATAGGCCTTCACAGGCACTTGTGAATAGTCAGACTCTAACGCACGGTTCGGAAGGTTGCTTTTACTGAGAAGAGCCGGCAAGAAACTCAGCAATTACTCTTTTCAAAACAAACATAGATTTATTACATAGAATGTATCCTGCAAGAGCGAGCGCTACACTCAAGCATTGTCGTCATTTAAATATTCATTAATGTTATAGTATGCCTTCTGTACTAAAATGGACTTAACACGTTCCTCAAATGTGTGTAAAGGCAAATTTAAAAGTGCAGTATAAACTTTAACACTGTCCGCGTGATTGTAAAAAGGTGTACCAAAGTTTTTGCTTCACGCACCTATTAATAATATAATGATACAAAACAACATTATTATATTAAATAAGCTATCAACACCGGTCATCTAAGCCGACGCTTCATCTAAAGGTCCAAGCCGACATGTCGGCGCTAACCAGACCCCAAGCCACGCCGTACCTCATCCTACACTTCAGTTGCGGATTAAAATATTAATGCATACAATATTATGTTAACAAGTTAGTGTAGGAGATAATGCGGCCGTCGAAACAATGCGTTTCTAATAACTACCTGTAAATAATGGGTTAATCACGAAAACGACTAACTCATTTATTTATGTATGGGTCCCGAGAGGAAGGTGGGGAGGGGGTAAAAATCACTTTGTATAGGGTTGTGTTTGACCACAATCTCACTATGGTAAGTGATGATGTGGCCGAAGGTGGTACACAAAGCCTAGAAAGAACTCGCTCTAAAGTGCAGCTGTCGGAACACATCAATAGGTGTTTGGCGACAGATTTTCAACTTGAGGTTAGTAACCAGCCAGGCCACCGTGTTATGGTTTCCTCACGATATTTTCCTTTACCGAAAGCTCAAGCTCATTGCAGGAATCGAACCCACGACCTTCGCTGCAGCGTCCGACGTCACAACCACTGAGCTTTCATCGCCTTAAATCTACAATTTTATTTACAAATTATGATTTTTAAGCACATTTTAATCTTATGTCTCCTTACATGGGGATAAGAGAGGTCAAAAATGATCAAAACCTAACGTATTTTTTTTCTTTTTTAAAGAATGAATACCGCCTAATTCGATTTCGATGGGCTATAAGTAAACACCACAATAAATCGGTGAGAGTAAACGTTTGACGTGAAGGTCATGAGTTCAAATCTTACAATGAACTTTACCGTTCAGCTTTATATTAGGCCAAAGTCTAAGATAAAACATAGGATATTTTTTATATAAGGAGAACAGTAGATTCCACAGGAACCCGGGTAAAACCGAGGATAGAAGCTTGTGCTAAATTCCAGTGATACCTCTCCAGTCGAGTGGCACAGTTTGTGAAATAGTTCGGTTTGTTGAAGTTACGTTCGATTGTGTATTTACAGGTGGAGTTACAGTGAGGGCGTGTTCATAAGCGGAGCGATCATGGATAGGTCCCGTCATAAATATATATAAGCAAAATTCAAAAGGAATGTCTCATAAAGTATTGATTGTATTATGGTATAATAATAATAGCCTTTATTTTAACAATCTATTTACATATTTACAATTAATGTAAAAAATACAAACTATGATATATAGAAAACATCCTCAAAGCCCTCGCTGCTGTCGATAGGCAAGGCTCCCTTATATAGCATGAATATAAAAGTAGGTAAATAAATATAAAGTTTTTTTTTTTTACTCAATTAATATATTAATTATTTGACACCGGTATCAAGATTGTCTTGCGTATTCGCAAAGGCCTCCCCTAGAGCTTGCCTCACTTTTCGGTTGTGGGTCATCCTTATCCAAGTAACACCAGCCATTTTCTAAATATTATGGTGTAATATAAAGTAGCAATCGTATAACTAAGTGTATATATATTAAAGAAAGCACGTGGATGTACTTGCCGGCCAAAATTTTCTGGTTTGGTTAGGAACATAATAAGAAACAGTAAATAAAATAAATAAAATGGTGTTGCATATTCATGTGTTCGAAGCTTTGTCTGAGGTTTCGTCTTTGTCCTTTATGGATAGGTCAGTAGACAAACACAAGTCCATTTCATATAAAAAAAAGAAACAGGCCTATGAACATTAGCAATGCCAAAAAGATGGCCAATGTGTTTCTGACATATACAAAGCCTAATTAACTTTTAACTAAAATTAAAGCCGACTTCAAAAAGGGTTTTCACTAAAAAGTATAAAATAATTATGTTAGAACTCGTTTTGAAGTCGGCAAAAGGGAAGCACGTGTTCCAGAATCTCAAATTCTTTTCTCATCAAGATTTGTCACTGATCGAGGATATGCATATCAATAATAAGTGTCGACAATACTGAATAAGATATTTCAATCGCGATATTCGTACTCCTTTTTGTTGAGGAAATCCGTCATAACTTCAAAGTCCATGATCAGATCACAATATTTTTTTTATGGGACCAAATGGCAACTATTCCGCATCAAACTAAAGAAGAATTACGTAAATCGGATCATAAATCTCAGCGTTATCGGTGTACATATATAAAAAAAAATACCAATCGAATTAAGAACCTCCTCCTTTTTGAAGTAGGTTAAAAAGCTACTAGCCCTCAAGTGTAACTGTTGGAGCACACCGGTTCACTATTACAAAGATGTCATATACATAACTACACTATATCTGTATATATTAAATGGCAAACTGACTGACTGTTGATATATCAACGCACAGTTCCAAACCGCTGGACCTAGAGACTTGAGATTTTGTACATAGATACCTTATACATTGTAGGCATCCACTAAGGAAGGATTTTTGGAAATTCAAATTAAGGAAAGCTAGTTCTATACATTTTGAATCTTTAAAAAATGTCCATGTTTAAAAAACCCGCTACAAGTGAAGCCGCACCTCATAGTCTGGTGGATCCTCTCTCAATGTGTTATTATTGCAAAAGATCTGAATATAAGATAGCGTAGTTTACAATAGCTGGTAAATTACTTCATTTCTATTAAAACATTTACTTTATTAAACATATCTATTACATAATTTAAGCTCATAATGTTAAAAATACATACATATTCCCCATTATTATGTAAGATATTTTAAAACAAGTCTAGTCACTGAGTGTAATTATCTATTTAAGTGTATTTAGAAGAAAAAAGTAAGTATATGTAGTATATCAGTTTGGGCCGTATAAGTGAACTATCAAAATAATGATCTTTTATCTAAACAAATATTATAAAGAGGAAAGATTTGTTTGTTTGTTACGATTTTACTCGACCGATTTTAAAAATTCTTTCACCGTTAAAAAGTTACATCTTCACCGAGTAACATAGGCTATATTTTATCCCGGGAACGCGGGTAAAACCGCGCGGAAAAGCTAGTTTAATATAAGTAGGTATCTAAATTAGAATAAAACAATACCAAATAATATAAAACCATGTTCTTACTAGTTATTAAATTGTTATGTAAAAATATTACGTCTGAGGATCATCAAAGGAGCCGGTATCAAATAGATAGCCCGGCCCCTCCCCCCAGTACCCCAACCCCCCAAACAAGATACCGAGGTAATTTGCTTAATTAGCGTGGATAAGCCAAAAACTAGGCATTGTTTGTTTTTACAAGGTTCTGCTAATTTTCAAGGCTTCAATGTAAATTTTAGACTTCGAAATATCGAAATATTATTTAATATTTTCCAGGTATTGTATATAATATTTAACTTCAGATTTTTACTTTGTATAGACTTGTTTGAACACAATCTCAACATGGTATGTGATGATGTGGCCGAAGGTGGTACCCACACAAAACCTAAAATAATATGATCCACTCCGACCGTTTTTAATCATGGCGACCACTTCGACTCCTAGTCCGTACGACGCTGAAAAGCCCGAAACTAGCTAATGTAACCGATCTTACTAGTAAACCCCCGCGGCCCCGTGCACACTGCCCTCACCAGATGTTTGGCGGCAGATTTTCATAGCCAGGGTACTACAAAGTACCCTACCACCATGCTATGGTTTCGTCACGATTCACCGAAAGCTCGACGCACGACACTACCAGTAAGCTATCATAGCCGTAAACCCTTAATGGCTGCACAATGGTCAAGGTGAACCAAACTATAATATTTGGGTGATTTCAGACCCTAAACGTTAAATAACTTGATAAAAAGATTATATTACTACGTAGTTTCAAGAGCGTGTGTAAAGGCATTCGGGTAACAAAGCGTTGTTCAGAATTGTGATAACTTTGAGGACAGACATCCAATTTTAATACAAATAATGGCATCATTCCACTAAAGTTGAACTGAAATGTATGACAATAAATAAATTATTTATTTTGACGCCACGTTATCACGCGCAACTATGCTTTACTATCTTTATTTACGGCCACTCCAGCGTGATAAATACCTTGAAAATGGTACACTAAAACGGTCACTGCGCAACTCTATTAGTAACAGCACAATTATACAAAACCGTCCTCGAAGAACCCTCTTTGTTACTGTGAAAACTGCATCAAAATCTGTACACTATTTCTCGACTTACAAGCTCACTTAGACTGACAGAGAAGTAGCGTTTGAATGCCTATGTAAGTAAAGAATACATCTAAAATTGAGGTAAAGGCGTTCTACAATAACATAATAGGTTGTAATAGGCACCAAGCAATTAATAAAGAATTCTAAGCAACTTAAGAGTGTCTATAGGGACCAACATGGCGCAAAATAAGGTATACCAGCATTAATTACTAAATGAAAATGACTACAGTCGAGCTCTTTGCATAATTGAAGATCATTCCGGTAACGATACCGCTAGCTCTTGAAACCATTTTATCTGTCAAAGGGGTTGTCTAAGGTAAATGTCAAAAAGGGAAAAGGATACCAGATACCAGAGTCTATGTAACTCTTATAGTCGGCTAACGGACACGTTTAGACAGGGCAATCGTGCGGGGCTTGTGGGTTGAGAGAGGGGCGGTAGCGAGCCCAGCGCATTTCGCGTGACTTCAAACGCGATAGACCACTATGTATGTAATTACGCTGTGGTTTTATTAAGAAAAATAAGATTTTTTATTTGTTTGTAAATCCGGCCACACTTGGCTGTTTAACATTGCGAAACGATTTAAATTCGCCGTTCCCGTGGGAACTTAGGGATGAAAAGCAGCAAAAAGGTTAAAAAAAATATATATATATCTATATATATGATAAGAGATTGAAGCACTTTAATATGATATCGTTGGCTAAACGTAGCGAGATACAGAACTTAATGTTTGCTTTCAATTTACTGAGAAATTACATTAAGTGTCCCGAAATTCTGAGCAATATCAAACTAAAGGTACCTTATAGGTATCCTCGAAACCGGGTCAAGCCTTTTGCTCTTCCGTTTCGTAGAACTGTTCTTGGTGCAAACTCGCCTGTTCCGAGACTATGCAAACTATATAATGAGTGCAGTGGCTCCATAGACATAGATATATTTAATTCTTCTTTGAATAATTTTCGGAAAAATATTATCCAAATTTTGTGATCTGTATTCTTTTTCTTATTTCTAAATTAAAATTTGTTATAGTATAGTTAGCTCCTAGTTTTTAGTTGCATTTCCTACACACTAGTAGTGTGTAGGAAATAGTAATAAGTAGTAAGTAGGTTAGGTATGTAGGTAAAATACAAACATGTTGTGTTTGCTTTATTTAGTTTTAATTTTGTGTATTAGATTACCTATTGTAGCTTGTAATGTACTGTTGCTAGCAAACCTTAATAAATAAATAAAAGTATATAAAAGCACTATATATACTTAGCATATATTATATAGAAATGCAACGTTAATTAAAAATTTAATTTTAATCCACTTACTACTTTTTGAGTTATACAGGTACAAACATACGAAAGCTCAATTTTTATAATATATAGCTGTCGCCCGCGGTTTCACCCGCGTAGCAGTATAAAAAATAGTTTACGACCGATTCTCAGACCTACCAATTACTTATACACAAACAATTTCATAAGAATCGGTCAAGCCGTTTCGGAGGAGATAGCAGACAAACACTGACACGAGAATTTTATATAAGGTCCTAATAAATTAAGTACGGTCCTTTTGAGGGATGATAGTATAGGTCATAAGTATTCCGAAAATGATAAAATAAAAATATTCAAAAAAAAAACCTGAAATTGTACTTTATAATTAAAAGTATCAAATAAATAAAATAAAAGTACGTACCTAATGTATTTTTAAATGCTTTTTTTTTATTTTATAATAATAACTTTTACGCCTGATTATGTTGTTAATGGTTTTAATTAATGCTTAGTAGTGATGAAGTACAATTTCAGGTTTTTTTTTTGATTAAAATTACGACCGAATATTTTTATTTTATCATTTTTGGAATTCTTATGACCTATACTATCATCCCTCAAAAGGACCTTACTTCATTTATTAGGACCTTATATATGTATTAGAAGATTAGATATAAAAGTCGGTTAATGTACTTGGTTCAGAATAATTCTAATCTCAGATACATCAAGTGAATAAAAATTAAATGGTTACATCAATTTATTTAATTTAATAGCATGTTACCTTCCGCCCCACGGTTTCATCCGCGTTCTCGTTAAATGCGGAACGAGTACATTATTGCGGGTGATCTCTAGTTACAAATGAAAAGGTAAAAAAGAAAACAAAACAAGTATTTAAGGTTCCTGAGTTGGGGCAGCTGAACTGTTATTTATGTGTCTAGACAGGTTGGTTTATAAATAGAAAGGATACGCTTAAATTTACCAATATGTCTTACTAGTATTAAGATACTACCCTATTTATCCTACTATATACAACATAAAATTATAAATGTGTATTATATGGATGTTTGCGACTCAATCACGCATAAATAGTTGAATGGATTTGGATAAAACTTAACACATAGATAGATCATACCTTGGAATCAAATATAGGGTACTTTTATCCCGAGAAAACATAAGATCCTTCGGGAACGCGGGTGGAACCGCGGAGCGAAAGCTTATAAATGCATTCTTTTTTAAAAATGATTAAACTCCATCACGACAAAAAATGGCGGATTAATTGAAAAACTTTACCTTAGTATAAATAAATCTTGGTGATAATTTTTTGTTCATGCCATTCGCGGTAGAAACCTTGGGTCCGTGGGGGTTCGAGGCTCGCCGATTTGCTCGGATTTTATCACCCAAGCTCATCGAGGCTTCGGGAGACCGACGGGCTGGCAGCTTTTTCCGCCAACGCATAAGCTTGGCCATCCAAAAAGGGAACGCTGCCAGCCTGTTGGGAACCTTGCCTATCGACAGCAGCGAGGGCTTTGAGGATGTTTTCTATATATCATAGTTTGTATTTTATACATTGATTGTAAATACTTGTTGTAAATAAAAGGTTTAATGTTTACCAATATAATAAGGGAGAATCTAATGTCAGTCAGATTTGAAAAAATATTTTTCCATTTGATTGCTAATTCTGGAGGAAGGTTATAGGCTACTTTTTATCCCGGGAATGCGGGTGAAACCGCGGGGAACAGCTAGTATTAGTATAAATTATGTGCGTATTTTTGCTAGAAGGCTTTCCATTCATTATACGAGCGAATAAAGTCACGAGGAAAACCTACAAGCCATACATATAGCGTAAAATCCCACCAAATACCTATACAAACGAAGATAGGTCTCGAATATCTACGGCAGACAGACAGACAGACATGACAGATGTATTATTAAGTCTAGGATAACAGTAGGACGATATGATAAACGGCATTAGGTTACTTGACTAACTTACTCCTTTGTTATTCCGTATGTAACAATGTTATTGGAACATAAGCCTACCTCTGGCCGTATTAAGACAGTAAATTGAATGACTCAACTTAGAACTCGTATGATTTCATGGACTATTTTAAACTATCTTTCGCCCCGCGGTTTCCCGGTATAAACATTTCACCTATAACCAAAAAAAGTAGCCTAAGTTAGTCATCATAACATCAGCTATCTCCCAGTGAAAGTCCTGTCAAAATCGATCCAACCGTTTCGGAGATTAGCTAGAATAAACAGACAGACATATACTACTGGTAGAATATGCAGAACTCATTCATAAATTATTCCAAATTGTGATTGAGTAACAAACATCCATACCAACATTCGCATGTATAATATCTATAAATTTAATTCCGTTCCGTTTAGAAGGAAAAGAATTACAAATACACGCACACCGGAATTTTATATGTAAAGATGTATAATCATGTCAAAATCAAAAGTAAAGCTTACATAATTATTTGACTCTAAAACATAAGAGAAGTCTGGTTATATGCAACTACATACTGAATACGTTTTTCGTTTCTCTTGTAATTTAATTAAAAGTGAAAAAAAGAGAAGTGTTACAAAAAAGGACATTGGAACGTACAAGTTAATTAGTTAGGGGGGTGGCTGGGGTGAGGGAGGCTCGTTACGAGCTGAGAATCTGTAATTTTTGTGATTGGAAAAAATAATGTTGGGTACGTAAAGATGTCAGACAATAATAAGTATTTCGCAAAAATTACTGTTTCTTTCGGGTAAATTTTAAAGGTAACGTGTATTGTAATTTTCATCACCATATAATGTCTAAATTACATCATCTTTTAAACATACGTATTATGCAACAAGCACTAACTTCTGTCCGCAGATTTACCCACGTTTCTGAAATATCTAATGTTTTACTCGGATTAAAAGTATTATATATTTTACTCATATATACTATACTAATTCAAAAGCCGAAGAGTTTATTTGTTTGGTTGAACGCGCTAATCTCAGGAACAACAGAATAGCCCATGTATATTAAATCAGTGTATCGTAATGGATGTCCACAGTGTTTATGAAGTGATATAAGGCCAAGATGGCCTGGGGGCCGATGGTAATGTCCCCCGAAGCCGACAGCCACGCGCGCAAGATTAATGCCTCTCTCTGTACTTCATTAGTAGACTCCTTTACAGCAGTAAATAGCCTTCAACCATACATCGTGTGTTACTGGGTTATAAATGGCTCGGGGACTGTTAGGTAGGTTTCTAGGGATGTTAGGTACATTTAGATTATTTCCAAAAAACTTTGATTAAGTATGTAGAAGTTATTTCTAAATTTGAATTTGTGTGAAGTTAAACGGTAGATTTATAATGTACTCTCCCGCGGTTTCATCCGCGTTCCCGAGAAAAATAGTAGCCAATGTCCTTCTCCATACTATATCTACGTATTATGTACTATCTACGTACCAAATTTCATCGCGATCGGTACAGTTGTTTAGGCGTGAAAAGGTAACAGAGTTAGTTTCGAATTTATAATATCAAATAATATAAATAAGTATGTCGGTGTTTTATAGTAGTTTCAGTCAGTGTAGCAAACAGCTCGCGCATGCTTGAGCATTTTAAGAAATAATCGTCTCTATCCCGTACACATAGAGTTGGAAATATTATGCAAAAACAATAATTAAGTTACAAAATATCAGCGTTATTTATCCGTCGGAACCGACCCTTAATTAATATTTTGTATCTTCAGACGTTTCTTCATCAATCAAAAATGTATGATCAGTATGTGTAGCACTGCGCTGATGAAAGCGTAGTATTCATAGATATTTTACTTAAAAAAAAATACAACCAAATTGAGAACCTCCACCTTTTCTTTTAAGTTGATTAAAAACGTACCTCTAGGTAAAATATGAAAGTGTCCAATAGGTTAAATGACTTAAAAGTCTTGAGTGATGTAAGACTTAAGCAAGCTTTTATAGCTATAAAATCCCAACTTCATTAAACCAGACTTAAGATGACGCTTGAGTGGTATATGGATGGATCTTTTATTATCAAATTCCGATGAAGAACTTATGTTATTCATAATGTGTGATTTGTTCCAATTTAAAATACAGTAGTAGTATTTACAATCCCCAATTTCAAAAAAAGTTTGGTAAAGTTTGGGTCCAGTTTATTTTGACGTTTACAATAAAATGTCGATTTGTTAAAAAACGCCAACCAATAAAACGTTATATTAATAAATAACAACACTAAAAGGAAACAAATCCAAATAATCGCCCAGCCCAATCAGTCATGTTCAGTACAAAAACTATAAAATGAACCGTTTTCAATTACATGCAATTTATAAAACTGCAGCCGCGCCGGCGCCGCCGCCGGCTTCACGTGGATACATGAATAATTGATGTGCAGCAATCGTGGACGGGTTTTAAATCTGTTTTATTGACTTCCATACCCTCATATGTACCTCTACATGCTGCATCTCGCATTTTATTGAGTTTTTTTTTATAAATTTTATGTTGTTTTAATGTCTGAAATGATTTTAGTTAGAGCGAGCAATAAAATAAATCTCTATAGGGAAATTGTAAGAAGAGTCTGTCAGTCAATCAAGTGCTACAGGCAATTGTAATGTCAAATTTAGTAAATGATCTGAAATAAGAAAAACAGTAATTCCATACAAAATTTAAATACCTACTCAACCAAAATATGTGGAATAACAGTTTTTTTGCACTTCAGGAACTGGTCACATAATAAAAAATATTTTTATTAATAAGTAGGTACTTTCAACTCTGAAAGATAAGCTGAACAATTAAAATATATATATATATATATATATATCGTCGTAACAAAAAAACTTAAGTTAACTTGGGAATGGATTGCAAGTCAAGTTTTTTAAATAAACATGACCTTCATTAAAAACCAATAAGGCCTCTTTTAACTATACCATATGTACTATACTTCACAAAAAAAGGAAATAATGAAACTGGCACCTGTATAAAGAACCCTTGAAATTCACTTATCAGTGATAAAGCTGGTTAAAATGATTGAACGCTGAGGCGGGTGAGGGCGAATTAACATCCAAAATATATTTTCAATTCGTGAAAAGAGCAGCGGTGGGTAGGCTGCCGTCATGATGCGAGATCTAGCGGGAGAGTAAGCGTAGGCGAGAGCGGGGTAAGTAAATTGAGTGTCATGATATAATTTCATCATGGTAAGTAATGACTTGGCCGAATGCTTAATGCTTAAGTACATAAAGCTGAGAAGGGAACTGGTACTCACGTGCTACCGGAGCACAGTGATAGTTGATAGGTTGGGTACCACAAAAATACCCTACCACCTGTTTTTTTATCGAAGTTTTCATTTACCACAAGCTTATGGTCATTATAGGGTCCAAGCTTAACCTAACCGGCATTCGACGGTGTTACAACTAAGCAATCATTACCCTATCACAATTATTTTGAAAACGACTTGGTACTGACTACTTTCCCAGTGCAAAATCATCTTTAAATTCTGTATCGTATTTTCCTTCCTTCCTTTACAGCCTAGGGATGTTCACAAATGGGCAAATACTCCACCACGCGTGCCCACTGCGTATTGTTGGAGGTAGGGTAGTGGTCAACCTACTGTTGTATCATATTTTTATCCTATAGAAACAAATACGATTCCTGTCGTCCGGTTAATCATAGGTAGTTTGTCGCTACCGCGTCCGCTCCGCTCGAGTAGCGACCCCAGCTTCGTATTAGGCCTGAATCCCGCAATGTCACGGAAGGTTCACTTCAACTCAGCTTCCATATTCATGGAGACGTTTATTTGGATTATATTCACAAGGCTCTTTTCCGTACACATTATACTTACACGAAAATAAAATATATTTCGTGAGTCATTTTTCGATTTCATGTTGCTTTCTTACCTGTAACAAGAGAGAAATACATTGTTAGAAACCTTTTAAGTAAATCTGTATTTGCAAATGGCTGACGAATAACAAGTAAAAAACTTTTTTGTTGGAATAACATTCTAATGCCGAATATTATTTGAGTTCCTATTCGAAGAATTCGCTTGTCACCAAAATATGAATTAGCCAATCGATCATGAAAATATACCTTGCAAAGTTTACCTCCTCAGCTGAAGACTGACTTTCAAACCGGTGGTAGATTCAGAACCTTTGTAAGTGCCCTCTCTACCTAAGGAGGCGAAGATAATGATGTATTCAAGGCTTGACCATGATAACTTAAAACTTATAAAATAACTAATAAATAAATGCGCGTGAGTAAGGTCGCCAGAGCTCATCGGGGAGGGGGGAAGGATCGGCAACGGGCGAATGACACCTCTGGTGTTGCAAGCGTTCATAGGCTACGGTAACCGCTTACCATCAAGTGGGCCGTATGAATGTTGTATAAGAAAATAATTATGACATGAACTCCATAAATACGATAAGAAACGCTTTGGTACAATTGAAAAATCTAACTTACGTTTCGAAAAGATTATATCTGGAGGTACGTGTACCTGAATAACTACTTACTTTATTATAAAATGCAATAACATAACGATAGTTGATTTTAAAAATTGAACTATATCGTTAAAAACCCTTGGAAAATGTCTTGAGAATTATTTTTATCGCAAATTGAATTCCCCTGTCATGGCCGGACGTGCCCGACCGCCATCAGACAATTCTATTGGTTTTTTTTTTCAATCTTTATTTTCACATTGGAACTATGTGTCTATGTCAAATGGTTCTATTTACCAGTTCTAGTGTTTGAAAAAGAAGAATTTAACCTTTACATGTTTTTGTGCTCTTTTGAGTTCAGTGAGATGAATTAAGGCGACACCTTGAAGATTTTGGTTGCAAGGATTCCGATTTTTCTCAACAATGACTGAAGCGAACGAACTGAAATTTATTGTAAGAATTCAACATGTCTTTGACTTTATTTTGTACGTTGCATAACACGATTGGTTAACTTTTATAACACAACATAATTAATCAAAAAGACCTCTTTAAAATAAAAGATTCCAATTTTACCGGCATTTAGGATCGATTTGAGGTTCCAAAATTTCTACATATATTAATTGAAACTGATACTATAAATTGTACTTAGGTTTTATGAAATATATTTGTTGTTTTTAAATTAAACAATAAAAATCATTTTGTCGCATACGCCCGTTCCGTTTACGCGGGTTTTCTATGAGAGGTCGCTATAGTAGGGAGCGGGAGGCAGCACGTTTTTAAGCTTAACGCGGCGTCACCTTAATGAGTGGTTTTACCCTCTTTATGTTTCTTTTTTAAAGTCACCCTATAAGACAGCAGAACCACGGAGCAATAAATCGCTGACAATATTCTATAGAACAAAAAGATTTCGCCTCTAAGCATCTTTTACAGCGCAAGACAATTAATTGTAATCATGACAATGAAGGAACACACGTCTACACGTCTTATACAAAATGGGACCAATCAAGTCGATCCAATTTGTACCGGAAGACGCGAGACTGGGGAATTGGATGGGATGCATGCACTACCGTAAGAGAATGAAGACTGACAGGTGGGAGACTGTGTGTAGGGTGATGTGTTTACCATTAAGGGTTTATGACAGCGTTGTGTTTGTAGGAAAGTATGGTGGCAGCTTAGCGCTAATTTATTATTAAAGAACTTGACAAAAGATTTTAGATTAGAACTGGAAGATACGTCTTAAACAATATGAAGTACTTGTTAAATGTTGCCCAATTTGTAAGTGACAAGATAAGTATAATGACGACGGGAATTGAAACAGCATTGATACCCCCAAGAAACTATACTCGAAGCTTGAGTTGAGAAAATCTAACTATTACAGGAAGTTAAGATACCTTATATGAAATCTGTCCGTATGTATGTAACGCTAACTAAAGGTAAGTACCTAAATTCCTTGCCCTGATCATAATTAAAGTTTGTTTGTTAGTTTGGATGTAGAAGGTAATCACCGAAACTGCTGATCCGATTTGAAACATTATTTTACGTTAGATAGCCCGATTATTGAGGTAGGCAACATTTTATCCGGGAATTCGGTGGAAACAGCAAGATTGCAATAATAAAACCGCAACATTAAACTAAATAATAAACAAAGCAGCACAACCCCTTTAATTAAGCCCAGTATCCGGTTTTGACTGGTTCCGACTGGCTCGAACCAGTGGAACGCCATTTTGTTTTGTGACGTCTGCTGTTCTTATTTATTAACTATGCTTGCACATTTTTCCTCTAGTTGTTAAAGTAAATCATCAATTGTTATGAAATGACAACTGTGTTTCGAAAATATTTAATTTAGATAACCTTACATTATGATTATTGTGAGAATAATTTGTAATTAAAATAATATGTTTTAATCCAGAACATATTCTATATGAGTCAACTAGTTCCGCCCCGCGGTTTCACCCGCGTTCCCGAGGGATCTTGTGTTTTCCTGGGATAAAAAGTAGCCTATAGCCTTCCTCGATAAATGGGCTATCCAACACGACATCAGCGCGTTCAAACAAACAAACTCTTCAGCTTCATAATATTAGTATAGATTTTCATCCAAATCCATTCAGAAGATACGGAGCTTAATATACACACATACACACACAAGACATTCGCATTTATAATGTTAATAAGATGTACGGTCGACATACACAATATTTCATTATTTTCTCACAAACTGAGACATATTTTGATACACTTATAACTTGAACGCAAGTTTTCTCTCTGAAGTTCATTTAGGAAGTTATGTTTTGAAATATATGGACATATTGCGAGTAACTTAATTAAAGACAGATTTTTAATCTCTTCCAAAAAACCCCGTTGCTTCAAAATAGATAATTTTATATGCTAAAAGGTAGGTACATAAAGAGATTTTCAACATATTGAAAACATCTATAAATAACTAAAAGGGTATTTTGTCAGAATACAGAATTTCACGCTTCAAACCCAACTAAAGGTAAGTACAAAAATAAATAGAATCACACATAATGTATTTAGGAGAATGGCCAGCGAGGTATAAGCAATAAATACAGACAGCCCATTCTCTGTTCAGCGAGCGAGGACTAAAATAAAAGTACCCTCGGAAAGGCGACGTGTTTTATTGAAATTGATGGATCGCCCATTCTCCTTTATGTATACCTACAAGTAGGTACTGAAGCATCTTTCTTTGTTACTAGTTTTCATCTATCCACACAAGAATTGCGTACTATTACATTAACCGAGTCATACAGTGATTTTAATTCATTACTAGGGGTGGAAGTTGGTAGAGTTCCCTGCTATTGATTTAATTATTTTTCGCTATTTCGCAAGTTCCCATATAGGGTAGCCAGGCTTTAGTCAGTTAGGCTTTTTGACGGTTTGTCCGATCAAAATATCAGGAGCCTCTTTTTGATAAGTGTAGCCAGCTAAAATGGGAATGAAAACGAACCCATAGTCGGTATCCCGTCGGTATTTTTCAACGTCTAGCAAATTTTATGTTCTCTTTGGAAAGTTCGCCAGAATGTCCCGCCCGGCTCTACTATTCAAACGTCCGGCTTTTTGGATGGTAATGTCCGGCTCAACCCAAAATTAGTAATCATCCCAAGACCCACAGTATTTTTTTTTATATAAATGAGCATTTTCACACCTGCTTTAGTACCTTTTGTTATATGCGAAGGAAACATTTTTATAAAAATAATTACCTACATATAAACGTAAAAATTACTTGGTCTTCAGGTTACTTTCTTGATTTGTTTTGTTTCAGCGAGTTTTCTTTATAGTTAAGTAGTATCTATAAACATTTACTAAATTTAGTTAAGTTGTCATAATATTGTTGTCTTTAGGTTAATTTGTTTTTGATAATATTTCGAGTTAGTGTGAATGATTTGTTTTAATATTTTTTCGTTGTAATATTTTATTCTTAGTAATCTTAATGTTTTACTGGCACCGACTTCAAAATTATGTAGAAAGGAAATTATTTTATGCTTTTCAGTTTTTGAAGTCGGTTTTTTTTTATTTATAAATTATTTTTAATTAACACTTTTAAGTTACGAATATGGGTAGAGCTAGTAAGGCAGTATTTCGAATGCGGAAATGACGGCTAGATGAAACGGAATAAAACATAACCAGATATATTGAAAAAATATAAATGAAGGTCCGTAAGAGTTGGGCCGTCACGGTGCACAATTTACAGGGCACTACACTTGATGAAGCTATTATAGATCTTGGAAATAAAAAAAAACCCTAAAGGCCTAAACCCTAAATGTGTATGTATTTAGCTGGCAGTCGTGTAAAAACCTATGAAGGAATAGCACTGTCTAATTTAGAATCAAATAAATTATTGGGTAGTAGTAATTATTGACACAGACTCTTTCGTCAAAAAGCATTGCCAGAAATGATACTCTTTATGATGTTCGCCATTAAATTTTGCCATGAGATAATAATATCCATTACTGAATTTACACCTACGAGCTGTTTGTCATTAAGGAGTTCCGTTGTATGCATTCCTAGTTCAAGTCCAGTCCAGTCCAACACGTCCTTGATCATAGTTAGGTACCTCCTCGTAATGGAATTGTCATAAACCTAACTTTACCTCAATCACTACACAATTCCTATCTAGTATATCTTCGGAGCCTACTGTCCAATACCAATGAAATTTAAATGGAAACATTTTGACGCATTACTAAATTCAATGCAAAAGAATTTATTAAAATCGGTTCGTAAACAAAGAAGTTATACCCAGAAATAGGTAGGATCATTGAGAAGTTTCGGTGGTCGTCTATGGTCATCTTCATCAGTTTCACACCACCAAATGATACTTTCTGAATGCAAATGCTTGATTTGTTACCAAAAATACAAAATCGCTTTGTATATGCCTATAATATTTGAGGAGTTCCCTCAATTCCTCAGGATTCCATCGTCAGAACTGAATTTTGGTAAAAATGGGACCAATCTGGAGGTAGGTATACCCTTTCAAATAAAAAAATAATTTTTCAAATCGGATCATAAATGACGGAATAGTGAGTGAACATCCATAAAAAAAAATACAACCGAATTGAGAACCTCCTCCTTTTTTTTTAAAGTTGGTTAAAAATAATGTAAAGTAAACTTTAATCTTCAGAAAAACGCGGAGTAGAAACATAAATTCCATAAGCTTTTGTTGCAAAGGTTTTATTTTGTTTCCAAAGTTAAAAAGGCAGCTATTAAGAGAGCTAATAATATAAATAAACTAGCTTACCGCTTATTTTTCCCCTAAGGGATGGAATTTTCAAAAATCCTTTCTTAGCGGATACCTACATCATAATAGCTATCTGTATGTCAAATTTTAGCCTGAACCGTCCAGTGGTTTGAGCTGTGCGTTGATAGATCAAAAATAAATCAAGGACTAATCTCTACTTAACAAGGATTCATTGAACTTTTCCTCAGCGAGGGTAACTTAAGTTGGAATTAAAACTAAAAGCGTTCATATCTACTCACATTACTCGAAACTTTTCAGATGATTTGCTGGAAGCTTTGTACTTGTTGGATTTCTCAACTCTCACCTAACTTCATATTGAATTCCTTATTTCTCGTTAACTTAAGGAACGGTTGAGGTTTATTTATAAACGTCTGTCTATCTATCTATCTATCAATATATAAAATAAAATGGAATTAGATAAAGAAACTTTGAAGATTGCTAAAATTTTGTAAAAGTGGTTAATTCTTCATTAAAAATAAACTTTTGATCGTCCAAATAATACGTATGTTGAAGTAGTAGGTAGAACATGAAGTTAATGAATAACAGCATCAGTAATTTGATTACAAACACAAAATCACTGAAATAAAATTGATAATTTAACCAACATTCTATCTGTTCTGTGCTTCAGTTAGTACTCTGAGATCATAAATTTAAATATCCTAGATAATTTTTCACACACGACCATCTGCTTCCAACTAAGCAGAACTTGCACTAAGAAAACAGATAACTACATATACTACTTATATCAAGAATCAAGAATCAGAATTAAGGGAGAGCATAGCCATATATCGCTCAAAGAGCAGCTCGAGTGGAGAAGTACCTCCACCTTACAGAATACCGCAGCCAAATAACTTATAGTTGTGTTCCTACTCGTGAGTAAGGTCGCCAGAGCTCATGGGGGGAAGGGTCGGCCACGCGTGAGTGATACCCCTAAGGTTGGAAGCGTTCATAGGCTACGGTAACCGCTTACCATCAGGCGGGCCGTATGCTTGTTTGACGACTATGTTGTATAAAAAAAGATCATACCCAAAATCAGAACACATAATCATCATCAAATTCACTTCAATATAGACCACGTTTGATGTTACTCATCTATACATTGTACAGATGTACTATACATCGCTCAGAATTTTCCCGCTAGATATGAAACAAGTGCCCACGGATATAACATTATTCCCGGATACGCCTGAGGGGAACATATCATTCAAAGAGGAAAGTTTCTATGTGTGAGTGGGTTTCCTGTCCTATATGTCTGTACGTACATTAAATATTAATTTATATGATTAAAATGTACGTAGGTATCGTTGGAGGAAAATTGAAGGCCATGGTAGCTCAGTGGTATATATAGTGGTGGCGAAGGTCGTGGGGTTCGTATCCTGCAATGAGCTTGAGATTTCAGTGAAGGAAAATATCGCGAGGAAGCCATAGCGCCCTACTCAATATTCAAAAGCATTGTAATGCATACATAGTAAGGTTATAATTATAATCTTTATAAATAAAAAATCTGCTTTTTTATGTGTCCACAAAACTCAAATATATATTTTTTTTACACAAACTTGCATTTCCTAAATTTCCACGGGAACGGGAAATTCATTCGCGAGGTTATGATTGGGTCGGGTTTAGTGTTATTGTAAATGCGAAAGTGCGATTGTTTATTTGTTATCTCTTGACACCTCAATGGAACAACTGATCTTGATGAAATTTGGCACATTAATAGATCGTAGGTACTTTAGAATAAAACGTAGGATAGTTTTTATCACGAAAAACCATAAAACCCCACAGGAACGCGGGTAAAACTGCGGGGCGGAAAGTACCTATATAATATTTACATCATAAATGAAGTTGTGTGAGAAGCATGGTTTTATTGGTTGCCTATTTTCTCAGTTTGCTTTATTTTTTTAAATCTCAATAACGGTGGTAGTGTATTTGAATTTAAATGCAGAATTACTTATTTTTTTTAAATATACGAATGTACTTTTGCTTCACTGCTTTCTTTTCTAAGTTATATAGCAGTTCACGTCCCATATCACACGAGAGCGCAACTGCAGGCAACAACTACTTTAACATATTTTCAGTAAACTTTCCAACGTCATCACAATATACATACTTCAGGAGTTGTATATAAATCCCGCGAGCTCGCATCAAACTTTCATAGCCAATAACGTATCGCAACGTGGCGGGTGCCCGGGATTCCATATCCCCGGGACACAATAACTGCCGGATTATTGGGTGTATATCAGTGTGGGAGAGGTCGCTTATGTCATCGCTCACGGGTAATGGCAGCCTTCAGATTGGCAGGTTGGCAACACCTTTGATTTTATACATTTTTTGCGCAATTTTGATTTTTTTTTTATTGGTTTTCGAATAAAGGCATTGATATACCAATTAATAGTCACATGTAATATAATTATTTATTTGATATTGATTTTATATTTTCAGATATCTTTTAGTATGCATGCTTGCCACTTCATAAAAAAAAGCTCAATCTCGATACTATTTATCCCAGGAAATAAATAAATGGGGCGGAATTTAGTATATTTATAAACATTGTCCCTCAAATTGTCATATATATTGTTTAAAAAAAATAAAAGGAACGAGTATTTCAATTATGTTCCATAATGAAACTGGAGCCGTCCCCAATGTCGACATATTGGTGCCATTAACTATCTGCTACAAAAGCTTCGATACCAACTTGAAATTCCTTAAAGCAATTTGTTTCCGCGCTATTACTCCGGGAACTCTTGCCCGGGGTCCGGAACTACGACCTGCCCGGTGACGTCACATCCGAGGTACACGGATATAAAGGTAACCGTGCACTAGTTGGGATAAGAATCAAAAATCTTACCTTGCCCATTATTCCCATGATTAGGTTTACAAATTTTATTTAAATCTTGTAGTATAGTTGTACAAAACTGAAAATATGTTGGGTTAGGAATAATAATATTATACTTATATCAACTATATCAGCATTTTCAAGAAGGTTGCTTTTTTAATGTTTGAAAGCTGACAAGCAGTCATACGGTCCGATGGTAAGTGGCCACCGTTGCCTATGGACATAACCAATACCAAGATAGCCAATGATTCCGACTCTTACAAAGCCTGGCTGGCTCTCAAGTGCAACGGAACACACTCTTATCTTCAGTAGAAAGTTGTTCAAAAGGTTTTGATTTAAGTATTCGGTATGTATTTCAATATCTATGTAAGGACTTATAAGGCAGTCGTGTTGTAACCGTATGTCATTTATTAGTCGGTGATCACTTATTCAATTAAGTATTTAGATCACCCGAGTGTTTCCATGGCAACCATCAGATTAAAAATATAACGTTATATTAATCATTGCACTCAATATTGATTCTTATTTTAATTTTTTTATTCCACCAGATGGAACGTTACCTTAAAACCGCTGTAGGAATATAATTTTGAACGGATTTATTGAAATGGAATAGAAGGGTATAATGTCTTGTGTGTTTAAGGGATGTGTTTTGATAAGGGATGTAAAATGGGATCTATTTTGCGGAAATACATTTGTATGTGAACCCTAGGGAGTTACAGAAGCTTTATACATAAATGTATAAATTGTAGCTATGTATTACATTTATGTAGTTTAACACCAAACATTTGGACTTTGATCCCATGTTTATAGATGGAAGTTAATAAGTTGTAAGTAGAGATTTTACTATTTTTGCCTGTGTTTGACCACAACCTCACCATGGTAAGTGTTGATGTGGCCGAAGGTGGTAAGCACAAAGATCCTATGTCATATAAGAGAAACTATGTTTGAAATAATAATATATGGTTACTAGCTCCCGCCCCGCGGTTTCTCCCGCGTCCTCGAGGGATCTTATGTTTTCCCGGGATAAAAAGTAGCCTATAGCCTTCCTCGACAAATGGGCTATCCAACACTAAAATATTTTTTCAATTCTAACCAGTAGTTCCTGAGATTAGCGCGTTCAAACCAACAAACAAACTCTTCAGCTTTATATTATTAGTATAGATATATAATAAATTATAATAATTTATGGTTATTATGACCACGTCCATCAGTTATCAGAAATCTCTCGCCCACCTCAGGACCTCCAATTAATAGCTTGTTTTATCCCCTCGATAACCAAGACATTTATTTTACCTTCCGCAAAATATGATGATATTATTTTAGCCATTAGTCCACTCCATTATAGCTTTTTCTCCTTCTTCTTTACAGACAAAGAAACGTTTTAAGGAATTCATAAAAGCACATTATCAAAGTCCGTGTTGAAATTTTATATTTTTGTGTGTACCACTCGACGCGCGGTTTTGTAGGAAATGTTCCATGTAATAAATTTTCACGAGTTTTCATGAATAATGGAAAGGGCGGTAGGGTGACTACGAGTTAGGGTAGAATGGGGACATCAAAAATGATACATTTTCCTTCACCCCTTTTATAAATTCTTTAATTAAACCTTTTTAGTGTGAAATATGTGAATCATCAATTATTGCAGGTATTTTAATAGGTAGAAATGAAAATATCTGCCATCTTCAATTAGAATAATATTTAACGTTTTGGTGGCTGTTATTAAAAAAAAAACGCTATATCTAACCGGTTTCTAAATGAAACTGATTGCAACTAAGTTATTAAAGTCGTAAAGGAATTTTATTTTATAAAAAAAACTGTCCTCGAAAAATACAAAAGTATTTGTATAATACGAATTAGTCGCAAAGTTAAAGAAAAACACAAAAGGGACGACGTCGGCCCGGGCCGAGTGTCGTTCGGTCTATTACTCTCTTATTATTATATATCTTGGAATCAAAATTGTTTCCTTTTAACGTTGATTTGATGTTAGTTCAGTTGTTCTGTGGGTCTTAGACGGAGGGACTCTGCATTTTAACTCAACATTTTATTGAATTGAATATTTTCAAAAGAATATCTAACTTTTAGGAGTTACATAGACCCTTTGTTCAACTAATAGGCCTGTTTTGACAAGAGATTTATCTCTTTTTAACACATGGATGCATAAGAGCTGACAAAACGGTCCTTTTCGGTTGTAAAGACTTTAGTGGATATTCCTAAAAAAATATATATATTAAAAAAAAAAATGTAACGACATCTATTACACAAAAAAGTTCTTTCACCCGTGGATAGATGGCGCTACAAGATTCTACATCGTGCTATCAAAGTTCCCTGAGCACTCGTCATATATATACAACTTTCCAACATTAACAATTGGACCGCGGTCCCCACACATGATGACCCAGCGGCGGAAGATCATCCCTTCTCAATGCAGGAGTCTACCACTTAGCTCCTCCGTAGTTTTAATATATAAAATACATTAGATATCTAAAATCCTAATGTGCCTCTTATCTGTTTCTCCGCTTACTTCTTCTAAGCCACGTAACGGATTTTATACGGTATTCACTAATAGAAAGAACGATAAACGAGGAAGGTTTGTGTATATAAATTGCACCCGTGCAAAGCCGGGGCGGGTTGCTAGTAATGTTTAAAATAATTGATGTGTAATCCTGATACAAAATAAACGTGGATTTTATTCTTGCGTAGTTTTGTTTTTACCACGTTGTCGGCAAACAAGCATACGGCCCAACTGATGGTAAGCGGTTACCGTAGCCTATGAACGCTTGCAACACCAGGTGTATCACTCGCGCGTTGCCGACCTTTCCCCCCTCCCCGATGAGCTCTGGCGACCTCACTCACGCGCAGGAACACAACTATAAGTTATTTGGCTGCGGTATTCCGTAAGGTGGAGGTACTTCCCCAGTCGAGCTGCTCTTTGAGCGATATATCCCTATGCTCTACCTCTCTAACTTTCTAATTACTTAAGTAAATAACTACTGACATAGCTAAAACATAAGCAAAATGGTTCTTTATAAGATAACAAAACCCCCAACAACCGGCGCGCCGACATTTATAGTACGTACTTACAGGGCTGGTTGTTAGTTTGTTTTCTCTAAATATTGACAAATAAGTCGTACAATTTGTCTGTGGGAGTGAGCAGAGACCTAAATAAACAAATTGGTATTACTAAGTAAATAGATACACACGAATTAAGTTATTTAAAATTTGGCACCTCTTTTCATGATGTTTAGGCGCAGTACCGACGTGACGCACATTAGTAAACTGTATAAAAGTAATGCGACGCAACATAACTTTTTTCATACGCTCGATCCGCGTCACACCTCTGTCTGTTTAGAGCCTAACAAGATTTCTAATGATTTTAAGTACTTATCTCAAAGACTATAAAACTCAAAAAATTTAGGATCTTTTCTAGTGTGGGGGACAGAGGTTCCCTTATAGGTACACATCGTCCTAAAAATACATTTTTATTTTAGGCTTCGGGAGACCGACGGGCTGGGAGCTTTTTCCGCCAACGCATAAGCTTGGCCATCCAAAAAGGGAACGCTGCCAGCCTGTTGGGAACCTTGCCTATCGACAGCAGCGAGGGCTTTGAGGATGTTTTCTATATATCATAGTTTGTATTTTTTACTTTAATTGTAAATATGTAAATAAAAATACAATATACATTTTTATTATAACATAAGCTGTACCTTTGTATGATTATTTTGACTAATAGACTATTATTTAATTATTATAATCTGAATATATAAAAGGAAAAGGTGACTGACTGACTGATTTATCAACGCAGAGCTCAAACTACTGAACGGATCGGGCTAAAATTTGGCATACAGATAGCTATTATAATGTAGGCATCCGTTAAGAAAGGATTTTGAAAATTCCACATCTAAGGGGGTAAAATAAGCGTTCGCGGGTGAAACCGCGGGCCGGAAAGCTAGTTACCTATACGGTAATACAATAAACTACATGTGAGGTAAGATTTCAAAATTAATGATTATGCCATAAAATAATTAATGATTATGCCATAAAATAATTAATGATTATGCAATAAAATAATTTCACGGTAGTTTGGACATGAAATTCACTTAGAAAGGGTTTTTCAAAGGTTACGTGTTCCCGGGGAAAACCGCGGGGCGGAAATCTAGTAAGTATACCTAATACGTTTTTTCAATCCCCAATCTCATCATATAATACTTGATTTTCATACAAAATAAGGATTACAATCGAATAACGATCTTATTAAGAGTACCTTTATCACTTAATTTCCAACTCCCCAACCCCTCACATTAGCACCAACCATCGTGTACAAGTGCCAAGTGATATTACTTGATAAAACAACAAACACACATTAACGGGCGAAGCTGCGTGTAATTACTAGCGTTGTGAAGTTTAAATTACATGTCGAGAGTACACCCGCACGTAATAATTGCTTGCCGGTGTGTTTGGGATAGGTCGGTTATGTATCAAAACTAGGTTGTATAGTTTAACACAAAACAGATCAAGTGCAAGTCGGACTTGCGTTCCGTAGGAGATTATTTATAGATCTATTATTAGTTTACCAATTTTTTATTATTTGTTTTTTTTTTTTTATATAAAATATGCACTGGAATCAAGATAGTATTGTCGTATTTATTTATTTATTATTTATTTAAATATTTATTTATTTATTTATAATAGAGCAGAATAAATAAATATTCTGGGACATTATTCCTCACACACGGCCATCTGATTTAAAACTAAGCAGAGCTTGACCTATGGAAACCAGATAGCTGATATATAACATACTAAGGTTTGTTTTAGAGAGGTAGAGCATAGGGATATGTCGCTCAAAGAGCAGCTCGACTGGGGAAGTACCTTACAGAATACCGCAGCCAAATAACTTATAGTTGTGTTCCTGCGCGTGAGTAAGGTCGCCAGAGCTCATCGGGGAGGGGGGAAGGGTCGGCAACGCGCGAGTGATACGTCTGGTATTGCAAGCGTTTATAGGCTACGGTAACAGCTTACCATCAGGCGGGCCGTATGCTTGTTTGCCGACAATGTGGTAAAAAAAAAAACATCTTTAATAGATAATTATACTATGTACTATATAGTACATAATCAAAATAATATGATGTAGGTGTCGTATTAGATATCGACATCGGATATAGAAATTCAAGTAATTAATTAAATATTTTAGGTGTTCAATACAGGATGATTTGAATTGTTTAGTTAAACTTTCGGGGTTGAAAGTATTCATTAATACAAACAACTTTTAGTATGGGACCCACTCTGAAAATGCGAAAAAAAAAACAACCTACTCAACCGAAATATCAGGAACAGTAGATTTTTTATCCCGCTTTCAGATTTGATCCCATAGTAAAGGCTGTTTGTTATAATGAGTGTATTCAACCTTGGAACAAATATAAATCACCTGTATGTAGGAGTATTTAGTGAAAATATACACAGATAATACACATAATTAATAAGCCTATAGCCTTCCTCGATAAATGGGCTATCCAGCACTGAAAGGATTTTTCAAATCGGACCAGTAGTGCCTGAGATTAGTGCGTTCAAACAAACAAACAAACTCTTCAGCTTTATAATATTATTATATATTATAGTATAGATTACTCAAAGCCTAGGTAAACCGCTTAGAGGGTGTATAGGGTGTTATTTGTTAATATTTATGACATACCGGTAAGTATCAAGAGCGAATAGTAAACTATAGTTTAGTTTCATTGTTAAACATTTAATGGAAAAAAGCCAACATTGTCAGACTGTCCAAAAAAAAACACCAAATATTTAAAAAAAATAACCTTCCTGAGTTTCTTGCCAGTTCTCAGTTGAAGGCGACTTCCGAACCGGTAACTTCAGTAGTTTCGACGTTCACAAGTGCCCTTCTATGGCCTAAACTGAAAAAATAAATAAATGGCTTTGACTTTTTGACAAAAAGAACGATTAAAAAATATTTACTTATAAAAAAAACAAAAACAGATGTACCTACAGTCTGAGACTTGAACTTCCACCGCCCTGTCGTGTTGCCTTTTGAATATGTGAAATGTGTGAACGTTGAATTTGTGAACGAATAAGATAACTTAGAGTCAGATTAATCATCTTTTATTTAACAACCCGAATAGAACAAAAAATCACTGTAATGTGATATAACTGTAATGGCGCCATAATGACTGAACAGATTTGGATAAAATTTGGCAAATAGAAAGACCAAACCCTAGAATAAAACATATTATTTTAATACTGAGAAAAACCACAAGACAGAAGCGAATAAATCCCATAACAGTGATATACTCGAGTGTAATAAATTATGACGTAACATTACGCGTAGCGCGTTCACTCGCCGCGCCGCGCTGAATCCAAATGGACCGCGCCGGTAAAAATAATATCTAAACATCTGTCAGAACCCGAGCCCAATGATATATGCGAACCCTCTATTTATATTAAATGCGAATGTTTATGATTTATTGTAAAGTAAACATAGTTTGTTTATCAGAGTTTGTTGTACATTAAATTAATGTACACGAAAAATTACTGAAACTAAAATACTGAATTTTGAAACATGATTTATTTGAAACTAGTTTTCTGCTCGGTTTTTATTTAACCTCTTTTAGGGGTTGAATTTCGATAAATCCGGCCTTATTTCTTTTATACATTACACATTTATAATATTAGTAGGATAAAGGTACCCTCTGTGCAAAATTTCAGCTTTCTAAATAAATAAATAAATATTCTGGGATTATTATTCCTCACACACGGCTATCTGACCCCAAACCAGAAGTCAGTTAACTCATATACTACATACATACATATACTACTTTTCTTTTGTAAATACATACATATCTTTACTAATATTATTAAGCTGAAGAGTTTGTGTTTGAACGCGCTAATCTCAGGAACAACTGGTTCGAATTGAATTTTTTTTTTGTGTTGGATAGTCCATTTATCGAGGAATGTTATAGGCTACTTTTTATCCCGGAAAAACATAAGATCCCTCGGGAACGCGGGTGAAACCGCGGGGTGGAAGCTAGTTTATGATGTTTGTAGCGACATCTATCAACACGTCCACTATCCGTGGATAGATGGCGCAACAAGATTCTACATCGCGCTAACAAAGAAATATTACAAGATTGGTATTTACAAGATTCCACCATCTACAATTGAACCGCGATCCCCAGGCACTATGACACAGTCTGGCGGAAGATGGAAAATCTTTTTCTTTTCAATGGAGGAGTCTACCACCTTGCTACCGTCAATCCAGTGCCAACATCTAGTACATGTAAAAGTGCATACTTTAGTGAATAAAAGTAAACATTGCAGAAATTCTTGCAGACACATTTTCATTTAATATTGATAAAGTAATTCCCTTGGGCTGGTGATGAAATAACATTTTGAAGAACGTAATTTGATGTTATTACCTCATGAACAGATAGCGAGGAAGGCAGATAATGGCCTAATGATTGATGACGCGTCGGGAATTGTGATCAATTATATATTTTTTATACTTCGCAGATTGATGGTGGGCGAGGGATAACAATAGAGTCTATATTTTAAAAGTTAAGTATTTTTTGATAAAAACTTTGACATAGTATATCTCGCGGTTTCACGTACGTCCTCAAGAGATCTTGTTTTGATGATATAAAATCTATCCTATGATAGTCGTATACCATATTCCATCCAAAAGCTGGTCAATTATACAGGGTGACTTTTTAGTCACAGGCTATACTTGCAGGGGTGGAAGTACTCATCAATATGAACAACTTTTACTATTAAACTAAGTGTGAAATCACGAAAAAATTATCAGCTGTTCCATACAAAAGTTCAATACTCGACTAAAATGTATGAAGCAACCATTTTATTTTATGCGATCTCAGAGTTGGTCCCATAATAAAAGTTGTTCATATTGATGAGTACTTCCACCCCTGCAAGTATTGCCAGTGACTAAAAAGTCATCCTGTATATATTAAAACGCAGTTCCAGTTGGTTTTGGATTATAACATGTATGCGTGTTACCTCCTTTATGATTATGTATGAACATGAATAACAACCAGTTTATCGTGTTTGAACACTATTCTCTTAGTACATTTGCGACGGTTTTCGCTCCCATTTCGTGAAGCGGCTCACGTCTCACTCAACCGCTCTATACTGGGTGATTTTTTAGTCACTAGCAATACTTGGAGTACTTGAAGTACTCATCACAATTATCAACTTTTATTATGGGACTAACTGTGAAATCATAAAAAAATTATCAGCTGTTCCATACAAAAGTTCAATACCTACTCGACCAAAATGTATGAAGCGACCATTTTATTTTACGCGATATCAGGGTTAGCCCTATAATAAAAGTTGTTCACATTGATGAGTACTTCCACTCCTGCAAGTATTGCCAGTGATAATAAAGTCACCCTGTATGTAAACATTCGGCAAATATACAGAAAAAATATATCAAAGGAATTATTCGCATATATTGTTTCATTATTGTGTTTTATTAGTCACAAATGTCCTTGTAAAATTCCTAGCGTTTGAAGATCATTCATGAAAAATTCTGTTTGGAAAATAAGGGTCTATAAATATTATATTTACAAGGGACGGCGAAATTACTTAAAAATTCGATGGAAAAATGTTTATTTATAAGGAAAAATTTCGCGGGAAAGTTGTTCTAATGGAAAAATACTAATGAGTTGTGCATTATTCATTTCGTTCACGAAAACGGACAAGTTTATTCGTTCACGGGCGATTATGAAGGGTTCCGTTGAATTTATATTGGAAAACCAAACCTTCCTGTTTTCCGGCAATCCTTCCAGTACCTACTTTAGATCTCCAAAAAGCTTCGGGAACCAAAACTGTAGCTTCATAGCGTGATCAACTACCTCATTTTGAACGGACTGTTCTCTACCATTATTCTAAAAATTAGTAACCGCACTTAATTTTTTTAATTCATCGCATGTGACAATTTTTTTATTATTTAATTGCTTTTTGGCTTGTGGGTCACATTTTTGTTTTCCTAAGAGGGTCGCGCTTTTAAAAACGTTGAACAGCACTGCTAACCTTTATAAGGTTGAGGTAGTATACATGCCACCAACAATTTTTTTTTTTTTGTAAACACCAAAAACTTTTAAAAAATTGTTGGTGGCAACCTCTCTACCTTATAAAGGGTAGGATATATTATGTTCGGAAATATGGCATAGATTTGGTAATTTTTACATAGAAATTGGTGTTCATAACAGTTCAGTACTTATTCAACTGAACACAATAAAAATATATTTGTTTTTGAAAACAAAAGACCCACAAATGTCACGTGAAAATATACAAAAGAAACATACGTTTTAGCGACCTTTGAAATGATTACAAGGTAGTAAAACAATAAAAACTTTACACAATATCTTTTTGTATGTTTTCAGTCTCAAAAAACATTTTAAAAATACGTTGTTTTTTCCTTTTAAACCTCCATTTTATTTGTAAGAGCGATTCGCAGACGCCTAGCCAAGTTGTTACACATCATACGCTAAATGAAAGTGCGGTGTGCTTTGAGAAAGAATAACGTGTATTGTTTGTATGAAAACTGTCGCACTGTTGCGCGTGGAACGTAGGTTGTTGTTTGAAGGCTACGTTTCAAGGAGTTTTTGACTATGTTTCAAGAGTTTCAAGGAAGAGATATGACGTAAGATTTTTAAATACGTATTTTTAGATAAAATTTAATTTTCCCAAACCTATACATATTTAGTTACCTTTTTTTCTGGGGTTCCGTTACTAAATACTTATTGATTTTTATAAACATTCCTAAGATCAATTAAAAACAAAAATATAATAGAATATACTTTATTTAAGTGCAAAATAACTATTTTACATCAACCTATGCGAGTAAAACAGCATGCCAAAAGCTAGTTAAGGTATAAATTATAGTTAAAGCAAACAATATACAGTAATGGTAAACACGTTGTAATGAAGGTTGGTTACCATGCACCCTGGGGCTGTAGCATCCCTTAACAATAGAATAACATAATGTTGTCTAAACACTACCCTCGGGCTGCCCTTTCGAGGCGTGTACTATACAAACGGGATAATGTTTATGTATGTAATGTAAGTACTAATCATAACCTCCCTCGGTAGGTAATATAGTCAAGATGTCTCAACTAACACCATTTATAAAATTGAAATCTTTTGTTTTAAGAAAAAATAATTAGACGGTCATTGAGGACTGCCAACAGAAGTGAAAACTTAAAACCATAAAATAACACTGGTTTTCATTTCAAAACATAAAATTTAATTTTAAGTAAATTAAAATATTTAACAATGTTTATTTTAAACTAGCTTCCGCCCCGCGGTTTCACCCGCGTCTCCGAGGAATCTTATGTTTTTCCGCGATACAAAGTAGCCTATAGCCTTTCTCGATAAATGAGCTATACAAAACTGAAAGAATTTTCGCTTTTTGAGCTGCTATAGAATCTATACTAATATTATAAAGCTGAAGAGTTAGTTTGTTTGGTTAAACGCGCTAATCTCAGGAACTACTGGTTCGATTTATAGATTAAAATTAACACCTAATGGCGCGCGCGCAGCGGCAACAGTAGGTATATATATTACACACAAATATAAGCTATACTATCACTGCTGACCACGCGTAATACATTATTAGGATGTCAGTGACGCGAACTCAACATTTTATCCATTCAAAAATCACCCAACGTTATAGAAGTTTTCACTTCAAAAGACAAGAATATAAAGGTATTTTATCATTGGATACTTTGTGGTACCTGCTTGACTGGCTAACTTCCTTTACACTCGAAAACCAGTTCTCTTTCAAGCTTCGTGTGATTCCACATATACAAAAATCTAAAACCTTGTATATGCTAATGTGTATGTATGTAGATATAAATAAATGTATATATGTATGTATGTCAAGTGAGGCCACCAACCCACGTCACACTCAGGTGTGTGACGACGTGATGGAAATAGATGTGACAGGAAAGAGTTCCTTTTTCTGACTGCTGTGGAGCTAAACATGAGGGTTGTTTATATTTTTGAGTTAAAATTCTTAAAATAATTTATTAAATTAGAACTACATTATATACAATATCTATAGCTGTGCCTTCCCGGAGCAGGCGTTATTTCGGTCAATGACCGCAAGCGCGACAACAATACATTTGTGTGCGAGTGACAGAGACATACATTAACGGTTCATCGTGCGAATTCCCGCCTGATACATGAATGCACTTTACAGATACTGAAACCTAATGACTACGGTGTCGATAGAGCCTGGTAGTCGAAAGCATGCAAGCAAAACTCGTCAGTGCATCATTCGACATACAGAGCGAAGTCAAATGACACTCGATGCATGCTCTGACGTGTATTTGGTATTTTTTTTGGAAATATGTGCTGTCACACTTTCTCCAAGTCTTCACATCATGCTATATTAAATTAACCAAAAATATAAGATACCCATGTCTACGTTTTAACTAAATCCCTTCAACTCCAGTTACAGTGTGATTGAATAACGAACATACACACAAACTTTCGTATTTATAATATTAGTAGGATAATATTTTTTTTATTAAAATGTCATTATGCTATGCCTAAATCTTCCTCTCATTCAATAAAAAATAAAACAATTATCTTTAGTGACAAAATTGGTAAAGGTTTTGGCCCTATCCTTAATAATGAGATTAGAGAAAACGTTATTAATAATTGTTACCCCGGGGCTCCTTATGAGCAGTTAATAAACAATATATATTCACAAGAGCTACACCATAGTACAACAGTCATAATATTATATGGAGATAGTTTAACCATTAGTAAAAAAGATATTATTAAAAGTTTTAATAAGTTGCTTGACTTACACAGCCAATTTAAATGTAAGTTTGTCTTATGTGCCTTTCCTTATTCGAATATGTTGTCTCAAAAACAGAATAGGCACATATATGATATGAATATGACACTTTACAATTTAACTCATCGTCATAGTGACGCAATGTTTTATTTTGACATGAACAATTTTATATCTAATTTTAAGTTGACAAAAGATACACTCTATCTGCCAATTAAGTTTAAGCGACAAATCGCTACATTGTTAGCCGGTAATTTACACATTTATAACCAAGCTACTAGTAGCTTGGTTGGGGATTTTGACACTGGTGTTATTGGTGATAACGAGTTGTCCGGGGAGGGTTTTCAGATACGACAAAAGCTAAGCTCAATCATTTAAATATTGTACATCAGAATATACAGGGCATAGCTGGCAAGGAATTAGAAATTGAACTGTTTCTAGAATACCATGATGTAAATGTTTTGTGTGTAACTGAACATTGGATAAAAAACCATGAGCTATTGCTCAATATTTCTAATTATAAACTGTCTAGTGCGTTCGTTAGAAAATCAGCTATACACGGTGGAAGTTTAATTTTAGTTTCAAGTAATATTAAATGTAAGGATCGCAAAGACATTGTAGACTTGTCAGTCGAACGCACTGTTGAATTATCTTGTGTAGAGTTGGAGCGATTTGTTATAGTTTGCGTGTACCGTCCCCCTTTAGGTGACTTTAGTTTATTTGAATCAGTCGTAGAAGACGTTCTTAATAAAGCTCAAACGGGCAACAAGAATAATAATAATAAATAAATAAATATTCTGGGACACAATCTGTAATTAGTGAGTTAACTTCAGATCATTGCGGTCTAAAGGTGGTTTTATTAAATGAAAACGAGATTACCCCCCATAAAATAACATGTAGACCTATTACCTTGAATCGCATGGTTCGATTCAAAACAAATGTAAACAAAAATATTGTTTCTATTGAGATGGCACAGGATGAACCAGATTGTCTATATAATGAACTTTTTGGTTTTATAAGAAAGGAATTTGACAATACCTTTAAACCAAGGACTTTTAAAGAAAATAATAACATTAAGTTTAACGATTGGGCAACAGTTGGTATTTATAAAAGTAGAGCTAAGTTGTATGAGCTGTATGGTATGAAAAAATTTAATCAAAATCAAATTTTTATTGAGTATGTTAAAAATTATTCTAAAATTTTCAAGAAAGCTTGTGCTTCATTAAAAAATAAAATTAGTAAATCAACTAATAAAGTAAGAACAACATGGGACATTATTAACTCTGAAAGGGGAAAGAGTAAAAAGCATAATAATAGTATTGAATTAAATATAAATAATAAAATTATTAGTGAAAGTAGTCAAATTGCAGACGCATTTAATGAGTTTTTTAGTGATATACCTATAGCTACCACCAGCTCCTTAAATTCCTCACCAGAAGACGCTGAAATAATATTGAAAAACAATGTGTCTGAGTGCGATGACTTATTCAAATTTAGGCATATAACATCTCATGACATCTTAAAAACTTTTAAGAGTCTGAAAGTTAAACGCACTGGTGATTTATGGGATATATCTGTTACTGTCTTGCGGGGTATCATGGATGATATCGCTCCCTATTTGGCTTTAATTTTTAACAGATGTGTAGATTCAGGTAAATTTCCAGATTTGATGAAACATAGTAAAATAGTACCATTGTTCAAAACCGGAGATCCTAAGGATCCTTCTAATTATAGGCCCGTTTCCATTTTGCCAGCCCTTAGTAAAGTATTCGAAAAAATTATTTTATCGCAATTACTTGCACACTTTAATTTAAATAAACTATTACATAGTGAGCAGTACGGTTTTACGAAAGGTCGTTCTACAATTGACGCTGGGGTAACACTTTTAAAAAATATCTTTAATGCTTGGGAGAGGTCGCAGAATGCCATTGGTGTGTTCTGTGACCTATCCAAGGCTTTCGATTGCGTTGATCATGGAACACTTTTACGTAAACTAAATTATTATGGGGTAAAAGGCGTGGCACTTGATCTTATGCAATCATACCTTGGGCAGAGACTTCAAAGTGTCGATGTAAATAGGGTTAAATCATCTGGTTCTCCTGTGCTATAGTATTCCTCTATTCTGGGTCCTTTTTTATTCTTAATATATATTAATGACCTTCCGTTTTATGTTAAAAATACCTGTGGAATTGTACTGTTTGCTGATGATACCTCACTGATTTTTGGTGTTGATAGACTGAAATCCAATTATGACGATGTAAACGGTGCATTAACAAAGGTATTAAATTGGTTTACAGTGAATAATTTAGTTTTAAATGCAAAGAAAACTAAATGCATTAAATTTGCATTACCAAATGTAAAAAAAGTAGACTGTAATTTAATGTTAAATAATGAAGCCCTCAATCTTGTTGAGTCAACAGTATTCCTAGGGATTACTTTGGACTCAAAATTACAATGGGGCTCCCAAACTTCATCTGTTGCGGCGAAGCTCAGTTCGGCAGCTTATGCAGTTAGGAAAATTAGACAACTTACAGATGTAGATACAGCTAGATTAGTTTATTTTAGCTATTTTCATAGTGTCATGTCCTATGGCATTTTACTTTGGGGTAAAGCTGCTGATATAGAAACCATTTTTATTTTACAAAAGAGGGCAGTGCGAGCTATTTATAATTTGGGCTCTCGAACTTCCCTCAGAGATGAGTTTAAGGAAATCGGCATACTCACAGTTGCATCTCAATATATTTATGCAAACATATTATTTGTCCATCAAAATATTAGTGGTTTTTTGAAAAAATGTGAAGTACACTCGATCAATACTAGGAATAAGCACAAACTTGTGACCTCTGCTTATAGACTACAAAAAGTGCAAGGTTCATTTCTAGGACTAGGTGCACGCTTCTATAACAAAATCCCTACTTCAATTTTAAATTTGCCTTCACAAAGATTTAAGGACCGTATTAAAGCTGTTTTAATTGAAAAATCTTACTATACTGTGAATGATTATTTAAAAGACGATAATGCTTGGTAGATTTGTTACTTTTGTGTATGTATATCAATTTTTGTGTAATATATTATCATAATTTTTTTAATATTGTTATTATGATACACTTACTTTTTTTGCCCTATAAACATGTGAATGGTAACAGTGATAACATATTGTGTGTTCTTATTCATATTCCGTGAAATTGTTTTTCTTTTTAGCAAGCTTATGGTAGTCATGCTCACTTTGAGGCCTTTGCTTGCGGCGGCGTCGTGTGGCGGGTCGCTCACTTCCCTACAATATGTGCGAGGAGGGCGATGGCTGCCACATGCGTCATACTTGTGAACAGGTGCTGCTTGTGGGGGCTGGTCTGCTTAAATTTGCTATCTATTTATTAACTATGTCACTCATCATTTTGTTTCTTTTCTTTTTTGTTATAACACACATATATTGTCAGTGAGACTAGATAAATAATTTAATGTAATAAATCTGAGTTGGTTTTGAAAAGAGTAATTGCTGAGTTTCTTGCCGGCTCTTCTCAGTAAAAGCAACCTTCCGAACCGAGCGTTAGAGTCAGACTATTCATAAGTGCTTGTGAAGGCCTATTTGAATAAAAAATATTTTCATTTCATTTCATTTTCATTTCATTTCATTATTAGATTGAAAAGTTTCATTGAAATATTGCATGTATTCAATCGTGTTCCAGACATCATTGTAATTTATTATCTGGAAGTAGTCGATACGGCTGCTTCATAATTTTTACCATAACCTATATATACAGGGTGATTTTGTTATCACTGGCAATACTTGCAGGGGTGGAAGTACTCATCAATGTGAACAACTTTTATTATAGGGCCAACTCTGATATTGAGTAAAATAATACGGTTGCTTCATACATTTTGGTCGAGTAGGTATTGAACTTTTGTATGGAACAGCTGATAATTTTTTCATGATTTCACAGTTAGTCCCATTATAAAAGTTGTTCATTTTGGTGAGTACTTCCACCCTTGCAAGTATTGCCAGTGATAACAAAATCATCCTGTATATAAAAGAGAAAGTATGTATGTATGTTCCTTATAGAAACCACTGAACCGATCGCGATTAATTTTTTCAAACAATCTTCATATTAGCCCCGCGGGTAATCCTGTAAGGTTTGGTGGTGATCGGAACACTCGGGACCGCGGGTGAAACCGCGAGGCGGAAGCTAGTTATATATAAAAGATTTTCTGACTGACAAGTGATAATCAACGCAGAGACTAAACCCTTGGTCCTAGTAACACGAAATTTGGAGGGTGTCCTTTTGTAACACAGTGGGATAAAATAAGGAGTGCTTTTTCATATAATGTCTGTTAGTTACCTGTTTTATAATTATCATAATTATGTTGTTTACAATAAAGTGAATTTATAAGTATAAGTGCCAGTATTCCGCTGATAAATCGCTAAATTATATTTCAGTAAGAATCTATCTGTTTTTTTTTTCATCTTTTGAAAACTCAATTTATGAGTTAACAAAGTCAACCTTAACCCAATCACATAAGAGTTGAACCAAAATCCAATTAAAATCCTTGAGGGTCACGTCAAAAGCACCGACATCAATGAATTATTCACAAAACTCACCGAGGCTATGATTACAAGGCGATTCTAATTTATTTTTTTGTTCGAAAAACATCCATTTAATTGATAGAAATTTCGATGAGCTTCAACGACGTGAAATGTTAAAAATATACACATGGAAATGTCGTAGATAGGTAGTACAAACTTTGATTATTGTAAATGTATGATCGGATCATTAAAATTCCTTCAATATTGTTTTCTAGCTGTTATTAAACTTGTATACTTTTCATTTTAGAGGTGACAGTATTACGAGTTCTGTAAAGAATGCTACATTCGTATTTTTAGTTTGATTTCACAGCAACAATATCACCCGAGGTATATGCCAAACAATTAATAAAGGTAAACGCAATTACGGCAGCGTTCGATCAAATGGATCAATAGCAAACCGACTCTAATGAGGAGCTATTTGTTCTGCCACCGATGCTATGCGACGTAGGTATATATTTACTTTGTTAGAATTAATTTGTTTTCAAACTCACATTTATTACGTTCCATTGTCGAAAGGGAAAGGTAAATTACTATTGATAAATGTTGATGGAATGTATTAAATATCCACCAGGTGGACCGACAGTCTGTTCAGTCGCTGGCAGCTGTTGAATGCAAGCGACTCAAGCTCCACACCTTATATTATTATTAACGTCCATTGGCGACGGTAGCCACAAAGTCTTTACATCATTATTTAGTTGAAATTACTCCCCAGTGAGTTGTAATAAAGCTATTTAGAAAAAATACCTGTATATCAGCAACAAATTAAAGTAAATAACATATCGTATAGGTCGGGAGGAAGCTGCCAAAAACATAAAACCACGTATAAAATATCTCATTGTACGGGATATTAGCTCAAATGGTAGCCCTTATGGGTTAATGACCTTGCCGAATTGATGGCAGGGGGTGTGTTACAGCCTTAGGAAGGTGCAGGGGAGGTGCCGTGAGTGTCGATAACATTCGTCGATATCGATGTTTTAATGTGTCGATGCAGAGGTATAAATAGTATAAAATCATTTTTAATTAATTTGATTTGACTACATTAAATGTCAACAAAATTACGGTAGCTCTGTTTCTTATCACTATCACTACATAATTTTAAAACAAAGTCCCCCGCCCCTTCTGTCTGTCTGTCTGAACGCGACAAAATAAAAAAAACTACTTAACGAATTTTCATACAGTTTTCAACAATTAACGGAGTGAGTAGTAAAAAGTAGGCTTATAGGTATGCCCTGCTATCCATGCGAAGCCGGGGCGGGTCACTAGTTAACAAAATAAGAGTAACTTGAGTTAATTTTACACTAATTAGATCAACTTAGACAAAAGATTCATTGATCATTAAACACATGGAATTAAAACAAAAAAAAATAAAGATAAGTATATAAAAACGTTCCAACATTCCCGTCAATAACCACCATTATCGATATAACCTGCCCAGCTTTGAAACAATAACCCTTCGGCACCCGTGTCGAATCAGAGCCACCTTCGATGGCTTGGGTGAAGGTGGACACTCTATTACATTGAAAGGAATAGGAAAAAATATATCGCCCAAGCGGAAATAAGGGGAAATGTTGGAATTGTTCGGTAATGGGCTGAGAGGAAGGATCTACTCTCATTTAAAATTCACGTATGTATATACGTTTAATGTATTTATGTTTGTACTTCATTACTAAGGGACTGATCATTCTTCAAATTGGTCCCAGGAAATAAAACCGCCAGTTGATGGAAACAAAAAGTTTAAATTAAATGGATGGAACCGAGTATCGATGTATATTTTCTCTTCAGAAAGATGATAAAATTAACATATCTAGCGTAAATACGATAATGTCTTTTGAGATATGTTTTGATTTAAATCTTAATTTATTCTTAGGCGGTGATGGAAACTAAATAAATTTAATATAATACATTAATTAATTAAATGTAGGTAACCTTTGATTTGATCAATTTATGAAAGTTGAAACAAATTACATTTGAATACATAAATATCTTCAAACGTTTCTGACAAACAAAATTATAAATTTCCCTTTAAAAGTAGAACATATTTAGGCTAATTTAAAAAGATATTCCCGAATATGCTGCATTCTTCAATAAAATAAACTTCGTAGACGTACTTTAGCTAAGATATACACCATTTTCACATAACATCAAGATTAATAATCACAATTATAGATAGAGGGGATAATCTTAATGAGGGAGCCGGCAACACTAGTTGTTTATATATCTGTGTGCAAATCTATGGGGTCACGCGCGTCGCGTCGGGTTTCGTAGAATTTGTCGAGCCAGCAATGCATAGCCGTGGTAATCACACCGAATTCCTAACTGTCATAGAGTAGTTGGGGATTTACGGGGTAGGAATTGATTCTGCGTTTATAAAAAAATACTAAATGTCTAAAACAAATATGTTATTTACAGTGTAATTTAAACTTGGTGGGTTTACCTATTGTATACCTATTGTATTGAGTGATTCTAATTTCCTTCCAACCTCTATTAAATCAGCAAAAAATACAAGTAAGTAATTGTACCCGTTTTTTTTCTGTTAATTATTCTAAAGTATAATTTTTCATCACTTCAAATAATGTTTTCATATATTTTTTTTTATACTTGAACAGTAATCATTTTGTTTACTAATTCTCAATTACAGTGCGATCGCTTAAATAATAATGAACTTAAGCATTGTATTGGTTTATACATTCACAATGTTTCATAATGTTTTCGTCAAAATTTAAAGTGTCACATCTGCACCCAAAATACACACATAATCTTTGTCAATATAATCCAACTCAGGAGATGAGTGTGACGGAGCTATTTATCGGAAAGGAAGATTAGCTCAATCGCCCCGTCATTGATTACCTGCCGCCGCCGCCGTCGCCGACGTCGCCCGGGTACGACCTGAGTCGATGTATTAGCTAAGTTTTTCACTTAGCTATAGTATACGTACTAGTTTATGACCTAGTTCAGGCTGTAAAATATAAAAGATGTTGGGAAATTTGCATTATGATTAGAAGCCTGAGCTGAGTCGAATACTGTGTACTTATTGACCTCTACGATCATGATAAGTGCTGATGTAGACAAAGTAAGGAAACGAAGCTCTCAGCACAGCAGCTGGTGCTCGATTGTCAACTTGAGAGTGGTAGCCAGCTAGGCGGGTACTCCAAAACAAACCGTAGCATTGTGGTTTAGTTTTCTTAAGATTTCCTTCAATGGAATGGAAGCAGCTAAACTGCATTGTACGTCTCAACTAAACTATTAATGTTATCGAAATATCATTAACGAGCACGTGTATCGTGATTCCTCATGAAATTAAAATATAATGTAAGACGGTAAAACACATTTCTCGGTGACTAATATAACAGTGCATGTTGTGCACGGCAGTGAGCCCACGCCCACGCCCACGGTAGGTAAGTAATGAAACTTTTTCGATACGACAACTGCTAGACATGCGAAATTGCTAACTTCATTGCTTTTATTTTATGAACAGAAATAAAAAGTGAGAAAAACTAAAGGCTACGTGATATAATATCTATCTATATTATTTATACATATAAACAAAATTAAACTAGTGACAGAGATTTGAACGACGGAATGGTTTAATAATTAATAATTACATCCTATATCTGCCCACTGCTGAGCACAGGCCTCCATTCACGAATAAGGGTGAAAGGGGAATGGGCAAATACTCCACCACTCGTGCCCACTGCGGATTGGTGGAGGTAGGCTAGTGGTCAACCCACTGTTGGTGTTGTCAAGCCACCTAGGAGGTCTCCAACTAGCTTAACGACTATCACAATTAAGTGATAACCGGGACCAACGGCTTAACGTGCCTTCCGAAGCACGGAAACGCTCAAGATGAAATACCACTAGGCGGTCACCCATCCAGGTACCGGCCAAACTGGACGTTGCTTAACTTTGCCGATCGGTTAAGAACGGCTAATCAAGCTATGCCACGAGCGCTTCATGGAATGGTTTAACTTTTGTTTATTTAAAAAAATAGGTATCCTAGATCATTCTTCACTCAAGGCTTTCTGATCCTTAACTAAGAGCTCTTACTATGGAGACCAGATCTATACTATTAATCATCAAGTATACTGCATTGCACTAAGACAACATTGTGTTCAAAAATAAACCTTGATACGTTTCAAATTCTATTATTTCAATCTTCGACTCTCTTGATTAACAAACTGACTTATATAAAATCGACGTTCTATACAGATATAAAACAAAAAGCCACTCAAACATAAATCATACACCTTCCTACACAACACCATCCTGCTATTAAGCAACCGGCCCACCGGCGCGATCTATACCACGCTACTGGGAACCTAATGGCTTAAAAGATATGCTAATCAACCGTTTATTGGTTCGGTCACGCGACTGTAATGGAAGAATGGTTTCTTTCATGTAAGGGATAGGGTTCAATGTACATGAGTAAATAACATACAGAGGTCAGTTTTAGTTTTACTAAATGCAAGCAATTTTATAATCAGAACTAAAGACTTTATGCCAAAATGTTGACAAGTAAATAAACCACCTGATGGTAAGTCGCCACCGTCGCCTATGGATATGAATACCTGCATCTGCCGGAATAGACCGGTAGGTGCTTTGTGACAGATTTTCAATCTGTGGGTAATAGCCAGCCAAGCAAGTATTACAAAGTACCCTATCTCTATGCTAAAAGTGGCAATTTCCTTAGTTTTTAAACCCATCTGACTTTAAGAGTGTACAGTATATATATTACGTTATCTTTTCAGGATGGCTCATCCTACTCCTAATCCTAATTATATTATAAACGCGAAAGTGAGTTTGTTAGTTTGTTACCTTTTCACGCTTAAGCCGCTGAACCGATCTCGATGAAATTTGGTATGCAGATAGCCTATGGTACGGAGACGAACATAGGCTACTTTTTATCCCGGGAAAACATTAGATCCCTGGGGATCGCAGGTGAAACCACGGGGCAGAATCTAGTCTAACGTTTCATACAAAAAATCAACATTGCTCAATCAAAATCTCTGAGAACTTTTTTTTTTCGCGATTTCAGTGGTCGACTCATAATAAAAAAAAATCATATTGATGGGTACTTCCATCCCTTAAAGCACTGCAGGTGAATGACGCAAGCCTCCTGTCAAATAGGCTTTCATTTGAGTATAATAACACCTTGCTCAGTTATATATAATGTGGCCTAATATAGAAACAGATATAGCCTGTTCACAAACGGAGCTGTAGAAATCCATGGCCGAGTTTTTTTTTTTCATGGTGTGTTTATTCAAAGTCAAAGCCATTTATTCAGTTTAGGCCCTAGGAGGGCACTTATGAAGGTCGAATTTACTGAAGTTACCACCGGTTCGGAAATCAGCCTTCAATTGAGAAGAAACGGCAACAAACTCAGCAAGGTTAAATTTATTATATATAACGGCGCGTGATTAATGTACTCGATTTATTGTGATATTTAAATGAGTTTTTAGTCGATGCGAATAATTATTTAATTTGGGAATTTATGATTTATCAGAGCGGGTAACACCGAATGGGGTTGTGAGTGTCATAGCGGTGACGACGATCACTTTTAAGATGGTCGCCACGCGGTGCACACGCACAAATCCATTAGCTCTTAATCCAAGTTTACTTTTGTAATCCTTTGTTATTTTAATAGTGTTTTGATTTAGTAATTTGTAATATAGTCATTGCCATATCTTGCGATTGTTATTTCTGCAATTCCTGCACATACACGCCCATAAAATACCAAGAGATAACGGACCAGCTGCGACACGTGGTGTCGCAACCTCTCGGCGATCCGTTATCAGAAGTGGGATCGGGAACGGTGCAGGATCAGACTAAAGGCAATGTCTCAAAGAAATCTTCTACGCCAGTTACCTGTTTCTACTGTGGCGAGCAGGGACACATTGCAACGCAGTGCAAGAAGAAAGAAGCAGACTATAATGGCGGCCAAATTGAGCGACGAGTGGATGCCTGTACCATCAAGCCACCTATGGGCTCATTTCCTACCAAACCGGGTGAGAAGTTTTCATTTTGTTTTTAATGTGGTGATTAGGAAAAGCTTAGCTGGTAGATACCCAGGTTAGTACTACCAAAGTACGGTGCCATTGTTAGGTATAGGCAAGTTTTGTTTACAGCGCACAATATAAATTTACATCTGATTGCTGCGGGTACCAGTTGAGGCGGGTTATGTCAACTTTAAAGAACATGTTAAGGGTAGTCGAAACAGGCAATCATAAATCATGGCAGGCAGCGTTGCCTGAAGTTCAACTTGCAATTGATTGCACTGTAAATAGTACAATTAAGACAAGTCCTCACGAACTTTTAATAGGGAAAGTTGCTAGATCACTTCAACTGATGACCGTTGATTGGCGTTAATACAGACGAGACAAATATTTAGCTAGATGTAATCAGAGCATGCGGCTCGGGCGATAGAGGAAAGTGTTTCTATAGAGAAGGCTCGGTTTGACAGAAACAAAGCTTAAGTAAAGAATTTCAAAGTAGGCAATTATGTGTTAGTAGAAAATCAGGAGTGCAACAAAACAAGGCTAGAACCAAAATCTAAGCTACAAACACCAACAAATAATGTCAGAATATTCTGTTAACGGCGCGGGTGCTGGTGAATAATTTGTTGGATTGTCTGTGTGGTAATAAAATGATCTGTGTGGTGTGTAAGTGTATAGCTTGTGTAGTAACTATAGCCTGTGTGGCAACCAAAGCCTGTGTGGCAACCAAAGCCTGTGTGGCATCTATAGCCTGTGTGGCATCCATAGCCTGTGTGGCATCCATAGCCTGTGTGGCATCCATAGCCTGTGTGTCATCCATAGCCTGTGTGGCCTCCATAGCCTGTGTGGCCCGTGTGTAGTACTTTACTAATATCGTCAGTAAAATGTGTCTTAGCATTTAAGTGACTATTGGTCTTAGGTTAATTTGATAAGCCTCCTTTTAAAGTCTAAGGTGATTTGGTCAGAATGACCGAGTTGATAAGTGAGCATTCAAGTGTTTGTTTATTTGTCCATAGATCTGAATGAAGAACGCACACGAGGACGTGTGATGATGCAGGACGGCCGTAACGGCGCGTGATTAATGTACTCGATTTATTGTGATATTTAAATGAGTTTTTAGTCGATGCGAATAATTATTTAATTTGGGAATTTATGATTTATCAGAGCGGGTAACACCGAATGGGGTTGTGAGTGTCATAGCGGTGACGACGATCACTTTTAAGATGGTCGCCACGCGGTGCACACGCACAAATCCATTAGCTCTTAATCCAAGTTTACTTTTGTAATCCTTTGTTATTTTAATAGTGTTTTGATTTAGTAATTTGTAATATAGTCATTGCCATATCTTGCGATTGTTATTTCTGCAATTCCTGCACATACACGCCCATAAAATACCAAGAGATAACGGACCAGCTGCGACACGTGGTGTCGCAACCTCTCGGCGATCCGTTATATATAATTTTTATCATCTAACTAATTTGGCTATAATTTTTCAAAATTTGCAAAATATACAATATAGGTACAATATACAATTAAAAACAAAAAGAAAGAAAGAAAAGGAGATTAAAAAGAAAAAGAGAATATTATTGTCACAGTCCTGACAGATTAAGCAAACGTGTTCTGGACTCTGATTGATATTTACTCATGCGTGACCCGCAGGATGCATACGCAACGCCCGACGTATAATTATCTTTATCTAGCTATTATAGGGTAGAGCGGATATTGTGCACATTGGGGTAAATTTAGCAATTTGTTTTTGTCGTACTAAATTGTTTATGTTTTAAAAACTTATATTTTTATCATGTGATTCAAACGCAATAAAAAAAAATAACGATTTGATAATAGCAATATCTAAAGCTGAAGAGTTTGTTTCTTTGAACGCGCTAATCTCAGGAACTACGGGTTCGATTTAAAAAAATCTTTCATTATTGGATAGCCAATTTATCGAGGAAGGCTATAGGCTACTTTTTATCCCGGGGATATACAAGATCCTTCGGGAACGCAGATGAAACCGCGGGGCGGAAGCCAGTTTCATCGATTGGTGATAACAGTTATGTATAATCCCCCTAAAATCAATTAATACAGTTAAACAAATGGAAAACTGTCCCAAAGTAATTAGTCGTAGCTCGTAGCCTTCACGTGTGCTACGAATGTAATGTCGTAGAGTACTACGAGCCTGCTACGGTTACTAAGAAACTAGAAAATGATCAATTAAACGGTTCTACGATAATGCTACAGCCTCTACAAAGCCTACGGTTATTCTACGAGATTTTGAGACGGCGATAACTCAATTAGTTTCTAGTTATTAGTTAATACGTATTTCGTTTCTAATAAGAGAAGTTCATGCAAACTAAATTGTCTGCCCTAGGTGGGAATCGAACCCACAAACTGTGGCGTGGGTATCTTACCAATCATGTAAGTTATAATAATACTATTTTTGTATGATAAAACAATTAAGCTAAAGTTTACTCTGTACTTAATTATATATTACATAGTAACATACTATGTAATATATTTAAGGAGACCACGTAACTTAATTACAAAACTAACTTAACTAACAAATAGAAAAAGTGTGAAAGCCAACTACTAGAGTACTACCAGTTAATTGTGGATTGTGGCTACGAGCTACGTCGTAGGTGTACCGTAGACGCGCTACGGTTTATTTGTTGGACTTTAATTGAGCCGTAGCCGCTCGTAGCGGGCGAGATTACAGTAGCAACAATGTAGGATCTACCGATGTAGGATTAGTTGTATTGCGAAAGAAATCTTGAAATATATAGATATAAAGAAGTGTTTAAACTATAAGACAATCAAAAATTTATTCAGAATCAAATTAAACTAAGTTAATTACATCACAAAAGCTCTTACAAACTTCATCCGCAAACCAAATACACCCCACAAATCTATATAACGGTAACATTTGAACCCCATACTCCACGTAACCCCATCTACTGAAAGCTTTCAAATTCAACGCCATTTTCGTCTGTCTGGCTCGAAATAGCCGCGTCTCCCCTCGTGACTATGCGATTTACCCTGAACTTCCTAGTTTTATACACAATGTGCCATTAAGTATTGTAATAGATATTCGATGTCTATTGCTATCAATTGCTTTATGAATTTTAATACTTTAATATTGATTGGTATTATTTAATAAATCTCTATGACTAACACCTAGTTTCTAGAAGCCTGGTCAATCTAAATCTATTGTTTAAAATATACCTGTCACTGTCGATAACGTATATGACAAAGGCGGCAAACAAAGCAAAGATTTTATCAAATATTTACTTTGATTGGGCTTTCAGAAACTAGCGGTAAAGCTGAGTAATTATTATTGCAGGCCATTAAATAAACAATGAGAAAACCATTTGAAGGGCCAGTTGGCGTGGTTGGTAAGATACCCTATGTATCACGCCGCAAGTCGTGGGTTCGATTCCCACTCAGGACAGACATTTGTGTGCATGAACATGTCTGTTTGTCCTGAGTCTGGGTGTTATTATCTATATATGTATGTATTTACAAAAGAAAAGTAGTATATGTAATGTAGTATATCAGTTATCTGGCTTCCATAGTACAAGCTCTGCTTAGTTTGGGGTCAGATGGCCGTGTGTGAGGAATAATGTCCCAGAATATTTATTTATTATTAATTGCATTTGTTATAATGAACTAAAGTGAAACAATTAAATTGAATATCTATGGAACAAATAATCAGAAGCATTTCTTCCGATAATTTGCTTTATCTTTTTTTGTACCACATTGACGGCAAACAAGCATACGGCCCGCCTAAGCGGTTAACGTAGCATATGAACGCTGGCAACACCAGGGGTATCACTCACGCGTTGCCAACCCTTCCCCCCTCCCCGATGAGCTCTGGCGACCTTACTCACGCGCAGGAACACAACCATAAGTTATTTGGCTGCGGTATTCTGTAAGGTGAAGATACTTCCCCAGTCGAGCTGATCTTTGAGCGACATATCGCTATGCTCTAACTCTCTACTTCTCTTTCTATCTTATATTTACTCTTTAATAAAATAGTAATTAAGAATGTGACAAGCCAGATTGCCATCAAAAAACACAAACAGTTGCTATCACACGTAATGTAAACCAAACAATGACAGGTGGCGTAATGGCTTAAACGGCGGTATTTAGGTCGGATTGTGTGAAGCCGACTCGCGTCCGATATGATTTCATCACTCGAGTAACTACAGTAGTACAGTACACATATGTATATACTCAATCGTAGTTTACATGAAGTTATAAATAGTCAAAGAATTTTGGTTATCGAGTTGTTTGAAGGTTTGTTTGATACTATAAGTAGACTAGCTTCCATTCCGCGGTTATATCCGTGTTCTTAGGATTAAAAGTATCCAAAGTCAAAGTCATTTATTAAGTTTTAAACCCTAGGCGGGCATTTATATGAAGGTCGACGTTTAAAGGACCCTGATTGTACCTAGGACTAACATTAAACAAGTATAAAATTATCACAATAAACTATATAGTTTACTTCTTAGATCTATGACATTTAGCTAAAAACTAAAACAGAAATATCGCTACCGATTCATAAATAATGAAATGCAGTGATCAAAGTGCAAGTACAGCAGCTAGGTACAAATAGCAGCTCACTGTGCAGTGGCTCGTGCGCCGTGCACAGTGGGCTGGTGCCAAAACTGCTTCATATTAATGTGAATATTGTCGCTCTATGCGGCACATTCCGTCCTACCATTGTTATGTGTAGGTTATAATACTTTTGATCATTTTAATGTAGGAAGTAAATTATTTATGTAGGTTTTAAATGAAATATTTTATTCATTCAAATAGGCCTTCCTTATGCAATGTCAGACTCCAACGCACGGTTCGGAAGGTTGCTTTTGCCGACAAAAAACCCAGCAGATTTATTACATAAAATGTATCCTTGAATATGAATTAAGTTCGAATTTCTAAACTACTATACAACTATAGTTTTTGTTTTAAATAAGACATTCTAACCACACGACCATCTGACTTCAAACTAAAATGAGTTTGCCCTAAAAGTAAATGGCCACTTTAGTACTCTGTCATAATAATCTATTGAGATTCTCTTGACACTTTGTATGAGCACTGTAATATGCGTAATGTGACACGGTTCTAAAGTTATCTCCTAGGCCGTACTTTGGAAACCAGATAACTGATAATATACATACTATTTGCATAGATAATTATACACAGAAAAAAATAGATATGTGGATGGGAATCAAACCCGCGACCTGTGCCGTGACAGTCATGGTAAAACCTCGCCAACCGGCCCCGTCAATCGATACCTTTTACAGTTGACAATATTATTTTCTTCGAGATATTGAAATGCTTTTGTTTAAGTACATTTTATTTCTCTGTAATAGGTACTTGAAAAAGGACAAAATACTAAAAAAGCAAGTATTTTTTCCAAGCAACTATCAACTTTATTTCAAATGAAATTGAATTAAAATTACGTTGAATTGCTCCAATTTAGTTAAGAAAGTATAATTACGTTTGAAGAGTCACTGCAATCAGTGACTACAATTAAAAAGTTGCGAGTGCGATTCAGTCGAGAAATTAACGAAACGACTCTATTGATGTTAATGAAGTTGATGAAGCGATTTCATCACCAGAATATGATTTGTGAAGTACATATACAGGTGTTTTTTTTTGTCACTGGCAATACATTCTGGAGTGGAAGTACTCATCAATATGAACAACTTTTACTATGGGACCAACCCTGAAATCAAGAAAAAAACTTTTCATACAAAAGATCAACCTTGCTCAATCAAAATGTATGAAAAGTTTGTTTTTTTTTTCACGATTTTAGGGTTGGTTCCATAGTAAAAGTTTTTCATATTGATGAGTACTTCCATCCCTGTAAGTATAGCCAGTGACAAAAAAATCACCCTGTATATACTCGTATGTAGCAGTATTGTAGGAAAACCTTCAATAGATCCATTATAATACAATATTGATTACACAGATAATAAAATTCGGTACAAGAAATTTTCCTAATGTCATGTACTCTATGTCTATGAAAAACCTCTTATCGATGCCTAGAAATCACCTACGTTATAAGAGACTTATCAAGGCGTGAGGTACAATACCTAAATTATTTACATTGATATTATAATCTTAAGTTCTTCAAGCACAGAGTGAATAGGCATTTTTTGGGCAAGCGTGCTACATCTTGTAAAATTCCTACAATCAAACTCGCTTATCTCCGAATGGACACATAATGGAGGTGAGTTACTGTAATAACAAATATATACTTTATAAAGAGGAAAGATTTGTATGTAAGTATGTTTGTAAAGAATTGGCACAAAAAGTACTGGACCGATTTTAATAATTCTTTCACCGTTAGAAAGCTACATCTTCAACGAGTAACATAGGCTATATTTTATCCCGGGACCGCGGGTGGAACCGCGCGGAAAAGCTAGTTATCTATAAAAAGATTCCATTCAATCGGTATTTGAAATAATGTTATTGGAAAACATTGGTAGTCATAGGTCAAAACTGCCCATTATCCTTTACAAACTATCACAAAATAAAAGTCTATGAAAATGTAACAAAAACTATTTTCAAAACTAATCATTAGTTCAGTTTATTTAAACATACTATGTAAGTGGTAACAAAATACATTACTCTTGTAAATTTACAAGAAAAGCAAATATATTAGAAAATAACAGATTCAATCCGAGCCAGTTACACCCAACGGTATACAATTGTAGAAACAAAATTATTAAAAGTCCGGACTCATCCCAGCCCGAGAGTGCAGCTCTATTCAAATGTCCGGGGAGAAGTCCCGGATTGAATTAGGCTAAGAACTAGGAGTTCCCGGGACTGTAGGAGAAGCTAATTTTGTGTTGAAACTTTTGGAAATGAGATTGCTGTTATTTCTGAATGCAGCTGTAGAATGCAGATTAAAGTAGTCGTAAAGTAGAGCTAAGATTTCATAAATGGGATAAATATATAACTCTCGTTTTGAGAATAAGTTAATTGACAATAAATGGTGGAAAAAATTATAAAATAGTAAGTAACTTACAGATAGCTCGTAGCATAGTCTGACGCTTAAGTTATTCTTACCTGTAAACAAAATAATTAGTATTAACAAAAATTATAGTAGGACCTTTAAAATAAATTATCAGCAATTTATACTGCATAATTTGTATACTATTATAAACACATTTAATTTACTGTGCCCAAACAGGGTTTTGTGTTGTACTTTTTAGGGTTCCGTTCCTACTAAGACTCCGCTGTCCGTCCGTCTGTCTGTCTGTCCGTCTGCCTGTATCACGTCAACTGTGATAGTTAGACAGTTGAAATTTTCACAGATGATGTATTTCTGTGCCGCTATAACAACAAATACAAAAAAAAACAGAATCAAATAAATATTTAAAGGGGCTCCCATAGAACAAACGTGATTTTTTGCCGTTTCTATAGATAATGGTACGGGACCCTTCGTGCGCGAGTCCAACTCGCACATGGCCGGTTTTTTAATACTTTGTACCACCTTGCAATAAAGTTGTAGTTGAAAACTGACTTTATTCAATGTCGATCGTAAATCGTTCGAAATAGTTCGGAACGCCATTATTCAAAATAAACACTAGTTAAACAATCCCACGCTGTCTGCCTTCATGTAAACACTGCCAACAATGAACTGGAGTATTTGGAGATTTATTATAACTACAAGTGTTTGTGTGTGTGTATCTGTAGTGGAGTTCGAGTCTCGGCAAACAAAAATAGGTTTTTAGTTCAGTTTTATTTTAAATCTACGGCTAAATAGTTAAGTTTACATAGAACAAATGGGTGATTAAACAAATATCTTCCCCAAATAGACACAAACCTGTTCATGCTTTATGTCAGAAAGTTAACCTGGTGGTAAATTATCACCGATATACGCAATACCAGGGGGATAGACAACGTGTTGCCGACTTTTACAAATATATACTATTTAGATATCTATACTAAAATAATAATAAAGGTGAAGAGTTTTTGTTTGTTTGTTTAAAAGCGTTAATCCCTTGAACTACCAGTTTTTGATTGTTTTATTTTGTGTGTGTGTTTTTTTTTTGCATTTGATAGCCCAATTTTTGAGGAAGGTTATAGGCAACCTTTTTCCATGGGAATGCGGATGAAACCGCGGGGAACAACTAATAATATTATAAAGCTGAAGAGTTTGTGTTTTTATTTGTTTGGTTTAACGAGCTAATCTCAGGAATTACTAGTTCGAATTGAAGAAATATTTTAGTGTTGGATAGCCCATTTATCGAGGAAGGCTATATGCTACTTTTTATCCTGGGAAAACATAAGATCCCTCGCGAATGCGGGTGAAACCGCGGAAAGGCGACTCGCGAAAAAAGGCGAAAAGAACCCATAACTTTCGTTAGAGCATTGTCACTAATATCATAAAATCTGTCTCACTGTTGTATCGCATGATTTTGATGCAGTATTCACGTTATCTAATGGTTATATACGGGTATATATAGGCAGTATGTGTCATTGTGCAGGGACTGATGAAAAAAAAGTCATGTTTGAATAAATGTGGAAATAGTGTGACGCGTGAAAATGTTGTTATAAATAATATATTCCTGTCACCAAACAGGAGATAATATTTTATGTCAATTGCAGAATGATTGATGTGTCACATTTGGTTTTAAAATATTTTCAGAATGTATTTATGAATGGTGAATCATAATGTTTCGAGATATTATTTAATGTTATTTTCAATCTATCAACAAAATGTGTTTATAATTTAATTTATGCAACTCTTTAGAATTAATCTAAATATGTATATATTTAAATTACGGTCATACGGTTAGCAGTCCAAAAATAGTACTTATCTATACTAATATTATAAAGCTGAAGAGTTTGTTTGTTTCAACGCGCTAATCTCACTGAAAAAATATTTCAGTGTTGGATAGCCCATTTATCGAGGAAGGCTATAGGCTACTTTTTATCCCGGGAAAACACAAGATCCCTCGGGAACGCGGGTGAAACTGCGGGGCGGAAGCTATACTAAAATATACAGACATACAAAAGCTATATAGTATACATCTATACTTTATCACCTATTATACGCACTAAACATCCAGGATAACTTTTACGAGCGAAGCAAAGCTCTGGAATTTTCTCAGAATCATTATTACTTTTTCCCCCTCCTGGTCGTTAACCGAACTACCCAGAAACAGGTAACTTATGTGTAACTACCCGATATTGTGAGGGAAATATTAAATAATTATAGTATTATATAGCTATTGCTTTCAGTTTTGGGTCAGCAATACTGAAATATAATGGGAAAAATTCAAAAAAGCAAAATTTTGAAAATATTAAAGTATTTAGATTTCTGTAAAAGGTAACTCAAAGTTCAATCTTATATTAGAAGTATTATTTTTTTTACATATTCTGAGCAAAGGTGGTAAGCACACAAAGCCAAGTTGGGAACACGCTCTCAAGTGCAGCTGCCGGAACACACCAATAGGTGCTAAACGAGATTTCCAGCTTGAGGTTTGTAGCCAGCCGGGTGCATACCGCACAAATAATTATAAAAATATGATTTATTGCCCTCCGGCCCGGCGGACAGGAGACTAGAGAATGATGGCGGAGAGTGAATGGATAAGGAAGATGGAGGACCGGGACACAGACCGGAGGAATGACACGGCTTAGGAGAAGCTTATCTTCAGCCGTGGAGAGATACAGACTGATAAGTGAAGTAAATGAAGTGAATGATCTCAACCATCCGAACAATTTATGTTGACTGTGGTCAGAGGTTAGTTTAAAAAGTAAAATGAATTAGACCTTCCGATTCCTTAATCTCCTTACAATGCTTCAATATAATTCAATATCTATGTAAGTGTATTATTTTACACGAGTCGTGAACAATGAAAACGTGAAATCATTTCACATTTATTGTCTAATTTGATTGGTTCCGCTTGGATCGCTTCAATATTTCCTTTTGTTGTAATGTCATTTTCCTTTTTGTTACTTCCAACAAGGTTTGTTTGACGAAGGAAATAACTTTTGGAAAACGTATTTTATGAGGAATGTTCTTATTCAATTCCACAAAGCTGTAAAGCTGAAATCTTTATAATTTGTGCACTTTTGTGTTTTTTTTTTCTATACGTAAACTATAATGGCATAAAATCTTTGGAATGGTAAGTGAAATACGGAATATACTTACGAATTACTAGCGTGGGCGTGGTTTTATACATCATGATAGAAAACCTGATGTTTCCTTGGTACAAGTACCTTAATATAATATTACTATTTATTACAAATTAATAATTAACAAAGATTCATAAAAAATACAAGTCAACTTTTTTTATTTTTTTATTCAGCAATTATTGATTAATAAATAAATAAAAATAGTTTGTGTGTTACTCAATCACGCCGCGCGCCGTAATAGTAAAACAGATTTAGATGAAACTTAGTAAGTACATAGATAGTATATCCAAGAATAGACATAGAATACGTTTTATTCCGAAAAAACATAAGCACTTTTAAAAACCTACAAAGTACCGGGCTGGAGAGCACGTGAATGAGTAAAACACATTAAAACAGAAATAGATACATAAGTGTTTCAATCCCAAAACAAGGCAAATATTTCATGAAACAAAATCGGTTATCAAATATTTAGAATAAATAAAACAATATTAAAAAAGTAATGAATGAACCCTTTGTTGTCTCTCGCGCCCAACAATAACAATTAACAAACTAGGGTCGACTCGTCAGGCACCGAGTGGAGCACATCGCCCGGGGAGGGGCCATCCTATTGTTTTTATAAATGTTATTAATTATTTAGAAGACAAGCTTAAGCCAGGATTTCTTTTAGGAGCTGGAAGATGCTTTTACTGGCTAAGTACGGGGTCGGTGAATTCATTTTAAATTGATTTTATGTGTTAAGCTCATACCTTAAAGTGGGAATGGGGAATGGGGCAGTTCTATGTGTTTTTGAATCTCCAAAAATTTTTGAACCAATTTCTTTTTACTTTTTTAAAATCTATATTACATACTAACTGTCACCCGCGTTCTCAGGATAAAAATAAAGTATGTTTCTCTCGGAATATGGATATACAGAATGATTTTTTTGTTGCTGGCAATACTTGCAGGGGTGGACGTTACTTATCAATATGAACAACTTTTAGTAAGGGACCAGTACTGTGAAATCACGAAAAAAATATCAGCTGTTCCATACAAAAGATTAATACTTACATGACCAAAATGTATGAAGCAACTGTTTTATTTTACGCGATATCAGAGTTGGTTCCATAACGAAAGTTGTTCATATTGATAAGTACTTCCACTCCTGCAAGTATTGCCAGCGACTAAAAATATTAATATAATTTGATCTTTTCAAAATAAACACAGCTCCAAACTCTAGAATTTCATAAAAAGTAAATTCTATCATAATATTGGATATCGAAGCTTGGAGCTCGCAAAAATCCGAAGGGTATTTATTTCCACTCGTATTGAATATTCGAGCTTATTTCAGAATATAAAATATTCCTCCCGAGTACAGTCGAGGCGTGAAAGTAATTTTCGCAAAGCCATTATACAAAAAGTATGTAGTTTCCAAAGTTACTTGGTAACGGACGGATGTTCAAGTTTAAGTTCTACGTAGATGTTAATATGGTTCTATATAATATATAACGTTAAGTAACGTGACCTAAAGTATAAGTAGCTAAATTGCAAAAAGTGACGCGGAGATAAGTAACAAGCAATTAAAAGCTTGTGTACATTGAAAAGAGATGGCGATAGGGCGAATGTGTGACCTCTACATGGCGTGGCTGCCACCGTTGCATTATGTGGCTGCCACTTGAACGATTTTCCATGAATATTAAAATATCTTATGTGGCTGGCCACTAGTGGAAGCAAGTCTAACGCAGAACGCTGTGGCACTTAGCTTTTAATTCACCTGTCAAACATTCATTGTTAGAAGTAAATCAGAGCCACGCGCCTTCTCCACGTGTTACTTTTACTCACAATCAGCCATGTTGAGCAACTAAACCAACATGAAAAGATAGTAAATCTAATTCGGTTGTAATAAAATGAAAAATGCAATAAAGTCCCAGTTACGCATGGTTTATGATCACCAACAGCTGTTCACAATTATAGCTAACAATGCATGCAAACGGTGTGAACTAAAATTACTAGTACAGTCAGTGACACAAGTGGCTAGTGGGGGCATTAACCTGTCGAGCTCGGCTTTCTGCGTGATTTAAGTTTAGTAGCCGGTTCAATGCAGCGTTATTTATTTCTTAATCCACGGCTCTTAAAATTAATATTAGGGTATTCTGATCTATTGTGAATGCTGTTGATTTGAGGCCAGAAGCCATTTTTAATTTGAGAAATAAAATGTAAAATTATCAAAACAAAACATTAAACAATTACTGAAGTAAATTATTGAAATGGTCGTGTTTGAAGCTCAAACAATATTTTTTGCAATTTTTGAAGTCGCTTTATATGTAGTTCTTTAATTACGATGCAGATTTAGTTTATGTTTTCTATTTGAACGGGAAAAATTCATTGTAAACATCAACCGTTTATTTGGCTTCATATCGTTACATAGAAACTAATACTAACCCATATATCTTTCCCATTCGTACCACCCATCCGTTACTATACCAACAAATAAAGTCAACACAATTTGCTTTACCGTCAACGCACCTCCTTGCCTCAGAGTTAATCCGATAAAAATGCCAGCAGTAACTTACAAGCGCGCTCGTCTTGCGAGTTAATGAAACATAAGGCATTAATACCGAGAAATGTAGCATACAATACAATAACTCACGTGCGAGGCGACGCCGCCGCCATTTTACGACATTCAAATTGCCTACGAAACAGTTATTACGAAGAATGTGCGTCGACATTGAAACACATAAAAAGAGGAAAGGAAGACATCCATCAACGAATGCTTGTATTAAATGCCAAAAATTGATAGTGAATAGGTATTAATTTTTAACTATTATCCAAATAAAACATTTATTTTTTATACTATACAGGCTTGATTTTGAGCTCAAACCACGTTATGTGATGATGCAGCCGAAGGTGGTCACCACACGCATAGAAGGATAAACACTTTGTTTTTTATTCAATTATCAATTAAACTTTCGCACACGACTGTCAAGTTCAATAGGTTTGGTAATATTCCAAAGAGTGAAACAACATTTGAACTGAATCCCTTCAAAGACTTCAAACCCAATGACATCACACTGGAGCAATAATATTAGCATTTGACATCCACAATTTTAGTTTTAAGGACGGCAAGTCGTTAAAACTTTAATGTACATATCCTGCCTCTGTGAATGGGTAACAAGACTTGAACGCGTCCATAGTTGCGAACTTGTGAGAATAATTCGTGTGGTATGACGCAGGGCATAATATATGGGGGTAGGTGGAACATTTTGTGTAAGGAAACAGAACGGGAAGAGATATGTAATTTTGAGTAAGAAATGATTTACACAAATATTAAGACTTATCATATTTTCAAACTATCTTTAAGAAGCTCATCTCACCATCTATAACATTACACTTACCATCAGATTCTGAAAGACCAATCAAAGTTAATCTATTATGAAATCTATTGCCATCTTTGTTATTTTATACGTCATTGACAGAGATCAAGAATCTGGGAGTTGGAGGAGCAGGGCATAGTACATTATATTTGGGTACATTTGAGATTTTTTAAAGTCAGAAGATATTAACTATACCAGTGAATTGCCAATGTATTGCCAACCTTTTTATAAAGCCTACTGATTGATAACAAGTCATACATATACTATATGAATCCATAACTTTGGTAATACAACAGGAATCAAATTCACCTCTCGGCATTATAACAAGTAGTGAAACGAAGTTAACTATACAGCCGTTACAGATGAGAGTAGATACAGACAAATGTAACGCGTTGTTTATTAACACAGGTGGCGTGTTCGTTAGTGAAGACTGCGCTCACAATTGCCTCCAAAAACCAATAAAACAGCTAAAAGTCGGTACTCTGCTGATTTACAACTCTCAAATAAAACAGCGAGATATGCGAATGTAGCCAATGATAGAGCAATGCATGAGAATATCCTGCAAAGAACTTTTGTATTTTTTTTTTTTGAGAACTGAAAGAATTATTGAAAACAGACCATTTTCTAAGGCAACGATAATTCAGTGGTAGTGACGTTGGATGTCGCGGCAAAGGTTGTGGATTCGAATCCTACAATGAGCTTGAGCTTTTGAGAAGAACAAACATAATGAGGGAAGCAAGGTGGTAGGGTACCGAGTATAACCAGAGATTTAAATCATTAGATGCGCCCTTGTCACACATAAGGCGCACGAAAATGTGTCGTCGTTGGGAAGAGTGAGCTTACTCTTTTCATCGTAGTCGCTTGTAGGAAGCAGTGAACGGTGCACGTTCCGCGCAGTCATAAAACGTGGTCCGATTTTACAATGCCTGACTACCGCTGTGTTCCGACAGTTGCACATAAGAGCCTGTTAATGTCCATAGGCGACGGAACCCACTTACCATCAGCTGGACCGCCTGTCTGCTTGTCAGTCCTCTGACATAAAATAAAAGAGAAAAAAAATAGATTCTTTTGTAAATATTTCATTACATAGATCTGTTCTCACGCCCGCTCTAATTTATAGTCACGATTGGACAAGATATTTATGAAAATCTTAGTAAACTGAATAGAACAAAAAAAAATGAAAAGAAAAAGACAATACAAGAAGTTGCCATGTCTGTTTTGTTCTGTATGTACATAAATTGTATTCTATTCTACACCATGGAATATTTAGCAAAATTAATGTAAGAAAACTGAATATATAAGTTGTACAGTTAATATAGTTTCAAATGTCAGTAGTTAAGTCGTAAAACAACAATCGTGCCATCAATTGTTTTTTATAGGCTGAGGAAATGGCCACTGATTGGTGAGGTCACGCAACGATATCGCTCAGTATGGATTTGCTTTTGGTGGGCTAAGTATCTTTAAGTTATAAACTAGTTTATAACCGGTAAATAAACAGTCATATTTAAAATCATAATAAGTATTATTAACGTCATAAACCAAATATTAAATAGACGAAAGTTTATTTTTTAACCGACTTCAAAAAAGGAAGAGGTTCTATGTTCGACTCTATATTTTTTATATAAATATTTTATACAAATATCGATTTAATGTACTAACAAAAATACAAAGGTCTTGTAGGAAAAAATTGTTCTATTGTCCAGATAGTCGCACAAATTTAAGAAAATTTTGTCCACTATCACGTATGTTTTCATTGTATAATGAGTATCATGAACAATGTGACTTGTTTGCAGCAATGAATTTAAAAAAGGTTGTGTTTAAAATTTGATCTGAAAATGCTTTTATTTGTTAGTTTACTAAATTTTAACTCTATTCTTTAATTTCCAGTTTATTTGTGTATAATTTATCATTAAGTAGTTTTTTCTGTTATCTATGCATGCTGTGATTTTCTGTAATTGACAGGGCACTTAGCACTGTACTTTGCACATAATCTAACTTTAACTTTCATAGTGTACTTGTTGTTGGAAATCCTAATAAAATAAATGATATAAATTTCTATGTTGTACGTGTGTGGTAAAAAAATTAGATTATAAACACACGTTTACGCCATAAACTTGTCTATTTTTTCTTTTAAAATATACACTTACGTATCGAATTACCCGCCATCTTTTTAAAGTTGGTTTAAAAGAGAAACAAACACCTAAAGAATTACTTTAATTCCAAATGCACCTTCTGTTTGTAACGCTACTGCGCATTACCATACAAATGTGCAACTAGGATCAACACGCATTTATGACTCATAAGTCTTATTCATATAAATGTAAAAGATATTTACTAATATTCTTTTTAAAGTGTTTTTATTTAATTTATTAAGATATTAGCATTTACAATAAAAAAAACACTAAAAACTGTTTCACTGTTTTTTTTATGAACAAAACGCGCCTCGCGTCAGTTCATTTTGAAAAATAGGAAAAAAATATACTCGTAGGTACCTCTCATGTCCTCTACCGCATTGTAAAGTAGACTCCATTAGATGCGAGTCGTAATTTAGGCTATACATTTCTACCCGACGGATAATTTTATTTTAATAACATTTAAATAAACCTAGTACTTATTTCTATGAAGGTATAATTTAAAACTTTTTGAGGAATACTGGGTGATTTTTTAGTCACTGAACATACTTGCAGGGGTGGAAGTACTCATCAATATGAACAACTTTTATCATGGGACTAACTCTCGAGATCACAAAAAAATATCAGCTGTCCATACAAAAGTTCAATACCTACTCGTCCAAAATGTATGAAGGAACCATTTTATTTTTTGCGATATCCGAGTTGGTCCCATAATAAAAGTTGTTCATATTGACGAGTACTTCAACCCCTGAAAGTATGTCCAGTGACTAAAAAACCACCCTGTATTTAATAAATAATTAATTTTGCACTTAATTGTTACTGTAATAAACCAGCTTTCTTGAATAATAAATAACTGGTCAGTGAGTATGATACTTCATCACACGAATCACGAATAAATAAAGTTTTAGCCATAATAGTAATGACCCCTACTTCTAAAATCCATCACTTTAAACATAGTACTTGTAACCTTTTGAAATCCCTACGGAACCTAAAAGAGGGAGCGTATGTTAATTTGGGTCTCGTTATCTCCAACATAATTTCAGAACATCAACATAGTGTGTATGTGTTCGTGTGTGTGTATACCCCTGAGAAGTCTGTCAGTAATTTTATGTGCATTCTGTTTACATTTGAAAGTATGTCGTTTGACCGCCGCGTCCGTTGCTCTGTTGGTACAGTCCTTTTTAGTCTTTGTAAATATAACTAAATGCGGTTGCGAAACAGGACGAATTTAGTGCAACCACCCGTCATTCCTTGTCTCTGTCGCACGTGGACAAATTATTGCTGTCACACTCGTACAAATACGGTGCCAGCCGTCATCGCAGACCAAACCTTTTCTCATTGGCAGTAGGCATAAAGGTCAATGTACTAAATTCTTCTTGCTCCACTACCGCACTTTAGAGTGAGGCAGTGGTTTTGTCTCACAGGCATTAAGCTACAATTATGCTTCAGTGTTTCGTTCTCGAGATTAGATTGATACACTTGTAGTCCCACATACAATGTCGCCATTTATGCACTTAGTTTAAAGACAAAAAAAAAAACAACTGACATGTAGGTAGTTTAACATAGTTATCGTCATAACCGCACTGCGTTCGACCCATCATTCACATACCAGTGCTCCGCCACTTCGCACGAATTATCACTGCGCAACAGTTATTTTTTATCGACTATACTTTTCTTCAAAAATGCCGAAGAGGAAACGTGACGACAGGGATTCCTTGGAACACATTAAGAAAAAAATTAAGGAACTGGAGCGAAAACTAATAAAAGCACCACGCCGGAGGCTATCATCCTCATCCTCAGATTCAGTGCAGTCGTCAATCGAACCACAAGGTAATTCTATATTTGTTTCAAATTACAATAATACGGACTACACTGTCCATTTGCTATTTGATAGACTGTTTTTATTCAATATGCCAATAAGTTAGAGTAACTGCATATAATGCATAATACCTCATAACTATATATATATATATATATATATTTTTTATAATAAAACATATTGGGTAAGTTAGACCTTTTTTATCCATATTAAAATCGGGTTCACGGTGCAACGCCTATGAGTTCATCTTACCCGCAGTGCTCGCACAGTGCTTACCTAGTAATGGTAATGTGGAGTAAGGTTACTTGAGTTGTGACTTATCCATATTAAGCTCGGGTTCACGATGCAACGCCATGAGTTCATCTTACCCGCAGCACTCGCACACGTTTCACCACGTGCAAGATTTTAGGTTACCTGTTCAGGTACCTACCTATAATTAATTATTGCTTATATAAGTACCTCCGTTTGTCTGCTATTATTACAAATACAAACAAAACGATTAAGCTACTTTTTCCTCTCCCTTGTATGGAATATTATTACGATTACAGATGACACGATTATCGAATCGGAGAATGTTGAAAACCTAACTGAGGTCCTGGATGAGCCAATACCGTCAACCAGTGCATTATGCATGGATTCTATATTGACGATGGACGCACCGGAGCCGATAGAGGAGCCTCCTCTTCAAACTGTTATTGAGCAGCCTGTCAATGTCGAGAAGGACGATCAACAGACACAGGAACTGGACGAGATGATTTTAGAAATTTTGGGAACCGATCCTTTAACTACTCAAATGTTTGGTAAGGACATCCAAAAAGACTTGGCCGTTCGCCTTGAATTTTTAGCCACTACTGGCTTAACAAAAGAACGCCGCAAGGAGCTCTTAGAATCCTATTTGCCTCCAGCTAACTGTAAATTGATAGACGCTCCTTCTCTAAATCCAGAGATAAAGGCGGCTATCAACGAGCTCACAATAAAACGTGATAAGGCTATGCACGCTAAACAGAAACAGATCTGCAGTGCTATCGCATGTCTAAGTGAAGCTATTACTATTCTTTTATCCAAGGATACCAAAGATCCAACTATATTAAAACTTCTTATGGACACAGGACGCATACTGTGTGACACTCAGCGTAATGAATCTGTCACCAGGCGTAATTTCATACTGGCCGTCTTGAAGAAAGAATTAAAGGATCAGATGCAGCAGACAAAGATTGACACCTTACTCTTTGGAGAGCAGCTTGCAGATACACTCAAAGCTGCAAAAGCAATAAATAAGTCAGGGGCTGAGCTAAAGTCCGTCCCGCCAAACAAGGTTTTCGCCAATAAACCGAAACCCCTACCTTCTAATAAGAATTTAAACTGGAAAGCGCCAGGCCCGAGCCGCAGACCAACGGGGCCTCCAAAAGCGCAGACGTCTGCACCCCCAGCGAGACAGCCGCACGTGCCATCATCAAGAACGTTACGTCCGAGCACCAGTCGCGGACGCCGCTAGATATAACGGTAAATTATGCCGGCAGGCTCTCTGAATTTTACGACCAATGGTTAAAAATTACTTCGGACCAAACTATACTGTCATGGATAAAAGGTTATAAAATCCCATTCTCCCGAATTCCATATCAATATGATTCTCTGCCGTCTCAAAAATATTCTAGCTCAGAAATATATGATTTCGATCAGGCTATAGATAGTTTACTAACCATTGGTGCAGTTTCAAAATGTAAGCCATGTGAGGATCAGTTTATATCCAGCATATTTTTAGTACCGAAACCGAACGGCAAGAAACGTCTTATTTTAAATCTAAAAAGATTGAACAAGTTTATCGACACAAAGCACTTTAAATTAGAAGACCTTCGAACGATGGTAAAACTTGTTTCGAAGGGTTGTTATATGTCAACAATCGACCTGAAAGACGCATATTTTTTGATAAAGATTGATAACAGCTCTAAAAAATACCTTAGATTTATATGGAAAGATAGTTTATTTGAATTTAATGTCCTGCCGTTCGGTCTCAATACTGCGCCTTTTGTGTTTACAAAAATAATGAAACCAATAGTCAGTTTGTTACGATGTACTGGCAATTTATCAACAATATATCTTGATGATTTAGGTCTTATATCAAATAGATATAGCGACTGTATTAAAATATAGACATCACAAAAAGCCTCCTTTGTGCATTAGGTTTCATTATAAATGAATCTAAGAGCTGTATGATCCCGAGTACATCTTGTAGATTTTTAGGTTTTATCATAAACTCTAAAACAATGGAAATTAGTTTACCTTCGGAAAAACGTATAAAAATTAAAACGGAATTAATTAATTTTAAAAAACTTAAAAGGTGTAAAATTAGACAGTTCGCGCGTCTAGTAGGTCTGTTAACATCTGCTTGCCCAGCCATCGAATACGGTTGGCTTTACACGAAGGGGTTTGAGAGATGCAAATTCCTAAACCTTAAGAATAATGACAATTATGATCAATTCATGACTTTGCCGAATACATTACATGCAGATTTTGACTGGTGGATAAACTCCATAGAAAACTCTGTATGTAAAATAAAATTCGATGATTACAATTTGGAGATCTATTCTGACGCCTCAACTACGGGATGGGGCGTGGCTTGTGCGGGAAAATCAGCTAGCGGTATTTGGAGTCAGGACGAAAGAAATCAACATATAAACTATTTAGAATTAATGGCCGCTTTCATTGGACTTAAAATATTTGCCAAAACTTTTTTCGATTGTCAAATCATTTTACGAATTGATAATACGACAGCGATCTCATATGTAAATCGCATGGGTGGTATACAGTTTCCCCACTTAACCAAACTTACCAAAGAAATATGGCAATGGTGCGAAACACGTAAACTTTTTGTTTCTGCACTGTATATTCCATCTGTAGAGAACACTATCGCCGATGCTGAATCGAGACGTGTTCATCCTGACATTGAATGGGAGTTATCGGATTTTGCCTTTCAAAGAATTATTGAAACTTTTGGTTTACCTGATATTGATATATTTGCTAGTCGCATAAATAAAAAATGTGCAAAATACGTTTCGTGGCATAAAGATCCTGACGCTTATACCATCAACGCATTTTCAATTTGCTGGTCTGAATGGTATTTTTACGGTTTCCCCCCTTTCTCAATCATCCTTAAAACATTGAGAAAAATCATTAGTGATAAAGCTAGAGGTATACTAATTGTTCCGGCGTGGCCATCACAGCCGTGGTACCCTCTTTTTAATAAACTTCTAGAGTCTAAGCCATTGATATTTAATTCTTCTAAGGAATTAATAATTTCTCATTCCAGCAACCGACAGATTCATCAGCAGATTACCCTGGTTGCCGGAGTATTATGCGGGAATCGCTATTGAGGAGAAGCGTCCCTGCAGGGTCAATTCCTATAATGTTGGCATCTCTTTCAGTAAATTCTACCAAACAATATGACACCTGTTTGAAAAAATGGTATTTATTTTGTAAGCATAACGGCATAGACATGTATCAGGCTTCTGTACCAATGATTATTTATTTTTTAACAAATCTTTTTCAATCTGGAGCTCAATACGGTACTCTGAATACGTATCGATCCGCACTCTCTCTGATTTTAGGACGTAAAATCAGTGAGGATGATCAAATAAAAAGATTTTATAAAGGATTATTCAGACTTCGCCCACCTTTGCCCAAATATGACTCAACCTGGGACACCTCATTAGTGATAGAAACTTTGGCTAGTTGGATACCTAATGAAAACCTACCCTTAGAAAGAATTACAAAGAAATTAGTGACTCTGCTTGCACTTGTTACAGCACACAGGGTTCAAACCCTATCTAAAATTAATATTCAAAATATTTGTACTTTACATAATGAAATTTCTATTAAAATTCCCGAATTAATAAAAACCTCACGGGCTAATTCTAAGCAGCCAATACTTGTTCTTCCGTTTTTTCGCGAAAGACCCGAAATATGCCCGGCTAAGTTACTATCCGATTACTTACATGTTACTAAATCTTTACGTACGATTAATAATCACACCTACCTTTTCATTAGCACAAAAAAGCCACATAAAAAAGTTTCTGCACAAACTCTTAGTAGATGGATTAAGAGTACATTAGAGAGCAGTGGAGTCGATGTTACCATTTTCTCCGCTCACAGTACTAGACACGCCAGTACTTCCCGAGCCCATAAACTAGGTGTCAATTTAGATTTAATAAGAAAAACCGCTGGTTGGTCTGGTACATCTACAACTTTTGCTAAGTTCTATAATAGGGTAATATCAACCAACAATGATAAACATTGTTTCGCTAGGAGTATTCTTCTTGATGATAGCGAATAATTTTGGATTGCCTCTATAATTGTGTTTGCAATTAATGATTATTATTTAACTTAATTATTATTTGTGATTTATAATTAAAAATGTCTTGAACAATAAAACCATTTGGTTTTTATTCTATGGTATTCATTTTAACTTAGACATTTCACAATTTGCTCTCAATATCTACAAGTGTATCAATCTAATCTCGAGAACGAAACACTGAAGCATAATTAATGATTAAACGAACTTACCTGTAAGTGAAGTTCTATCGTAATTATGTGAAGTGTTTCGTTCGAAGAGATTAGCATCCCTCCCTCCCTATATTATTATTCCCTCATAAGATTGTGAAATATCATGTAGTTTTTTACTCTGAACTAAATGATGGGTCGAACGCAGTGCGGTTATGACGATAACTATGTTAAACTACCTACATGTCAGTTGTTTTTTTTTTTGTCTTTAAACTAAGTGCATAAATGGCGACATTGTATGTGGGACTACAAGTGTATCAATCTAATCTCTTCGAACGAAACACTTCACATAATTACGATAGAACTTCACTTACAGGTAAGTTCGTTTAATCATTAAATATACCTGTATGCTAATTGAGACATCCTTTACAATTGGGTTATTTGACGTCATGATATTCAATAGGTTTGGATTCAAACTTTTAAGACGAAAGGAGACGAGGTCGAAGATGACGTATGCTTTGCCGTATAGGGAGTGTCTATTTGTTTTAGTCATGATGTAACCTAGAAAATTATAAACCTTAGGTAAAGGTTTTTATTGCTAGTTTACCACTTTAGTGGTATAAAAATATATTTGGGAAAAGATTACAAAATAGTTTCAAACTAAACACGATAAAATTAAATTAAATTAAACTAGAAATTTTTCACACAGGGCTTTTCAAAACTTTCAAAATGTAACCCCTAATAGGGTAAAATAGGGGCTCGTGGGTGAAATCATGAGACATAAAGCTATTCTATCTAATCTAATAGATCAACTTTAGAAAACGTGCTGAATATGGATAAACCATTGCTATTTTAAAACAAAACAATAAATAGCCCAAGCCAAGTTGCAAGTTGAAGTTCCACACAGTTGTGGCAGTGGGTCCAAGTTCCTCGATACTGATAAAAAGTTGGTGAATGCAGTTTTCCAATCGCTCCGATGCGTCTTCTCGCTTCGTAGGATCACCATGCATTATCATAATATACATCGTGGGATTTTCCTGACAAATTTAAAATTGGACCATGATGTTTAATACTTTCTTCTCAGTTGAAGGCTACGGTGGTAACTCCCATAGCTTCAACCTTCACAAGTGCCTTCCTAGGGTCTAAACTGATTAATGACGTCGACTTTGACTTCTAATGAATCACGATTAATTATACGTTTTAAGATTGAACCAACCCACGAGTGTTACATTCAAACTATTGTTATTAACGTTTTAAATTACTTGAACGACCTTAAGGACGAGTTAAATGAAAAATTAAAATGTTATAAAAATACCGAATAGAAGTTAAATATTGTACAATCCTTACCAAAGAACTATTAGATTATAATAGAAGCATTCTCAGTTTCTAGGTCGTATGGTTCAGTTAGACTCTGTGTTTATCAGTCAGTCAGACAGTCAATCACAAGAAGTTTGAGAATCAATATTTATCAACCCTGATATGTTTATTAGAATATCTATTCTGTCAAGCAAGGCTGATCGTATTATTTTAAGATTCATTAAATTTGTAGGATATTTTTTTTTTGTAACGTAGGGGTGTTTACGAATGGATTTTACGAAGTTAAATAAAAATAGGTGGTAAGTTTGTATGGACTAGCGCAGTTTTGGAGATAAATCCACGAAAATTGGTATTTATTATTTTCGTTGCATATTATGATCCACGTATATCAGCGTTTTTTTGAAAATCATGCGAAGAAAACCGCGAATCGAAAGCCAGGAGTTCAAATTACAAAAAATGTAAGAAAACTTACGTAAGCCTTGAGTAGATATACCTATCAAAGAAAATAATAGATTTCCCCTCCTCCACCCAAGAAGATATTGCATTTCACGTCTGTGTGTATTACTTACAATCTGAAGCACAAACTGGATTAAGATAATGGATTTTCCTTTATTTTTCTATTGGATTATCTATTTTCTTTCTGTAGTAGGTACATGTAGCTTCTACTATACTTTTATGAGGCTCGTTGAATTTCAGGGCATATCAACTTGAGTCTGATGAATATTAAGTAGCCAGTTTGAGGGTAATGTCAGGATGCCTATACTCTTGGAGAAGTTGAAGTAAAGATGTATCGATTGACAAGACGTGGTTAGAGATTGCGGTCAAACCTCTAATTTTAAACAAAGACAAAGATAATTTTAATTAAAACAAATAGAAAGACTGCCGCACTCCCTGACGCCAATTAAAATTTATTGACTGATTGATGTATACCCCTCTTTGTCTATCAAAGCTTTAGAAAGGGAAAGGTTTATAATGTTACTAACTTTCCGTCCCGCGGTTTCGCCTGAGATCTCTTTTTTTACCTATTTAGAGTTAAAAAATTTAAAAACTCGTCTTTACTGATCCCTATGTTATACATGGAACCTGTGCCATATTTAGTTTCTAGATCTTACGGTTTGAACATTGATATGTCAGTCAGTCAGTCAGTTTCCTGTTTTATATACACAGTTTAATCTCCAATAAATATTAGTTAATAGAATCAATGATTACGACTTTCTCGACATTATTGTGTTAATTTGTTGGCAATATTTTTGAACCAATTTTGATTTAAATTAGGAATGTAATTAAAACAGTGTTAATAAAAACATAATTATTTAACTGTAAAGCAATTTACATTGTAGTACATAGTATATTTAATATGAATGGGTAATAAGGGGCGGGTGGGGAACTCAGGGCGCGATAAGGATCGCTAACGAGCGCAACTTGGCACCAACTCTACAATAGCTAATGTTCATTACTTCTGTAAGTCGTCATTATACCACTTCTATGTAGTTATGGATAGTTAATAACTACCATATCTGATGTATACATATACAGGATGAATTTTTCTAGTTGGCGTGGATGGCCAAATTTTACAATATAAGGAATAGCGAAAAATTGTCTAAGGAGTCTCGATTTTGATGAAAACTAAAACTGCAACATTGGATTTTTGAAAAATCAATATGCCTCCCCAGGAACCGAACCCGTTGACATCCGATAGTGTTGCTAATAAGGATCAATTTCTGGGAAGTAATGATATCCGGTAAACTAACCACCTACCAGGTAGGTACCTCACAACTTTGTGAGATGGCGCTATATGACATTATCCGAATACGATAACATTTTCAAACAAACAAAAAACCCCTAGTTAGCTCAGTCGCCGTTCTTATGTATAAAATCAGTAACGAGGATAATCGTATTCAGTTAGACTTGTGTTTGAACACAGTCTCTCCATGGTAAGTACTGATATGGCCCAAGATAAGCACAGAAAACTGAGAAGGGGACTGACTCTCAAGTGTAGCTGACGGAACACACCATTAGTTGCCTGGCGACAGATTTGTAGCCAGTTAAGTTTTTTTGCTTTGGTTTACGATGTTTTCCTACACGGTAGCTCAAGTTCATTGTAGGGTTGTAGGAGTTACGGACATAGGACATCACTATTTAGTTCATGTACCAATAGACAGTCCATATTGCTCGAACCTTTAACCAATGGATAACGCTCTCGAAAGACAATGTTAAAAAATACAACAAAATAATATCTAAATTCTGTTCAATTAGAAATTAGGGTGAATTCAAAATCCTTTATAATATCAAAGCTTCGAAATGGCTCAGAAATGTTCTTCGTTGGACGTCAAGATGTCCGCACCAGACACTTACTATTGATCGTGATGAATTGTTAATTTAAATTAAACAATATTCTCACTTTTGTTGTTTTGTTAACTACGAAAGTTGTCTTAAGATTTTGTTCATCAACTTCGTGTACCATAGCACAGTGGAAGGGTACTTTGTAGTACCCGCCTGGCTTACCACCTTCATGTTAAAAATCTGTCGCCAAGCACGTATCGGCACGACAGTTGTGAGCCAGATTTGTTCTGGACTTTGTGAGCTTACAGCCTTCGGTTACATAATTATGTACTGAAATCAAATATAAGGCTATAAAAACCTAAAAGTCTTCTGGAATGTAAAGAAAGTTGCAGTGGCATGACTATAAATACGTTTCAAATAACACATATTCACAAATAGTTTTGAACAAGTGACATTGAACTCGTTGTTAGCTAACTCAATTGGAGAGTGAATTAATTCCTAATTTGTATTCTACATACAGGGTGATCGGTTCGATTCACAACATATACAGGTTGTCCTGGCGGGTTGCCATGGCGCCCCTACACCGACAGACTAGTTTAACTTTTTATTCAGTTTCGTACGAGAAAAGTTGATGGACTTTAAATATACGAGTTGCAGCGTTCTTTATGTGTTTGGAAATTGTTTTATTTTATTACGAGTTTGTTAGGAATACTAAAAGACGTTATTAAGGAAATGCTTAATCTTGCAGTAGGTACTAGGACAGCAGTAGATTTAATCCAATAAATCTAGTAAAATGGAATTAACAGGCGTTAATATTATTCTTTTTTTTTAATAATTTGATATCACTAAAAAAAATACACAAATTTATTTGCAAAACCTTGTCATTAATGTAAACGTAAAAATCAAATGTATTTTAGAAACATAGAAGAAGTTACTAACATGTTCGAGAGCAAAGAACAAGTAAGCAATCGCAAACCACTTGAAACTTCATCGCACACCCCAGCTCAAGTCACCCCAACCTCGCAAACAAACCGAAAACTGTACCTTAAAGTCCTTTACCTGCAGAACCTTTACTACAACGTTGTAAAGTACATTTGACCCTGAGTAACATAATAGTGTATGTTACGTGTTACGTTCTACCGTATCTCGTATGAATGGGATCGATCGAGGGGGGTGCGGGGTGGGGGGGAGCCGGGGTCGACGACCTCGGCGCAAGGCTTACCGTGTAACTCTACCTTTTTATTGGTCTTTAGGTCATTTGGGGCTCTTTGACTTTTTTAAAGAGTGCGCAGACGAGGATGTAATTACAAAAGCTTTTGTACAAAAAATTGTGGTTCTTAAAAACGCGGGTAAAAGCCCGTCGTCATCTTCCCTCAGTGGTTGGACGCCGTGGTGATGGTCGTGATAAAGGCTCTAATTAGCTTTGTTGGTGATGGAAAATATAATTAAGGAACCATAACACTGTAAGGTCTGTAGGGTATTTGATACCTGGTTTGCTAGCATCCACTCAAGTTGAAAATCTGTCGCCAAGTAACTACCGGGTACCTACTTGAAAGAAAACCTGATGATAAGGCCCAATATGAACACATGCTACCTAAAATTCCTTTCCCAAAATTAGGAATATCAAGCAACATAATTGTTGCGGATGGATGATGAAATTAGTCGAACTTAGCTCAAAATGTATAAAATAGAAATATGATATTCTATTGTTCTATTCTTTATATAGTACATCATATATCGGTCTCACTTAGAGGCTGTCATGGCCGATTTTGGCATTAACCAATCACAGATTAGACGATAGTGTGAAAGGGAAACAAGACGACTTTCTCCTTTTAACTTGGTTTATGATAAGTTTGTTTTCTGTGTATTTGGGTTATTTCCTACAATTGACAGTACGTAAGAATATGTTTTTATTTGAGCTAATTGTTTGTATTATGTATGTGTATATACATCTAACCCGATAGAATAGGGATATCGGAGAAATAGGGTTTTCCGATGAAAACTTTATGTCGTTTTGACTATTTTGTGTACAAAATATTTTATAGCTTTAAGGTAGATTAAGCTGGTATCGACAACGTAGATTCATTGGAAAGACCTAGTTGCAGGCAATGTTTAAGGATAAAATCACTTTGGTACAGATAGTAGATCATAGATAAATAATGTGAAATGATGTAAATTCATAGTCCAAATCTAATCCATAGTAAAGTCAGAATCGGAAAATTATGTATGGCTCTCGATAAGGTAACACGTCGATATTTAAGTATTTTTGGACTTTTTACTCATTAATTCAGATAAATACAGTAAAGTAGAATTCACGTTGAAAAGTAGTAATTTTGTATCTAGTCGGCCAGTGTTCACGAGTTTACGAGTTATTAAATAAGTGATCAAGATACAAAGTGAAATAAATATAGTATACAGTCCATTTGAAGATAAGTTTTTTATTGAAGGGAATCCAGATACCGCACAAGTTTGGTCCTTCGAGCCGGATCAAGATCAGTGAATTGTGGCTGCTGTGACACATTGTGAATTGGGGCTGCTGGTACATCAGATCCTCAAGTCAATAAACGTATCTAAACGTATGACTTGGTGCGATAGGATCAGTTTCTAATGACACATTGGATGAGTTTCTAGTGACACATATTGGTATGATCAGTGAATTGGGGCTGCAGGTACATCAGATCCTCAAGTCAATAAACGTATCTAAACGTATGACTTGGTGTGATAGGATCAGTTTCTAATGACACATTGGATGAGTTTCTAGTGACACATATTGGTATGATCAGTGAATTGTGGCTGCTGTGACACATTGTGAATTGGGGCTGCTGGTACATCAGATCCTCAAGTCAATAAACGTATCTAAACGTATGACTTGGTGTGATAGGATTAGTTTCTAATGACACATTGGATGAGTTTCTAGTGACACATATTGGTATGATCAGTGAATTGGGGCTGCAGGTACATCAGATCCTCAAGTCAATAAACGTATCTAAACGTATGACTTGGTGTGATAGGATCAGTTTCTAATGACACATTGGATGAGTTTCTAGTGACACATATTGGTATGATCAGTGAATTGGGGCTGCAGGTACATCAGATCCTCAAGTCAATAAACGTATCTAAACGTATGGCTTGGTGTGATAGGATCAGTTTCTAATGACACATATTGGTATGATCAGTGAATTGGGGCTGCAGGTACATCAGATCCTCAAGTCAATAAACGTATCTAAACGTATGGCTTGGTGTGATAGGATCAGTTTCTAATGACACATATTGGTATGATCAGTGAATTGGGGCTGCAGGTATATCAGATCCTCAAGTCAATAAACGTATCTAAACGTATGACTTGGTGCGATAGGATCAGTTTCTAATGACACATTGGATCAGAGCCAGTAAATTGGGGCGACGAGGTCATCTAAGGACCAACACCGCATAGGTGCGACGAGACCGTCGAGTGAAGAACACCGAACGGTGCGACAAGTTCGTCTCGAGATCGCCGAACGCGAGAAAAGGACGACGCAACATCACCCAACGGTGCGACGAATTAGTCTCGAGGCGCCCAGTGAAGAGTTCGTCGTGAGAAAAACACCGAACGGTGCATCGAGTGCGTCTCAACATTTCGAACGTGCAAAAAGGACGACGCAACATCACCCAACGGTGCGACGACTTCGTCTCGACAGGAACAAAGTGTGGCGAGTTTGTCACCAACGTCGTTAAGCGTGTGACGAGCTCGTCTTGACTACAGGTACATAGCCAAACGTGTGACGAATTCGTCTTAACATCTCGGAACGGGTGACGAGTTCGTCTCGATATCTTGAACGAGTGACGAGTTCGTCGCTATATCATAGAACGAGTGAAGAGGACGACGCAACATCACCCAACGGTGCGACAAACGATAACGCGGCTCATCCGCGGCCCTTGAACGCCGGTCACCTAACGGTGCCAAACGATCGGTGTCTCGGGTTTTAAGTATTGTGTAGAATAGTGTGGTGTTGTGAAGGTGTAGCACGTTAGGTAGAGTCTATATATAGGCATCTGCGCCTAAAGATGTCGACATCTAGAAGCCCCGTCCGCACTCGTAAGGCGGCTGAGAGGCTACGGTTACTTGAAAAACCTCCCGCGTCTTCGTCTGCGTTAAACGCACCTGTAAATCCGCAGCTTAGTCACAGGCGCGCTTCGATTAGTGAGTCGGGCGTGACCGCACTATCCGCGACTGAACCATCCGTGATCGACACGATACCACCGCGACTATCCACGCTGCGCGCTACCGATAAAAGGTCACGGGCTTCACCCGTACATTCTCATCGCTCTTCCGCCAGCTCAACAACGCGTTTAAGGCTAGCTGAACTTGAAGCAGAAGAAAGATTAGCCGAGATTCATACAAATCTTATCAAGGATAGACAAGCCGCAGAAGAACGCCAAGCAAAGGATAGACGAGCCGCAGAGGAACGCCAAGCGAAGGATAGACAAGCCGCAGAAAAGGATAGACGAGCCGCAGAGGAACGCCAAGCAAAGGATAGACGAGCCGCAGAGGAACGCCAAGCGAAGGATAGACAAGCCGCAGAAAAGGATAGACGAGCCGCAGAGGAACGCCAAGAAAAGGATAGCCAAGCCGCAGAAGAACGCCAAGCAAAACTTGAAGAACGACTAGCTGAGATTCAGATAAGGCTCGTTGAAAAGAAACTTGCCGTCAACGTAGCTACGATACACGAGGAACCGGGAAGCGTATGCGCAGAACGTACAGTCAATGACTGGCTTCAGCGTTGTCCTGTACGGGGGGAGCTCGAAGAGCTCAAGAGCATCGGTACGGAAAACCATGCGAAGTACCACTCACAATTACGAGAGAAGGCTGCAGATCCACCTTCTCCGCCAGCGTCAAATCATATCACAATGGATACACCACGTCGTGCTAGATCGCCAACTTCGATGCGATCAGGAGACAGAGCAATTGATCGACTAGCAGATATCTTAGGACAAATGCCCAAAAGTAGACCGATACCCAGGCGTACGCCAGATTTGCCTATCTTTAGCGGCGCTAAGGGAGAATGGCTACCATTTAAAGCGGCCATGAAGGAATCTGCTAGCCTCTATGGTTTCACACCGGCAGAAAATCTTGCTAGATTGAGAACATGTTTACGAGGAGATGCACGTGAAGCAGTGTTAGCATTAATGTATACAGCGACCGATTCAACGATAATCATGGAAACATTAGAACAATGTTTTGGTTGCCCAGAGATGATCATCAATCATACGTTTGAAGAGCTGAAGAAGTTGCCGCGACCAGGTGGAACATCTGAAGAACTAAACAGGTTCGCGATCAAGTTGCAGAACATTGTGACAATGATAAGCTGTGTCGATAAAAAAGGATATCTACAGAATCCTATGCTTGCGCAGCAAGTAGTAGATAAACTGAGCCCACACCTCAAATCGAATTGGTGCAACTACGCAGAGGAATCTGGATCTCAATTAGAACCAGAAATTGTTACATTGTCACGATTCTTTATGCGGGAAGCGAAGCACGCCATAAAACATGCATACGCGTCCAAGGATACGTTGGAACCAATACGTACTGGCCCAAAACAGGAACCACGACATCGAGCATTAGACCGTAACTGCAAAGCTCCCGTATATGCTACAACAGAATTATTACCAAAAAAGATCGAATGTCTCTGTTGCGGAGCCGAACACGACACAACAAAATGCGCTAAGCTTACGGCTATGCCCATTTCAGAACGATGGGAGTGGGCCAAGGAAGCACTCGTCTGTTTCCAGTGTATGAATAATAAACACAGACGATCCGAATGTAAAGCAAAGAAATGCGGAATAGACGAGTGCCGTGATACACATCACGCGCTGTTACATGTGCAGAGGGATAACGAGCCACTAAGCGAACCGACTCAGAACGAGCATTTCGTAAATACGGCTTCGGCACATGTAACCACTGATAACCAAGTGCTATTGAAAGTGTGTCCTATTATAATTAAGATACAGAACGGCCAGGAACTAAATACGTACGCGTTATTCGACGAGGCATCGACTATAACACTGATCGATGAAGGGATTGCCGGGATGATCGGAGCGAAAGGCCCGACCAGAGCGTTACATATCCACGCAGTCACATCGAGTCAGAGAGTTTTGGATAGTCAGATTGTAAACATCGAGTTACGCGGAAAAGGCCAAACTGACTTTCATAAGATTAAAGCACGGACAGTGAAGAATTTACCATTTGATAGTCAGGTGATAAGTTCAGACATATTAGAACAAAAACATCTATGTAAGCTCCGATCAGAGGACGTATGTTATGAATACGCCAGACCACATTTACTTATCGGAGCCGATAACTGGAAGCTAATAGTGACACGAAAATTGTTGACTGGAAAAGCAAATCAACCAGCTGCGTCACTCACACGATTGGGATGGGTTATACACGGATCCATACCCAGAAGAGTTGTAACAAATGAAAACGAAACAGTGTTACAAGTACAAACAGCTCAAGAGATCGAGAAAAGCTCAGTAACGAATAACCGAAATGACGAACTGAATGAACTCGTCAAGGAGAATTTCAGTATTGATGCAGTAGGGGTCTCCTTGAACAGAAAGCCTGACGCAAAGGATGAACGCGCCAAGCAAGTGAGTAGTCGAATCAACGCAGCTATGGTTCCAGACTGCATAAAGGAACCACCAATACTGGACAAAGCACACCCGTTAACACGGTTGATGATTCAACACGAACATAAGAATCATAACCACGTAGGTAGGAAACAGATGGTCAACAACCTACGACAGAAATACTGGGTGCTTCGATTACGTCCAGCAGTAAGAGCTATTCTACAGCAGTATACTCGGTGTAAGATACGGAAAGCTAATCCAACAATACCTATTAAAGGAAATCTACCACAGCTCCGTCTACGAACGTACACCAGACCATTCTCACACTGCCAGATAGATTGTTTCAGCTCCATGTGGGTAACCATAGGGCAACGGAAGAAAAAACGTTGGAGAATACTTTAAAGAGTACCTGCCTACGTTGGCACCACGTGGCGACGCCCAAAGATCTTTGCGGAATGCGGGGGTGGGTGATATCGTGGGAATTGCGGATGGATTATTACTTCGCAATGTATGGCCACGGGGTCTAATAGAACGTGTGTACACATGACGGTGTAGTACAAAGCACAGATGTGTAGACGTGAGGGAAATTTCTTGACGGCCAGTTAGGCGTCTCATCATCCTCCCAATTAGTAAGGAAGGCTGCGAAGATCTGCGCCGAGGGGAGAATGTTGCGGATGGATGATGAAATTAGTCGAACTTAGCTCAAAATGTATAAAATAGAAATATGATATCGCTTTCTCCTTCTATTGTTCTATTCTTTATATAGTACATCATATATCGGTCTCACTTAGAGGCTGTCATGGCCGATTTTGGCATTAACCAATCACAGATTAGACGATAGTGTGAAAGGGAAACAAGACGACTTTCTCCTTTTAACTTGGTTTATGATATGTTTGTTTTCTGTGTATTTGGGTTATTTCCTACAATTGACAGTACGTAAGAATATGTTTTTATTTGAGCTAATTGTTTGTATTATGTATGTGTATATACATCTAACCCGATAGAATAGGGATATCGGAGAAATAGGGTTTTCCGATGAAAACTTTATGTCGTTTTGACTATTTTGTGTACAAAATATTTTATAGCTTTAAGGTAGATTAAGCTGGTATCGACAACGTAGATTCATTGGAAAGACCAGTAGTTGCAGGCAATGTTTAAGGATAAAATCACTTTGGTACAGATAGTAGATCATAGATAAATAATGTGAAATGATGTAAATTCATAGTCCAAATCTAATCCATAGTAAAGTCAGAATCGGAAAATTATGTATGGCTCTCGATAAGGTAACACGTCGATATTTAAGTATTTTTGGACTTTTTACTCATTAATTCAGATAAATACAGTAAAGTAGAATTCACGTTGAAAAGTAGTAATTTTGTATCTAGTCGGCCAGTGTTCACGAGTTTACGAGTTATTAAATAAGTGATCAAGATACAAAGTGAAATAAATATAGTATACAGTCCATTTGAAGATAAGTTTTTTATTGAAGGGAATCCAGATACCGCACAATAATTAATGAAATATTTAATTCCCCAAGGGCCGCAAGCTAATATTGTAGGTACTTCGTCCCAAACCTTTTCAAGTATGCAAATCATAAGGCGATGGAATTCCTCGGGCGGACCACAGCAAACACGATTCCATTAAACTTAATTAAAACACCGATAAATTAATTTTGCAAGCCTGTGGCACTTATCTACGCTGTGGCAGACGCTGCCAGATTCGGGGGAAATTTCATTTTGTGACAAATTCTCCAATTTTGTAAATTCGTACATGACTTTGCGGAAGTTTGATTGAAACATTATTAATATTCCAAAAAATTGCTTCGCTTCGACCAAGTTATCATGAAGGTGATGTGCAAAACTTCTGTTTTTTTTTAATAAGCCCAAATGTTGTCGGTGTTTATATACCTCTACGTATGTCTTCGGGAATAAATGTGACTTGGCAAGAAAATTGATAAGCAGGCCAGTTCCACCTGATGGTAAGTGGCAGCCCTGAATATTAGCAACACCAGGAGTATAGGCAATGTGTTGCCGACCTCGAGAACTTTTCTTAAATAAATAACAAAATATAGATTGATGTGAAAGCCTATGATAAAGTAAGAAAATAAAAAAGTAAGGGATTACGAAAAGTTTGACAAAAGAGAGGCAATTTGTCACACGCGTGAGTTGCGTGTAAGTTGTACAAATCGTCTATATCCGACAGTTATCCGCTTATATCCGACAAATCCGACTATCACAGCATTTCTAACATATCCATGTTTCATAAACTTTATTGTACATACGAGTATGTTAAGGAATACAAAACTTATTTTGTATTTCAGGGCATATGAGATCAGATGGAATTATTCATTCAGTCGCGTTCCCAATGGATCTTATGTTTCCCCGGGATAAAACCTAGTACCCTGTATGTTATTCCAGGGAATGATCTATCTGTGTACCAAGTTTCATTCGAATACATTCAGTCGATTGTGCGTGGTTGAGTCACAAAATCCAAACATTCACATTTATAATATTAAAGGATTGTAATTTTTGATATGGAAATTAATTGAAATGTGGGCGCAGCGAGCCGATATCACTTAATTTGAACACACACATCACTGGAGCGTATTTTGTACTTAAGCTAATGTTTATAAGATATTAAAAAAAAATTGCACTCCGGGAGTGCCGACAGAAGTGAAAACTATATAATAAAAAAATAATAATAATAAATATATATTTAATTATTTAAAAAAAAAAAACCTCTGGACTCGCGATCCCGACGGCGAAACGCCAAACTAAACGACTATACTCGGTATATGTTGCTGTGATATATGCACACACTATAGCTGCGTCTCGTAACGGTGTCGCGAGTCCAGAGGTTTTACCTCATCTAAAAATATGCTTACCGCGCGCAAAAGAAGTTTTCACTTAAAAAAAAAATATTTGTGGGTCATTTTCAGACTCGAATACAACAATAATTTGAGCTCAAATCTACAGGTGTCCACCGTGCTATGGTTACTTCACCATTTTTTCCTTCACTGAAAGCTTATGCTTATTGTAGGATTCGAACCCACGACTTTTGTCACGGTACAGCTATTATCTCTAAATTGACTATTTAGCCACTTGACTGACCTGGTTCACCGCTATGCCCGATGGACTGAAGGTCCTGCTGCGAGCGACGACGCTGCCTGTACTCCGCCCTGTAGTCCGGCCACCTTCCGTACTGAGCTGGGGCGTTCAAGTACTCCTGGCTGGAGAACCTCGATGCTCGCGGCGGGGAGAACCCCACCTGATTGTAGTAATCATGTCTGAACACCACGTCCGGGTGGCTGATCCCACCAGGCGCGATCTGACTCCCAAAGTGACCCCGGTGACCTAAATACTCAGGCTTCATCGGCCCATCGGTCAACTCGTGACCATGGATAGACGTAGATCTTTGAGGTCCATAATCTCTCATGCGGTTGGAAAACTCCATGCCCATACGGTGAGGGGAATAGTCCAGTCCCCGTGGACCCATCTCGAAGTGGCCGTGCGGACGACTGCTTCTGTAAAAATGCGGAGAGAAAGGGTTCTTGCTCTCCTGGTTTTGACGAGGAATGTAACCGGTATCAGGTTTGATTTTATCTTCAGGTTTAGGTTTCTCTGCTTGCTGGATCGGTTTATCGGTGCCATTCTGATGGGGTTCCTTTTTAGGAGTATCCTGAGCGTTTCTTTGTGGTTTCAGGTGGGATGGTGAATCAGACATGTCTTGGGACGCCCTGCGGTTGAACTCCTGGACTTTCTCGGGCACGAATCCTTGCTGAGGTACTTGTGACATTTTTCTTATTTTATAAAGACATCAAAATGTTACACTCACTAAACACGCGGTTATAATTGACTACACTATAAGTCAGTATATCAAAAGTGTTTAAATATTTAACTACAGTTTAGTATACTTTTATAAAGTATCTTCACTTAAGATTTGTGCAATTATTTAATAGGAAAACTATCACAACCAAATACACAAGCTGTAAAATTAAAAATTATGTGAAATTCAGTGACTTTTCAAATTTTTGAGTCTAAAAGCGACGCAAATAGTGATTTCAATGAATGCTTTGATGTCTGGTAAAATAAAGGGTAAAAAAGCTAAAAGTATTAACAGCCACTTTTATATTCATGGCAATTTCAAAGGCTTTGCTCATTGGGCGTCAGCCTGTCAACTAGACGATTTCTACGAAGCCTAAAATTTCGTTTAAATTTAAAAATTTGGTCCGCAATTTTATTTTATTATTTATTTTGCCTAAAATAAATCTTATTAACTTATCTACATTTTGTTTAAGGGACTAAAAGGTGTTGGTTTCTCGACCCTTAAGCGGACAAATCAGCGAGCGCTGTTTTGATTCCTATTAAAGACTTCTCCTGGGATAATTATAATATTTTTACTTAATAGTATTTTTTTATATTGGTATAAATTCTCATTACTATGGCGATAACGTATTTCTAACTACGAGATTTTTCCCATTTGCTATTAGTCCTTGAGGTCAAAAACTCTACCACCGGTTTATAGGCTGGCCGAAGCGACGCTATATACAGGGTGCCGCCGCGTCGCAAAGTTAGGTCATTATTCGTAATTAGAGCGCGCGCTCGTCGAGATCTCTCGCGACTTAACGACAACTTGCTCGTGTTTTTCCGTGTTCCCATTTTTATGAGCCACTCTGTACACTTTATGTAGTTTGGTGTTCAAGCGACGCTGTGCACTCTCCTTTTGATATTGTTTTATTATTTAGCTTGCTATCCCGCGGTTTTACTCGATCACATATTATACCCTCTTACGGCGATTACTTCAATGAGGCTTGCTCGGTTCTAAAAGACATGAGGATTTACTGTATTTTAGAACCGAACAAGCGTCATTGAATGCGACGTTGCAACGCAGCACAACGGAGCAGTGTGGCATCGCCCTTAGGGATTGAATTTCGAAAAAAAACGGTTTTATTTTCTGCAAAATTTCAGCTTTCTAGGTCCAAGGGGTCAGGACTTTTCTTTTCTACATTATATGTAATATGACATATTATGTCTCTACATACCCCAAACAGAGACTGGCTTCCAAGTGCAACTGTAGGAACATACCATGAAAAGAGGAAGACCGAATAAAGATGGTGTGAATTGGGTACGCCTTCACCTAACCATTTCGATGACGTGTTAAATAAACCACTTTATTAATAATAACAAGTTTTAAGTTAATAACGACACCGCACCAAGTTTTCAACACAAATCGTTAAACGCCATTAATCAAATTAAACAGCCTCCCGGCGGACCCCAACTTGCTACATAAATCTGGTTACACAAGTTACCCGTAGGTACTTCTAGGTACCTGCTTGTGTACACTCACGAGCATACATATACCTATATAAGGTCCTAATAAATGAAGTACGGTCCATTTGAGGGATGATAGTATAGGTCATAAGTATTCCGAAAATGATAAAATAAAAATATTCGGTCGTAATTTTAATGAAAAAAAAAACCTGAAATTGTACTTCATCACTACTAAGCAGGGTTTTTTTTAGAAAAATTAGGAAAAAAGAAAATTGGGAGAAACCCAATAGAACAGCTGAAAAATTGATGCGGTCAATATTATTGATTTTGCATGTGGTACAAAGTTCACCGTCAACTAGTTAGCAATAAAAGTAATTTTGGTCCAAGAATCATAGACTTAATGTCTATGATCGTACGACTGTCGATTACTTACATAATAAGCCCACTCGATTCCGATGATTTCGATAGTTGGCGACGCGCCAGATGCAGTTATCTGATATTAATATCGAATGATCGAACCTTATTTCCGATGTGATCTGACCTAGTGGCCGTTGGTGCGACGAACTTGGCACAAGTTATTTTGAGATAAGTTAATAAATATAGATAAAATTTAACTCCTTTCGGATATCCGGAGGTACATGCTGCCCAAAACTGCAAATCAAAATTAAGAGCGTGTTTTTTGTTAATTAGATTTTTTTTTTAGTCCAACAATTTGTTTGTAAACAGTACTTTAGCTATTTAGCCTAAACCCAATAAAAGTTAAGTTACTCCTTACATCATCAGCAGGCAGATAGCCTTTTAAAGTCTCGTCAAAATCGCTACAGCTGTTGCGGAGATTACCCGGAATAAACAGACAAACAAAAAATAATAAAAACATATATTTTGTAATAATAATAAGTTACCGTACATATACTTTCATATGCATTTATTAAAAAGCGGTTATTTTGTCAATTTTATTTATTTCTATAGATATGTAAATTATGTATAACTAAGTTATAAATAACATGTTCCAAATATATTTATATTGAATCCCTCAATCTTGTATGTCATCAAAGCGGATAGGCATTTTAATATGTATATACTAGCACCCTTGACCTCTCTTCTATTTGCTCTGGAGTGTGAAATCGAATGCGATTGACTTTGAGATAGGATATCATATAGAATTATGATCGACTGGTTGACAGTAACATTAACAAATATTTCTATACGTTTTTCTAATATTCTTTTCAACTTTTAAATTATTGAAACTAAAATATGAAAAAAAACCTGTAATTTTTTCATGTGAGAAGCAGTATGTGAAAGAAACAGCACTAAATTAAGCACCGCACTTTTTAAGTCAATTCTTCACACACGCGATTTATCTTAGATTAAAGTGAATTCAAAAGAATGCTTTAACAACTTAGAAATAAGGTTCTTTTTAATATCAAACTGGAAAAAAGGCAAATATTCAAACCCAATTATCACCCCAGTGGATAATAATTATGAGCTGGTATCATTACTCAGTCATTAAAGACAGGTATGCGGCGCGCAACGCACACAGGTGGCCCCATATCTGCGACTAGCCAGGGGATTATGTTGCAGATTTATCGTGCCCCCGGGACTCGAACCCGCCACTACTGTAATATTTAAATACATAATACGCCCGAAGTTGGGAAGGCTATGTTTTGAACGGCTCAGAATTTTTGTTCCCAGAGGAGATTTGTTTTAACTTACAGTTGTTATAAGTTTTTGGATTTTTAATGTAAGTAAAATAAAAATACAAAAACTAATTTCGTAATTCTTCTTGACTTAAATAATTAAGTACAAAACATTAAACCGGTATGAAAGTGTTCGGCAATTTCTTAAACTTTATTAATATTTCTGGTCCCGCGAATTCAGCCGGGATCCAGGCTGAGCTTTTGCTATTCCATAATTACTTTTCTATATCAGTTCAAACAAACATCAATTATATGAACATATTTAAAAACACTTGTAAATTTCGATATATATATAAAACAACAAGTCCTGACAGATTGATCGACGGAAAGATAGAAGACGTAGAATTTGGAGATTATGTTTCTTTAGTGACGTAGGGGGCGAAAGATTTGAAATTTCATTCCCGAGTAAAATAGGGAATCGCGAGTAAAACAACAGGGTAAAAGCTAGTTATTTATACCGTTTTATGTTGATAATAACATGCAACAGTAGTTTCGGAAATGCAAAGTCGTTATCTTATAAAATTATTGGCTACCGAGCGAATTAAATGTTTACTTTATTAGATAAACTGGTACAATCGTATATTACTGTACTAGTATAAAGGCTCGAACACACTGCGCCGCACACCGGAGCGACTTGTGGAAAGCGTTTTAAGTATGAAATAAGTCATAATTTCATTTAAAACAAAATAAAACTGTATCTAAGAACGGATGGTCAATGGAGTGCACGAGTCCTAGAGTGGAGACCGCGAGTTGGCAAACGCAATGTGGGACCCGGACTGGTTCGGATGCGAGAGGCGAAGAACTGAAAGGAGTGGCGCGCTTTGGGAGAGGCCTACGTTCAACAGTGACTGAAAATGGCTGATGACAATGATGTTCGAAAACCAGAACCGGACTTTTTTTTTTACTTTGTATAGGCTTGTGTTTGACCACAATCTCTCAATGGTAAGTGATGATGTGGCCGAAGGTGGTATGCACACAAAGCCTATAAGGAACTGGCTCTCAAGTGCAGCTGCCGGAACACTCCAATAGGTGTTTGGCGACAGATTTTCAACTTGAGGGTGGTAGCCAGCCAGACGGGTACTGCAAAGTACCCTACCACCGTGCTATGGTTTTCTCACGATGTTTTCCTTCCCCGCCACGACCATCGCCGCGGCGTCCGGCAAGTCCGACTGAGCTATCATCGCCTTAATCTAGATACTTTTAATGACCAGTTATAAACGATAAACAAGGCAACTAAGCAACTATCTAAGTTTTAATCTACGTACCGCTCAAAGCAAAATAGCATGAGGGTGTGCGGCTTATCTTAAGATAAGTGCATCTTCAATCATCATAATTAAAACTCTATTACAAAGTATCACGGTTCAAATTACCTTGCACTAAACATTGAGGGTGATTCCGTAAAATTGTGAAGGGCTTTCAACGGGGCTGGGTAAGAAATGCGCATTATACAGGGTGGGCGCAGATGCGAGGCGAGTAACGATAGCATAAACACTTAAGCTTTGCACTAGTTTGTTCTGTAACACGCCTTAAGTGATGCCTTTGGGGGTAGTGCGGGCTTTTTAGACGAGTAAAGGCAATCTTAAAAGAGTTGTCATAACGTTTCTTCTTTCTTATTTGGGCTCGCGAATGGGACGCTAAAATGGAACTGGGACGGGAAAAAAACTACCTACAAAAAAAAATAGAATTCCAGGAATATAAGGAAGTAAATTCTATCTAATATTATAAAGCTGAAGAGTTGTTTGTTTGGTTGAACGCGCTAATCTCAGGAACTACTGGTTCGAATTGTAAAATTATTTTAGTGTTGGATAGCCCATTTATCGAGGAAGGCTATAGGCTATTTTATCGCGGGAAATAAGATAAGATAAGCTAGTGCGTTTATATAAATTATGATGATATTTAATACGATTTTTTTTTGTGCTTTATCTTCATTTTATTGTGTTTTTGTATTTACATTACCTAATAGATAGGTACATTTATTTGACGTTTAGATCTGCTTAGATTCTATAAGGATCCACAAGTAAAAAAGAGCGCGAGCAACTCAGTACAACACGTGACAAAAGATAAACTATAGTATTCTCTTTTTCTCTCTGACCAAGTACTTATAGTCAGTCCTTTATGCGTTAGAAACGTTACATTTTAAAACGTTACACATACAACATTCCACTCAAGTTTAGCTTAAAAAAAAACTCAGTGGTCACAACACGTACCAAATCAGCAGAAACGGTGCAATACTTGTATAGTATGCTATCGTTCCTATTTGAAACTAGTTAGTATTCGAGGCGTGACGCGGCGCGGCGCGGCGGCGGCAGCGGGCGGCACGCGCTGTCGCCGTGCGTTACCATCATGTACCGATATTATGGAACTGGACTACACTACAGGCGCGTGTGTACGACAACACCATATGGACGTGTGGATGTGCCAGTGCGGACGTGCCGTTTGTTTATATCATTCTTTACATATTGAAATTGTTTTCACTCGAGTAAAATTTGCTGTGTACATAGCCTAGTTTATAAATTGCATTATAATTTTACAAATAGTGTCGACCAACTCCTCTCTTTGTGGAAGCATGTGTGTGTTTAATGACGAGTCTAATAGAGACCTAGGCTAGCTTATGAGAAACAAGTATTTCGGATAATTTAAAATTTTACATTTATACTGTATACTAGCTGTCCTCCGCGGTTTCACCCACGTTACTACGAGAAAAAAGTAGCCCATGTCCTTCTCCATACCATAGGCTATCAGCGTATCAAATTTCATCGCGATCGGTTCAGCGAATTTGGCGTGTAAAGGTAACAAACAAAATCACATTCGCATTTATAATATTAAAAATTTGGATTAGGATAATACTTAGTTTAGTTGAAAAATTGGAACCAGGGTATAAATATATGCATAAGCATTATTAACTCTCATCACTTTAAAATAATTTGTCATTACGTAAAGTTCCCACATTAGATACCTATACGTTTCCTCTCTACCCTCCTCGCTAGGTAGGTTGTTGACATTGATTCTTTGCTCCTGGAATATCCCTACTTAAAATTTCCCTTTTTACTGTATGAGATTGAGAATAGGGACTAGGTAATCTCCGGATAGTAGCATACCTGGTGAAACTCCTAACAAAGCAACGTTCGATAACGATTCAATTGACTTGCACACTTATTTAAACATGCTATTTTGTGCGACGCACGCGCAGTGGCGCGGTGGCGTGCGTGGGCGCGTCTGTTAGTGTAATATTTGGTACAGCGGTTTATTGTGTTTACATTTATGGCCAGTGTGGGGCGGGTGTCGGAGTCAATCGTGTACTGCACTCGAATGATCGATCTATTGTGATTAGGTAACATCAATTCAAACTCGATTGTTCGAATTCAATTCGAAACTTCGATCAAAAATATACAAGATACTCGTATGGTCACATTGAAAAGTCAGGTCGTATACTTATGAGGCTATTTTTCTGGGACACTATTCATATCTTTATCATCAAGCGCTTAACAGTGTGCTCCGGCAGCGACACTTGAGAGCCAGTTTATTTCTAGGCTTTCTATACATACCACTTTCGATCACATATCAATAGTTTATGGTCAAACATTAGCTTGCTTATTCTTAATAAAAAAAACTACACTTAAAGTAGATTTTAAACAATATAGGTACCAAATCAAAAACACTTTTTACATTAAAGTTAACTATGTTAACGATATGTCGCTCAGAGAGCAGCTCGACTGGGGAAGTACCTCCGCCTTACAAAATACCGCAGCCGAATAACTTATAGTTGTGTTCCTGCGCGTGAGTGAGGTCGCCAGAGCTCATCAGGGAGGGGGGAAGGGTCGGCAACGCGTTAGTGATACCCCTGGTGTTGCAAGCGTTCATAGGCTACGGTAACCGCTTACCATGATGGTAAGCCGTATGCTTGTTAGCCGACAACGTTGTAAAAAAAAATGTTTGGAGTTAATAAGACACTCGTGAAAATCACATTAGATGTACAGTCACGAGCATAAATATATATGTTACAGTCAAAACTCATAACCGGTCAAAACCACTTTTGACTGAAACTATCTCAGTCAAAACTCTCTCCTGGTACATATAAAAAAATAACCTATAAAAGAGTTTTGACTAGTCAAAAGTGGTTTTGACCGGTTATGAGTTTTGACTGTAACATATGTATACACTTAATGAAAAGCGATTTTCTCATGAAATAACACCTATATCATAATAATATTAGTTAAAAAATACTAAGTTCGTGATACCATAAAATTTCAAAATACATTTTGACTTTTGCTAAGTGTAACATATATTTATGCTCGTGATTGTACTATATTAACGAATGCTCAAAAGCTTTCCATAAAAAGTTATAAAAGCTTCAAAGAAGTGATAACTAAAAGCTCTCGCTCGAGGAGACCTCGACCGCTGCATAATATCCCCTTATAAAACACGACATGTCCAATTCATACATATTTATTGACCCGGGAGCACTCGTTTGGACAACATCCAAGCGCCGAGATGGAATATGAATAGTGGTGGGACCCCATCTTATCGATATCGATGAAAAAAGTTTAAAAGAAATAAACTATGGATGAAACATGAATATAATTGATTATGAAAATGTTGATCGAGGGAATCAGTGAATACACAAGTTAATAATATTGTTTAATTCGCACTTAATAATAATAAGTGTAATTTTTTGATAACGATCAATAATAAAAAAGACACCAAGATGAGCTCTCAACATTATATATTACACTTTTGTAGGAGGATCCTTTGGTATTTCATGAAAGGATTTTCTGAAAAAGGACAGTGAAACTGCGTGGAGGAAAGCTGTAGTTTTATATTATTAAACGAAACCACTCTGTCTCTGTCTCCGTCTCTCATGTCTTTCTGTACCTTAGTGTGCTTATTATTCTAGTACCACTAACAATAGGGAGTTGCATAATGAAGGTTTATGGGATATCATTGAGCTGTGTCTAAAGGAAGTGTAATAAGTCAGAGACGGGCCCGCAGGAATAATCTAGTAAGAATAAAAATTGTGAACAATTCTAACATAGCATATTTTTATCGATATTAATAAACTACATCCCTACTGCTTATTCGACACGAATATCGAAGAACATAGCGAGATTTCTTCATCTGCCACTGACAAGTGTATAACTCGAGTTTTGAATAAAATTCTGATTTGCCAACCCTGGAATATTTTCAATAAAACAACCCTCCAAGTATTTATTTGTATTTACATTTTAATGAGTAGTTTTAGTAAACTTTACTTATATGATTGAGGCCTGACACAAGCGTTCTAATTCTTATATTCGTGTATCTATTGAAATTTTCATTTAAATCTTGATTATAGCAGACAATTTAGTTTCCACCCCATGGCATTTTTACCCGCTTTTTTTTACCTGCATCGAAGGACCCTATTTTTTTATAATCTGACTAGCGACTCGCCCCGGCTTTGCACGGGTGTAATTTATATACACAATCCTTTTTCGTTTATTGCTTTTTTTATTAGTGAAAACTGTAACAAAATCCGTTGTGGTTTAGAAGAAGTAAACGGAGAAACAGAGACAAATAGCGAATTTGTACTATTTAGAGATTTACGAATCTGCACATCTACTTCTACACAAACATTCGCATTTGTAATATGAGCAGGATAGACGGTGATGACTACTAACAGGTCCGTCTGTCTGCTTGTCAACCCTATGAAGTAAAAAAATAATGTAGTAGGAATAACAACTCTTTTTTCGGGTTAAAACAAATGAAGGACGTGACCGAGGCCTACCTTAATTAAAAGCATAGATAACGAAAAAAAAACAGCTGCAGAATAATGTCGACTTTATCCCATGTCTAAATATATTACTACATGTGGACGAAATAAATTCGAGATGCACTTACAAGCGATTTAATTTATGTAATACATATTCCCATTAAAACAGCACCACCCTCAAGTTGAAAATCTGTCACCAAACACCTACCGGTGTGTTCCGGCAGCTGCATTTGAGAGCCAGCTCATTCTAGGCTTATACCTTCGGCAAAAAATAAAAAATACTGGTAGTAGTCAGTGGGAGGTTGGTGGCCAACGTCTAGTCTGGTACTCCAAGTACTCACCCTATTACTCTTCAACTTCACATCAATCAAATAAACATATAAATAAATACTCAAAGTTCCTACTACGTACGCCACTTTATTCGGAGGAAGCTAAGAGTATTTTGTACCAATCGTGTTTGTGTTGAGTGATTCATGGTATACAACAATAATACATTCAAAATTATTTACTTGATTTCTATATACATGTGCATGGAAATATGGATCATAACGAACAGTTAGACGGGGAGGTTAGTATATACATTTATGTTACATAACTTTCTTTTTTCAGGCACAAACGCTCTATTTCCTGGCTACTTCAGGGATAAGCGTAGAAATCTTGTTTATACATTTTTACGTTGAAACAAATTTCTGTCCCAAAGCTTTACCCGCATTCTCGAGCGCGGAATGATACAAATTATCGTGTTTTACTCCAGGATATTAAGGCACGTAAAGCCGTTGGTCCCGATTATCACTTATTGTGATAGTCGTTAAGCTAGTTGGAGACCTCCTAGGTGGCTTGACAACTCCAACAGTAGGTTGACCACTAGCCTACCTCCACCAATCCGCAGTGGGCACGAGTGGTGGAGTATTTGCCCATTCCCCTTTCACCCTTATTCGTGGAAGGAGGCCTGTGCTCAGCAGTGGGCAGATATAGGCTGTAATTATATACTCCAGGATATGATCTATTTCTGTGATAAATATCATCAAAAGCCGCTGAGCTATTGCGAGCGTGATTAATTAACAAACAACTAACATTCGCAGTAATTGTATTAGCAGTATTATTCGAGAAAAGGGAATCCCACTGATAAGTACCCAAATGTTAACTTACTAACCACAAGACGGTTTTGACTTGGACTCAATAACCTGATCTACACGCTAGAACAACTACATCGACTGCCAAGTCCAGAAATATATCCCTGCAATTACAGAGCCGAACGAATCCGGTTTTTGATCGATTTGTATGTATATTGTGTTTGTTTAGTTAATGTGTTTGTTACAAAGGTATTGACGGTCTTGGGAATATCGAAATATTTTTTCAAAATTTTATTTGACTTTTTGATAAAAGTATGTATGCTATGCTTGAACTTAAAAATGACTTATTAATTATATATAGGTTTTAAAAAGTATTTTTATCCAGACAATCCATTTTTTTTTCTATCGAAACCTTAGTGAATACTAGTTAAATTATAAGACAAAAGGAGGATGCTTATCAGCATATTGCCCCAAACTGTCATTAAACAGTTAGGTGATATTTAAGCATCTAACTGACTATAAAACCAACGTCGTTAAATTACCGTCGCTATTCAAATCCTTTATTAATTGCAAGTAAATTCATAAAATTAACTAATGAATTAATAAAAAACGTCTTATTTAATTCCGTGACTGTCTATAATAGGTCCGAAAAGAGGATTTTTAGAGAAAGATTCTTCAAATATAAGGTACGTATTCAGAGGCTTTCGTTCAGTAATGAATATGTATACACTTGCTGATGGTTTTGATTATAAAAGGCCGCTTTTAAAGGGACAAGCCTACGAGACTGTAAATTTGGTTTTTTATTATGGAGCAGAAATGTTTGAGCAACAAGTTATTTTACGGCATAAATTACTGTTTTGATTGATTGTACGATCGGTGTTAGTTTTCAGTTATAAAATGTGTTTATCCTGCAAATAAATTTAAGGCTCACTTCAAGATCTGTGTATATTTAGAATTAGATATATGTTATTTTTAATAAAATTAACTATTAAAAGTGAATTGGTGACCATATAGATCCGACCACATAACACCTTTAAAGGCTTATAAGTAGGTAGCTGTTTTAGTCGGCACCAGAAGGCACACAACAAAATAACAACAATACGAACGCTTAATCAAGCAAAAACTCAACAATACGAATCTTGACTCATCACAAAACATGGAAACCACTGATTGCGCACTCACGGTTCGTTGTAAAATACACCTTAACACTATGAAACTAGGATACATAATTATAAAGCATTGATATGTTTTATTATAGGCCTCTGATATGCGCGGGACATGGCGGGCGGGCGGCGAGCGTGCGGACTCTCGCGAAGGCGGGCGGCGACTGACGTAGGGCGGGCGCCCCGCCGGGGTTGCCATCTCGCTACTAGCAAAATAAGTAGTTTAGCGTCAAAAAATCCGTGAGGGATTATCGTTCACGTTCACAACCTGAACTTATTTATATGTGAAAATGTTTTTATTCGTACTTCCTTTGCGCCTTTAAAGAACAATGAATCGACTTGATTTTGCACAAGGTTAGAAGGAAATACTAAGCCTATATCCTCCTACTTTGTATCCTGGGAGCAAGGTTAAAACTGCTCGTTGTAATACAATAATTTTAATATGATAAACATTATTAACTTGGATTAAGAAGAAAAAAAAACATATTTGTTTACACAAGCTGTTCAATAGAAAATTACACACATAGCAAGTAAGGTATGAAAAAGATTGCAAATTAACGTATATACTTTCCGATCCGGCAACCCCACAGCCCCGCTAGCTAGTCCCACAACGAAATAGGTTAACGATCACGTTTCCTCCGCGCTACGGCAACGCCACGGCACGGCAACGACACGCCGCCGGTGCCGTGCCGTGTCAGATTTGTGAGCGTGACGAACCAAGGTTGCTAAGCTCATTAGTTGAGATGGACCTTACTGTAGATTAGAAAAGATAGTAAACAAGACTTACGGAATACACTGAATTAGTACTTATGTAAATATAATAAGGTTGTTTTTCAGAATGTGATCTTAATATACGAGTAGTTACTAAACTAAGTAATAATAGTTGATCATCGTCTACAAAGCCTCTAATTTAGGCCTTTACTGAACTGAATAGGAAATTGTATTTTATTAGGACTATCGGATTTAATTCTACAATGAGCTGAAACGAAACCAATCGTTTTTATTTCATCGTTTGAAGCAACATGGTCGTGTATGTTTTTGCGTCTAATAAACATGTTAATTAGATTATATTGATCAATGTAGGTTTACAAATACTCAAGAACTATTTGTGTTTAATACATTTAGCCGTGGATTTTCCGTTCGATTTTTGCGCCGCTCCTATATTTGTATGCAAGAGGGGAGTTGTCTGGGTATATTCCGTTTTTATGTATAAACGTGTTCTTTCTACTCAAGTCTAGAACAGAGGAACGAACGAAGATTATCCACTGGTATGTACCCTTAACTCTCAAAGAATACCTCGTCAGTAATTCCATGGTTTATAAAGAGCTAGTTTTCTAGAAGAATGTTAATATATATAAATAGTATGAAGAGTGATTATAAATGCGAAAGTTTGTTGGTTTGTCCTTCATGCAGCAACAGATATATTTAATCATTAGTTAATAATGTCGCGCGTCTACAAACCGCTATATTAATTATATTAATTTAATCTTGTGTCGAGTAGACACTCTAATTCGAGATACTAAGCCAATTATGAAACCTGATCATGTATTGTATGTAGGTCTGTACGCGTGAATGTTACTTCGTTTAGAAATTATTAGATCACATTGTGTTTCCAGAGCTGTGTGTACGTCTGTAAGATGTTAAGACATATAGTGTTGTTACATGACATAAAAAAGTTTATCGATATAAAATATATTTTTGTAATAAAACTAACTACAGTTTTGAAGGCCAGTGATAGTTTTGAACCCACGACCTTCATAGTATCTGAAGTCATTACTACTGAGCTATCGTCGCTTCGAAACGAACTAAACTACTTTTCTTTAGCTTCCATTCTATAACAGTTTCTTCGTCTGCACGTTGTTCATGAAACAAACACATCAGCTAGGATAAACAGCATTCAGCGGTCGCTGAATGGAACTATGGAACAAACAGTAAAGTAATGGGAAATGCTAGGTTTGACCGCCCGCGCCCTCGTCCGTCGCGGTCGCGGTCCTTGTCCATATTTGCACGTCGCCCAAGCCTCAAAGGCGGTAATGGTGTGTGTTAGTGTGTCGATAGTTATGGGTAAAAAATTAAGATTCCAGATTTAAAAAAATATATTTTTCATAATTTTGCGTATTGGGAAAGACTATGTTATACTATGAATAGTTATGTAAATTAAGAAATTCTATATTTATGATAAAAAAGTGGAATTTCCATTATTTTTCATAAATCTACAAGTTGTTATATTAATTTCATGAATGTTAGTAAAAACAACATAACGGATATTTAACTTATATATGTGTATGCATAATTATTATAAGTTCTTATAAGTCACCGCTGCCTATGGACACTTGCAATATCGTCTATTAATTTGTAATATTTACTGTGACTGAAACATCGATATCGATAACTTTAAATAATCGGTAACCATCACATACAACACTACAAGGCCGCTCACTTGTAGACGACGTCTACGACCCTCGTCCTGTTTAGCGCTACGACCCTACGTAGCTCGTAGCCCCACCCTCTACGAAATGCTACGAGTTTCAAGGGAGACTGTTTTTTAAGAGGAATATTTTAACGCGATTCATTTGATATAAAAAAATAACCTGAGACTTCTTCACACACGAACAAACAAACTAAGCGAAGCTTGTATTATGGAACTCAGATAATAGAAACATACATCCAGACTCAGCGGTCCATTTAATTTATGCCGAAATATCGTCAAAGGAATGTTCAATATATATTTTAGCCGCCATACTCCAGACTAGCACAATCTTGCAATAACACCAGGCACTAGATAGCAATAATCCTCACAGAGAACGACGGTTGCGAAATGAATCTCACAAACGAAATTCTCCAAGTGTCCATAATTCCCTGTTCCGGGGGATAAATTGATTCATATTCCCTTCTGAGGCAACGCTTACTTGTTAAATATTACTTCTATTAACTACCTAACATCACGATAATCAACTCTATTCTTCACATCACACAGTTTATTCTACAGCACTCATCGTTCGTGGATTACAGTATGATGTAAAGTAGTGGGAAATTGAATTTTATACATAAGGAATATGGTGCAGATTTGGAAGAAGTTGTCGCCGTGGGGATATAAGGGATGCATTCTTGATGCTGGCTAGAGTATAACTAGGCGGTAATGTTGGCAGCATTGGCAATGTTCAGTACGTACACGGTGTAAGTAATTGTTTGTTAGGAAAATAAAGGCATTCTTATTAAAAAGGTATGATTAGTATAGATAGTGTTTAGAACGTGTTTATAAAAATACAAAGAAAGGTCTTTGAGAAAATTGCGTTCATCATGTACGGTGAATATGTGTGTCAGTTCAATATATTCGCTTCATAAGTAAATGCTTTCCATCCGTCATTTCGGTATTTAATTATTTTCTTCTCACTCTTCCTTAATCTTAACCTAACCTAAACCAATAAAAAATATATAATAAACTACACATTCCATACTACATGTGTTACTAATAACACAGGAGACACTCCACAAGTATTTTATAGGTATTCCACTAAAGGGTCTCTTATAAGACCCTGGTGGAAGTCACCGAGGTAGTAAAATGAAGGGCGAGGGAGACTCTCGGATACAAGGTTAACGTGGGGTTTGTTTAACGTGCTCGCACACAGTCAATACGGGTGACTTTTGTAACTGTCTCAAGTTGAACAGGGTCAAATAAAGATGTTTCTAAGATTTTAACACAAATGTAGTCGATACTATGATAATTAAAGAAGAGCAAATTAAATTATTATATGATAAATAACTAGCAACATCTCAAAAAAATCCTGAAAAAGTAATATTAATATGTTCTTAATCGATGTATAATCGAATCTCGAATCGAATAGGTTCATAAAATCTCTCGATCATTAATCTCATCGAGTCCTCGCAGATTACTCCTTACTTAACACTCTGTTACACTTTGTTCCTCAAGGAGGTACTTTCTTTTGTGTGACTTTTTAATGGGTTTCGATTAGAACGATTTGGAAGAATGCTTTTTTATCGTTTAAAAGGTTTTGTCTGTTAACAAATAATTCAATATAAATTACTATTGGCCGTAGTTTTGTTTGTGGTTTAGATATTTCTATATAAAACACAAGTTGTAGATTTAATGGATGTGATATTTTTGTTAAAATTAAAGGAGAAATAGAAGTTTTATATATCCACTTAGTACAAATGAAACCTATCTAACTAGATATGGAAACTCCCTGCTAACTTTTTACTCCGAGTTTTAATTAAAATTGTCATTGAGCAAGAATGCTAATCCACTTATTTTAGTTCAGAGAATACTGGATTTATAAAAAGAACTATGGCGTTAGATTTTTTAAACTTCTATAAGTCCTAAAATTAAACTGGGAACGAGTATTTTACTTTACAAAGTTTGTTCGATTTGACATTATATATTAATGAGTTATTGATTTATTTAAAATTAAAATCATCAAATATAAAAGATGTAAAATTACTCTCAAAACTCCTTCAAATCAGCTACAAAGAGTAAATATTTTTATTACTAATAATAGTAATCCTGAGGCATTTGTACAAGCAGATATTGTATGCTATGAAAACCAAACAATAATATAATCAGTAATTTTAAACGATTAATAATTAACTAAGGACTGACCTTTCCCATGCAACTGCTGCCTATTCTCGGTGCCCTTGAGGCTCTCAGCAGTGTGCAGCAGCTCGTCCAGCTGAGGCTTCTTCTGTTCTAACTCTCGGAGTACACCCTGGGAACAAAAGAAGATATTTAACTCAATTTTTATGCAAACAATATAAAATACTCCCGAGGAGATTTCTGTTGAACATAAGCATCTGTAATAGGTTTCTCGCTCAGTCCCTTTGCTCTACGTGGTCGCCAATCGAGAGCCTTAGACAGAAAATATTATAGTTGAGTGGTTTTATGATTTTTTAACGAACTTAGAATCTTAACTTCCTAACTAATATTATAAATGCGAAAGTGAGTTTGTTTATTTGTTACCTTTTCACGCCTAAACCGCTGAACCGATCGCGATGAAATTTGGTACGCAGATGGCCTATAATATGGAGAAGGACATGGGCTACTTTTTTTTCTCGGGAAAGCGGGTGAAACCGCCCCCCGGTATACAGCTAGTATACAATAAACAAGAAATCACTTCTACACTTTCTTTAATTTTGTCTCTATCTCTATGTCTATTTCTTTCTTTCACTCTCTCGAAGTCTGATTGTTGATCTTAATTTTATATATTACTAGCTGTCCCGGCAGACCTTGTTCTGCCCTATTTCTCTAAAACAAACTAACATTGATTTTTTTATGTTAATAGGTGCCCCGACAGATTTCGTTCTGTCTAACGCGCCTTTGTTTTGTTTTGATTGACGTCTAATGTTTGACAGCTGGGGACAGAGTGGTTTCTATTGGAAAAATGGTAGTTCCCGTTGACCTAGAATCACGAAATGGACTTACAGCACAAATAAAGGAAAAAATCCAAAAAATAAAAAAGTTAAAAATTAAATACATAGTTGACTCCATTTAAGATAGGCCTCTGAGTTGTATGGGCGCTCATACAATTTAGAGGTCTAGCTTAATTGGCCCAACCTCAAATAAGATAAATAAATAAAATAGGGGTTGATCGTAGAGGGTTGAAAATTCTGTCCATACATACATAGTTGACTCCATTTAAGATAGGCCTCTGAGTTGTATGGGCGCTCATACAATTTAGAGGTCTAGCTTAATTGGCCCAACCTCAAATAAGATAAATAAATAAAATAGGGGTTGATCGTAGAAGGTTGAAAATTTAGGGTTGTATGTATTTTTTGATGCTGTATCATAAAAAAATAAAAACAAAACATTTTATCTAAAAAATAAAAATAAAAATTTAGGGGTGGCCTACCCCTAACATTTAGGGGGATGAAAAATAGATGTTGGCCGATTCTCATAGATACCGGATAAGCACAAAAAATTTCATCAAAATCGGTCGAGCCGTTTCGGAGGAGTTCGATTACGCACCCCGTGACACGAGAATTTTATATATTAGATTATAGTGTATGAGACTTAACAAACACCCCGCCTGAGATGATCCAGAGCCAAGTGGGGGCACATTACACACGAATGAATGATTAATTAGCGCGGAGCACCTTCGACGAGCTTATTTATGCACGAACAATCATATTGGTGAATTCACACACAGAATTATATATTAGATACGTGTGGCCCGTGTGGGGGAACTGTGTGGCTACAACCATTTGAAATGGGGAATCGATTTGGAGAAGTTGATGATTGTAGAAACTGCAACGTGTTGTGATTTTTGATATTTCTTTTGTAGTCACAAAATATCCTTTAAGGTTACCGATTCCACCACAAATACTTACTAGAAAGAAATAAATAACCTATTACTTCTATACTAATATTATAAAGAGGAAAGATTTGTATTTTTGTATGTAACGAATAAACTTAAAAACCACTGGACCGATTAAAAAAAATCTTTCACCATTAGAAAGCTACATTATCCCAGAGTAACATGGGCTATATTTTATCCCAGAACGCGGGTGAAACCGCGCGGAAAAGCTAGTCGAATATATTTTACTTACAATTAATATCTTACTAACTACAAATTATTATAAATGAGAAAGTTTGTATCTTTGTATGTTTGTGACTCAATTATGTATAAACGACTTGGTATGCTTGGCTTACGTATAAATGGATTTGGATGAAACTTGGCACGTAGATAAATAATACCCTAGAGTAACATATAGGGTACTTTTTATCCCAGGAAAACGTAAATTCTTTGGGGAATGCGAGTGACACCGCGGGGCAGAAGCTAGTATTAAATAAATAATATGATTTTTCGACATCTGGTGAAATATTGGCTTCCCATGTGGGATAGGTCTCTTGTTTTCTTCCTTTCTATATTCAAAGGATTTTCTTTATGAAAGGAACAAGTAGTTAAGGAAACACTTATGAAAGACAAAACTGTTCCAGAGTCTTCAACAAAGAAAAAAATGTAACAAACGATGCTCAGCATTTCGAATTTCACCCGCGTTCCCGAGGGATCCTGTGTTTTCCCGGGATAAAAAGTCTATAGCCTTCCTCGATAAATGGGCTATCCAACACTGAAAGAATTTTTCAAATCGAACCAGTAGTTCTTGAGATTAGCGCGTTCAAACAAACAAACTCTTCAGCTTTATAATATTAGTATAGATTTTTATAAACCTAATATAAAGTAAAAATAATACAACTAAATATCTGAGCGTTGCATAAGCACTGTACGCACGAGTTGCAGCAAATAATGTAAGTTAAAGAATAAAACAACTCATAACAATGACCACTGTGTTGATTTGACGTCGAATATAAATGTTTAGTTGTTCATCCCGCGGGACCCGGGCCGGGAGCTGACGCGTGGTGAACGTACCCGAGCGCCGCAGCGGCATAGATGGCTAACCGAGCGGATATATTACAGTTACATCTTTGGTTTATATTAACCATTGTTAAGGGTTATGAAAATAAACAAGAATCTTAATAAAGTTTATTGTATCCTATACTTACAAATAAATATTACGTATTTTTGTGTGGAATTTTGCTACGCACAAGTAATTTTGAATTCAACTAAACGCAAAGAGAAACGCGGGCAGAAGTTTATAAATAACTAGCTGTCCCCCGCGGACTCACTCGCGTTACCGCGATAAGAAATTGTCATGTCCTTTTCTATACCATAGGCTGTATGCATTCCAAATTTCATCAAAATCTGGTCGTTAAGTCGTGAAAACAATGCAGACAGACAGACTTACTTTCACATGGATAATTTTATACTAACTACCAACTTGAAAAACTAGTAGTATCGCTACACACGCTTGTAACAAAGTATTATTACACAGTATTACCACAGCGTAATTACATACAGTGGTCTATGGCGTTTGAAGTCACGCGAAATGCCGCTTTGTATAGGCATTCGTAATTGCTCCATTGTGTCCCAAGCGAGTGTATGGCAGCTTGGACTCGCTGCCGCCCCTCTATCACCCCGCAAGCCCCACACGATTGCTCTGTCTAGACGTGTCCGTTAGCCGACTGTAAGAGTTACATAGACTGTGGTATTACGTACGACACTCCTCTTATTAGATATAATTAAGCAAAAACGCGCCATGTCGTTCCAGCTCCGTTACATTGTACTTGCTAATGAGCCGACGCGACGTCCCAGGAAACATTTCTATGTGCTTCATTTAGGAGACATTGACGTGACAGAGAGGAGGGAGGGGTGGGGGAGGGGTATATAAAGAAGTTACGAATTCTCTTCTAAATAATAGTAGAATCTTTATTTATCATAGCTTTAAGACGCACTAGTTTCCGCCGTAGTTTTACCCGCGTTTCAGTGGAATCTTATATCTTTTTGGGATAAAAATTTACCTATCAACATTGTCAAATTGTCCATAAGAAAAAACAAAATATATAAAAATTGTAACCTTGCTGAGTTTCTTGCCGGTTCTTCTCAAGCTTCGACGTTCATAAGTGGCCTTCTAGGGCCTAAACTGAATAAATGGCTTTGACTTTGACCTGTTTTATCCCAGGATATGACCTATATTTGTGCCAAATTACATTAAAATCTGTTCAACCATTGCGTGATTAAGTCTCAAATATCCGAACATACACGCATTCACATTTATTTATATAAATAAAATGATAAATAAATAAATTATCATACTGACGCAATATGGTAGAACACAAAGTCTTCAAAGGAATTAGGTCTCAATGACAGCTTTTAGTGTAAACAAAGCACCTAATGTAATATTTCTACAAAAAATATAATGTCTTCTGATAACTATGTAGTAAATAGCTACATACGTATAAGTATATTGTATATAGATACGACAGTTCTACCACTTATACCTATGTATATATACAGATATATGAGACTACATACAAACGGAAGGCCAATTAAAAGTTTTCACAGGTAGAGGATGTAGTTCAACAAGTACAGTGGATGGCGAACTGGGTACACAATTATTTATATAATTTTGTAACCACGAAATCTAATACATAGGAGGGTACATAGGTATATTAATTTAATTTAGGTAGAAAATATTTAATTAAATGTAAACAAAATAAATTAGTCAGTTATAGAAAATTTACATTCAAATGGGTAACACCACGGGGCAGAAACTAGTAATTTCTGAAAGTGGTACAAAGTAGGTACTTAAACGAATCAATGCAAAAACCAATCGCAATAGCTACATTGCTTCACAGAACATTAATTATGATGCTGCGCGTCCAAACCACAATTAACATTCGGGACCACGACACGACCAACTTAGCGCTCCAACCTGATTAACATAATCTGTGGTCAACGTTGGACCACTACACAAGGGCCACATCAATTACATACAACCGTTCCGATTTCGATTAATTGAACTTTTTATGGCATAGATGAGATTTTATAATTTCAGAGTACCTCGTAGGTATATAATATTTTATAGTTTTTACAGCTTTCGTTCGCGTCATAGAGTTTTTATTCCCACATGTTTGTTCTATTAACTACATTACAAAGAAAGTTTTTAAATATTTTTTTTGCGTTAAACATTCCACAATTACGTTTTTGTAATTCATGTAGTGGTTATTAAAAATTGGACAGACAGAGAGAGTGGCTTTAATAATACCTAACGAAGAGAAGTTTTTCAAAGAAATAAAAAAGGACTTTGGATAAAAATCAAGTAATATTTAACATGCAAAATGTTCTTCCTGCAAATTATAAATGTTGATCGTTCGTCGAAATTAACACGGGATAATGGTTGCGGTTAACCTCAATTTACTACCAAATTGTTAAACTGGTAGAGTATAGGAGTATACTTTTCAAGTACTGAATTTTTTACCAAAATCTGTGTGTCAACGTCAATCCCAATATTAATTTTCTTTCACATGATAACTACTCAATAAATGATAAATTTTTTTTTTTTTTTACTTTGTATAGGCTTGTGTTTGACTACAATCTCACTATTGTAAGTGATGATGTGGCCGAAGGTGGTAAGCACACAAAGCCTAGACGGAACTGGCTTTCAAGTGCAGCTGTCAGAACACACCAATTGGTGTTTGGCGACAGATTTTCAACTTGAGGGTGGTAGCCAGCCAGGCGGGTACTACAAAATACCCTACCACCGTGCTATGGTTTCCTCACGATGTTTTCCTTCACCGAAAGCTCAAGCTCATTGTAGGATTCGAACCCACGACCTTCGCCGCGGCGTCCGACGTCACTACCACTGAGCTATCATCGCCTTAAAACTCTTTGATATAGACTCTATTTTTATTTAAAACGTAACAACTTTAGTTTGCGTCCATTTCAAAGTCAAAGTCAAAGCCATTTATTCAGTTTAGGCCCTAGGAGGGCACTTATGAAGGTCGAATTTACTGAAGCTACCACCGATTCGGAAATCAGCCTTCAACTGAGAAGAACCGGCAAGAAACTCAGCAAGGTTACATTTTTTATATATATTTTTCTTTTTTTTTATAATCTGACTATTGGCTATATTTTTTCAATAACAGCAAAATGTACAATACAATATACAATTAAATCAAAAAGAAAAATACCAATACCAAGTAAATAATAAAATGTAACGCAAACAAGTTCTTATTAAATAATAGCGAATACGCTACATAATGGCTAAAACTAAAAAAATAAAATAAAAAAAACAATATGCGAAGTGCACCTGTGCAGAGTGAAACTATTTCCAAACATCCCTATCTTCAATATATTGAGCTACCTTGTAATAAGCCTTTTCCTTCAAAACTTTCTTTACGTAAAATTTGAATTTAAAATCGGTTAATTTATATCCATGTGTCCCCGACTACAATGAAACCTTGGTTGGCTACCACCCTCATGAAGAAGACCTGGTGCCGAGGAACTACCGGAGTGTTCACACAATAGAGCCAGTTGTTTTTAGGCTTTGTGTGCTTACCACCTTCGGTCACATTATCAGTTACCACGATGAGGCCAAAATAAAGACGCTAGAAGCATCTCCAACTACTTCATCGACTTATATTATAAAGACTTAAGTTACGACGCTTTTTTCGTCCGTCGGTAGTTGCACGTAGTTGCGGGGAGGGAGTGGGAAGTGGGAATATTGAGCGTGAGAGGCTCGTTAAATACAAGTCATTAGCGGCTGCATGGCGAATATCTTCATTATGGCTGAATCGGGCTGGGTTCAGATGACTTTATATAATTATGTAGTTTACTTAGTTAAGGATTTCAGTATAAAATAGTCAAAATATCTCATGTAACTACTAACAGCTACACTTTATACCGAAAGAAATAAGAATAGTCAACTGTCAGTAAAGAATTACAGATGTCACGATGACTAATGTACATAAGACATACATTTGCATGACACAAGCCTGAATATTCGAATACGTACATTAAGTCTCGTTCAACAAGTAACTCTTAAGCTATGTAACGCCGACATAGTATTTCTCTTCGCGTAAGATGCTCAGATACTATTATATTGTCCTAAATATACATCTTGCTTGTCACATATTCTTTTTTGTCGTCATTCAATTACTTAGCTGTAACATTTACTGTAGAAGTTATTATTGTGCTTACGACTCATTTTATCAAGAAAATGCTATAAATAAACTATGAGAACTTATTGGATATTTGATTAACTGCTTATCAAGTGAAATTTTGGTATATTCTGATCATGATTTAATCACTGATTACTGCTATCTGATAGATAACACAAAACTTAAGGTAAGTTAATATTACAAAGCATGCGCGTCTACATAAATGTCTTGAACTTAGAAACAAAAAATTCAAACATACACGGTAACTTATCTCAAGCTATTACAAAAACACCAATGCGTATATTATGAAAAATACGTCCATAAAAAGAAAACTCTGCTTCGTATCTTTAGGTACGTTCATTTCGAGGCAAGACCTTACAAAGTCAGAGCACGCGAACCATAACATTATTTTCAGTTTGAAGTGCCCTCACAAGAATCATACTCGAAGATACGAACTCCGCCAGCTCTCAGCCCTCAGTCAAAAACTTCTAACAAGACAACTTTGCGTATTCCATGTTGACAACTTTAGACAAACTACATATTAAATAAGATATCAAGGGCACTTTCTACTTTTATCTAAGGAATCGCTAATTAAAGTCTCGAGTTATAAAACCCATTGTCTGGAAGCGGATAGAATAATTTCGCCATTCGTTCAACAGTCGCAGCCGTCCAATTAAAGTTTAAAATGAGAATAAGAACGGTCGAGACGTCCACCTCCCTCGGTGGTCGGCGTTTGAATGCCGGCCGGCGCCGCTCCCCCCTCGCGTCTCCTTCCTACCCCTTATCGATTCCCTCACCTCCGCTCGACTGCGTAGCAAACCAACTTAATAAGAACTACCCACACCTCTTCAACGAAAACTCCAAAAGGCGATATAAGATAATTGTATTAGGAACAGACAGGTCTCGATAAACTGGACACAATAGCAGGTGGGAACGAATATGAGGAGGCTATAAAAGGTTTTGTCTTAATTTCATGAAATATTTACACTTATAATGCTTCTTCGCGATACCTTCGATGCTAAAATTAATGACGTATTTTTTAGAAGAAACGTTTGAAAGAGATTCTTTTCAAAGCAATCTTACACAAGAACTCTGTCTGGATATATAATGCCGTACATTCCGTCTTCATAATATTATATTTATTTTTGTAATTAATTAATAATTTATTATATTTGTTTTTTTCTTTTTTGTTATATGTATTGTTTACAAATTGTTATATTCGTATTATAGTATTATTACATAGTGTATGTTCTAATTAATGTTTGTTTGAGGTTGTGTGCGTCGGATGGCGTGCGCAAAATAAAAGCTTTTTCTTTCTTTTCTTTTCTTTCTTTTACTTTACAAGTTTCAGGTGAAGAAGACTTTGGCTTTTTATAAAAATGATTTATATGAACGATAAATAAATCATTTTGAGATATTTTTTTAGAACTGAAAATAAATATAAAGAGAACCTGTAGCACATAGCAATAAATTAACTATTGAACTAAGTATGCAGTCTAAATTAAACATTGAATAAAAGTATTTTGTTTTATTTTTTGTTTATACACCTAACTATAATGCTGTGTACCAAACTGTAAACATAAAATGCTTTTACAACTATGATAAAATATTCACCTATGAGGTAGTGGTGCTGACATATAGAAGTTAGATATTCTATACATTTTCGCAATAATCAAATATCATAAGAATATGCTTTTTGTTTTGAAAAATTACCAGATTCGATTCTCGAGTCGCGAGTTTTCAGAACGAATTACCAATAGATAATTAACATAATAGTTTTACATTAACTTTAGAGTAGGAACCTACGGATATCCATCATCCTCAACCACATCGGCAATCCCCCTTGTGTTGCTAATGTCCATAGGCGACGGTGACCACTTACCATCAGGTGGACAGTTAAACTACTTATCATACTTCTGACGATAAAAAATAACAGTAAGTATCTAAAGATATTGGCAGACAGTCTGGTCTATCTATATCTTAGATTAGAGCCTTAACTTAAAGGCAAAAACCAAGTGCCTATCATCTAACAACTCTACCGAACATCATTCAGTATTTTAACACCCTAAAACACGTCCGCATTTCACCGCATTCACGGCCGGACTGGCTGGACACGATAGCACGTGAGTCTTGCCGGCTGGGCCGCGTTGCCTAGCAACCGACACCGCACTCACCCCTCTCTTTAGCTAAGTGGGGCGGAATAGTGATGAGAAGTATGTCGATAATATAGCTGTCGATGTTTTTTTTTTATCGATGAAAGTGTGTTGTCAAAGTTTATTATTAGCTTTTGCACTTTAATTTCACACCTTTCCAGTGCAAATTTAATACTTTTCACGAGTTTTTTTTAATGTTTTACCATAAGATGTTATCTAAATATGTGCCCGACTCGTACATTATTGGTCTAAATTTACCTGGTCTTTATATTCCTATTATTTATGTGTTAGTAAATCTGTTGTGTGCGCCAATAAATAAATAAATCCATTTAGCAGTATATTGCGTCATTGGCTAAATAAACATGCAATTTTTCACACTAAAGATAGATAAAAAACACTTGATTGTTACACCACATATCACTGGAGTGGGTAACAGATTTAACTAACAGTGAACGCGTTACAATGATAGTGTAGAATGAACCTATTTCTTATTTGCAGATGGCTCAACTTCAGTTGGCAGTTAAATATGATGATTTTATTCAGGGAGGCAGTAATGATGGCAGTTAAGTTAATTTTAAGCTATTGTATAGATTTTATCGCGGGCTTCGGGGTTTGGGCGCGGCGACCGAATCAAGAAATTTCGTAACGAAAAAACCTAAACGTGTATGTATGTGTGTGTAAGCTGTTTGTGAGAAGGTATATAGGTGTATACGTATCTATTAATATAAAAAAAGGAAAAAAACTGCCTAAATAAAAAATAAATAAATAATTATAATTGCATAAGTTGATAAAAAAATGCTATGCAATAGCTTTACCGCGGCAGCCGAGTGCCACGCGTATTTTTTGTTATTTATCACTCACAAATAGCTTTTAAAAACCCACAACTATCCTATTAGTTTACGACGTTTGGTAAGTAATATTAAAAAATTTCAACGTGTTCAATATATTCCATAGTAGCTGTCTCCCGCGGTTTCGACCCCGTTCCCGGGAAAAAAGTACCCCATGTCCTTTTCTATACCATATGCTATCTGTGTAACAAATTTCATCGATCGGTTTGGACGTGAAAAGGTGACAAACAAACTAACAAACAAACCCATTCTTACATTAATAATAATTTAACATCTAGACACGAGTGAAACCGCAAAGCAAATGCTAGTAAAGAAACATGAACCATCGACCATTGTCCATCACTAAAAATAACGCATGCGCACAACACACTAGCAAAACGATATTTAAACAAAACACGAGGGTAAACGCCGGTAGTAGTCTCGTAGTAGGCTACGGCGTAGCATGCTACGTGCTCGTAGCACTGTCACCTACATGATTTTAAAACAAATTGACGAATAAAAATTTTCATATTTTTTTATGTATGTAATACGTATATTATAAATGCGAAAGCATCTCTATCTGTTACCTTTTACCGACTTACGCCTAAACCACAGAACCGAACGCGATGAAATTTGATACGCAGATAGCCTTTAGTATGGAGAAGGACACAGCCTACTTTTTTTCTCGGTAACGCAGGTGAAACCGCGGGGGACAGCTAGTAAATACATAGTTAGGAACATCAATCTTGGCGACACGAGACTTGTTCAATCATTTGATAGATGAGGATATAATTATCGACTAATGACTCCCTAGCTATTTATCTTCACAGAAAACTGCTATCGTACGGTATTCGAAATGTTGACTTTCCTTATAGACACGATAAGTTTATCGAAAGGGCATTCAATCAACAAACATATATGTAATTACGTTTATTCACTGGAAGATAGATTGATTCTACTAAATTGCTTTCATTTTCTATGAATGTTTTGGGATAAATTAAGATACTTGTATTTCTGGAGTTTTCAACTCCAGAAATACGTAACATGAATGAAATTAGATGGAACATGAAATGCAAAATAAACAGGGTTATTCAATGTACCTATAAAATCTTTAATAATTCAGTACAGTAGTTATTCACTACTACGATATAAGATGGTCAATTTATATTCCAACTTTAATATTATAAATGTTAAAGTTTGTGAGGAATGGATGGATTTTTCTTACCTACTCTTTCACGCAAAAACTACTGAACGGATTTGAGTGAAATTTGGCACACAGATAGAATATATTTTGGATTAACATAAGATACTTTATCCTTTATCCCGGGAAATCCTAAGATCCCTCGGGAACGCGGAGAAACTGCGGGGCGGAAAATAGTACTTTATATATTTCCATCTCATATCATTTTCATGGACACCTTGACACTGAACTGAAATCAGGCCAATAGAATGGTTTTGTAACCTTGACAAGCAATCAAAACAATGTCATCTAGTGACAGAAGCCGGTACTAACTTCACAGCATGCTCTCTATGACAAAAATGAATAGTTCATAGCTGAGCGAGCACGAAGAAAATAGGGATCATACAAAATGTTCATGAATATGTTATCAGTAATCTTTAAAATTACATAGGATACCTACTTTTTGTGTTGAAAAAAGTAAAAAACCCGTAAAATCTAGTTTCAATTAATCGTCAGCAACCATCACGCGTATTGGTCAATATAGTTTTTTGGTGCGTTTATACGATTCCCTTGCGTCGCGGACGCGGGACGCGGGACGCGGGACGTGTGCTAATGCGGGAGTACGGGATCCGCACGAGACGAGACCGGAATACTTTTACGAGTAGACCGGGAGGTAATACATAAAATTTATGTTATGAATTCGCAAAATGGTTCGCTGAGTGATGAAGTTTAGTGTAGGAGAGCTGGAAGGTTAGCTAGTCAGTTTGCTACTTCTACACTTTGAAAATATCTGACATCTGATATATTTTTTTCATAATTATAACAAGCTAAGATTTAAATAATAAAATATCTCTGCTCTGCGTTGTTCAATTTGTATTATTTAACAGAATAACTCCCTTATTATAGACTAGAAAGAAAAAGATAGTTATAATCCTTAGCCAACTTCCAACTAATACAAATTAGGGTTACCAACAGATAAACGTTCAGTAAGTATTTAGATAAGCATAATAAAATGCTTATGTTAATGTTTCAAAGCTATGGGGTGTGTTTAAGGGTGTGTTTATTGCAATAGGCTTCTTGTATTAGGGTTGTAGATAAGCGAGCTCGTTGTTATCTTAATGATAAGGTTTGGATAGACGTGGGTAGAGTTGCAAATGTATGATATGAAGGAATTGGTAGCGGCGTCGAATGCTGCGGCGATTGTGGGTTCGAGATTGAGCTATTAGTATGCGCCTCAAGTTGTAAAACTGTTGCAACTATTGGTATGTTTCGGCAATTACACTTGAGAGCCAGTTCTTATGACAGTTTCTTGTTACACCTTTTGTGATTTAGGCCCCCATCCAGAACGTGCGTTAAGTAGCTTGGATTCATAAAATCGGATTTTAAGGATTATTAAAAATATGACGAAAAAGCTGGACGAATTGATAAAAAAATACGTGAGAAATTAAATAAATTAACCAATAATAAAAAAAGAGGAAATCTATTTTGTAGCATGCTATTATTATACAATATTCATACATATTTGAGTAACTGCGTTATTAGTTAAAAATACAGATTTTCCATATGATTTTCTGTAAAAACTAAAATTATAAGCGCGCCTATCTCCCGGCCTATACAGTATTATTTACGCCCCCACACGGGACGTCTCAAGCGCGTGCTTACTGCCCGCCGGCGGCCCTTAATTCAATATCTTTGTTAACGGACCCAACTTTGGGCCACTGCAAAGGGCTAACTAACAAGTGCAATGTGAAATAGACTTTAAACAGGTACCCATTGAATTGAAATCAGCTTGTGTATAATTCGAATGATTTATAACTTGTTTAATTAAATATCACCAGTGCAATCATTTGTTGGGCTATGTTGGGACCCATTAGATTGATATATAGGACTGCTATTATTTCGCATCATAGTATCTTATTAAACGAGGTAAAATAGTTCCAAGAGGCTAACTAGATGGCGTTAGCTACCATAAAAATATGTGTGAAACTCAAAATAAAATTAGTTTGGTTGTACTCAACTAACCATAATTTGATAGGTTGAATCAATTGTAACGTTCATAAGTGCCTAGTAGGGCTTAAACTGAATAAATTAGTTGGAGTTTGAGTCAGGATTAAAAATAGTGTTATCTCTATCATCTTTATATATTGGCAAAGGGACAGACATTTTTATAAAGTTTAGTTTTCTTCTGTGCACAACCGAATCGACAACAATATTTTTGACGGATATTTCATGTTTACAATAGGCGATAGAACTGGGAAAAAAAAAGTTAAAAGTAAGTGTGTGAGAAATAATGTCCCGAATAATGTGCGAAATTTCATCGTCGTCAATATTCGGAACTAAAGAAAAAATACGTGTCCAATATTTTTTGGTAATCTACCTACCTGACGGACTAAATAGATTTTTCTAGTCTCATCCCCTATTGCAGTTGCACAACACCATCTATTGGCCTAAAAAGAAACTTAATTATATAACCTACAAGAAAATTATTTTTTAAAATAACGACTATGAAATTCTAAATTATACATATGCCATTGACGTCATACATAAAGGGAACAGTTAATATCCCGCGTAACCTTTGAGCCTCCGCGCGCCAAATACTTGGCATGCCAAAGTTGCCAAGTTATTCGAGCTAAAGCGGACCCGCTGCGAACGCCTTCACATAAACTTTGCGTTACAAAGGAAATCAACTATTCTTAATACCCAAAAACGCTCGAAAATGGTTAACTATTTTGAGTTTACCGTTTATACAAAGCTAGCTACTAGTTAAAAGCTAAAGCCAAATTCAATTCAGAATTAAAAGTTATTGTAAATCATGCATTAGTTAAATCTTTTATTTCTGTGATAAACGAAATGGAAACGGCAATAAGTTAACACGCTAATAAATGCCATTTTGTATATACGAGTAGCTGCAGTCTTTATTTTCAACTTATTCCACCTGCATTCCCGAGGGATTCAGTAGTAGGTACACTAGCCTTCCACCCCACGGTTTCACTAGCGTACACCTATTTTACCCCCCTTAGGCGTAGAATTTTCAAAAATCCTTCCTTAGTGGATGCCTACACTGTATAAGGTTTCTATGTGCAGCATTTCAAGTATCTAGATCCAGCGGTTTGGGCTGTGCGTTGATATATCACCCAGTCTGTCAGTTTACCATTTTAGAATGTAATAGTACATAAGTTCAGTTACCTTCTGTTTGTCGAGCTGGTGCAGGATCTCGTCGACATCGCCGACGGCGACCGATTGAGCGCGGAGCATGTCCACCTCCACTGACACCCAGTCGCGAATCTGTACCAAAAGTATACTCAGAGATGGACTTCAATTGAGTTACAAGTCACAAATGTGCTCTATATTTTACCCGTTTGCGAGCAAAACTTTTTGCAAACAAAATGTATTATCAGAAAAAGTTAATGCTTTTGTTACCTAATAAAAGTTTACTGGCAACAATAGCACGTCTCGTACCCCGTCGTTGTTACAATTAAAATAACTGTTGATTGTCCAATTGATATTCAATTATCGTCTTCACACATTAGCTCATAACGTGTGATAATAAATTGTGTTGGAAAAGCTCAGATCCATCAAAAGTTATTGCTAGTTGTAAATATAGTGGTATTGTATAAAATTTAATTACAAAATTTATAAATATGTTACGTTTTCCTGAATCCATGCTACACTATTCAGCATAATTTGAGGCGCACATAAATAACATTTACAAGTTGTTAATAGAAGAAAAATCCAATGGAAAGGGTCTGAACATTTATCTAGAACACTAAAACCTCATAAGCAATCATCAAAAATAAACGGAATCAATTCTAGATTCCAGCAAAAAGAAAAAACTTCCCAAGAGACACGCACGCATCAATAACTTCAGCACTTTCAGTCGAACCGCTGAAGCGGAAAAAAGTGATCGCCTTCGAAAAAAATATTATTTTACAGCATATCCCCAAAAGCGGACCAAGATTTTATTCTTATAGCCCCTACGATGGCGCACTTTAGTCGAGACCTAAGCGTGACGTGAACGTTTTAGAGTTCCGTACGTTGAATATAAAATATTTCAGATAATGTTTGGAGGAAACTAGTGAACAGCGTGTTTCGAGCTGGAATGAATTTCATTCGTGAATGTGTGTCCGAAAGACCGATTAACTAGAGGAAAAAGGAAAATTTGAGTGCAAGGGACCGTCAGACCGTGACTTATTGCTTTTACTATAGCAACAGTATATTGTATAGTTTGATTACAATACTACGTTTATACTAATATATACTATTTATAATAATACTACGGGACTGCGTAGGAATAGTATCGGACATTTCAATAAGTAAACCATATTTAATAATAGCAAAGATTAAAATGACAGACGTAAACTGCAAGAAAAAACTGTACGTCTCGCTCACACACGTGTAACAATTCTATTTGCTATCTGTCACTGAAGAATCTTAGAATGTGGCCAATGCCTTATTGTATATTACTATACCAATGTCATTTTTTATATTTCTCATACAATTACACTATTAGCCGTTTCAGATGAAATGAGCAAAATTTTTTATGACATAATTTCAAAACTCACGTTATAGTTTTGAATTCTAGAACGGAACCCTAAAAACAATAAAGAAAATAGGAATAGGATCAGTTTTCTTTTCAATAGACGGCGTCGAGGTCATCTGACCGCAATCCGACCGCCCCGTGCCCCGCACCCCTCGCCCCGCACCCCGCGTCCGCGCTCGCGCTGCCCGTAACGTCCACACTCCAATATACTGATTTACAGAACCTTGCTATGACCTTTTGTGACTACATATTGGTTAATATTGGAAACGAAAGCGCTACGGTTGTTTTTATTGCATATTTTCTATTTTTTTTAGAACTATTTTGATAATCGAGAAGACTGCGAGAAGTATGGGCCGTGTGATTTCAATTTAGTGCGCTTAATTTCGCTCCACCGGCAAGTCACTCATCATAAATATACTCATTTTATAACTTGATTCGTCTAGTGGGGATATTTATAAGTTGCAGATTTTACCTACTATTTCATGAATTTCGAAATTCGAGACGAATTTGTCATTTACTAGAAATGAAGTAATATTTGCTAAGAGAAGTAAAATTCCAGGAGAACAGTGGACGTAAATAAGTAGAGTCGCTTTTGAAGTTGTTTTTCCTACACATAATGGCCGTCACCTAACCGCACATGTTCTCCACACGTATGTTTCCACAACATCTCCTAATATGTGCCAGATACTTATTCGCTACAGGGGGACAGAATCGTTTCTGGTCTTCGGTTGCACGTGAAGGGTTATAGCTGAAAGATATCGGATTCCACAGCCTTTCGTGGAAGGCAGGTTTGAAATGGTCAACCCGTTTCCAACCGACATTACAGCTTTGGTTTGTAGGGGGATAAGTGGGCATAGGGTTTCCTTAGTTATGAAACCAAGGAATCCAGAATCTGCTAGCAATCAAGCTAGCCAGAATCTAATGTAGTAGCTGAGAAAGCCGTGCGGCGACAGCTAGTGAGTAAACGAATATGGCAGTAGACTTACTTAACTCTATTCTCTCGGTTACACTAAACTAATCATCATGCAGGGTATATAAAAATACTTCATCCCGGGAAAATATTCTAGTGATAACCCCGTGTCAAAATCAATTTAAATTCAATAAATTTTTATTTTCAATTAGCTAATTAGAAAAAGTGGGGCGGGGCGTCTTTTACAATGCCTCTTTTTTTTCTTTGTCAAAAACCATCGCGGGCGCACAACTCACCAAAGTTTTATTGAAATCAGATTAATGGTATAGAAACGCGTACGTTACAAACAAACAGACAGACAGACAAACATAGATATTTATTTACACAATCCCACTAATGATGTTTGTTACTCAATCATGCCAGAAGGGCTCAACGGATCTGGATGAAATTTGGCACAGAGATAGATTATAGTCTGGAATAGCACATAGGTTACTTTTTATCCAAAGAAAACAAGACCATCGGGGCGGGAACTAGAATAGAATAATACTTTCGTAACAACAACTTAACTAAGAAAAGTTACAATACACAGTACCTAAAGACAGGAAATTGTAAGGAAACAGTTCGGTGTCCCGGCACGATCTATCGACACTCATTTACACTTTATTTCATCTGGGGTCTGGTGTCTCAGTGAGTGGAATGGGACTCAATGAAGCGTTATTTAATGCTCAATTGGATTTAGTTACTATTGTCGTGCCCACTGAGTTTTTGACAAGCGTTTCTGTTCTATTGAAGACGTTCATTTGCGATAAATTAAAGCTTTAATAGCTTTAAATGAACTTTTGGAAAACCAAACCATCTTAGCTGTTCATATATTATTATAGTAAGGTACGTCAGTACTCAAACTTATTTAGGTATTCAGTTTAAGTCCTAATAAGGCACTTATGAGCGTCGCATAACATTACATTGAAAATGGTACAACTTCCTAAACATATAGTCTGAAAAGCTGACGCTGAAAAAACCTATATTTTAAAGAAGTAAGCAAAAACAAAGTATCGTAAACCTGTTTCTTCAATTAAAAAATATATAAATAAATTTTAATATAAATCAATATCTAGATGACTTCCGAATGAAATAATTGAAAATAAATCATTTCGATTCAGGTGGGACATAAGTAAAAACTAACTTTTCCCAAAAAAAACTATATTGAAGCCAGGACATTATTGCAGAACAGTGCAGCAGTGCAGGAAAAACCGTCAGTTTCAACCTTCATAACTAGATGGCGCTAGTGTATACGAAAGTTATAAGGCCCGAAGAAAATTACTGGAGAAAATTGGTTCGCTTATAGAAGAAGTTAATTTTATTTTAATTAAATATTATTTTTGATTGAATATTATATAAAATGTTCCTTATTGACAATCAATAACCTTTTACTTTATGAAAATACAACTAAAAATAGTGAGTATATTTTTCCAATACAATATGGAGGGAGCAATATTTTATTTCATGTCGTATTCTATTTTATGATGTCGTGTCGCGCTTTTATAGAGGACTAAAGGTAGCCGTGGGTTTTATTGTAAGTCGTGAGAAACTACCACGTAATAAAAAAAATGGCAAAAGGTGGTTGCCTACAAATACTAGAAGTCTAGCCTTGATGTTTTATAATCGTATTATTTTTTTAAACAGAGTTTGAACCTTCGTGTTGCATTTTAAACTTTTTGGTAATATAAATTTAAATTTTATTTGAATTTTTGAACATAGAACAAATTTCACATAAAGAATATCAACATTCCATATTCAATTCAAACCATGATTTGAATTTGTTTGGACAGTGAAACGTCCAGTCAGGCAGACCTTTACAAAGGAGTCGCGAGACTAATAGCGTGGAAGAGATAAGGCACCAAACATACATCGCTCGTTTAAAACTCAATCGTTCCGACTGGATCATTGCGGTGGAACATAGCACGATATCGAACGAAGGTAACGTTGACCAAGCAATATCTATTCAGTCAAATTATATTTCATTTGGGATGCTTTATTTAACTCCACTTACATTAAGTAAAAAGAAATTTGTTTGCCAGATTGATAACTGACTTTCCATTAAAGAATAACATAATAAAGACACCAGCATACTCAAAGGCATTTGAAATCCGACAATGTGGATTGGTCGGACCCGCATCATAGACTATACCCTAATTGTTACATTGATGGTAATACCACAGTCTATGTAACTCTAACAGTCGGCCAACGGACACGTCTAGACAGAGCAATCGTGCGGGGCTTGCGGTGTGAGAGAGGTATTTTGCGTGACTTCAAACGCGATAGACCACTGTAGGTATGTAATTACGCTGTGGTAATACTACAAACTAGAAGCCCTCGAGCAAGTCCTGGCCCCCTAAAAAGGCCACTCAAGCAATATTGCTAATATAATTAATTATTCGTATTCTCGGCAGACAATAATATATACAATTTCATTCATTAAATGATTTGGAAAAAATCAATTAAATCTATAATCTGTTGGTAAATTCCGAAAATTTAATTACATTCACAATATTGCTTGAGCTTCCTTTTTAGCCCCCCTGAGCTAGTTCCCGAGTCCTGAGTGCGGTGGTGGTGTACTGACCTGCAGCACGCTGGTGTCGAAGTGTGCGAGCAGCGCGGCGGGCGACTGCTGCGACGAGCGCCGCCGCCCCGACACCCGCGCGCTCCAATCTGTAACAATACAAACAAACATAGGAATATTAGCATACAACCACGGAGTTAACCGCGAGGTACAATATATTACATGAAAAATTATCTACGCTCCACCATCCATCCCTATATCCGGATATAGGCTTATTATTATAAATGCGAGTGTGTGTTTGTTTATGGTTCGGAGGCCGAACGCGGACACCGTGGGGCGAAATTTAGCGTAATTTATTATTTCAACGTGATTTTAAGTAGAATCAAATGTCATAATAAAAACTAATTGGTTTAACGCAGAAAGTATTTTCGTTAATGTAAAAATATTTTTCTTCTATCTATCTATATTAAAAAAATAATTATAGGTACTATGCGCCTTCCCACTTACTGGTGACTTGTAAAGTCGCTGGGGCGGCTGCGACAGGTGCTGAAAAATCAAAATTTAAAAAATACGCTTGTCTTGGTTCGAATTTTTCGTTCATGCCATTCGCAGTTGAAACCATGGGTCCATGGGGGTTCGAGGCTCACCGATTTGCTCGGATTTTATCATCCAAGCTCATCGAGGCTTCGGGAGACCGACGGGCTGGGAGCTTTTTCCGCCAACGCATAAGCTTGGCCATTCAAAAAGGGAACGCTGCCAGCCTGTTGGGAACCTTGCCTATCGACAGCAGCGAGGGCTTTGAGGATGTTTTCTATATATCGTAGTTTGTATTTTTTACTTTAATTGTAAATATGTAAATAAAATTAATGACTATATTTAAAAGGTACTATGAAAATAATCAAATCTAAAAGATTCACACTAGCGTAGTTTGCGTGTAACCACACGTGACAGTTGGCGGCGAGGCATTGTTCATAGCACGCCGCGCCGTGTTTGATATTCGTTTAAATAATATTCATTTGACGTCAGAATGCAGATCCAATTCATTTGTCAAACGTCGGAATACATCTGTATTACATAGTGGTTTGCAGACAATAAATAAACTGGAAACTCGACACGATACGGGTGATTAACATTCATCATAACGAACATAATTTAAATAGTTTATAAATAACCTTTGAAACTTTTAAGATTTACTTGCCATCGGGACAAAAGTCCAGCCAATCAGCCTTTATAGTTGCATTGCAGTTATTGCCGTATGCAAGTATCATGCAAATGAAGATAAAAATAAAACAAGGAGACGAGTGGAGAGTTATGACAGCACAGCTTCGCGCACCGGCGACGGGAAACGAATCTACGATCGAACGTTTGAAAGCTGACGCCCCGGCGACGATGCGTGCATGTAGGTATGGGATACATGTAGAGATGATTTAAATGCAATCTGTAGGTGGTGCCTTTGATGAACTATTAATTGACATTAAAGGGTTAAAAGTTAAAGGTACAGTTTGAAATTATCCGAATATAAATACAGCTTTCTATGAAGCCGTTTATTTTTATTTTTTGCGCTTTTAGTGTTGTTTGACCTCATAGAATTATTTTTTTGTATTAATGAGTTTTAACCCTGATAGTTTAGTTAAACAATTTATTAACCCTTAATTTTTTATAAATCCTAACAAAAAGTCACAATTTAATTTTAAAAAACTTTGAAATTAAATTGTGAACAAAACATATTGTTGAAACATTCGGTAGAGTTTGTTAAAGTAATTGACAACATTGGTACGGTGGACCGAGGGCGGGCGGCGCAGGGCGGGCGGCGCAGGGCGGCGCACACTTGACTGTTTTGTGTTGTGCACAACTCGCTCCCGCCATATTTCACGAAACTAAAACTTTTTGCTGCGAGAGCTACAAATTAACTGAACAACTTGTACTTATTTTGTTAGAATATATACGGGTTTGGTTTATTGTTAATTACATATTTATAACTAAGTCAATTTAAGAGAAATTTTATGAAATAATATTATGAAAAGTATAATGTAAGGTTTACTTTATTTTCATAAGAATATATTTATCTTCGTACTCAGCTCCGTAAGGGCAGAATGTATTTAATGAAGAAACTTGGCATATAAATAGATTATATACTGGAATAACATATAGGATACTTTTTATACCGGTAAAACTAAGGATCTCTCGGAAAACCGCGGGGAAAGCTAGTAAATTATCTATATTTATAACTATTTTTAACCAGCGCATCTACAGATAAACATCCTAGAGGTATATTTTGCAAAACTTGTATCAAACCGCCCCCAACACAATTGATCGGTCCACTCGCTGTTTACAAACTGCACTCACCGCGCTGGCTCCATCAACTTTTACCAAGTTTTTAAAAACGTTTTGTCATTTAGACCAAGTCGACGATTTTAAGATGGCTCTACAAAACTTCGTTAATGAAAAACATTTAAGTTTGTGACGATGAAGTTTGGAGACTAGAATCGTTTGTAATAAGTATGAAGTAGAAGTGATGGGATGCAAAGAATTATAATTTTTCACGGTGGTAGGGTACTTTTTAGTACCCGCCTGACTGGCTACCATCCTGTACTAGAAAATGACTCGTCAAGCATCTACTGGTGTGTTCCGCCAGTTGCACTTGAGAGCCAGTTGCCTTCTAGGCTTAATTAAGGTCGGCAGCACATCGGCAATACTCCTGGTATTGCTATGTTCATATGCGACGGTCGCTAATTACCATCAGGTGGTGTAAACATCAATATAGGTATACATTTGAAGGGCCGGTTGGTGTGGTTGGTAAGCTATCACGCCACAGGTCGTAGGTTCGATTCCCACTCAGGACAAAAATTTGTGTGCATGAACATGTCTGTTTGTCCTGTGTCTGGTTGTAATTATCTATATATGTATATATTTACAAAAGAATAGTAGTATATCAGTTATCTGGCTTCCATAGCACAAGCTCTACTTAGTTTGGGGTCAGATGGCCGTATGTGAGGAATAATGTCCCAGAATATTTATTTATTTATATTTACAAGTAGTATGTTCAGTTTACCCAACTTTGATTTTCAAAAAAATATTATTGAAAGTATTCTACATAGGTACATTTTAATATTTTTGCGGAAAATTCCAAAAATACGCTTGCCTTGGACCGAACTATATGTTAATGCCTATTGCGGTCGAAACCATGGATCCATGGGGGTCAGAAGCTCGCTGATTCACTCGGATTTTATCATTAAAAGACATCGAGGCTTTGGGTGAGCGGCGCGGCGGGCGGGGAGCGCTAACGCATTAGCTTGACCACCCCAAGGGCCTGTAAGCCTGCTGGGAACCTTCCCGTCGGTATCGGCAGCAGCCTCGAGAAAATATTCTATTTATTTATAATTTTTTGTTGTAAATATATATTTAAACTGAAAGTACAAACTCCAGACCTGCAGCAATGTTTACTTTACGTTTCAGGACTTAAAATAATTATGTACCAAATAAGAATACCTTATTTATTACAAGGTTTTTATTAACTTGCAATGTACTCGTATGTATGTTTGACCGGGTGGAATCTTGCAAGTGGAATTTATTAATTTAATTTGGATATACAACAAAGAATACACCTTACATTTAATACAAAATAAACATTTGGGTTTTACACCTAGTGCTAGTGCTCCCTCAAGTATAGGACTTCACATCATGCATGATACAAAATTGACATCAGACAAAGAATTTAGAATAAATAGAATTTTGTAAGATATTTAAATTATCAAAAGAATTGTTATTCTACATAAATAAGATTTCAACCACTTCCCGTGGTCAGATTAACTAGATATTTGGTATACATAAGTTAGTGTATTGGAAGACAATGCAAGTACAGACAACAAAAAAAGCTTATTTTATGTCAGAAGGCTGACAAACCGGTCTATGGACATTAGCAATACCGAGGGGATTGTGTTGCCGACCTTTGCGACGCCTAGAAGATGTTCATTTAGTACGACTCTCTTTATGATTCACGCTTATTATTTTACCAAGAAGGTGGTCTCTCAACCGCTTATTGTAAAAAACTTCATAATCGCGATGCAGGATAATTATTGAATTAAAAAAGAGGCATGGCATGCAACATAAATATAATCCAACTGTATCTAATTACAGTGCATCGACACTATCGGCTTCGAACACTCCGGCGCCGCGGGTGCGGGCGCGGGCGCGGGCGCGCTAAACGGATTATGTGTTCACATAGCTTCTTTGTTTTGCATACTACACCTAGTTCAGTTTGCATTTCAAATTAGTCTTGTACTTCATTATAGATAATAGTGCTGGACTGACTTTGAACTGGCAAAACTTACTTTAAGTAATTAAAATGCATCATATTAATATAATTATTCTCACCTATAGGCGGAATCTATATTGTTATCTATCTGTTCGTTGGTAAGCGCATCATTTGACAACGGCTAGATCGATTTGGCAAATTTTCTTTTTTAAATTGTACGCAAAAGTCCGAATAAGGTTTTAAGACAAATAAAAGTTGAAAAAGTTTCAAGGAAAATTGGATACTTCGGGAAAAACTGAGTGATTTTTTTTATGGGACTTTGACACCGATATTCTTGCGTAAGTTAGCCGGTTTATTGAGAAAGGTTGCCTATAGGAACAGCTAGTATATTATATAAAATAAACTAGCTGTCGCCCGCGGTTTCACACGCGTAGCGGTATGAAAAATAGTTTACGACCTATGCCTAACCTACCGAATATGCACAAAAAAATTCATAACAATCGGTCGAGCCGTTTCGGAGGAGTTTGCAGAATAACACTGACATGAGAATTTTATATATTAGAAGAAGATATCTGCCCAAAATACGACGACAATACTCACCACATGTCACGTAGAAACAACAAATATATTCAATGAAACATGTACTGGCGCTCAGCATTACAACTCCATACTACATCAAGGATAACGAGCGAGAACATATTTGTCTATACAGGGTGGATATTTCGAGATGGCCATATTTTCGAAACACATATAGACCGAAAATTTTATTTCGCGAGTTCAGAGTTGGTCCAACAGTAAAAGTTGTTAAGCATTAGGAACCTAAAATAGATTTAAGTTGAACTTCTTAAATTGTATTTTTTAAAGTGGATATTTAATACTAATATCAACTTAATACATTATTCAAGATGACAAAGAGATGTCTAAAGCAGACTAATTCAATTACCACCACATTACAAAGCGTGGCAATTGTAAAATAGCTGAAATGATCGCCACTTCAGGGAGTTTGCGAACAAGGGCGGCGCAGGGGCGGGGCGGAGCGGGGGCGGGGAGGCGACTGGATTAGAATCACAAGTGCCTACGAATAACAGGGTACGTGACGACGAGCTTTGGTGCCCACTTAAATTGTCCTGGAATTGTCTTATCTATTCATTTATATTTAATACTTGTCAGATAAATTTCCACAGCTGGAAATTAACTGTAGCAGAAACTTGGAATAAGCACAAACATACCAATTAGATTAATTATGATTCAACGGGTGTTTTGTTACTGTGAATTGTGCCAGTGACTCATGATGTTTTTCTTCACCGAAAATAGTCGTATCCACGACCTTTCTTACGGCACTGACTTGTCACTGCTTGAACATTTTTTTAAAGGGTAAAATACTAGCTTTTGACCGGATACGGACTAAACATCTGAAATGATCGCGATTAAATTTAGCAGAGATGAGCCTGGTACTTGGAGAAGAACATTGGTTGGGACAACGTCGCTACAAAAGCTAGTAACCCCATGGCTCGCGATCGTTCGTCCTAAAACTACGTAAAAAAATATAAATCCAGGAATCGCGAGTCAGTTATTAATAACGTACGACATTGTCGAAATGTAACGGACGTATGTAACGTTAACTCTTTGAACAAACCTTCAAAGAGCTCTCAGCTGCGATCCGTCCAGTAACAATAGAAAGAAGAGCTTAATTATTGTAACAACTGACTCTTAAGCTTTAAATCTCATTAGCTATCCAGACTTCAGAACATTGAGTGAGCGGGTGTACTTTTAAATTTAAGCATTAAGGTGCTAACACACTACTGTGCACGGCACGGACACGCTCGCTACACAGTTCGAAGTTGTAAACCTGATTTGCTCGTCCGGGCAAAATGTCGTGGGTCTGTCAAGGAATATACCAGGAATTAATAAATATGAACTGATTAAATTATTTATTACGATAAATGCGAAAGTGGAGAATGAGATGAATACTGGCCCTCTAAAAAGGCCGCTCTAGCAATATTGCTAATGCAATTCATTTTTCCAATTCTCGGCAGATCCTACTTATTTCAACATGGTTTATGTAAAATAGTCACTACAAATAGTCGCATATATTCAGTTTAATTCATTAAAAGATTTGGTATTGATTAATCTGCCGTAAATTCGGTAAAATGAATTGCATTTGCAATATTGCTCGAGCTTCCTTTTTAGCCCCCCTGATGTAAAGTGAAACTGATTGACAATTTTATTAGCGTATATATAAAAAGAAAACGTGACTGACTGATCTACCAAGGTACAGCTCAAACCACTGGACGGATCGAGCTGAAATTTGGCATGCACATAGCTACTATGATGTAGGCTTCTGCTAAGAAAGGATTTTTTGAAAATTCCATCCTTAAGGGGGTAAAATAGAGGTTCGCGGGTGAAGCCGCGGGGCGGTAAGCTAGTTAGCGTATTAACTAAACTATAACTTGGTTGGGATGGTTTTTTCATTAACATACTGAAATTTTATTAAATTGGCGTAATTCAACATTAATTAGGACAGTGAGAGATAACTGGGCAATTGTCAATGATCAAAGCGACGTGTCCGTGCGCCGCAATGGAATAGCACCATAATGTAAAAACATTATTATTGTTTGCATTATAATAGCAGATAACCGGGTAATCCGGATAATACTCCGGGATCCCGCAAACAATGCCTTTAATAGCTACCCGGGTATCCTTAGGGTATTTGTTGAACATCAAATACAAAAGGAAATATAGGGTTACCTGGGTTTTGTTATTGTAGCTAAAAATAGATAGATAATTAGAACGATCATTCCGCGCATGCAAATAACTTAAGGCTCTTATTTTCTGAAATACGTACTTTTCTATTAAGGCCCTACGGCCTACGCGGGGCTCCGGACGAGTTAAATGATGGTTTAATTACAGTTCTTAGCCCCGCGCGGCCTATATACAGATAATAGGATTCCACAAAATAATAGAACTACTATTACCTTACACTGCGGAGTCTGCGACAATTCTAAATCGCAAACAAAACAAACGCGCAATAGCAAAAGTAGATGAATTTGAAGGTAATTTTCAGAGGAGAAAATCGATTTAGCTAAGTTATAAATAAGAGGCTCCGTCAACAGGTATAAGTGTTATTAGCTGTCGAATAACACAACAAATCCATTAACAAGTAATAAAGAAACATTACACGCGTGTGTATGAAATGTGGATGGAATTTTAATCATGTGCCGTCTCGATAAAAGAGGGGGGCGAGGGGTCCGGAGGGGAGGGGGAGGATTCCATTGTTACCCATAGATTGTGTTCATAACATGGAGCTTTAGATTTATTTATAAAGTAACTTATTACAATAAAAAAAAAAATATATTTTGGCGAAAAATATTCAATATCAGTAACATTTATTACACAAGTAATACTTTTACTCGATAAAAATGTATGGATTCTCTTTTTTTTTAATACCACTAAGGTGGCAAACGACCATACGATCCTGATGGTAAGCGATTACAGTAACCCATTGACACCCTTGATAAAACCGCGATAAAACTTTATAAATAACCAATAATAATTGAAATAAATGTTGTAAACTAGAAATGGAATACAAGAAATTGTGATAAAATAATGACAAGTTTCTCTTGTCATTATTTTATCAAGTTTGTCTTGACGCTCGGGTCATTGTAAAGTCTTGCCAGTGCTACGTGAATCGTAGTAACGTTATATTTGACAAAATTCTGTATTAATTTTTTCTATAATCGCATGAACCAAACATCACTTCATCCAACTATCAAAGTCAAACAGACGAATTATATTCAGCACCGACTATCCATTCTGAAATTGGCTCTGAGCATTTACACAGCGTTCAAATTGCCTTGAGGGAGTCAATCTGGCGAGTATTTAATGAACCCTGGACAAAGCGAGCGCGGGACTATTACGGACGATTGTGTCCCGCGCGCCCCTACGACCGCGCCCCTACGACCACGCTACGAAGCTGTCTACGAGGCTACGAAGCTAATGTGGACACGTGTCTACGAGGCTACGAAGCTAATGTGGACACGTGTCTACGAGGCTACGAAGCTAATGTGGACACGTGTCTACGATGCTACGAGCTGTTTGAATAGGTAAGTCACTCGCATTAACAACACAGTATGTACTAAGTAGGATGCATGTCGCGGAATGTAGATATAAGGTCCTAATAAATGAAGTACGGTCCTTTTGAGGGATGATAGTTTATGTCATAAGTATTCCGAAAATGATAAAATAAAAATATTCGGTCGTAATTTTAATGAAAAAAAAACCTGAAATCTTCATCACTACTAAGCATGAATTAAAAGCATTAACAGTATTAATCAGTGGTAAAATTATTGATTAAAAAATAAAAAAATACATTTAATGACCGAATATTTTTATTTTATCATTTTCGGAATACTTATGACCTATATATACTATCATCCCCCAAAAGGACTGTACATTTATTAGGACCTTATATATATTTTAACCGACTTAAAATAAGGGATTCTCAATTGTATTAAGGGATAATTTAAATGCTGTCAGCTATCATCGGAGTACAAATTTATCGGTAGTTTAAGAATCTTTTTTTTTATTTTAATTATGTTATGTATTTTGTATTATGTTGCTGTGCCTTATTAAATAAAAATAAATAAAAAGTCAATCTAATCTATTGAGGTTTTATAATTGGACAGTATGTTTGAGTATATTTTGACGGGCCGGTTGGCGTGGTTGGTAAGATACCTATCTATCACGCCACAGGTCGTGGGTTCGATTCCCACTCAGGATAGACATTTGTGTGCATGAACATGTCTATTTGTCCTGAGTCTGGGTGTCATTATCTATATAAGTATGTATTTAAATGTAGTATATCAGTTATCTGGCTTCCATAGTACAAGCTCTGCTTAGTTTGGGGCCAGATGGCCGGGTGTGAGGAATAATGTCACGTTTATTCCAACCGTTCAGTATGCACACCACCCCATTCTGAGTCTACACCACTCACCGCGCCTTCAACATAGAAATTGAATTTTATATTAACTCAATTCTTAACAACTTCACCTGTAAGTATGGGTCGTTCAGTCAAGAGGCAGAGTAGGGACAGTCATTATTAAGTATTTAAGACATTTACAAACTGTAGTAAGTTTTGTTTGTCATACAACCTCGCTCACTCACGACACGCTTGTCTCATCTAGACAGGACGATTATAATCTAAGCCTTTAACTTGACTCTAATAATTATTCTTATTATATGGTAGAATCAATTGTAACGTTCATAAGGCCTTATTAGGGCCTAAACTGAATAAATGATTTTTGAATTCTGTTTTTTTTTTTTAAAGTGAACTTGACTTAATAATTATACATCGTGATTTTTTAGTCGCTGGCAATAATAGCAGGGGTGGATGTACTAATCAAAATGAACAACTTTTACTATGGGACCAACTGTGAAGTCACGAAAAAATATCAGATATTCCATATAAATATTCAATACTTACTCGACAAAAATGTATGCAGCAACAGTTTTATTTCACTCGATATCAGTAGGTTCCACAGTAGAAGTTGTTCATATTGATGAGTACTTCCACCTCTGCAAGTATTGCCAGGAACTAAAAAATCACTCAGTATAAATAGGCAAAGGCAAAATAGTTTGGTAATTTCATTTTGTTTAGTAGCCATTGACGAGCATTAGTGTTATCAATTAAAAAAATTTAGAGCTTCACAAATGAGTCTGCTGACAATCATAGTCAGGATGCTGTTGGTGCTGGCCCGCAGCCTGCGCGCTAAGGATGCGTAACTCTTCCACATTACAGTATAAAAACAATTAACGCGTGCTTCGGTAAACATCCCTAAGTCGTGGCAAAAAAATCTCCATTTAATTTTAAAATCTGTCGTCAAGTCACCAGTAGGTGACTGGTGTGTTCCGGCAGTTGCACTTGAGAGCCAGTTTGCTTCTAGGCTTTACAAAGGTCGGCAACACAATTACAATCTCTGGTATCGATGATGTCTATAGACGACGGTACCCACTTCAGGTGGACCGCCTATTAGATTGTCAGCCTTCTGACATAAAAAAAAAAATGCCGTGAGAGAACGAATTTTCTTCACTGCGTTAGCTGCAGAACTAAGTAAATTCACCGCATTATCTATTCTCCTTGTGATAAATTACACCCCTGTACTTTGTACTAATTATAACAAGAACTTTTTAATTTCTATATATTCAGTAATTTGCCCGGTGCACTTTCAAGCATCACCCATCCACATATTTTACCTATAAACCAATTGCAAAGCAAAAAATAATGTATTTGCACTAATACCCTTCTATTTTAAACAATGAAATAACGAACAATACATAAATCTTATAAAAGACCAAATCAGATTTTCCAAATGAACGGATTGCAGGAGTTCCCGCAATCAAGATGGGAATAAGGCGATAAGGTCAATACGGACTATTGTTGAAATAAGGGTGAGTGGGGAATGTCGACGTGACGTCACTACGCTATGTAGCTCAGTCGGTGCACGCTCACGCTCTGTTGGACACGCGGTGAGACGCGCCGCGCGCCCTCGCCTCGGCGTCCGTGTCACTGGTTTGTGACAAACAGACACATACGTCGTCATACTTATAGTTTACTATTATCAAGCATTTTATTGTACCCTAACCGATAATGTTTAAAAATGATAAGACATGGTCATACAGCGGCGTTGATAAATGAATCCCCAATGAGATCTTTATATACCCTTATATTAGTTCTATTCTATCCGCTAAGTGCAATTATTACAAAATTACTACAAACATCTAAATTTTCCTTCCTCACTAATAGTATTAAGTAGTACATCATCATCATCTCGGCCGCAAGACGTCCACTGCTGGACATAAGCCTCCCCTAATAGTACATAATCTACTTATTTTAAAATACTTAATATATTTTACTTAACTTGTCAGAAATAAATAAAATGAGAGTAATAAACCTAATAGAGCCGATTCAATATATTTTTTAAATATGAGTCGCATGAAAACCTTATCTCCCCTTGTCACGGGCAGGTATTATTGACTCCCCTTTCCCCTCAGCCCCCCTCGGAGCCAGGTCTCCCCGCGAACCCGGCACAATAATAGTCTTAGTGACTATTATTTTATTGTTACACCCGCGGGCTCCCTACCTTACATTACAAGTGAATAACTATTAAATGAATGCATTAGTAGGTAGCTATGTATATATGTAAACTCAAACTGCCTTCACATCACAACACTGACATTCTCATAAAAATCACGGAGCCATATCAAGTCGTGAACAAAAAGCCAACAAACCAAACAATCAACAAAGCGTGTAAACGAGCGAACTTTTCCCGCCATTAGTATGGTGACGTCACGTAATGGCGGCCGGCGGGACGTCAAGCGACCCACATTACCCAGGCCCAGAATACAATATCAGAGGAAAGGTTGCGAATAAATGGCAAACTTTGACATTCTTTCTCATAAACTTGCCCTAATTTGATATAGGAATGTTATAAATATAAATACAGATAAAACAATATTGAGGTTTAGGTATCCTATAACTAAACTTGATCTGTGACCTATGTTAGTATATTCATGACTCTCTATACTTACTTGTTTGTATGACTGCAAATTTCCTTTCAAAGTAATCAAATAAAAACCCTCAAGGCATTATATTTAAATTCCTCCTCGCGTTAAAACAGAAGCAAATTAAATCGGTCACACGTTATAGTAACAAATGAGTGGAAGCGTCAAGTGCGGAGGCCTTCAGTGGGCCCTCTGTGGGCCCTCGGCTCCCCTTGAGGATTATCCCAAAATAAGGGCCCATATTAAAATTCCCCACGCTCCACGGTGAGATAGAAATAAATTTCTTTCCTTTAATATTTTCTTTGACAGGCCTCGGTACGACACGGCGGTTTTATTCGTTGTTTTAAATGTGTTTTATTTTATGATTGGTTGTTTAGGTTGTGTACACACGCAGCGGTTTGGAGCTGCGATTTTGGAAGCATAATATCTGCTTTTTTCAGTTACAAAATTGGATGATAATAGCAGTAGATTTATTATTCGCAACACATATATTCATATATTTAACACTAGACAGGCGTTCGAATTTTAATGATCAAAATCCCACAAGTGAAAATGTAACTAGATATATTATGTTACATCGTAAAATAAATTATGCTGCGTGAATTTTTCTCGCTCGAAACTCGAAGGTTCGACGTATTTTGTTTTGAGACCCACTTTTAGATGTCTATTTTAATCTTTATTACGTTGACGGTACGGTATAAATTCGTTAGTGATATGGCGTGTGCGTCTGCGAATCTACGCACTGTGGGAATATATCCTAAGACTGAGTAGAATTGCACAAAAATTACGCGACACCGCACCGATATGTGTTTAGAATATGCAATTCTATAGGTTAAATTTTCCTCACGCCGTCTTAAAGTCAAAGATGATAAACTTACCTCATAGGTAGTAGTTTTAAATCAATTTATAATTGAGATCCTAAATAGAAAAGTGCTGACGATCGATATTGAATATACTAAAAGGTAAATGTAATACGTTTCGAATATACTCCCTGAAAATACTAACATAATAACTTAACATGAAGATATCTACACGATAACATCAAACCGATCAAGACAGGGGCAAGTATGGTAGTATGTAACTAATCGAAAATAATGTCCACCGCACTATTTGCCACGGTAGGTAACCGATCACCGCACACATCACCCGCACACCTGCATACCCGCAAACTACATACACAAAATCACCGCGGCGGCGGCGTGCTTGTCCTACGTGACACATATTTCATTTGATCCCAATAAGTTGTGTACAAGTTATATGACGCAAGCGGATACAAATCACTATTACTTACCTTACTTTTTAAAATAATTTCGCAAACAAATTTTACAGAACTTTACTAGGACAGTATAGTAGCGTATGCTTAATTTTACTTAAAAAGTAAAAATAAAATATTTTAGAAACTCAATCTAATCGTGCTTAGTAAAAAGAAAATTACCTACCCACTTTTGAGACCTGGAATCCAAGAGAAATGGCAGATTTTACCACTTAAAAACAGATACAGTTTAAGTTATCGCTATCCGCTAGTCACTTGTACAGTTATAATCCGAGCGATTGGCACATACCTCTCACCCGCTGCAAATCTGAAGATTTGCGACCAAATGACGGCCCGTGTGGAGCCGCCTTAAGTTTCCTCGTTCATATCACTCCGTCTTTACGCTGGATACCTTAATATTACGTACTTGCTCGAACTTTATGAGAAAGACGCTACTGGATATTAAAGAGTGGAGTCATTTCGCGATTGCAGAATTGATCAAGTTGCAAATATTGATGAGTACTTCCACCTCTGCAGGGTTGACTACTCAATAGAACAGCATCCTGTACCTAATATAATCTAGGAAGTATCACGCCACACCCCGGGAACCCCAAGGGAGTATAACCGCACCGTCTCTGGGGTGTGCTACCGATTGTAATGCTACCCACATTTTTCTGTTTTACCTTCTGAAGGGTGAATAAAGTTTGTACGTCAAATCCTACTTCATACTAAATAAATGAGAAACTTTGTGGAACTAGATTAGTGTGGGTATCTGTCTCGTTCATACATTCACGGAACGTCAAGTGTTAGAATGAGACTTCGGAATCTAAACTACTTACGTTGGTCAAAAATTATAAGTGAACTAGAGTATCTCATATCTCTAAAAAGTATAAAACAAGTCGCTATCTGCCTCTGTCTATTTCTCCGATAAATACGATAGACAGTATCAACTCAATATACGGAAACCATCGCCCGACCATCCGCATTAGGGTACATATGACGTCACTACTCCTAATGGCGTCTGCCGGGAACCATTACACCGTGGCCGAAATGTGCATTAAAACCATTATTAATTTCAACTCTATTACCAATTAAATAAGAGTTATAGAAACTGAAATTAATAACACATTGTTCTTTCACTCCGCGGTTTCGCCCGCATTCCGGAAACATTAGCTTATGTCACTAATCTGCCTATAAACAATCTCCTTTCAAAAAAAAACAAACCGACAAACATAAATTGATATTTATAATATTAGTAGGATTAGCAATACTACTATTGCCTTACAAACCAACCTACTATACATATATACTATAACTCAGACATGTCTATGGTGGGTACTCCCGCGGGCGCTATCACCTCACCCCTCGCGGGGATACATGTCCGGGCCACTACGTCCGGGCCATTCCGTCCGGGGACTCATCTGGACGATACCTACACATCGCTAATCTCCCATAATAACGCGGTTATGGATTGCTCTACCGGGGAGGCTGCCACTAACTATTATTCCGAACTAATTTGTTTTTCAATCAACGTTACTAGGACGTCGATTTACACAGAAACAACTCAATGCCGTCCAGCTAAACGTGGATTATTCCACTTTTCTTTGGACAATATCCGATCCCTTGCCTTCATAAATAAAAAATAATTATCTGTCTGTTTATTGCGATGATTATTGCGAAGGTTTCTGATATAAAAAAGAGGCATTGCATCGCATCGGGGATAGCTTTAACCGCTTATAGTTATTAATAAATAATTTGAGTGTTGAATCTATATATATTAATATAATATATGGAACCAACGTGTCTGCACATATTTTTTTTTCTAAATTAGGAGTGTCGGTGGTAGGAAGAATAACAGAATGCAAAGGGGTTCTTTTTTATTGTACTTTATATATTGAAAAATCAAACAATAATTATACTATTGCAGAAAAGTGGAAAATATATATTCAGAAGATGGTGGCCGTCAAAATCTGATAGTTGACACGAATGACATATCAATTTACTCTTACTTAAAAGCAAGAAATCGCCGTTTGACTGTGCTCACACAAATTAATAGCACATACACATTACACACCGACTCAACTCACTCTCCAAGTTTATGAAGTAATAAAAAATACTATTCCTGTCACTCAATTACCCACCCCCGTGAAATTACGCTGAGACAACAGGCCTGCCCATTGCCCACGACAAAATAATCGCATTTATCAAACGGAATTTGCATAATAAGTGGGTAGCTAACATTGCCATTGTCTAATACAATATCAACCCTAGGCCGTCGATTTAGAGTATAATTTTGCATTATTATTTTGTCTAATTTTGTATAGAGTAGCCCTTTGAAGGCTTTACTTTATGGACTCTCCCTCCGAAAATTGGAAACTAAATATAGCAGAGTTTATGCGATACTGGAAGGCGATGCTCGGTCCGGACCGTGAAGACTTCCTGACCAACTTTAGCCGGTTGATGTATGTACATGTACTGTTTTTCGTGGGTCTGATTGTAATTATCTATAGTATAAGTATATGTTTAGAAAACAAAAACAGTTATCTGGTTTCCATAGTATAAGCTCTGTTTAGTTTGGAATCAGATGGCCGTGTGAGGAATCTCACACGATATGTATTTTAACCCCACAAGCAGCACCTGGTAACAAATAAGAGGTATGTGCCAGCTACCATAATTAATTAATAGGACGTTGACCAATACGCCCGGAGCGAACTGGACGTTTCAATACTCATTATTCATGTCATATCATACACAAAGTGAACTCGACGTTGTTTCGTACCTACATATTAATCAGGTTGTTATTGGGATTACGACTAGGAAAGTATATTGATAGAAATAAAAATAAATTTTAAATTAATACCGAAAGATTTGGATACGGTGAACGAATGACCCAATTATATGTTCACCGTTATAATATAATAATTATCGTTCAATAAATTAACGAGTGTGAAGCTAATTATGAGCCGCTTCATTACTCCTACAGATAATAATGTTTCAATTTAGGACATAATTTCATCTCATCGTGCCTCGCCCACTAATTATTGTAATAATAAAGCAAATAGTATTGATTAAAATAATTAAATAAATAATAAATATTCTGGGACATTATTCCTCACACACGGCCATCTGACCCCAAACTAAGCAGAGCTTGTACTATGGAAGCCAGATAACTGATATAGTACATATACTACTTTTCTTTTGTAAATACATACATATATAGATAATTATTAGTTTATATTTATAATATAGAAGAAGCTGTGTGTATTTCATGACTTTTCGCCATTTTTAAGGGTTCCGTAAATAGAGGGCCTTAAATGAACCTATTGGCCACAAAAATTGGGTTCTTTTATGGCCGTACCAAATCTGTTTATCCGTCCTTTGTCTTTTTTAATAATACTCGCTATAAATGATCACGCTATTCTTGTTATAAAAATATATTTCAGGAGTAATACGTTTTATACCTAAGTACAGTTGAGGCAAAGAAAATTGGCAATATTTTCTTAGGTATAACACGCAGTAGGTACGTAAGCAAAACCATTACAAGAAAAATATGTAGAAATACAGGCAACTTTTATCCAACAAAGCACTTAACAGCGCAACTTTTTTTTCGGGAAAACGTGATTTCTCGTTTTCTGTACCGCGTTGCGCGCCTTCCAATTATCATTTCATATTATTATGAAGTGGCACTACTTACTATAGTTTAGGACGAAGAGTACACGGATAACATCACTCGGGGCGGATTTATAATATAAAGAAAGAATGAAAAACATTTATAGTAAAAATGTATGTAATTGCGGTAGCGTGTCCAGATTTAAATAATGCATTTATTTGGAGTGGACACACAGAACGTGGCGGGGCGTAGACTGGTACCAAGAACTAATGGTGGCCTTACACTAATACATTTATTACTAACTTGCAACACGCGGTTTTACCCACGAGCATTTACTGTTTTGCCGGGATTTAAAATATTGAATGTTTTATTTTCAGGGTATAACTATATCCTACATATAATCTATCTAATTGCAAATTTTCATCCAAAAACGTTCAGCTATTTCTACGTGATAGTAACAAACATAGGTACATACAAAATCTTGAGCGTTTATAATATTAATAGGAACAATTTCTTCATGAATATTTTATTTTTATTTGAGTTCAGCCATCAAGAAGATATCATTATCTATACTTATATTATAAAGCTGAAGAGTTTGTTTGTTTGTTTGTTTGAACGCGCTAATCTCAGGAACTACTGGTTCGATTTGAAAAATGATTTCAGTGTTAGATGGCCCATTTATCGAGGAAGGCTATAGGTTACTTTTTATCCCGGGAAAACACAAGATCCCAAACCGTGGGGCGAAAGCTAGTCAATGATAAAGGTATGGAAAGAGAATGGTTGCACGTTTTCTCAATGAACATTTATTGATAAGTTGGTGGAAGCTGTTAATTACACTTTATCTTCACTTGAAGAGTGCGGGCTCCGAGTGGGTCTGGCCTGGAGCACTCGGTGGATAGGGATTAGGGTTGTCACTCTACATGTCAAAAGTCATCCCCTATACGCAACAATAATAGGCAAGAAACCACTCGAATATAACCCCTTCTTCAGACCTACTCGGTTGCTATTACATTCGGTGGGAACACTGACAGGAACGATTTTATTTCATTAAATGTATGCTGATGCTTCGTTGGACACTGTCTTCATTTACTACAAATTTTTGAACTTTAGGAGCCTATTGATTCGGTAGACTACCCGATTTATGACCCGAATTGGAACTCCCACCGAGCACATCTGAATAGCCCCTCGCCATACGAATACGACAGATGTGAGAATTTACAATCGGATCTCTCTTTCTCTGTCTATCATTTTAGTTGACGCGTTCCAGGGATAAAAAGTAACCTATGCCCCTCTCCATCCCATAGGTTACTTGCGTGCCAAATTTCATCACGATTGGTTGAGCCGTTGAGGCGACAAGAATAAACATATTGATAATTATATATTATTAACTTTTTAATATTTGTTCAAATTAAAGATAACTTGTAGTTTATACTTGGCTGATGATAGCAAATGTTTTGCGCCCTTTTGACGCCCTAAAGTATATTTTTGTCGCACGCAGATTATATTTGCAATAAATAACTTTCAGCACTTGTGTTTGTGACAGCCCTGATCGGTGATCGAACCTAGTGCCCCGTAAAACTTAGTAATTTATGTGTTACGACAATGCGGAGCCGCGACCCCAGCGGAGAGCAGTGGCAGGGCCCGATGTGACGTCATCAACATACATCGCTGTGAGAGGCATATTATAAATGCGAAATTATTAATAAATAATGGATGAAGGAATTTAGAATAGAGACAGACTGCATCCGCATTTTTATCCCAGTCAAATTATAGTGCCCCCTTAAATGCGGGCAGAACCACGTGGTGAAAGTTAGTGGCCTATAATTATACAACTCAATATACATCTTGCTTAGTAGTTTGACGGTCTATGTGTTAAGGAGAAGGATCATGTTTTAAGTCTCGTGTTAATGAACGGTCAAGAATTAACATTGAATTCAATATCGGTGGACAATTTCAGTTCGACTTGAATACCTCACTCTCACTCTTTCTAGGATTTGTGTAAGAAAGTGATAAGCACTTTCTGTAACACTTACAATGGTGAGAATGTGTTCAAACACAGGCCCAAAAAAATATATTTTAATACCTAACTAAAGGCTTCCTCTCTCTATCACAAACAGATGGTAATAAAATAATATTTAATATTATTTTTCAATTACAAGAAACATTTCACAAAAAGTTTCTTAAGGCTCCAGTCTCCCTAAAATCAGTGTTCTTGCGGAATTTGTCAGAAAAGAAATATTGTTACTTTTTTTCAAAATCGTTTCGGTAAATTTATTTCAAATTATTTTTTGAATGCATTTTTTTTTTCGACAGATAAGTAGTTGCTTTCGGAGTGGTTAAAGTGAAAAAAATATATGTTGCAAGGGTCAAATTCAGAAATTTGTAACTTTTTAAAGCAGTTTAAATAAGAAATTGAGACGATTTTGAAAAAAGTAACTAGACAAGATTATTGTAGAGGACTTGCCGACAAATGTAATCTGAATACATTTCTTGTTTTTATAATATTTTTTTCGTGGCGTGTGCACGAATGAGACCCTCTACGCGTGGAACGTAAATAGAGGTAAGTTTAAAGCCTCACAAAGCTAATAAAAGTGGCGTCAAATTAAAAAATAAAATATGTATTAGAAACTTCAAATCTTACACTTTAAAATAACGTAAAATATATTTCATTTATTGCTTTTCTGATGACTAAAAAAAATTATTTCTTTTCTGATAAATTCCGCAAGAAAACTGATTTTAGGGAGACTGGAGCCTTAAGGGCACAACATGTTCAGTTTTATTTTTTATTGAAGTATTTTTTTGATACTTATGATATAAATGCATGAAATATTTCAGAAAGTCGGTCACTAAGCATCTATATGCGTTCTGGCACTTCCAAGCTTTGTGCTTACCACTTTCGACCACATCCTTACTTACCATAGTGAGATTGTGGTCAAACACAAGCCTAATCATAGTTAAAAAAAACTAAACGTACAATTAAGGAATATCCCTTAATTGTATTTTTTTTCATGTCAGAGGGCTCACAAGCAGACAGTCGGTCCAACTGATAGTAAGGTAAGGTAAGGTATGGGGGCCACCGTCGCCTATGGACAATAGCAATACCAGGAGCATGGCCAATGTGTGGCCGACCTTTATACAGCCTAAAAGGCAGCTGGCTCTTAAGCGCACCACAGGAACATACTACGTTTTGTTGTTTAAAAGCCCCTGCCGAGTGCAGATGCAACCAGCATGACTGTGCACATTGGACGCAAGGCGCAAGCGCTAGCTTTATTTCCCAAGAGTGAAATTAAATCGCGATCTACCTTCACTGCGGATTAATTTAAAAGTTTCGCGTGCGATGGACAGACAGATCGACTTCGGCAACAAGACGGCCACTTTTCCTCAGAACCCAATTACATTTATAGGCGACATCTCGCGGAATTGGCTTATAAACACAACGGGCGACTTTTGAAACTTGGCAAATTGCTTCACGCCTCCGAAGCGGACGATAAATCAGCGTATTCATGAGGAGACACCCTAAGAACAGATTATCGTCGTCGGATAAAGTTTAACATCTACGAAATATTTTGAAAAACAAATTTCAATAATTCATAATCATGATTTGTAAAAATTAAAAGTAAAAACTTTCTAAAAAAAATATATTGGTCTCTTACTTCACCTGAATTAATTTTATATTGACTAATAAGAATAAGATTCTGTAGTTCCAGAAAAAAAAATCATTTTATTTTAAGCCTGATTGTTCTCGCGATTCAATTCGGACCTTTATTCAAAAGTTATTCAACGTGACGAGCATAAACAAACGTGGACAACTGGTCCACCCAATATAATTGAAACCCAAAAAGCATAACTCAAAGCCAACAAACAACCGCAATTATACCTCGCGACACAAATGAGTCGCAGGCAAACATTACGAAACGATAAACACTCCAATATCTAGTTACCTATATCTATCTACCTGCTAGTACTTTATCTAACCAACCATCACACGCACATGCTACTCATAAGTACCACTACGTAGATACAACCAGAAGGTATTTTACCGTCCCACACACAAGGACATTATTTTTGTATACGGGAGAAACGCGACTGCTGGGAATACTTATGTGTATAAATAATACTACAATTATAGAATATAACAGTACCTAACAACGGAGATAAAATATCAATAAAAGTAAATTTATTACTAAAAAATAAGAACATTTAAATTAAAAAAATTGGTAATGGTAAAAAAGTATACAATAACGATATAGAGGAACTCTAATCTGTTTTTGAAGTCAGCGAAAGAGTACCACGTGTAACATGGCGCGCTACTGAAATATACAGAGCCGAATCTACGTAGGTAACTAGTTATTTAAATTGTACAAGATGTGCCAAACAAGTGGTGGAACTGAATACGAACGTATGTGTACAAACATGGGTGTGAAGTGGTCCTTCTTTACTTATCCATTTAGTGTAAGTACCGTATGTAATGAAACCGCGCGCGGGTTAATGATGCGGGAGAGTCGAGCGTTGTCCTTGACCTCAGCGCGCGGGCCGTTTATTTAATATTAGGACGTTTTTCCGCGACTGTACATTCATTTAGGAAATATTAAGTAGAATGGATTTTTGTGCTGTTTTATTAAATAGGGCTTATTTAAAAATAATATTTATAGCATAATTAGTATATGATGATAGTAATAATCACAATAATTTACTTCATTTTCTTCTTTTTTATCATCCAAGCTCATCGAGGCTTCGGGAGACCGACGGGCTGGGAGCTTTTTCCGCCAACGCATAAGCTTGGCCATTCAAAAAGGGAACGCTGCCAGCCTGTTGGGAACCTTGCCTATCGACAGCAGCGAGGGCTTTGAGGATGTTTTCTATATATCATAGTTTGTATTTTATACATTGATTGTAAATACTTGTTTTAACGAAAGTGTGTCTGTTTGTTGTTATAAAGGATGGCAAGACATTGTCAATCCCCCTGATATCGCTATCCATAGCCAACGGTAGATCACTCACCGTACAAGGTGGACCGTATGTCTGTTTGTCAGCCTTCTGACATAAAAAAAAATTAAAATGTAACCTCTCCTCTTTACCGTTACTGTTACGTTAATAAACTGCAATATAATTTAATAAAGATCACAAATACACACAAATACACATAATAAAACACGTGTAATTCAATCACATGTATGTATGTATACAGACCCTAATATAGTCAGGGGCTATAAATCTTCCTTCAATTAACTGCGTTGTAATATATGATGTTGTGTTGTTGTTTATTAATATTTATGGATGAACGGTGTAACATAGTTTTGTAAATCTATATTATATAAAAGAGAAAGTATGTATGTATGTTCCTAAGAGACTGCGAAACCGCTGAACCGATCGCGTTGAAATTTTCAGACAATCTTCATATTAGCCCCGCGGGTAATCCTGTAAGGTTTGGTGGTGATCGGAGCACTCGGGACCGCGGGTGAAACCGCGGGGCGGAAGCTAGTAGATAAATAAATAATGTATGGTACCGTTCCAGTCCCACATAGAATACTTACTTTCTACTAATATTACCTTTAGTTACCTGATTTTTTATGCGATAATTTATTAATCAATTGAGTAGGCACGTATTGTAGATGCAATAAGATATTGCACAGTGATAAAGTACCCTACTTTGTAGTACCTTCCTGGCTGGGTAGGACCCTCAAGTTGAAAACCAAGCCAAATTCTTATATTTTGTATCCCTTCATATAAATACGAAAGTGTGTTTGTTGGTTTACGTCCTTCTTTCACGCAGCAACCGATCGCTGTGATTTTTTGCATAGAGATAGTTTACCGAAGTGACATAGGCTACTTTTTATCCCGGGAACGCGGAATACCACGAGGCGAAAGCTAGTTTCTTATGAACCAGTTTGGCTATTAAGACGTTGTTCTCTAACACTAGCGACCCGCTCCGGCTTCGCACGGGTAGCAATGCATATACGCATATTTTTTTAATATTTATACCAACTATACTATAACTGTTAATTGGTAACGCGGCGCACGCGAGTAAAGCTCCCAGTCGGCATGTTTTTTTCCGACATCGTCAAAAATCATCGCCATATTTCATTCTGTCCATTGGTCAAAACCGTATGAAAATCCGTTCAGTAGTTTTTGAGATCATCGCGAACATACATACAAACAGACAGACGCGGCGACTTTGTTTTATAATTATGTAGTAATTAACACACAATATTCGTAATTGTATAATATCAAAAGCTATCGACACGATGTAGAGTCATTGAGCACACGTTCAACTTACACAATACAGATCTTATAAACTCAACACTCGGGTGTTTTAAAGCAGACAAAGGCTTAGGAAGGGTGCGCAAGAACACAATAAATAATAAGATAATGGCGGAAGGGTGCTACCCTAGGCTGAGGCTGCTGATTGGAACCCGGTATCGGCACCCACGCGTACGAGCAACGTTCATAACACTCGGTTATGTCGGCAGATTTGCGTATGTGCCATTTGATAGCTGTAGCTTTTTACTATGAACAAGATTGTGCTTCACCACAAACATTCCATGGTAAGTGATGGTGTGACAGAAAGCCTAGAAGGGACTGGCTCTCAATGTAGATGTCCAAACGTCACTAGCACTGAGCTAACATTTTTTTACGAAGTATATAGGCTTGTGTTTGACCACAATCTCACTATGGTAAGTGACGATGTGGCCGAAGGTGGTAAGCAAACAAAGCCTAGAAGGAACTGGCTCTCAAGAGCAGCAGCCGGAACACACCGGTAGTGCTTGGCGACAGGTTTTCAACGAGATGACGGTGGCCAACCAGGCGAGTAGGTACCTACTACAAGAAAGGGTACTCTACCACCGTGCTATGGTTTCCTCACGATGTTTTACATCACGAGGATTCGAACCTACGACCTACGTCACTACCACCCACCTATCAGCGCCTTGAAACACAGTGCATCGTCTTGAACGGATAAATTAAATGCTATATTAACCAAAATTCATATCGTTTGTAAAACTTATTACAGATGAATGAAATAAAGTCATGGTTGAACGTGTACCAAGTTGTTTGAGAACAAGGCGCCTCCACTTGAACGGACAACTTCGCTAAACACAACTGAAAGCAAACACTAAAGGAAAGTAAACTAACTTGTTCTGAGCTAAAGTTTTGTTTCTTTTTGATAACAGCATTCTGAGGTTTCATAAAATAAATACGTTTAAAGACATGAAAATAATTAACTCACTTCCAAGATGGAGGTGTAATTATATTAAAGAGTTTTTATTTTTTTTGCAAGACTTTCTTGGTTAAATTTTTTGTCGTAGTTTATAACTAATATCGTATCTGTGGAGTCAGTGACATTTTTTGTAAATATAAGCATTTAGCTATCGCAAATAAAATTATTATTGATCACCTGGCGAAATATTACGCGCGAATAACATAATATGAAAGTCATTTTTTCTCCAAGCCCAAGACACCCAACACGTATTATTAGTTTATGTGAAGTTTAATAAATAAATACTTCGTGAGAAGAGATGTCAAAGTGAAACACAAATTACATTTACATAATTAAACCGCGCACCAGACGTCTATAAACAATATGACAGGCTGAAATTGAATACGCGAAATAAATAAACATGACAAGAGTAATGACAACATATTGACTCCCGTACCTTAGCGATCCTACTGAATGACACCCATACACACACACATACACAACATTGTATAACACACCACAATCACACACGAGACACACGACATAAACTAAACACGTGATTTCATTTGAAAATGGAACATTTGTCGCGTCCGCGCGTTTCCCGCGGGCGCCCAACTCGCACTGACGGTCACCCGCCCGCCCAAACGAGAGGGAAATCATCCCCTATTGTCTTGTATCTCTTTCGCACTCGCATATATTTATATGTGTGTCTCAACCTGACTTTTCCTGGTACGGCGGTAGTGAATGTCCCCGTCGTTTCATTGACGCCTCAGACTAATAAAGGCTGTAGCTAAACGGACGGTATTTTTTCACGGTTGCAGTACGACGGTTTTTTTTTCGTTTAAGAGGGTTGCGGCCCTCTCTGTTATTATATTCTTACTTACGAATGACGGAAGCATTTGAACCGAACAGGTTTTTTTATGGGAATCGATTTTAATGAAATTGGTTGAATGCAAAGCTTCACGTTTTTATAACATTTACAAATCCCTCTTATCCTAAAATGAGTATCAAAGTAGAAACACTTTAATCCTATAATTATAAATTTGAATGTGAGTTTGTCTTTCTTTTTATAGGATTTGATTTTACACAGGTAGGTATGTACGTATAGTTGACGGGACGGAGAAATATATGACCGTTTTAATGTCAGAAAGTTAACAAATAGGCAGGCGGTCCACCTGATGGTAAGTGGCTACCGTCACCTGTGGAGATTGTAATACCACTGGAATCGTCGTAGTGTTGATGACCTTTATGAAGCCTAGAAGGCCAGATGATTTCCTTCAACGAAAGCTCAAGCTCATGACGATTCGAACCCACGACCTACGAAGCGGCATCCGACGTTACTACCACTGAGTTATATATCATCGCCCTATTTTACAGCAGGAATAAGAGTAAACCCGCGGGGCAAAAGCTGGTCAGCTAGTTAAACATCTATATAAATAAAAAATTTGTATATATTCAAATAAACTCGTCATTTGTCATACAAAGCGACAAGTCTCGGGGACCATCAATTACGCGGCTGGAAGTGCAAGCTTCAGAGGACAGTCCTCTTGGAGACGGCACGCGTATTGATAAAAACCGCCGGTAACTAGGACCCTAGTCTTTCGCAGCCGGTGTCAGTCGGTGCTAAGTAGAAGATACATCTCTGAAGACTCCTACAGACAGACAGTCAGCTGCAACAACTTCGCCCCTATTATTAACACCCAAAAAACTACCCCCATAAAAGTAGATCGTATGTGAAGACCTCAATATGGCAGCGCCGAGGTGCAGCTCGTAAAAATACGAGCTCTCTTCCATAGTAGGTAATAAGATCCTTTTTTTAGGGTTCCGTACCCAAAGGGTAAAAACGGGATCTTATTACTAAGACTTCGCTGTCTGTCCGTCCGTCTGTCTGTCTCCAGGCTGTATCTCAAGAGCCGCGATAGCTAGACGGTTAAAATTTTCACAAATTATGTATTTCTATTGCCGCTATAACAACAAATACTAAAAACAAAATAAAATAAATATTAAAGGGGGTTCCCATACATACATAGTTACGCTAATCAATAAAGACCTCTGAGTTGTATGGGCGCTCATACAATTTAAGGTCTAGCACAAACCTCAAATAAGGTAAATAAATAAAATTGTGCACTTCCCGTGATGGACGAACGATGGAAGTTTATACGGAACCCTCGGTGCGCGAGTCCAACTCGCACTTGGCCGGTTTTTATGAATATTTGAACTGTTTTATGATATTTACCGAACGCGGAGAGGACTGGAGCGCGGGAGGGGAAATGTTCCATCATTTCATATTAAGATTAAACGTGAACCAATATAATACGCGGTCATATTAATGGGTATAGGTATTCGTAGTGTCTCAGTTACACTTTTATACTTTTTAAAACACATTGAAGTATCCTACAGACCTATTAATATTTCCAACCTAAACACCCACTGCAATTTATTAGAGTGCTATTCACAGAGTGTGTAAATAAGAGCGATTATACAAGACGTGTAGTAGGTAGGTACGGAGGGAACAATATTCCTTTGATGGACAGACAAGCGCGGGCGGTGTTGAACGCGGCCCGGGACGACGGATATAATCCGCATTCTGACAATAGTCTGTGTTCCCGGCACCCGGGTAATGGTGTTTGTGCATTCCAAATCGACGGGCTAATATTTGAACTGCGGAGAACTCGCAGGTCGATTTATTAAACATTATCTTACCAATGCCAATAAAGTGTGTACGTACCTGGAAAGATATGAAAATAAAATATGAATAAAACGTATAGGAATAAAAAACATGCAAATATTATAAAATTTAATTTCAATAGAATCAAAAATAAATAAAATAACCATAACCTGTTTAGATTAATTAGATGTTAGTAAATTGGCACACATAACATAACAAAACAACACAAACATAAGTATAGTAAGTGTAATAACTACCTGGGCGTAAGTAGGTACTGTGAGGGAAGGAAACCTATAATTATCCAAATCTGTGTTAAGCCGCAACGTACGGGCGCTCGGGGCTCATTTTACCATTGTCCACCACCCTTTTACTTCCTAACACTACCTCATCAATTTATACATCGTAAGAAGAATAATTCCAACAAGTATTATTTTGGGTTTTTTTTCTTTCTAATTATCTCTGGTATTCTTAAAAATACCTGTATCCATCCTTGTATATGACTGCGCTAATACATACAGACTATTCTTCTATCGAGTCGTCAAACTTGCAAGGATTCATAGTGATGAGTTCCTACCCCCTGCACGAACGACACAATACAATATCACCCTAAACGCCCTACAGCCGAGGGAAAATAATATGCTAATCGCAATATGCAGGTTGGCGAGTAAGCTAATAGACTTGCAAAATTATTAACAACAAACCCCCCCTAATTTTGTGGTTATTAGCATATCGCGTTAAAATGCACGCGCCGATAAGTGCATGCAAAAGATGGAGCTGGGCTCCGGCACCGGCTGGGGCATCCCGGGCCACCCGGGCCACCCGGGCCACCCGGGCCACCCGGGGCGGGGAGGCCCAGCGATACATGATTATGAATATTAAGCGCACGACATAAGACAAAATTAAATAGGTGTTAGTATCAAATAGATAAATTAATATAATAATTGTTGTTTCAACATTATAATGAACTATTCCCATAATTTCACATTACTCTCTACGGCTTTGTCTCAACGCCTGGAAAAAGTTTTTTTGAGGGTTCCATAGCCAAATGGCAAAAACGGAACCCTTATAATTTCGTCCTGTCCGTTTGTCCGTATGCCACAGCAATTTTACTATCACAGACTATTGGCACTATATACATGAAATTGAGAAGGTAGGTGCTTTTTATTAACCGCTATACAATGATGTTGGTAGTTAAATTATGTCTGCGAACAATGGTCTATTTAATTTTATTTTATTTTTTTCATTTCTACCACTGCTAAATACCTACCATGTCACAAATATTTATAACACTAAACAATAACCCTGAATGCTTTAAAACTTTGTGAATAAGTGAACAGTGACAGACAGGTAGCGACGCCCCGCGGCTGTACCCATCATCATTAGTGTCAAAGTTGCACAAAGTCCCCAACTTTACCGCAAAGAATATTTACGTGACCTCGCCGCTGTGACCCCGTTGTTTCACTTTGTTTGAGTAACGCGGGCACAAAGGCATTTGAAACTTACTTTTATTGGTTTGTTGAAACTGCTGACAGTTATACATATTATATCAATATTTTGTTCGCATTTACCACCGAAGAAGAGGTTTTCATTTACCTCACACAAAGTCACTCTCCCTCACAGGCGTTTACGTGTTTCCCCTAACTTAACAAAATATTTCCCTATCCTACAGGTATCTCTCCGACGCATCAACCCACTACATTAAACTCTTACACAGCTCTTGTGTCTCTCGCTACACGAATCATACATAACACTTAAATGATTTAACTTTAAAAATCCGAAACATAAAATTCCTAACAAATTCCTGACACATTTTACCAATTTTATTTTGCACCTCCATAACACAATTTAACCCCTATTGTAATGCACATAAAGAGTGCAGTGAGGTAGATATAAGGGTAGTAACAGACCGCGCGGTCCGTGTCGGCGCCGGTGACAAACGAGCGACGCTGCAATGCGACGCGCCGCTCTCGTTGTGTCACGCTGATATTCTACCACCCTAGTGTGGTTCTAGTTTTATGATATATTAGTCTGGGCTTTACATTCCTAGACGACACCTATATAGATACACCTTTTATCCGAAAATATTTCGCTCGTAATAATCCCACAAAATTTAGTTTAGATGAGTTTATTTGAGTATCATGTTTATCGCTCCTAAATAGCCGGCGAGATTACAGTTAATTCCACCTGGCTTACACAAGTGTTGCTCTTTCTTTATATCTCTTCGCGTTATATCAGTTTTATGTAGTGACGTTGGATAACAGAACTATCATCATCATCATCTCGGACGCAAGACGTCCACTGCTCAACTATACTAATCAATAATTAACAATACTATAAAAAACAGATTTGAGAATTCTATTTATTGTTAGTTCTTATATAAATAGAAGAAACTTTGCTTCAACTTTTACATCAATGAGACATTTGAAGACCCCTCAGTTTACACAAAAGGAACTAAGCTTACCCTTCTATACATAGGTACCGTACAATGCCGTACATTAGCCATCCGATTTCCGTCGCTCGCCTACAGCGTGACGGACGGCCCGGACACCCCGGACACCGGACGCGTGAGCCTTTCAGCCCAAAATACTACTACACAACTGCACATGTTCGCATATCTACGCAATGAGTACTGCATAGAATATCTACATAGGTGTTCGAGACTAACACGCAATCTGTGAAAGTTCGTTCAAGTTTAAAAAATTATGATTAAACATCTTATTGAACATTATTTTGATCACACAGATTAATGAATAGTTACTACATAAAAAAGTCTACGATTGTCATAGATATAACGGAGGAATTAACTTTGAAACAGCCAACACTGTTCACGAGGTAGGTAAGTACCTAAAAGATAATCTGTGGCACTTGACTAGAACTCATTACGACGATAGACAATACAATGAAGACTAAAACTCCAAGTCACAAAAAGTAAGTACCTAAAACTAGAATTTCCTCCATCAGGCCAGACTTCCACTACAGATGCGATAGAGAATGTGTATGTAATTTGACAATAGGATTTCTCATTTTCGTAACTTGGCTTATGAAACTCTGGTGAGAAGTTTTGTTTTATAAAGTGACGAGAAAATTGCCTCATTTTGTCATCGCGTGCACTATGCACTATGACCAATTCGGAGTATATAGAGTCTGCTGTATCCGCTATTATGCTTAGCTTTGGTGGAAAAAGACACATCGTTTCAAAGCTTTACACTACTCTGGTGGATAGTCACCCTAAAGTAGACGTTCCAAAATAATAAACGAAAATTTTGTTTGCAATGACACAAACAAATAAGCTGGAACCCGCGTGCTGCAATCCATTGCACCGGTTTGGACATAAAGCAAAAACCCAGTGGACAACATTGATTGAATAAAAATTCAAGCTCCATTGGGTAGTGGCAGTTTAAATTGTGCGGAGCGTAGCTGAGATAGGCACGCGGCACGATCGTATGTGGGCCATTCAATGTTTTCACAGTACACGACATGACAATATTTAGGCTAAAGCGAATGTAGGTATACCTAGTTTATGACCGTGGTTTCTCATGGGAAATTAATTCGCAAAATCATGAAGCGCTATATACAATTTCAATTTTTTAAACAAAATAATGTAATCTTTGCGTCGAAAGACTTTAATGTAATCTTTGCGTCGAAAGATTTTAATGATCCCAGAAATTACTTCAATGCTCTGACGAAGGTTGTGGGTTCGAATCCTACAATGAGCCTGAGGTTTCAGTGAAAAAAACATCGTGAGGAAACCATAGCACGGTGGTAGGGTACTTTGAAGTACCCGCCTGGCTGGCTACCATCCTCCAATTTGAAAATTTGTCGCCAAACACCAACTGGTTTGTTACGGCAGCTGCGCTTCAGAGCCAGATACTCAGGCTTTGTGCTTACCACCTTCGGCCACATCATCAGTTTCATAGTAAGATTGTGATTAAAAATATCAATTTGTCAGTTCACATTTTGTCAGAAAAAGCTTAAAACCTATAATTAAATGAATTCACAAAATAGTTAAAAGTGATGTCCATAATAATCGATACGCAAATTAACTAAATAAAAATGTAGATTCTACAAGAGCCATCGAGAGCCTTATTAAAGCACGTCCCGGGTCACGGACCCTCTACGTCACGCGTATATTGCGCCGTCGTGTCATAGCTAACAGCAACCATAATTTTCAGTGGTGAAGTTATTAAAAAAAGTTATCACAAAATTTCGTGCCAGTTTTAACAAATCAGAACTCAGGTCTTGACCATCATGGTCTTTAGCATCATCAGAAAGATTGTAAATATTGGTTATATTTCCCCGATATTATATCAAATAAGTTACTTCAAATATTTAGTAGGTATAGTCTTAGTTTGTCAGTTTGATATCTAAAAAAATATGGGACAGAATTCAAGCAAAGAAATACAGAAGCATCTTTCTTGTCGAGACCTATAGTACAGTCCACCGCCGACACACCGACACACGACCGCGCCGCCCGCGGCCCACCCTCGCCGGCATCGGCAGGGGACGCCGCCTGTGACTGTGACGCTGCGCTGCACAAACTGCGCTTTGTCACGTGTTTCTAGGACGCACACAATGCGCCAACAATCACGTATTGTTTTCTGTTCCAACTTTTTCGTGTTCACCTCGACGCCGACTCGACGACAGTTTAACTAGGCCACGTCTCTGTCAGCGCTTTTTTCTTATGCTTCAGAAAAATCGGCAGGATTCTTCCACAAACAGAAATTTGTGAGAATATTTTTCAATTTAAAACGCTGGGTACGCTCGAATATCTGAACGGGTGGAGAGCCAAATTCCACTTAAAGTGAACGTTAGTCGCAAACTCGCTAATAATAGGGAAATTTACAAGCTTTGTGAGAACATTTGGTGCGGCGCAAGATGGGAACTGATGCCTCCCTAGCACATGTACAGAACTTATTAAGGGAAGGTCAAGGGAAACGTCCCGGAATGAAACTTCTAGGCCTGTTCTTTGGTAGCTAAGTATTAGTCCTGTATGCTGCTGTGTGTATATCGTTTCATATCAGTCTAATTCACTCGCCTAAATAAGTCTTCATCACTTATATATAAATAAGTTTTTTCAGCTCCTAATAAAATATTCCGTTATTCACGGATAGTCGAATATGTCTGTCGCCGAACTAACTCCCCTTGGGCCACCGACCGTCTGTTTGTAGTTGAAATGAGCTCACGTTTCGGCATGCAGATGCCTTCCTATTATTCTAGCCCACCGTTTGGGAACAGCTTTAGTTCCAACATTAAATTCTTAACAAAATAATTATTTTGGACGTACACCGGTATGCCTATTTCTTACTTTAAATATTCAGTATTTCTTACGACCTCAAATAATCAAAACTGTAGCGAATAAATATAAGTCGCATTGCAGGTATTTGAAACAAGAACAGGCACGTCCGTCCCGCTTGGCGGTCGCGTCGCGAGTGCAGGTGACGGCGAAGCGCTCGCGCGTGATTTGTGGGTAGTCTCGCATTTTGATAACAACCAAACGTTTTTTATTGTTATGACGGGTGCGTTTTATAGGCTCGCTTCGCGCTGATTTATAAGTTGAACGTTTGGGAGTGTATTAACATTTCAAAGTTTTTAAAGATAACATCAGTCATAGGCAGTATCGTGAGAAAACCAAAGCACGTTGGAGCGTAACTATGTAGTACCCGCCTGCCTGACTACCGGTGTGCTTCGGCAGCTGCACTTGAGAGCCAGTTCATTATAGGTATTGTACTTAACATAAGCATATCCATGGTAAAAAATAAAAAGCATAATACTGAATGATATAAGAGTTGAGCGGAACACAATAAAATATTGAAGTCGTCACTGGACACAAATCTGGGAGTTAACTATTTTTTACAGCAGAAAGACGAATAAATCCAAGTCGACAACAAAGGGGAGTTTAATGAAAAAACTTGTCACATATCGACACAAGTTCACATCGCCCCTCGCCCCTCGCCGCGTCGGTATCATCCAAGGGGGGAGCAAATCGGAAATACGTCGACAACAAATAGTAGGTATATTGAGCAAATTGATGACAAATTGTCAACTAAAGGCATATTTTAACCAACATTGCCTTTGAATCGCTAAATAACGAAATATATAAGAGTTGAACACGATCGTCAATTAGCGGCGATCGGTGTGTGAAAGGTTCTGGTCTCCGGGCGAGGCCCTCCTGTGGACCCTCACGCGCCTCACCCTCACTCCCAGCGCCACTCCCACTGCTGGTGGGGCGACGGTCACCTAGTTGTGTCGTCGGCGCAGCGACGACGTGATTACACGGCTCTTGTTGCTTGTTTAGTTGTCCCGACAGTTAGGCAAAGCCGTTAGCTTTCCTACAGGTATATACAATGTGAATTTTTCAAGAGGGCGTGGATGGCCAATTCCTAAACTATAAGGAATAGCGAAAAATACTCAAAGGAGTCTCGAGCCCGATTTTGATTAAAACTAAAACTGCATCATTGTATTTTTGATAAATCAATATTCTTAGCCAGGAATCGAACCCGTTGATTTTGAAATAAAAACACATACTGTATTATCACACCATCCGATAGTGCTGCTAATAAGGATTAATTTCTGGGAAATAATTATATCTGGTAAACCAAAAGAAAGACCAAATTTTTAACAAAATACAATTTTATAACCATCCTACGTTACCTACCTATTAAACTTAACTGATTGATTTGTTCAAAATGATGGCCGATGTTAAAATTTGAAATTAGAACATGATATTGTGAGGCTGACTGCGGGTGTGTGGTGGAAAAAATTGAGCTTCATTTCGAACAAGGTAATTAATAAATAAAGGTCATTAAATATTATCTCTAGTAAGAATTTTGAAAATATGATCCCATTTATTAAAATTGAACATTTTCCTTTAGTTTGCCAGCTATCATTATTTCCCAGAAATTGATCCTAATTAGCAACACTATCGGATGGTGTAATAATACTGTGTGTTTTACTTAATACCTACCTATATTTTTTCCTGGGTCATATTTCACACACGGCCTACTGATCTCAAACGAAGCAGATCTAGTACTATGGTTATAGATAACAGTTGTACATACTACATATAAATAAATACAAGTACCAATATTAACTCACAAACACACAAATGTTTGTCCTGGAATCCATCTCACGACCTGTGGCGTGGCTTGCTACTTACTTTTACTTATGTCGTCTTTTTTAAACATTTAGTGACGTAGGTATATGTCGAAATCATTTAACAGAAGTGTATTACATTACAACTATACCTACCACGAAATAGCTACAACATCATAGCAACCTGATACATCAACGTCTCACAGTCTTGTTCGGTCATAAGCGTCGTGTTAGTAGCCGGCCATCGATTAATCACCCACAATCACTCAATCAACTTGTTAGTTCTAATTAACTATTATACATTCTACAAACCGCAACCCCACAAGCAGATGCAGGTCGCTAAAATGACACTCATTTAATTTTATCAATAAATAGGGAGCAACATTTTAGCGGCTAATTAGTATAAAAGTCCCGCCATTTTGAATAAGAAACTATAATCAAAATGGCGTTTCTCTATCGGTTAGGGAATTAAACTAGCCGTTAGTATCCAATATTTTATTGGCCATCACCATAAGCATAATTTACAGGCAACACAACTCAAACAGTACATTTATCTTTTTTTTTCGAGCGAATTTCCCTGCTCGAAACTCCTTTGAATTATTGTAAGTATTTGTAAACATGGACAGAGACATCGGCTCCTCATAACGATCGGTAACGCAAGTACAGACAATGTCAGTTCAGGTGACTCCCCCAAGGCGGGGCGTCATCGCGGTCACAAGTGCAGACTCACCGCTAGGTTGACTGTCGAGGGAGTTCTTCCTGGACTCGGAGTCCGAGGTTCGCGCGCTGGCGGGCGGCTGGCTAGCCTCGCGGGCCTCGGTCGGGGCCTCGGTCGGGGCCGGGGCCGGGGCCGGAGACTCGCGCGGGGAGGCGCGCGCGGGCCCCGCGGTCGCAGTCTCGGGCCCCGGCGGCGCGGCCCCGCAGCGCGCCCGCACGGGCCCCGCGGTCGCAGTCTCGGGCCCCGGCGGCGCGGCCCCGCAGCGCGCCCGCACGTCCGCCCACTCGTCGGCCAGCCTCAGTATATTGTCGCGCACCTCGGGCGCCACCGTCTGCTTGGCGGCGACGCACTCGCGCTCCATGTCCTCGTACTTCTCTATGATCTCCCGCACCTCCGTCTCGTGCTCCTTCACGACCGCCTGGGGAGGGAGGGGGGATGACCATGATCATTTTTACGATAATCTTTAACCGCTGAATAAAAGTTAAAAAACGTGTACATCCAATAATTTTCAACGACCTCGACCAAAGGACGGACTCCGGTAGATAACTGGCAAAATTGTATGGAAATCTCCGCGAGTTACGTTTCTTATTCTTCGACGAATGTCCTCATTCCGGTTGCCGCCGCACCAAAGAGGCCCCAACCTTCGTGGAGCCGATAACGACCGACGACCACAGGATGCAAGCGACCTAAGACTCGAGGGGGTACATACGGCGAGGGTCCCTCGGTCGGCGCGGCCGGCGAGGGCGGCGAGGGCGGCTCTCGCGCGGTCGGCTCGCGCGGCCAGGTCGGCGAGCGCGGCCAGCTTGCCCTGCACGTGCGCGCGGTGCGCCGCCAGGCTGCTCTGCGCCTGCAACGGAGAGGGACGACACCGTCCAGTACACGCTACCTCCCTACTTTACCTTAGGCGTGAATTATACCGAAGAGACGAGGCGCAAACGCGGGCATAAGACGTGTCTTACGTCGTCTGCCGTCGCCCGTTGTTTGTATCGTATTAAAAGGAAGCTAAGGTAGAAATTGCTTTAAGAAAAGCAGCCGTGGTTGCACCTCGTCTCCTCTACATGATTCACGCCTTACCTTACTTTACCTTACGACACCCGAGTAATTACCGTCACCATCTATACTCATTAAATGATATCTAAAGATAGCTCCGTTTAAATGGGCACGTAAGTACTGAGAATACTTTTGTTCGATTGCTGGAGGCGACTGCAAGGCGGTCGATAAATATATGATTATGAAAACGATATTTCAGATAAACGACGCTCTTTGAATGAGATATTTTATATAAGGTCTATGGATAAATCATAAATAACAAATAGACATATAAAATTGCAGCGAGTCATTCGCTCGTTTACGATACTATCAAAATTGACCAAACCTGTTCTTTAAGAAAAAAAAAAAATTAAAAGTAAAATTTCATCGATTCAGATATCAGCATATGTTTCCTTCCTAAAAATACACTTATTGGAAAAGATTACGTACTTAAATAAAAGAAACCCACAAAGTTATCGCCTAGTTTATTATTGTATTGTCTTTGGGCGTGCTAGTTTACGGAAGCTATTTGGTGTCCATATCGCCGCCGCCGTCGCACTCACGCTCGCCACTCGGTACCATATACACCTAAATAAATAAGTTTACAAGAAATGGAATAGCTACATGACACTTCTAGTCCACCTATTTGAATCACACAAGTATTATAAATGCTAAAGTTTGTGTACGTTTGTCACTCAATCAGTCATGGCTGATTAGATTTTGATGAAATTTGGCACACAAATCGATAGAAAAACATAGGATAACTTTCTTCGCGGGGATAGATCAATGGAACACTAATAAAACTTGAGGATGAACCTAATAGTTAATATTTAGCGTATGTTCGATCTAGTATAAAAGAATTACGTAAAAAATTGCGGTAAGTTTGTTTCAAGTAGATGTCCGCACTACAACGTTGCGGCGCGGTGCGGTCAACTCTTTTGTCCTACTTCAGAAAATTGTGTAGTCGCGGTTTGTTGACGTCGCCCGTAAACGGACAACACAATGGCCTTTTATTTTCACCAAATTCTCTTTTCATTGTATAATTTTAATTAAGTTCCCTTTTTAATTGTCTCGTAGAACTTTATGATACTTAAACATTTTGATATAAATGTCTTTTTTTTTGTTTCTGAGGCGAAGACAATCTCAAATTAATTTGTGTCAATGAAATACATATTTTTACCTTTTACCTTTATTTGAATTGTAATTACAAACAATATGTCAAGTCACTGTAACGGCTTTTGTTGACAAAGAAATTAACTATCTTGTACAAGGATAAATGCAGCAAGTAGAGTAAGTAATAGATCCAGTCACAGCCATTCAGCTCTATTATCATCGATAGGTATTAATGCAGCGCAGTTTAGAGATCAATATATCGGCACAACGCGTACGTGAGCAGACACTAATACGCCGCCTCCATTACTCGCCCATCTACATACATATAGTGCAGGCACGGTACATAGAGCGACGTGTGTAGTGCACACAGACGCAGCTCGTACGGGACCTCTCCACTTATCCACCGTGACGTCACAGCACGAACATAAGGGTGCTTCACTAAATTAAAGGCCGGAGTTTTATCTTTGAGGAAAATTATCTTCAAAAGGTTTTTGGAGTTATTTTCTTGAAAAACGTCACTATTTCATTTTCAGGGGCTTCACGAACTGGATCTACGTATGTAATTGATTTGTGGAATATTAAAATACTGGCCTGAGGAAGGACTTGAGATGTATATGTACGATTAGCTATTCAAAATCCTTCAGCCTAAATAATTCAATCACTATCATAGTACAAAGACGAGCGATGAAAACTGGCAGCTGTAGTTGGGCATGTATGACAATATCACCGACACTCAACTCGAGTGCAGCCGCGCCTCGCTCTAGTGTGCGTCTAACTTAAGCCATACAGAACTCCACACGGTTCGTTTGCGACTATTTTTCCTGTCTCGCTTCGTGACTAAACTTAATGTGACTAAGAAAGTGTATATGTACAGGATTAGAATTGGTCTCACATTTAATCAAGTTTTTTAAATTATTTCTTTACAATACGTACTTCAAATAATCGTGAATAAAATGTAAAATAGTTTTAAATGCGGTATTGCGAAAATGGCGCAGCTGCCGGCGGCGCGGTCGGCCGCCGGCAGCTGCTTGTTGGTCCGCAGCACCTCTATGTCTTATATATAAGGTGGGCACGTGACGTAGTGACGTAGTGACGTAGGTACCTTGAGCAGGTCAGCGTGCAGCTGCTTGTTGGTCCGCAGCACCTCTATGTCTTATATATAAGGTGGGCACGTGACGTAGTGACGTAGTGACGTAGTGACGTAGGTACCTTGAGCAGGTCAGCGTGCAGCTGCTTGTTGGTCCGCAGCACCTCTATGTCTTATATATAAGGTGGGCACGTGACGTAGTGACGTAGTGACGTAGGTACCTTGAGCAGGTCAGCGTGCAGCTGCTTGTTGGTCCGCAGCACCTCTATGTCTTATATATAAGGTGGGCACGTGACGTAGTGACGTAGTGACGTAGGTACCTTGAGCAGGTCAGCGTGCAGCTGCTTGTTGGTCCGCAGCACTTCCATGTCTTATATATAAGGTGGGCACGTGACGTAGTGACGTAGTGACGTAGTGACGTAGGTACCTTGAGCAGGTCAGCGTGCAGCTGCTTGTTGGTCCGCAGCACCTCTATGTCTTATATATAAGGTGGGCACGTGACGTAGTGACGTAGTGACGTAGTGACGTAGGTACCTTGAGCAGGTCAGCGTGCAGCTGCTTGTTGGTCCGCAGCACCTCTATGTCTTATATATAAGGTGGGCACGTGACGTAGTGACGTAGTGACGTAGGTACCTTGAGCAGGTCAGCGTGCAGCTGCTTGTTGGTCCGCAGCACTTCCATGTCTTATATATAAGGTGGGCACGTGACGTAGTGACGTAGTGACGTAGTGACGTAGGTACCTTGAGCAGGTCAGCGTGCAGCTGCTTGTTGGTCCGCAGCACCTCTATGTCTTATATATAAGGTGGGCACGTGACGTAGTGACGTAGTGACGTAAGTACCTTGAGCAGGTCAGCGTGCAGCTGCTTGTTGGTCCGCAGCACTTCCATGTCGCGGAGCTTCGTCGACAGCTCCTCCTCGCGAGCCTGGACACAAAGACACCGCATTAAGGTTGTCTCCTCTATTACGGCTTATCACGACCTGATCTTTATCATATCGTATCGTATCGTATCGTATCGTTTCGTATCGTATCGTATCGTATCGTATCGTATCGTATCGTATCGTATCGTATCGTAACGTATCGTATCGTACCGTATCGTATCGTATCAACCAACCCAATGAACTCACTAGAAAGCTCACTAGTGAACTTATATAATGAAATACCCATACAAAACGTCTCCTGTCTTACAGCCAGTTCTAGCCATCTTTACGGATTACTACGGATATCTCCGAGATTATCAGTAACCCTAGGTATTTTTTTTAATAATTGGTATAAATAAAGTTCATATCACAAAAGAGCCACTATTGATATAACTGCGTTATTTAGCTCTCTACGGAAATCTCAGCCAATCATCATACCAGCCGTATAAATCAGACTAACAAACAACATTTCTAGAATACACAGCATTGCCTCTTACTATATTTCGAGATCAAAAACACCAACTTAACTTGTTTACCTGTTTAATAATTTACAAGTTTAAAATAGATATCCCCTACGATATAAAAGCGTGGGCCGACCGCCGCGACAGTTAATGCGTGCAACATAACTCACAAGTGGGCCCTTATCTCTCCGGCACACGCCACCGCCTTCACCTGAATCTCTAACTAATGTGTATTTCTGTGACACTGCCACTATTTTGTTAAGGGTGATGGTAAACTCGACCGTGATAAGGACGGTAAAATATTACATCATTTGACAACGTCATCTTCTAATCGAATTTCAAATTAAATGCAAAACTGTTCAAAGAACTGTATATAAATGCTGAGGTACATTGACACAAATATAAATTACTTTTACAAGCCTACTGGTAGTTTGTCAATATTATTATTAGAAGATGATAGCCTGATGTAAAGCGGACACCGTAGCCTATTGACGCTAGCAACACCAGGAGTAGGTATCAGTTGCACGTTGCCGACCTTATAAATATATATTCACACCCTTCTTGAAGAACCCCATTGTGGTAACAGGTTCCTTGTGGGTAGGTTGCTGTACTCGGAAAATCACGGCTCATTCCCAACCCGAGCACCCGCGGTAGGTAAAAAGCTCCTTTAAAACCGCACAGTGCCAGATCTTTGTGGTTCAAATTTGTGGGGATGAGCTAGCCAGGTGGCCGTAGGCATAAGGTAAAAACAAATAGATTTTTTTTAAATTACGCAAACGATAAATTACCGTCAAGAAAGAAAAGTGACACGACAAAAACTATTTTACTATTCACAGCGCTACGTCATCGTCAGCTGATTATGGCTTTGTATGAAAAATGGCGGGTACCTGAGCTTGAATAATTAACCAAAGTACTAACTAATTATGCACCATACGTACACGTAGATAATATTACCGCGATAGGCATTTCTCTTTGCACACCGATCGAGACCGTTAAAATTTTATTCGGAGGGGTGCAATCATTGAGTTCACACTTCAATGAAAAAGTTTGCGCCACATTCCCTAAACTGACTGAATGGGTTACCATTAAAGCTCTCAAACTCTCAAGTTAAATTAAACAACATTGTACTTTAGTGGGTATTAATACGCTTTTTTCATTTCTTATATATGTTTATCTAAAATCAAACGCAGGTAATAGAGGCATACTATTTATTATAATCAAAGTGTGCAACCTCTCAGTTGTTCATCAAAACATGTAGTGTAGTGTACAGTCGGGGACGTGTAGGCACGGGCAGGTCGCGTCGCTCGCGGCAGACGACATAAATTCACTTTTACGAGGGAGCACGCGGCAAAACGCGGCGCGAGGACATCGATTCGCCTCCCTACTACTGCACCTACTGCACCTACTGTATCTACTGTACGGAGCGGGCATATGCTCCACTCTACTCGAGGACTCTCCGGCCGATGGAATGGGATAAGAGCCAGAATATATTGTAAGTACCCGCCGCCAGTATGTTCGATGTTCGATGTTCAACCTGTATCACTCTACACCTAAGTGCTCTAAGGGTATGTAACAACTGTTTTATGAATGGATTCCGAGAAACATAACAATTATGTTCCAGTTAATTGTAATGTTAATTTATTGCTGCTAATTTAAAACTGATTTTGTAACATACTAACAAAATTCGAGCTGTAATTTTTTTTAAATAAATAATTTTCAAGTTATTTTAAGTCACTTTTTTTTATTAATGCCAATTGACTCAATCTAAACTGCAAGTCCTAGAAATGTTTACATTGTAAAAAGTTTATTTTATAATCATGAGTGCATTACGAAAACTTTTTCAACTCGATCGCCAATGCAACTGCGGAACAAACAGCAGCTATCTTTGTGTAAACCATATAAAATAATCAATTACTACTTATTATATGAACAGTTCATCAATCCTAAGTTCACAATACAATTTTCTTAGCATTTAACATTAATTCATGCCATAAACTTACTAATGAACACTTAAATGCGCCGAGCACTTCGAAGCACTAAACTATTCCCGAATAATATCCCCAAACAGATCCAAATACGTAAATCCGGCGATAAACCAAGTGAGACTCGTGCGCATGCAGGAACAGTTGAACCGCAGCAAAAGCGCACGGAAAACGCGCGGGAATCGCACAGAAACAAACACTCACGGAAATGCCGGCCGGGAAACTAAACCCAACATTGAGGAGAGCACTATACTTCAATGCTATACTGCAAACTATAAATGACGCATCAAAAACAACTTTCGACACAAAATTCGTGAAGATAAGCTCTAAAATAGAACGTAATGTTTCAGCACTAAAGACGTGTTGGTAGTGAAGTACAACTGATGGGACAGGAATATTTTCATAGATTCAGAAATAGATTCGATACCAACCGCGACCACGATAGGCGCAGCACTAGGAATTTATTTTGAACATTTCGTTTCCTTATACGGAGGAATTTATAATGTTCTGGATACTTTGAAGAATTATTTAGTTTCTGATACTTAGATTTTTTATCACTAAGCCTGAATGTGAATTATGTGATAATAATGAGTATAATAAGTTGACTCGCGATTCCTGGAATTAATTTTTTTTGTAGGTAGTTTTGGGACGCGCGTCCCATTCGCGAGCCAACCGAATAAGTATCACTAAAAATGCAATTGTTTTCGCGTCATCATTTTGTACATCACGCTTCTACCTAATGGAGCGGAGAATTAACTATAAACGATCAACGCGAGTGAATCCGCAGGATTTTATACAAATTCTTTATTAGTATAGATTGCAGAATTTTCTTTATATGAACACAATTTAAATAGTTCGAGCAACAAAAAACCTGAAATAACTATCCCAGTATCTCCAAAAGCGATTTGTTTTTCTTTGTCTTTGTTTAGTGGAGGTCACGTAACTTTAAATTTGTCATATTTTCGGAAATGTTTTCAGCGTTGAAGATGTAGATTAGATTTTATCCATGTTTTTAGTAAAGTCAGCTTTGATCTTCAATTTCATCCGAATAGCTTGTAGAGAGCCAAACAACTTGAGATGGCACTCTCATCTGGAACTGTCATGAATCACAATTTTCAACTATCTATTGAAGTTGCTTCTGTAAAAAAGGTAATTGGCTTATATTATGACCTCTTGCTGTATTTAATGAACTCTTCATTGCATATCCGTCTCGTTGCCGTCACATACATACTGAATACAAGAATATCGTTGCCAAAAGTAAAAAAAAAACTGTTACAAAATCTTGCTTGATATGAGGAGTTAGTTGAATATATATGTATCATATAGCATAACGCCGTTTATACAAATAACGTAGAAGCGGAACAGAGCTTTCAGAAAAGTTATTGCCTTGATGACAGGAGCAATAATCGTGAGCGTCACTGAAATCGTGTTATCTCTTTCTTTAGGAGAGATTTTGTTGCTGGGTCTCGCTCTGATGTAAGAGTGACGAATGACGATGTTATTAGTGTACAAAAACAGAAAGTGAAAGGTATTTTGTGAACTGATATAATGACTGACAATCTAAAATATAGTTACAGCACGACGTGCGAATTGCCAATCAATCAAGTATCGAAATAGTAAATCTATTTTAGTAAGAGTCGCTGAAAATAGAGTTGAGTGTAGATATTTTTAAATCCACAGCTCGTACGATCAGGTATTATGACTTTGTTCACGGTAAATAAACAATTTTCGGCAACGGTGCGTGATTAACATTCTTCGCCGGGCAAAGACCTAATAGAATGTTTTCTTGTGGATAAAATAAACATGGTATATGCGATGACAGTAACTAATTGATGAAACAAACAACCTAATATATAAGTGGCAAAAAATACATTTTATTGGTAATATATGGATTAAATAATTCAACCACAATTTTGTATCAAACGCACCTTGGTAAACGCCCTGGAGCGCCTCAAAGTGGCTAACAAAATCGTGTAACAAGCCTCAACTCATTGAAATTCAGCGGTAATCACAAGTGTGGGGCATCGTTAGAGGATCCCCGGGAGGTTCGTCGAGTAAAAACTCACAAATTGGACGATTCATCTGGAGCGCGGGCGAGGGCCGACCTGAGGGGCGTGACGTCATAAATACCAGCGCCGCGACAATAGTGCTTCCAAGCCTTTTGTACCAACTAGAGTGTGACCGGCAGCCGCTGAACACTTAGGGGTCCCATGTTGTTGTTATTTCCTTATTTATTGAGAACTTTTATTCGTTCTTGCTACAGTCGATTTTTAATTTGCAATTTTGTTAGAAAGATAGAAAGGTTAGGACCATACACATTAGTAGACAACTAACAATCTACGATGACTTCTAATCAAGTAATCATTAACAGTATCAACCGTGTAACAGAGCGCGGGGCGTCAATTACCACTGGCATAAGAGTTGAATTTCGCAAAAGTGCAACCCCTTAAAAAAGTAATCATTTTACAGTATGAACGCCAATCTTCAGTTCGGCACAATGGAACATTCATATAAACATGATTGACAACTTATTGTTATTTAGGAATCTATTATATATTATCTATTATCGTTCACGCAATATCTCACAACATCAATCGATAACGAGCTCTAATAGACTTGTTATTGTGGGCACGTATCTCGGCTGATCTCCGAAACCCGCCATTAGGGAAACCGTATCAAGCGCGCGCTCGCGACGTTAATTTGACAGCGACATGTTTGCGACGTCACCGCGACTCTCGTGACTACGTAATGTACCCACACGTCTATATTACTTGACGAAACATGACATGACATGACTCTAGCTAGCTGTACTTCGAACTATTAGGTATGTGTTCCGAGAAAGATTTGCACACTATATTGTTTAATTGAATGTATAATATTTGTAACATAACCCATATACTTTATGCCATAAAGTCTACAGACATTTTTGTTTACTGACCATAGGTTCCGAGCATGCAGACGGTTTACAGAACTTATATATTCCATATCGCTTCACTCGCAGGAACTAATCAGACGATTGCTTTACTTAGCATAAAAGTTAAAATGAAAATGTTTTTAAAATGATTCAACCGATGTAGAAAAACTGAAGCAGTTGAACTCATGAGATTCTTCTTTATTTATCCATCACCACAATTTTAAATCAAAGGCCAGAGTTATCATGTACCTAATATATTTAACATCGATTAATTTGCTAAATTATCAGGTAAACGAAATGTCATGTATAAAGCAGGAAGGTAACAGATAGTTCACGGTGCGTGTAATCATTAGTCCACGTCCCCATCACCCTCCCCCACACACACACGCACACACACGCACACACACACACACACACACACACACGCACACACACGTGCACGTTGGCTCGACGCCAAATGCGGCCGCGGCGCGACATCGCTAATGTACGCGTACCTTTATTACAGTCACCGCAATACGGAAGCTGCAATTTCACTTTAATATTACTTGCACTTTAGGCAGCTCCGTGTTAATTGAAACGATTATTGGGACACATAACATTTTTGGGACTGAGTATACGCTTCCTTTATGAAATCCTCCTTTACTTTTAAACTTGCCTTTACATCAAATTAAGGAAAGTATTAAGTCCGTTTTAGTTCAGAAGGCATACTACAACATGTAAAAATATTGAAATAACGACAATGCTTATCTTAATATATATATTTCTTCTTAATATATATATTTCTTGTGTGCGTGTGTATGTGACTGAACTCCTCCTAAACGACTGGACCAATTTGGATGAAATTTTGTGTGTATATTTGAGCGGGTCCCTGGATGGTTTGAAAATACAATTGGACCCGGTAGATGGCGTCGTAATCGAGTTTGGACAGGACAACGTCTGTCGGGTCCGCTAGTAGTATAATATATTTTAAATAGTGGATTAGAAAAAGCTGATATTTTTTTTATAGTTTTGGGTAGATACTTGTAGAGATTCGTAGCTCAAAATGTTAGATTTTTACAGAAATCATGCGTGTGGATATTAGACTACGATAAATATTAGGAACCCGATCTTTGAACTCTTTATGTTAGCTTAACCTAACATTCGCCAAACTGTGACAGTTTGTATGTGAATACAGTGCACTCTAATGTTACCTACTATGAACTATTTGACTGGCGCTTGCATGGCCTCATGCAAGATAAGCCTATATGAAGAGCACTACGCAATAGCTTACTCCTATATCCTCTCAAATCCATGGCGCGGCTATATGCGCCGCGGGCTGCTTCCTCGGAGCATATCGTAAACTTGAAGCAGGTTTACATAAACAGCGGAAGGGAACAGGGCGATTATGTAAATCTCTGTACACACGTCACGGCGCAAGTCGCGCGGGGATTCGCAACAAAAAATACACGTACCTACCACGTGTGTGTGTGGCGACCTTTATGGCTCACGCTTCACCTGGTGTTTTGTTATTAAAATGAGATCAGTGTTGAATAATGGATATGAAGAATCAATCTTATGTTTGTGTGCAAAAGGATCATGCAAATAGTTTAATATTTTCATGATATTTGTTTATTTGTATTATCTACACACGGCCGGCTGACCCCAAACTAAGCAGAGCTTGTACTATGGAAGCCAGATAACTGATATACTACATATACTACTTTTTTTTTGTAAATATGTACTTATATACATAATTACAACCAGACTCAGGACAAACAGACATTTTCATGCACACAAATGTCTGTCCTGAGTGGGAATCGAACCCACGATCTGTGGCGTGATAGATAAGGTATCTTACCAACCACGCCAACCGGCCCGTCTCTACATATTAACATACTAAGTATCATCTACATATTAAATCTGTAGAACCGACGTGTTTTTTATATACACATTATTTTTGTCAAAAATAGGGTGTCGGTGATCCAGGAAGAGTTAAAAAATGCAAAGAGACCACTTTTGTTTTTGTCTGTTTGAACATGGTAATCTCCGAAACCATGGAACGGATTTTCATGGGGTTTTCTTAGGTTAATTAGGCTTAGCTTGACGCTGCGAATAGGCAGTGTTACATTGAAATTGGCTGGCTACACGGAAAGTGATAGAAATTTTATAAAGTCTGCACGAAGATAGCCGCGGGCGAAAAGCTAGTTATTAATATAAGATGGTTTTAAAGTTCAATGCGCCAACTTTTACCCAAGAATTTAAAATTGAAGACTCGTTATAACGGCTTAAGGGTATCCAGAGTAAAATAAACAACCGACTGTTCTGTATCAAAGACAACGCCGAAGTAGGAAGCGAAACGAATCATCTATCACCAAACTATGAACTAACAAAATAAATAAACAAGCACTATCTTTGTCTGCAGTGCACATTTATACTACACTTTATTCGAGTAGTAATAAAGTTTCAATTAGCTTGCAATAAACTGATTTTGCACAAAGCTGCATTGCGCAGAAGCAACACATGACAAAATGGTATTTATGTACGCATTGATAAAGTTGAGAGTAATTGGTCATAGCGGCGACGCACGCAGCGCTGGCGCCGTGCCAGGACCCGGCCGCATCTCTCCTACTCATATAGTTTCATAGTAAACACTATACAGCCTATTCAGTTCACAGCGGCACGTGTCGATTAAACTATTTGGATTTCTAACGACTTTATGGTTTGGTATTTGTAGTAAAAATAGTAGGATGTAGGTATATGCCTTAATTTTATTTATATTTAGGATGCGAATCGACGTTACTCGCTGTATATAACGACGTATACTATAGACGATTTTTGATGCTCTCTTTCAGCAGCTGAAATGTCGGAAGGGTTAAACTTTATCTTTCATTAACCCCAGATTAATAATAATAAATACTCTGGGACATTCCTCACACACGGCCGGCTGACCCCAAACTAAGCAGAGCTTGTGCTATGGAAGCCAGATAACTGATATACTACATAATACAACTTTTCTTTTGTAAATACATACTTATATAGATAATTACAAACAGACATGTTAATGCACACAAATCTCTGTCCTGAGCGGGAATCGAACCCACGACTTGCGCGACAGCGTGTTAGGAAGTATATGTTATCAACCACGCCAACCGGGTCGTCAGATTATAGGAGAAATACAGTGTAGTGAGAAATACAGGGGGTGTAAGGGGGGTGCAATCAACACCTAATACCCTCAAATGCCAACCTCACCTGCCCGTGGTGCACCCTGCCGCTGACTGACGAGGCTCTGACGACCGACTGATGGCGGGATAACCATCTAAAACTATGCCAGCTTCAAATACCCCAGACTGATAATGGGCAGCAGCGTTATCAGTGCAAAAAGAGCTGGCTCTGCGGTCACCAACCCGCTTGCCCAGCGTGGTGACTAAGGGCATTAACCTCCCATGCAAAGCCCCCAGTTCCCGGTAGTCCCACTATTCCCGACTACGGTAGCGGTCAGGGTAACGGTGGGACGGGGGGTGCGAAGAATCCCCGGGTTACGGCAGGCTACCGTAACCGGCAACTATTTTTGCCAACGTACAACGGACGAACGATAAGACTGGACCATCATCTCACAGAACTCGAAGTAGAACTAAGCCGAATAAAGGGGCTTTCAGAAGTCCGAAGAGAGGGGGAGGACACGATAACCCTGGAGTCCGACAACTTATTCTACTTCCGAGAAGGTGATCAGCCTTCCCAAGGCGGTGTTGGTTTTCTCGTCAATAAGAACCTCATTAGCAGCGTGTTGGAAGTCAGCAGCGTTTCGAACCGGGTAGCGTACCTAATTCTTAAACTTACTGACAGATACTCCCTAAAGGTAGTTCAGGTATATGCGCCGACATCGACACACTCTGACGATGAAGTCGAGGCCACATATGAAGACATTTCTAAGGCACTCAATAATACCACCAAGGCACACTACAACGTGGTTATAGGGGATCTCAACGCTAAAGTGGGAATACAAGAATGCGGCGAATCAAGGATCGGGCCACATGGTATGGGGTGCCGAAACCACAGGGGGAAAATGCTTGTCAACTTCTTAGAGCTACAGGGGCTCTTCTTGATGAATTCATTCTTTGAGAAGAAGCCCCAAAGGAGGTGGACATGGCGAAGCCCCGATTCTGTGACAAAGAACGAGATAGACTTCATTACGACAGACAAAAAACAAGTATTCAGAGACGTCTCAGTGATCAATAGGTTTAACACCGGCAGTGATCATAGACTTGTGAGAGGCACTCTGGCCAATACACGCGCCATTACGGCTGCGATAGAGCGAGCGAAACCGGGGGTCAAAGGTCTTTGCCTGTCGGCTTGAAAGAAGCCATCTGACAAAACTCAAAGCTACAGATGGCAGAATGGCTACTTCTATGCCGGAAGTTGAAAACTTCTATAGACAGCTGTATGCGTCTCGTGCGGCGGAACCAGCAGCCCATAGCACCGACGACCCAAGAGCTCAACTCACACGCCACTACACCGAAGACCTTCCTGATATTGACCAGGATGAAGTTGGGGCGGCTCTCAGACAGCTTCGTAATAACAAAGCTCCGGCGGATGACGGAATAACCACAGAGCTTCTGAAGGCGGGGGCAACCCCAATTTTGAAGGAGCTCGCATATATCTTCAATTCCGTCATTCAACATGGCACGACACCGGAGGCGTGGAGTGGGAGTGTAGTGACCCTTTTTTTCAAGAAAGGCGATAAAACTTTGCTGAAGAACTATAGGCCCATCTCACTCCTAAGCCACGTATATAAGCTGTTTTCAAGAGTCGTTTCAAATCGTCTGACTGGAAGACTCGACGAATTCCAGCCGACAGAGCAGGCCGGGTTTCGAAAAGACTACAGCACTGTAGACCACATACATACTGTTCGGCAGATTATACAGAAAACTGAGGAGTATAATCAGCCACTGTGTATGGCATTTGTGGACTACGAAAAAGCTTTTGATTTCATCGAGACCTGGGCTGTTCTGGCATCACTGCAACGTCGTCATATCGACTGGCGTTATGTCGAGGTGTTGAGATGTCTATATCAAAATGCCACTATGACCGTCCACATCCAAGACCGGAAAACAAGCCCAATCCAACTGCGCAGGGAAGTAAGACAGGGGGATGTAATATCTCCGAAATTATTCACCAACGCGTTGGAGGATGTCTTCAAAACTCTGGATTGGAATGAACGGGGCATAAATATAAACGGTTAATACATCTCTCACCTTAGATTTGCCGATGACATCGTCATAATATCAGGATCCCTGGAAGAGGTTGGCAAAATGCTGCACGATTTAAACGAGGCTTCACGACGAGTTGGTCTCGGCATGAACTTGGACAAGATAAAAGTTGTGCCGAGACCGACATGTTCGATTGAGGGACGGTACTCGAAGTTGTACAGGAGTATGTTTATCTGAGCCAAACTATCCAATTTGGCCGAAACAACTTCGAGAAAGAAGCCGTCCGCAGGATTCGTTTGGGATGGGCAGCATTTGGCAAACTTCATCAAGTATTTAAGTCGTCAATACCGCAGAGTCTTAAGACAAAAGTTTTTAACCAGTGCGTTCTGCCTGTTATGACCTACGGAGCGGAGACGTGGACACTGACTCAAAGACTGGTCCAAAAATTTAAAGTCACTCAGCGAGCTATGGAAAGAGCGATGCTCGGGGTTTCTTTGAAGGATAAAATCCGCAATGAGGTTATCCGACAAAGAACTAGAGTAACCGACATCGCTCAGCGAATTGGTAGGCTGAAGTGGCAATGGGCCGGCCACGTCTGTCGACGAACGGATGGTCGATGGAGCAAACGAGTCTTGGAGTGGAGACCGCGTCTTGGCAAGCGTAATGTCGGACGCCCCCCGGCCAGCCGGACTGACGACCTTAAAAGAGTAGCCGGACTGGGCTGGATGCGAGTGGCGAGAAACCGAAAAGAGTGGCGCGCTTTGGGAGAGGCTTATGTTCAGCGGTGGACGGATAAAGGCTGATGATGATGATAACAGTGTAGTGCCGCACCAAGTCGAAGGTGCACTTACTCGTGCAGCTAAAATTGCACCACCTACTTGTGACAGTGCGACATCTTTATGTGGGCGGACAAACGATAACAGTAACAAAATTGATTAGAAATTCACATACCACTCGACTTAACAATACCGAATATATGGAGCGAAACATACAAAAGTAGAAAACGATCTAGAAGTAGTCAGGCATAAAAAAAAGGCGCATATATCGACGTCAAGGAGTGTAAGGAGACGCCTCGTTACCTTGACTAGGCTGAGCCTGATGGCGAGGCTGGTCCGGTCCGAGACGTTGGGCGAGGTGGTGTGCAGCAGGTCCCGCACCTGGCGCAGGTCGGCGTGGGCCCGCCAGCGACGCTCCAGCAGGTCCAGCTGGGCGCGCACGTCGCCGGCCAGCGGGTCGGCGCAGGCGGCCAGCACGGCGGCGCCGGCGGCGCGCGCGGCCGCCACGGTCCGCTCCAGCGCCGCCGCCTGCCGCTCGCGCTCCTCGGCCGCCAGCTGCGAGCCCGCCGCGTCCAGCCGCGCGCCGCCCGCCTCCAGCAGCCCGTACAGCCGCGCCCACACCTCCGCGCACTTACACCATCTGCGTTTGAGTTAATAAATAAAATTGTGCATTTCCCATGATGGACGAAGTTTGTCCGGAACCCTCGGTGCGCGACTCGCACTTGGCCTTCTTTATTTTTATGATCGTAAGAAACCTCTCCCAAACCGAATACCAAGAAGTAGAAAATAAAACAAAATGAGGTGAGATGATTGTTGTGGGCGAGGAGGGGGTGAGGGGGGAATTGAAAGGGGGTGACGAGCAGGTGGTTTGAGGGGGTTGAGGGAGTGAGGGGGTGATGAAGGGGGTTGAAGTGGGATAAAGAGGGGTGAGGGCGGATGAAGTGGGTGAAGGGGGTGTAGGGAGTGAAGGGGCTTGAAGGGGTGAGGGGGCTTGACGGGAGTGAGGGCCGAGGGGTGAAGGTTTGTTTGTTTAAAGGAGGTAGGGGGAGGTAGGTGAGGGGCAGAAAAGGGGCGGGTGAGGGGCAGAAAAGGGGCGGGTGAGGGGTGGATGAGGATATTTGAAGGTGGGGGTTAAGGGGATGAGGGGGTTGAAGGGCTGGTGAGGGGCGTTGAGGGGCTTGTTGGGGTTGAAGGGGGGTGAAGAGGGATGAAGGGGAGGTGAGGGTATTTGAGGGGGTCATGAAGGGGTTGAGGTGGGATGAAGAGGGTGAGGGGAGATGAAGGGAGTGAGGGTCGAGGGGTGAAAAAGTCGACGTAGTCGAAGAAGTTACGATCCTTTTTGTTTGTTTGGCGCGAATCTCATGCGAGGTGGGGGGGAGGGAGGAGGCAGGTGACAGGTAGGAAAGGGTCGGATGAAGGGGTTGTTGGGGGTGAGGGGGTATAGTATATAAAGTAGACTGACCGGTCGAATCTCTCGGTGTAGTGCTGGTTGAGAGCGGCCCACTCGGCCCGCAGCTTGTCCCGCACTCGTTTCGGTCGCTCGGGCTCGCTGCGACATTTCTTCGCTACCGACGCATATTCACGTTCAGCTTCCTCCACCGTCAGCTTAATTTCTGCTATCGATGTTTTTATACGCTGAGGACGAAAAATTTTGTAGTTACTCTGTTTTTAAATTAGTCGTTACAAAATTAGGATATCGGAAGTATAAATCGAACCCGAGTAACTTTTTTAAATCTTTTATTGCCGACTGTAATAGAAAGTAATAGAAACCGGACATTTAATAATATCTTCGAAATTGACAGATTTAAAGTTGAAGATTAGAAAATTCCTATTACTATAGAAGGGGTACCCTTAGAATGACAGCACCCTTAGCACAGTCAGACGGTGGTGTTTGTTGCAGTATCAGTATCAGTATGAGTACTAACGTGTAGCTTGTCCTCCTGCAGCGGGAACTCGTCGTAGTGGTTCCCGCCGAGCGGCGCGGCCCTGAGCGCGGCGCGCGCGGCGGCGACGGCCTCGCGGGACAGGTTCAGCCGCCGCACCGCCTCCGACCACTGGGCCTCCGGGGACTCCTGCCACGCATACGGTACTTTATGTTACACGAGGTGGAGATAATGGTCGATCGTTCACTGAAACCGGAGCTTTATCGCGTTGTTTTTAAACCGTCAACAAAAAATCATCGAAATCCATCGAGTAGTTTAAGTTTAATTTAATTTTACTCATCGCGGATATGCCTAACGAATTCGCGACACTAAAGTAGGTCGGATAATGACTCGAGCAAACGCGCTGCCTTCATTTCTCCGTCTGAAGCGTTAACGAGAGACGAAGAAAGCGGATCGCCCGCGCTACATTCGAAGTCGGGCCTCTTACGAGTCAGGGACGATGTGACTATTAATGATGCCGTATTTTGTTTACGTTCCGATGGTATATTTACTCTCTTTGTTCTAAAATCGTTTTCGACCGTGTTATAGTGATTCAATGCACTCAGGACGATAGTATTTAAATTTAATCGATGGACCAAAGTCCACCTCATATATTACTAAATAACTTACAACATTACCACTCGTTACTTAGCAGAGTAGGATGCATAATGAACTAAAAGTAACCTGTTTCTAGCCATTAATCAAGGTAACAAATCCCCAACCTTAGCCTTCTTGTCCTTGTCCTTGTCGTTGTTGGTGGTGGTGGTGGAGGTGGGGGTGGTGGGGGAGGCGGGGTCGGCGTCGGGGTCAGCGCCACAGCGGGCCAGCGCGCGCCCCCAGGCGGCCAGCAGGTCGGCGACCGGCCGCTCGGCGTACCCGACGTGGCTCGCCCGGAGTGAGCGGCACAGCTGTTGGACGCGCTCTACGTCGCCTTCTCGCTCCAACAGCTGCTCCTTCACCCTCGCCGGCTGGGGTACCCACCAGAGATTTAATTTTGGAAAACATGTTTTATTATTATGTGGAAGACTTCCCAGTGGCCTATGTAATATGTGCCCGTCGATGCCGTCGCTTGACATTAAATTAAAAAAATACGTGTGGCACTCGCGGACTGCCGCGGTAAAGCTATTGCATAGAATAGAATTCAAAGGGTTGATGTACCATTGACAAACTTCAAGCATGATCAATTTTTTAACCTTTTCGCTTGCAAGCAGTCATCATAGCTCGCCCCGCCCATTGTCAAGACAAAAGCCGCTATTGTGTAATTTCATTTGTTTTGACTAGTTTTATGATAAGCGCATTGTCCACTTGTATTGTCGACAACCAGGTAGTCGCTGGTCGCTGCACACAAAAAGTACCTTTATGGTGGTCATGCTTGAACTTTGTCGATTTACAAGGTAAAGTTTCCTCTGGATCCTCGGTAACGATAGGCGTCCCACATGGTTCTATCCTAGGACCTTTTCTTTTTCTGATTTACATCAACGACTTACCTTAACTTGTAAAAAAAAATCATGAGATAGTATTGTTTGCTGATAACACTTCACTTCTTTACAAAGTGAATAGACATGATTTTAATTCTTCTGACGAAGTAAAATATGCTCTTTCAGTAGTTGTTGATTGGTTTACTATTATAATTTATTGCTCAACGAGAAAAAAACTAAATGTATCAAATTCAGTCAACCCAATGTAAGACATTTGAACACAGACATTGTTATTAAAGGCGAAAAACTGGATCTTGTTGAAAAAACCGTATTTTAGGTATTACTTTAGATAAGAAGCTACAATGGAGACCACATATTTGTAATTTAGTAAATAGACTTAGTTCTGCAGCTTATGCAGTGAGGAAAATTCATTCTCTCTCTGACGAATCTACGGCAAGATTAGTTTATTTTAGTTATTTTCACAGCTTGATGTCTTACGTCATCCTCCTTTGGGGTAGTGGTGCCGACATCAATAGAATTTTTATTCTGCAGAAGAGAGCTATTCGCGCAATTTATAAATTATGTCCTAGAGATTCTCTTAAAGAAAAAATCTATAAATATTATGACTGTATCGTCACAGTATCGCTAGTAGTAGTAGTATCGCAGTAAGCTAATCTTTTCGCTCTACAGATATACAAGAATAATATTTCATATAATCCACTAACTAGAATGGCTCGTCAATACAATGACTTAGCTGGTAATAATATTGAACTCGATATATTTGTTCCAAAGCTGAGGCACTTTATTAAAATTGTTAAGACCATCCTATTTCAATAATGATACTATTGTGAGTCACTCTAGTGTTCAGAGTGCCATAGTACATAGTATTAGATAGTAATAATTTATGGTATGCAAATTGGGCAAATCTGAGATATAGGTATAAAGATTTCTCATATTTGCTTTAATTGTAATTATTATTTTTCTTTTCTATAATTTTGGTCTGCTCGATATTTTCGATGTTTTGCTTAGTTGCTAGTTACATAAATTAAATAAAAAAGAACAAAGATCTATAAAAAAATGTCCCTTGCTGAGTTTCTTGCCGGAGTCTTCTCAGTCCAAGTGTATTCCGAACCGGTGATAGAATCAATTGTAACGTTCATAAGTGCCTTATTAGAGCCTAAACTGAATAAATGATTTTTGAATTTGAATTTATCATTTTTATAAACTTATGCAATTATAATTATTTATTTAGACTTTTTTTTTTTCTTTGATATTAATAGATACCTATACACCTACATACTTTCTCACAAATAGCATACACATACATGTGTGTGTGGGAGGTGTTAGTTTTTTCGTTAGGAAATTTTTTCGTTACGAAATTTCTTGATTCGGTCGCCGCGCTCAAAGCCCGAAGGCCGCGATAAAAGCTATACAATAGCTTAAAAATAAATAAAAGAATCGGACAAAAAGGTCTAAAAAATCCAAAACAATATTCTAATTGAAAAACATCAAAAACGAAAACGTGTACTTCTGAACGTTAACTTTATCCGTACATTTTTACGACGAATATTAACATGCCGTAATAATTCGGAGTTAACCGACGACTCACGTCAACCGAAGTTTATCACGTAGCGGACGAGTCTAGAAAAGTATAAAACGTGTCAAAATAGTGTTAAGTCTGACCTCAGTGGTGATGTTGTCGTCTAATTGGTTGAGCCACTTCTGCAGAGTGTCGACCAGCTTGTTGAGTTCCTTGATGTTGTCCTCGGCTTGTATCGCCAGATTGCGCTTCGACTCCACCTCCGACATCACCATCGACCACTTGTTGCGCAACTTGTCCTGCACATACGATACACACTAATACCCGACTATATCTAAGCACCGCAAAACCTGAAACTAAATGTATTTACAATTTGATATTATTAAGAAAGGAATCATAAATTTTCATTTCATCATAGATTAAAAAACAATAGGTGCAAGAAAGGATATGACCGGTGTAACATACATTGAGTTAAGACTCATATAAAGAATAGATTGTGTTAATCGAAAATAAACATTACGTCATAGAGCAAGGTTCCAACTGGTTAAACTGACGTTGTATATACGGATCAAAGAGTATAATTGTAGTTGGGTGCGAGTGAGAGGATAGATGGAGGGGTACCTGGAAGTGCGTCTGAATGTAGTCGGCGAGCTGCGGGTTGTGCTTGTGTCGCGCGTACACGAGGGAGTCCCCGCGGGAGATGACCGCCGCCGCGTCCGGGGCCACCCCGCCCAGCTGGTGCTTCAGGATCTGCACACCGACAGTGACCACATACATCCATAGTCAGACGCACTAAGTAAATGTTCACAGACAGGACCCACACCGCATAGCTGCATCCACCCACCCGGTGGACACGGACTGTTACCTCGAGCCGCTTCCCGGGGTCCCTCTCGCAGCTGACGCCGCCCACGGTGACCAGCATCACGTCCATCCGGCGCGACATGTTGTTGGCGGCCGCCTCCCACTCGGCCAGCTCCACGTCCGCCGCGTCCGCGCCGAACTGGGACGACAGCGACGGTGTCGGCGTCGCCGGGGAGGGGGGCGCGGGGGTCGCGGGGGGCGCTAGGGGTGACGTCTGCATACCCAACGACGATCAACGTTACAAGACTCGACGTATATTGTCTCTAACGGCTACCGGAACTTAGGTACGAACTAGCACAAAGCAAATAGTTCACAAAAGTTGTTTGGATTTCGGGTGACGTGCTGTCGTGATGAAAAAATCAAAGGTATTCTCAGCGAGAGGAAAACAAACCTAATGACACGAAAGTAATACTTAATACCATAAAAAGTGAACGTACTATTGGAACTGAATTTTGTGTGAGTTTCGATTAGAAAATATACTGACCTTGTCGTTATCATCGGTCCTTTGATACCTTTCACTAGTGACGGTCTTCAGTCTCTCCTTACTAATAGGTATAAGTGACTTGATGGCCAGCATCGGGCTGGCCGGAGACTTGGCCTCCTTGGTTGTCTTGGCCGAGGGACTGGCAGACTTGTCCTTGTCCTCGGTGTCCTGCTTGGCGGACAGTTTGGGCGACATGGCGACCACTTGGACCTGCTTCTTGACTCTTTCGTCCGGTAGCTTGATGGGTGTTGACGACGACAGGGGCGGCTTGTCGTCGAACTCGGACGAGGACAGACGTGACTGCAAGTACGAATTATTATATTATAATACCGAAATAATAATTAGAAAGTTAGTTATATCAGCACATAGAGACGCCAAATAGTTTCGCTTACTATCACAAATGATCTTATTGTGTATAACTATTGCGATGATAACTCTCCCACTCTATCTATAGCCGATTTCTAGCTTGTTTGACTTTATTCGTGATCTTAAAATAACAATATCAGTTTAGTTTTATCAACAAATCGATTACCTGAGGTGTGTCTTCAACTTCAGAGTATATGACCTCCTCTTCGGGCACGCTACTGCTGGATCTCCTCCGGATTCCTTCCGGAGTACTTCCGCTGACACTGTCGTTTACTTTATCTGTCGGCTCGTCGGTCGCGTCTACTATCTGATGTTTCTTAACATCGATTAGTTTATCGTTGCCAAAAGTCTCTTCAGTGACGGAGGGTTCAGGCAGGGCCGCCTGGTCTTTGGGTACCTCGTCTAATATGAGATACTCATTGAGTTGATCTCTGCGCAGACTCTTCTCCGCTTCTTTCTGCCTGAGGGCCAGGTCGTACAGCAGCGGGCACTCGGCCGAGCAGCGGTCGAGAGGCGCGGCCGGCGGCGGCGACGGCGGCGGTCGGCCCGACGTCGACGTCTCTTCTGCCTTCTCACTCGTCGGTATCAGGTCTGGTATGTCCATCGTCACTTTCATCGTTTTCTGTTTCTCATCGTCGGTGTTGTTCTTTCGCTTTAATATTCCCAATGTTGGTTTCATGCGTTGTTCAAGTTTCTTCACTTCGATTACGAACGTTTTCGGTTCTGATCCTAAATCTACCGAAGGTCTCCGACCGACTTCTTCCGATTCACTCCCGGTTTCGTTTTCGGTATCGTCGATAATCTCGACACATTCGACGTTCTGCGGTATGAACTCCACCACGGCGTCTATCGCCTCGAAGGGATAAATCTCCATCGGTTCGACCGGACTCACCGTCGATTTAATTATTTCGTGCTCTGTTACCGCTACCATGTGGCAAGAGTTCGATTTTTGCTTGGGAGGATGCTGCGGTACTACCTCAGGTTTGGCGTGAATTTTGTTTTTAGAAATTTGTGTAAATAAGTCGCTATCCTGAAGTAGATTGAATGTGCTGCTCTCTTTGTTGGGTGTATCGGGCGTGGATGGGACGGAGCTCCGCTGAGAGTGTGCCGGCTCGATTGAGTCTATCGACATCGCGCTGCTCAGACTATCCGACATGGGACTCTCTGATATTCTCTTACCTCTCTCTAACGAGGAGCCTCTACTCCTAATGCCTCCTTCTTTAATTTCCCTCCTAATCGGGGCGGGACTTTTCAAAGCGAGGGGTATTTTAGACTTTTTAAACTCTGGCTTCTCGGTCTCGGGCGAGTTAACGGGACTTTCGAGACGTCTTTTGATAGTGTCTGTTACATTTTCGTATTCTACAACGACCGAGTCAGTGTCGGAGTGCGAGGCGGCCTGCAAGCACAAACCGTTGGGCTGGTTTAGTCGTTTTAAACCGTTGTTATTGTGTTACAAGCCACACGACAGTTATGTACAAGGTTAGTGTAACTCCAGTCGAGTCCAGTCACGAGTCGGGTTCTGTCCGCACGTGATGACCGTGATGAATGATCCCAAGCGCCGGGTGTACAGTACAGCTTTGATGAGAGGTGATTTAAGCATGATTCCCACCAAGTGACTCCGTTTAAAGCTTGAACTTGCGCCAATGTATAATGGTTGCTACGCCGTGAAACACAAAGCATTCTTTTCACACCACACAAAATGTACACCAACACCAAACCGCGGATATTTATTTACATTATGGAAGTATTTACATCCCGCGTCGGCGCTCGCGACTCTAGTACACTTTAGTATCAGTCATGTCACCTCATGTTTTGTTCAATCTTTATTACGGGAACACACGACAACAATCAGTACTTTTAGTTTGTTATTGAGCTAGTTTTATTAACGTTCAAATTATTCCATTCAACACAGATTAATACAGTAACCATGAATCGACTCACCGTTGCGTTGTGACGAAGCGACTAAGTGCACTCATATTTATAAACAGTGAATCAACAAAGCGGATAAACAACTCGCAACTTTTTGAGATACGATATGAATAAAATTACTTTTCAAAAATTTAATCTCAATAACTTGCGCGTCGTAAAAAATTGCCACTTACCGTGATTTTGTCGAGGATTTTCTCATATAGGTTGGTGAGCGGCTTGTTGTCCAAGAGCTCGACGTCGGCCGCCCTGGCGCGCACCTCGCCGCCCAGCACCCGCAGCTTGGCGGCCGACATCGTCTCCGGGCTCTCTAGCTCCTGCTCTATGTCACTCAAGTATTTCTGCAGCCCTTCCACCTCGTTGCCTCTCTTCAGTCCGTGCTTCTTCAAGTGATCCCATCTCGCGTTGATCACGTCTATCTGCCGCTTCAGGTTTTCTAAGTAAACTGCATCACAGTTCTTTGCGAATTCCACGTAGTTACCGTTGAGCTTGTCTTTGATGGCTTCCATCCTGGACATCTCCAGTTCCAGGGTTTGCTTGCCGACGTTGGAGCCCAGACCGTCGAGCCACGACGTCAGAGACTGCAGGTCGTTCTGTATCTCTCTGGCGGTGAGGAGCGCATTTTCCAGTTTAGTTTTGGACTCTGTTATCTGCGCCCCGAGCTTGTTGTACAGCTCCTTGAGAGTGTCGATCTTCTTGGAGAACTCCTGAGGTTGTTCCACCGTCTTCTCCTCGACCATCTTCCTGCCGGTCTTGATTATTGATTCCACTTCGGATTTGATCTCGCTCAGGGTGCGGTAGAATCTCTGCGTACAAAAGCATCATATTAGCTTTATTTTTTACTAGCTTCCGCCCCGCGGTTTCACCAGCGTTCCCGAGGGAACTTATATTTTCCCGGGATAAAAAGTAGCCTATAGCCTTCCTCGATAAACAAACAAACAAACTATTCAGCTTTATAATATTAGTATAGATATATTCACTTATAACATGCTGCACTGTAAAATAAATACTCACAAGCCATTTATACAAAGCGACACTTAAAATTAAAACTAAGTACATTGAATCCCAGTTCATTTTCGTTTGGATCGAGTTTCGTTTTACGTTTCGCAAGGATTCGGTCGTATAATTAAATGATAATCGGTACGACGCGATGCGATTCTATGGGGAGTGAGTCGTCCACTACTAGCGGCCGGTATTGTCGCAGCCGCATAGATCTGTCACAATGATGTACGAACCAGCCGAGCACCGCGGTGTTCAATGTCGCATACACAATACACATATTATTATACTCGTACCTACATATATGCCGAAAATTGACGTCACCCACTACAGATAATTATACTTAGACTGACAGGCCGGTTGGCGTGGTTTGTAAGATACCCTATCTATCACGCCGCAGGTCGTGGGTTCGATTCCCACTCAGGACAGACATTTGTGTGCATGAACATGTCTGTTTGTCCTGAGTCTGGGTGTAATTATCTTTATTAAGTACATATTTACAAAATAAAAGTAGTATATGTAGTATATCAGTTATCTGGCTTCCATAGTACAAGCTCTACTTAGTTTGGGGTCATATGGCCGTGTGTGAGGAATAATGTCCCAGAATATTTATTTATATATATTTACTTAATTGAATTGTAATCTGAATTAAAATGTTTTGGACACATTACATAACGGCTACGGTTCGTTCGGTTTATAATCGAGATGCCTTCTCCACGAGTATGAGCAGAGTCGGTCTCCTAGCGCGGGTTCCAATAAATCGCAGAATCCTTTCAATAGTAAGTGATGACGGAGCGATGCGATGCACGCGACACTGTTTACAACGCGCTCGGGGTTATTTACCCACCACATTATAAGTACACTCTTCATTATATACAATACATACTACAATTTTATTTTAATTAAATTTTATTCCGCATCCAACATAACTATTGAAAGACGTACCACAATTGTTAATGTCAAACTTACACAATATGAAACAAGTTTAAGGTCAAAACGTTAACAAAGTGTCCATAGTTCCGGCGCGTAACATCCGGACACATATACATAAATGCGCTCACCAAACACACGTATAGAGGAAGTAGTGACACATTATAGTTCACAATAAGGACGGTACAATACCTGCGGGTACATAGAGGGTACTGCTCCGTCGCGAGCTCTGTCACCAAATTGCAACAAACTTGAATACCGCCGCCCTTTCTAAAGTCGCTCAACTAAATCTTAACTAACGATATCACGCTGTACCATTCGTTAGCTTTGCTACCAATTAAGAAATATACGTTTATTTGTAAACTAAACATGAAATAGTATTTTCAAATCTCTGATCTATTATCCCAGAATAAGTAGGCAGAGATATAATAAATTATGAAAAATTAAGGGTATAGTTTGATAAGGTAGGTTATATTGACCTAAATTAGTCTTTAAGGTTCGAGCAATATCCCTGTATTTTTTTATGTGCAAGATATAGCGATTTTAAATGGTCGAGCTCACTACAAAAATTATAATGGCGGCATAAACTTTGACGTCACGAGTTGATCGCTTCATCCAAAATGAAGTTCCCTTATTCATTGTCCTTATTTATTCTGTCATGTCTGTTCAGACTCTTTTATTTAAATATAAACGCTAAAATTTATATTTCGATAAATTTCCTTATATTATTTTGTCGATAAATTTCCTTATATTATTTTGTTAAATCGTTCGACAAATAATATAAGAAGACGTGACATCGATGAATGAAGTCAGGTATTTGGAGCAGAGTGTTGCGCATGTGAATGTGAAGGAGTGATCGCGGGCACTGGAGCGCACCCGCTTTGTGTACATACCCAGCGGATATCTGGGTTGATTACTCACATACTGTAGCAGTGGTACCTACTGTATTGCATCCGAAATTCCGAACATAAGTTGACAGAGTACGAATATAGATGCAACTATTATGCATTTATATAAGTTAATAACTAGTTTTTCTCCCGCAGCCTCGCTCGCGCAGACTTTATAAAATAGTTATATGTTTTCTTCCTTTCACTCGATTTCGATGAAATAAAGCGTATTTGAAACGCCAAACCAAGCAAAACCTGTCGAAACTCCTTAGAAATCCGTTACTGTTTGCTATGTATCTTTTTTTGTACATTGTATAGGCTTGTGCTTGACCACAATCTCACTATAGTACGTGATTATGAGGCCGAACGTAGGATTCGAACCCACCTTCGCCGCGGTGTCCGACTTCACAACCACTGAGCTATCATCGCCATAAACAATAACCTTGATTTATCTATACATACAAAATGCTTTGTCCTGAATGACTGACGAATCAACGCACAGCTTAAACCGCTGATCGTAGAGCTGAAACTTGGAGGGTGTTTTCTTTGTATGACGTAGGCATCCGATAAGAACGGATTTTCCCAAATTCTACTTTTGTTGATAAGTTCATGAAATATTGTATATAGGTTTATGGTTAAAAATTAAGAGATATGTTTCTGAGTTTTTGGAAAATCACTTCATAAGGTAGGTAGGTAGAAATGGGATGGCATAGTTTGTATAGGAATTAATATTTTTCCAGTCAGATTTATTTGAAACTTGATATTAATATTTGTCAACACAATTAATGCTGTATGTCGGTGTTTTTCGAAATTCTTACCCTAAGGGAGTTAAAAGGGGTGCGAAAGTTTTATGGAACGACAATTTTTGGAATGAGTAAGGAGGTACAGTTTGTAGGGATCGGGGCTTCTTTTTATGACGTAGGGTTAAACAAAGAAACAATTTTCCGAAATTCAACCCCTAAGAGGGTAAAATAGGGGTGTATGTTTGTATGAAAATAAATTGTTTCCATAAAAATTGATATTTTGGCTCCATTCTAGAATTAAGGAAAATGTTATTGCGGAAAGTAGCTGGAATACGAATCTTGCGTAAATATTGCTCAGAGCTGATTATGAGCGTTATTAGTAATATCATCTCCTCTCTTTTCAGGTACACTTTGTGTATACGTATTGGGGCTCTTATAACGTAGCGATGTACTAAGAAAGGATTTTTTGTTAGGGATCGAAGGTGAAGCCGCGGGGCGGAATGCTATCTATACATATGATAAAACAGTAGACTCCGGTATGTTTGTACATTGAAGAAAAGTAATAAAAATAGAAAGGGGGTAACCAAAGAACAGTAATAGATCGTAAAACAGCGATTTTTTTAATTATTTTCTGTCTGTCTGTCTGATTATTATTTGTTAACGCACATCTCCGGAACTACTGAACGGATTTTCATGTAGATTGCACAGGTAGACTGAGATTAATTAATAAAGGAGCAGAATATTTAAACAAAATCGGATGTTGCAAAAAAAGTAATCGTCATTCAATGATTTTTGGAATTTACTATTATACCTACTGTTCGAAAATTATCTGGAACCCGCGTAGTGTAATTTACATTATTGTTTTTTACTTGAAATTGAGTGTGTTTCATGTAGGACGAGTCAAATTGCAAAGAAATCATTTTTGATTTCTGACAGTTATGTCTGTCTGTTTGAACACGCTAATCTCCGAAAGCATCGAACGGATTTTCGTGGGATTTCCACGGTTTAATTAGGCTTAATTTGGCGTTTCGAATAGGCTTTGTTTCGTCAAAATTGGCTAACGAGGAAAAAGTTATAGACATTTTATAAAGACTGCGCGAGCGAAGCCGCGGGCGAAAAGCTAGTATGGAATAAATCAATATTTAAATGATTATAATATAAGACACTGTAGCATAGCAGTTGTAGCTTTTATCTAAGTACGTAACTAACTTTTGAGACAATGACGTTGAATATCGTGACGAAGGTCGTGGGTTTGAAATTTCGAATCCTACAATAAACTCGAACTAGGGGTACTTATCGTACCCGGCTACTACCTTGATGTTGAAAATCTGTAGCCAAACATCTACCGATGTGTTCCGGCAGTTACACTCGAGAACCAGTTCCTTCTAGGCTTTGTGTGCTTACAACTTTTTTTTCAGCAGTGTTCCTATCGGTGTCCCATTAGGTAAGCTATTTAAATTCCGGTATCACTAAATCCGAAGGCGGTAAGGACCACTCTCCATCGGCTGGACCGTCCGCCAGCAGGGCAGGGCAGGGCCGGGCAGGGCAGCGCAGGACGGTGTACTCACGAGGCAGCACCGCAGCTGGTCGCGCACGGCGTCGGGCTCGGCGGCGTGCAGCGGCAGCGCGGCGGCGCACTCGCCGGCCACCTCGCGCAGCGCCTGCGTGGCCGCCACCAGCCGCTGCGACACGTGGCTCGTCGTGGCTGGCTGCTGCTGCTCCGCCGCTTCGTCTCCCCGCTCCGAGGTGCCCTGTGTCAGCGCCCACTGCAGCCGACGCTCCGCCGATAAAAACTTGCGCTGGGGGAGTACCACTACCCGTCATAAATGGACCGAACCATCGTGCGCAGGATTGAGACCGACTTTACGTAGACGACCCCGGAGCGGAGCCCGAGATCCAAACATAGTTTATTTAACTAAATTAAAAAAAAACTTTCGTTTGACGACCGACCACGAGTCGTTACGAACGAGACACATTTTATCGTAGGCCGAAAATGTGTAGGAACTCTCAGTTTGGAAATATATGAAAATATAACCACCGAAAGTAAAATAGTTTCTTGTGCTTTTAGCACGTTAGTATATATAGAAACCTTGAGCAGCTCGAGCTGGTCCCGCAGCCGGGCGGCGGCCTCGAGCTTGCCGGCGCTCTGGTACTGCGCCGCCTGCTCCTCCACCGACCGCATCACCGAGCGCTGCTGCTCCAACTCCTCGTTGAAACGCTACCGATGCAAGGAGAAACGAAACAAACTATACCTATACTGTTATTCCATAATAGATATAGACTTTGTGTAAATTGTTTGAATTTTGGGTCTTTTATTAAGCTATTGTATAGCTTTTATCGCGGGCTTTGAGCGCGGCGACCGAATCAAGAAATTCCGTAACGAAAATAAAACCTAAGACGAGCTGCTCCGAAATCGGACGAATACGTAAGCAGCCGTTTGTGAGAAAGTATATAGGTGTATAGGTATCTATTGATATCAAAGAAGAAACTTGAATTAATATCAAAGAAAAAAATGTATACTGCATAAATAAAAAATAAATAAATAATTATATTTGCTTAAGTAGATAAAAAATGCTATGCAATAGCTTTACCGCGGCAGTCCCCGAGTGCCACACGTATTTTTTATAATGTAGCGAAGAGAGCGGGGGCCGCCACCCGCGTCATACTTGCGGTAGTATCAGTGTGACAGTATAGTCGTACCTTGAGACGGTCCACGTCGGCGGCGGCGTCGTCGTAGTCGTCGTCGGTGTCGGGGCGGTCGGGCAGCGCGGCGTGCAGCCGCTGCAGCCACTGCTGCAGGTTGTCCACCGACACCTCCGAGCGCGCCGCCTCGCGCGCCAGCCCCTCCAGCAGCACGCTGCGGCTCGCCGCCTGCGCGCCCACCAGACACATACGTACAACACACAGACAGATACACTCTCCCGCTCTACGAATGCTTGTCACGCGTCAGTGTCGCCCGGGAGGGGACGGGTACCAGACCTGGGCTCGGAGCGTGTTCCAGCGGTGCGTGAGGGCGTCGATCTCGGCCTGTATCCAGGCGGGCATGATGTGCGCGTCCACCAGCTGCCGCCCGATGTCCCGGATGCGGGACAGCCGCGCGTCGCTGTGGTTCTGCATGTAGTTCTCTAGGTCCTGCCCGCCGCCCCGCACATACGACCCGACACAAAATACAATATTAGTGTATATTAGTATACTAGTCTACCTGTCACACCACGCTCCGGGACCCTCATTGGAAGAGAGTCCCGATGAGTATTTTATAACACATAATATTGATACATAATGTAATGTTAGACAGTGCGATGCGGTACTGACGTATAGTTCGTCGGCGATCTCCTCGGCGTCGGCGGGCGCGTCGGGCGACCGGCGCAGGCGGCGCTGCAGGCCGTCCAGCCAGGCGCCCTCCTGCGTCAGCCACGCGCGCAGCTCGCCCGACTCGTGCCACGCCTCCGCCAGCACCCTGCAGTGCACACGGACACACGTCACTACACACTCCTCCCCGACCACGTCGGTCCTGCACTCGGTACGCACTTGTATCTCTCGTAGACGCCGTGCGTGACGGTGTTCCAGCGCGCGTTCAGCGACGTGATGCGCTTGGCGAGCAGCGCCGGGGGGCGACGCTCCGCCTGCAGCAGGATGTCGTTACCTGCCCCACAAACACACGGTCCATGTAGTACGGATAAACTGTTCACATCCGACGATCGTAACGCCAGTCCCCGAGGATCCCGACGAGTTACCGGCTTCGTTGAGGTTCCGGAATTCCTGCGTCTTGTCGTCGCACTTGTCCTTGAGCGTCTGGAAGCGCGCCTTCATCTGGTAGAGGTCGGCGGAGTCGGTGATGGCGCACTCCTCCTGGCGCGGGCTGGCCTGCTGCACCTGCTGCAGCCAGGCCTCGATCTCCTCTATCTTGGTGAACACCGCCTCCGTCCTCTCCAGGGCCCGTCGCAGGTTCTCGTTCAGCTTCAAGCCCAGCGAGGTCGAGGTCTCGTATCGCTTCCTCGACTCCTTACTGTCCGCTTGGATGCCCTTACCGATCGACTCGTCGCAATCCTCCAGTATAGCCTCTTTGGTCGCGTCTATGCTGTCAAGTTTTATTTTGTATGTCTGTTTCTCTTCGTCGAGTTTCTGAAAGACAATAATATTGAATTACTACACGCAGCTCCCGAGTGAATCGTTACATTCACTAACCAAATAAGGCAGGTGGGATGTCTCTACCGGCATCAATCAGATACTATACCGGTCTTAAGCATGTTTGGAGCCAGATTCGAACTCATTATCTACATTTCTAAACCGAACTCAGTACGGTTTGGTTGGCTACGGTACCTACTGAAATAGACGACTTACGTTGCTAACATCGAGCAGTTTGTCCAATAGTTCCACCTCCCCGATTGGTATGTATGTGTTATCGGCGACGAAGGCATCCACGCCGTCGAGCCATCGCTTCAGGTCGCTCGTATCTTGCTCTAGTTGATGCAATAATTTGATACCTGCAAAAACCAAAATAAACCTTAAATATGTCTATTTTATAGTTTATTTTATTAGTAATTTGTAAACCAATCTGACCTTTCTCTATTTTATTTATTTTTTGCTCTAATATAGATTTGGAATCTCCAAATCTCGTCACCAAGTTCTCCAAGCTGCTTCTAAAGTTAAGTTCCTGTAGGCTGCCTTTCTCGTACTTCTCCCTGCGGTCCTTCACTACGGAGTCGTAGGTGGACTGCAGTTCGTCAAACTCCCGTCGCATTTGCGTCAACTCCTCTAACTTCTTCTGCATCTGTTCTTTATTCGAAATCATAGCATGTTCTGATATGATCTGCGACTCTATATTCTGTATTTTAATTTGTAAATTCTTGAATTCGTCCTCGTGTTTCTCTCCCGGTTTCTTATTGATCGCTACCTTTATCTCCGCCTCTCTCCTAGTCAAGTACGTTAGCAGCTCTTCGTAAGCTTCGTTGATTCGTTTCGAGTCCGATTCGATTTCGTCTTTGTGCGTTTTCGATATTGATTTCGTGAGCAATATAATAGATTGCGCGTTGAGCTCCTTTAGCTTCATCTCTAGTTGTTTGAGAACTCGTATTTTGTTCCGTAGATGTATCAGTTGGTTGTTGGAAGGCTTCTCGGCCAACATCTTGTCCTTCCAGGCGCGCACGTCGCCAAGCTCCCGCTGGAACGTGTCCAAGCTCTTGTACAAGTTCTCCTTGTCCTCCAACAGGTTCATCGTGTTTCGGATGTCTAATACCGTCCGCTGTATATTCTCCCAGCGTTTCTTTAGTTCGTTTATACTTTCCGCGTGCTGTTTTGCTTCCTCTGAAATATAAAAGACATCATTGTCTTAGAATGCTTTTAAAGTGCTAGGCAGAAAACTGAGTGTCATTATTTGAAAAAATCTTAGTGAGGATATTTTGTTTACCTTCGCCATACAAAAAAAAAATAATCTCCTGTATTCTTCTGGCTTCTATTTATGAATAAATGTGATTTATCTAATGCTTTAAATTGTGTCGATCACCGAACACCCATACGTAAACTGAATTACTAACGAGTTAAGGACGCAGCATTTGATCTGATTATGTCGTATCTTGGGGAAAGAACTCAAAGTGTTGATGTCAATAGAGTTAGATCATCTGGTTCTCCTGTGCATATGGGTATCCCGCAGGGTTCTATTTTAGGTCCATTTCTGTTTTTAATTTATATAAATGACCTTCCCAGTGTGAAATGTCCCATTTCAAAAATAAAAAATATATTTTAAGCTTCTGAAAGATAAATTACAATAACAAATATATGAGGGGGCAAGGGAGGGGCATGTCATTTTGTGTACCTTGCAGGCCGGCCTCTCGGGCGAGTCGTCTCTGTATCTCCTCGACGTTGGCGAAGTCAGCTCGTTGCATCTCCAGCTCCTTCTCCACTCTCTCCACCACAGCTGGGATCTCCCTCCGCTTGCCGCTCTTGCCACCCTTGCTCTCTAGCTCTCGCAAGCACTGGGAATTACAACGAAACGGTATCGATTGTGAACCGCGTAAGGTCACCAATAACTGAGTATGCGGACGCGCAAACCGAGCAACAGACATCCTAAGCACCACCGCACTATATAACCGATAGAAGCAGGTGCTTATTTAATAAATGTAGTGAAAAAATGGTAAACATCGAGTTACGTACATTCTCTAAATCATTTTCAGCGCTTTCAGCCCAATTTTCGAACACCTTATATCCAATTTGGAAATCGGCACCGGCTTTGGGGTCGGCGAGCCTCGGCTTCTTGGAGGAGCTGTGGTCGTCGTCCTTGGCCGAGGAGCCGCTCGGGGTCGAGGTCGACGTCGCCGGCACGGCGGTGGTGACGGTGCTCGTCAGTTCGGTCTCCATGGGAGCGGGAGGGAGGCATTCCGGGCTCGCCGTCGTCGGGTCGACGTCGAACTCGAAGCCGAGCTCTCTTATCTAAAACCAATACACCTAGGATTGAAGCGGGGATGACTTTCGGCCAGTTTAGAATTTTAAACTACAAAGAAAGCGGTCGGAAATATTATATTTCGTTCCCGAGTCGAAGAGATCGACCGGTCATAAGAAACGGTAGGTATAGTAATGACCCTCTGCGCTTGCACGTCCAGGATCATGAGCAGCGCGTCGAGCCGGTCGTGCAGCGCCTCGGCGGCGTCGAGCGCGGCGCGGTGGTCGGCGTTGTCAGCGTCGTCGGCCTCGTCGGCCTCGTCGGCGCCGCACTCGGCCGCCAGCGCGCCGGCCGCCTCCAACAGCCGGCCGGCCGCGCGCCGCTGCGCCGCCACCGAGCGCCGGCCGCGCTGCACCTGCGCCACGCGCTGCAGCACGCCGCCCACCTCCGACAGCGGGGTCGCCTCCATCTGTGCGGCGGTCACACGCGTTCAGTCAGCACAGCACACTACACTACACCACGGCGCGGCCGCCCGCTCAGTAGGTACTACACCTGCTTCAGCTCGGTCTCCGTCGCGGTGGCGGCTCGCTCCAGCTCGGCTCGAGTCTCCTCCAGCCGCTTCCAGCGCTCGTCGAGCGCCCGCAGCCGCTGCAGCCGCTGCAGAGTCCAGCTGCACGTGTGCGACCAGCGCTCGCTCAGCGCCGTCAGCTGATCCTCTATTTCCGCTACCCCTGAATTACGATCGCTTAGAATTACTCAGCCGAGGGGCCCCGTCGACCGAGAAAACAAGTATAAATTATATAACCCAGACATATTACGATTCATCACTGTAATGAATTATTTTAGCCCCAAAAAGTAAACAAGATACCGTTATCGGGCGCGTCGTCGTCGTCGTCGACCACGACGACGCAGTCGGCGAGCGCGTCGACGAGCGGCTGCTGGTCGCGCAGGTCGTCGTGCAGCGCCGTCGCCGCGCGCAGCTGCGCCGCCACGTGCGCCCGCCGGCCGCGCAGCGCGCCCATGCGCGAGATGCGGTCCTCGGTGCCCGTCAGCCACGCCCGGAACTTGTCCAGCTGCACGTGCTGCTGCCGCATCAGCGCGCCGTGGATGGCCGCCTGCGTGTCGACGGCCCGCACCCGCAGCTGCTCCCACCGCTGCGCCAACAGCCGCAGCTGCAGCCGCACCTCGGCCGCCTCCTCCCGCGACAGCCCGCCCCCCACCAGCCGCGCGCCCTCCTCCAGCACCCCGCCCACCAGCGCCTGCTGCTCCGACACCTCCATCAGGAACCGCTGCAAATATTATGATATAGAAGCCGGTCGACCTTAGCGCGACGGTGGGTCCGCCGACCTCCGGGCCGGGCCGGGGCGGGTACCTCGTGGGCGTGGAAGCGTTCCTTGAGCGCCGGCAGATCGGCGTCGGGCGGCAGGCGCTCGTCCCCGAGCCGCTCCTCGGCCTCCAGCAGCCAGGCCAGCACCTCCTCGAAGGAGTTGTCGTACCCGCCCAGCTCCACCGACGCGGTCGTCGCCGTCGACAGCGGCCGGCTGGTGCCCACCTGCGACCGGACCGATCTGATTGTTAGTTCGTTCGTCGACGACGAGCCCGACTCCCGTCTACCTCGAGCGACGACCGTCCGTACCTCCGGCGGGTTGGTAGCGAGCGGCGTGGTGGGCTCCGAGTTCAAGCTTTCCAGTTCCGTGACGTCCTCGCTCGTGTGCGGCAGAGATTGGAACAGACACATCAGGTACATCATGATCGACTTCTTGTCGGGGTTCGGAGTGTTCACGTCTGTAAACAAATTACACTTCACTGATTATTTGTCGTAACTTGAGGTGAGATAGCTACGGGCATAGTACCGCTTCCGTAGTGGTTATTATTTTTTATTTATTTTTCTTGTTGTTCTTTTTTTCATCTTTTGTGTTTATGTGTATTATATTTCTTTAAAAATTGTTAAAAATTTAATGGAAAAGAAGCCAACATTGTCAGATTGTCCAAAAAAAAAAAACAAAATATATAAAAAATGTAACCTTGCTGAGTTTCTTGCCGGTTCTTCTCAGTTGAAGGCGACTTCCGAATCGGTGGTAACTTCAGTAGTTTCGACGTTCATAAGTGCCCTCTTAGGGCCTAAACTGAATAAATGGCTTTGACTTTGACTTGACTTTGACTTTGTAGACTGCTCCGACGCGTACCACTGACGCGACGTCACAGACGCGCTACGAGCGCTACTAGTGCTACGAGGAGCAAAGAGGTTCATGCCAGAATGTATATTTCGAGAATAATAATTTTAATTATTATCCGATGCCAAGACCGTATCTTGACTTAACTTGGAACTCCTCAAAGGCTTTTTTGGTAGAGTAGCCGTGGTACTGCAAGTAGAGGGGTAGTAGTAGTGAAGTGTAATGAATGTTAGAGTAGTGTACGTACAGTAGTATAGTAACGTTACCTTCGGGGTCGAGCAGGCGGTCGATGGCGAGGTGCGTGTGTGCGAGCGAGAAGGCATGCTCGAGCCGCGCGGTGGGCGAGCGCGCGACGACGGCGCTGTAGTCGAACAGCTGCGGCCGCCAGCGGTGCAGCAGCGCGTTCAGCGCCAGCCCGTCCGACCACGACGTCGTGAAGTTCGTCACCTTCACGCCCAAGTAGTTCTGAACGTAACAACTCACACTTGTTTATGCTGCTCGGATCAACCATCAATACAATAATATAACCATCACAATAAAATATATAACCTGGGTGTGCGTGCGGCACCAGGCGAGCAGCGTCTTCTCGAGGTTGGTCTGCTGCAGCTCCGACATCAGCTCCTTGAGGTGGTAGTGCACCTGCCAGTGCAAGATAATGCTCCACACCAGACCTGCGCCACACGGCATATAGCTACATTATTGTTTGTATAACCATGTGTGCGAGATGAAAGTAAAGAGATAGAGAAACTACTCGTTGTGTCCAATAAATGTCTAAACAAATACTATATCCATGTAATGCGAGTTAGTACCTAAGTGTTATTTCAAATCACGAATCTTTAATTTCCTAGTGAAAATAAAAATGGCTAGAATTATGAAGGTTGGACAATAGATGATACTGTTAGAGTGGAAGTGGGAGTGGTAGGTTGGTGTTGGGTGTTTAGTTGTAAACGAACCGAGTATGAGCTTGGGGTTGCCGTCGACGACGTCGTTGCTGCTGATGTTGACGAGCTTGACGCCGTTCTGGTCGAGCACCTGCAGCGCCGTGTTCACGTTGTTGATGTGGTGCACGCGCATGCGTCCGCGCTCGCGCTTCTACACGACGCACATATACATACACACGTATCATATATACATACTTCAATATTCAATCCGCCAGTTGGCGTCCATCCACCTATCCTGTTACACATGTTCAATATTGAACTGGCGTACATGTCACACATAGATATAGTATAGAGATATATTAGAACAGAAGCAGCAAATTAATTAAGCTGCATGAGAATCATGCAATTGTTAGTATCATATAATGTATGTAATTATTTAAAATATTACGAATTTTGTGACGTGAATTCAATTTGATGTCCCAATTTCTCAATATTCCTATAATCGAAGTGATCCATTCCATTACGACAGATATAGGTGGTTGATCTATGCTGATTAGCGAGTGTTTAGAATAATATATTATTACGTATTGTTGGGCGGTAAGAATCTCGAGCAGCGACAGCAGGATCTCGCCGTCCCGCAGGTCCAGGAACAGGTCCTCCACCAGGGGCTTGTCATTCTGAAAGTAGACGGACAGAACTACATACTCTGGTCACCATTAACTGGCTTTCTTGTCGCGATTACAGAAACTGAAGATTTTTCGAGGCCAAAAACTGTATCAAAGTTGGTGCGGTAATTTCAATTTTCATAAATAGTTGGTAACATGACATGATAGTAAGGCTGACCTAAATAAAAGGATGATCAAATGTGCGCAGTGCCGCTACAGGCTATATAAACATTTTACGAACTACAAATTGTCCTTAATTTGTTCATAATCTGTACGGACATCGAGCATGTAAATTGCTCCATTTAGAATGATGCGCATCAATTTGTGGCGCTAGCAATAGTGAGTGAGTAACACAGTTAGCGCAACAGTTCAGACACCCTCATTAGCTACATTATGGTGCGCAGGCGCCGGCCGACCCTGCGTTATTATGGAGCAATGCGCAGGCGATCTTAGAGATCACTTAACAACAAATAATATACATTTCGTCTAAGATACGCTCGTTTCAGTTTATTATAATCAAGTTCAATAATTCTGTGCAATTTGTGCATTATCTTACGCTAGATAGCCAGGTCACGTACCTTAACTAGCTGGGAGTTGATCCACTTGGCAAATGTTTTTTTCTGAACATCCTCCCGCTCATCTGTAACAAGGATAACAATTTTGTCACTTTTGTCTTTATGAGGGTATCTTCATAACAGTTAAACACACCCTCACAATCGCCATTGTCGTCATGCACAGGTTCGACCGTGGCCGTGGGGTTAACGAATGCTTCCCAGGTCTTCAGTAGAGTTATCATAGCACAGTAAATTGCAGTGAAAAAATGTAAAACGATCACAACACACATTAATGAAACGACTGCGGGGATCTGAAAGATTATGGAACAGTCCTGTTCCTGAGAGAGGAGCCTGAAAACTGTATTACAATAATCATGATGTATCGATTATAGACGCAGACATCCCGTCAGACGCGCTCCGGCGATCTTTATTGTCGCTTTGTTTGTTGCTCTTGCATAATGTGATACATGCGACTCCCGCGACCTTCGGAGTTTCGCTACCTACCTACCTACATATATATACCTACCTACATACCAACGATAAGCAGGTAGGTACTCAACACTCATAATGATCGATTGCTCCAAGAAATAGAATAGAACAGCATTCTTCTTCCAAGAATCAAGATTATGTTTAGAATCTGCATAGAATTGATATGTTGGTACCATTAGCTCATGGAATTATTAATAGAAAATAATAACTCTTTACCTCTTCTTTCGAACTGTTCTACTTGTAATATGTAAAATGTATATGTGACCGTAATCATGTTATCAATAACTAATCGATTTAAATTGTTTCAGTAATGACTCATAATGTATTTTGGGATGCGTAATAAAATCGTTGGGTCCTATTTGGTCGGTTACATATTCTATGCCTGTGCTCCTCCTCATAGTCAGCCTAAAGTGAATTTTATAAACATTAAACTAGAGATGATATTACAATTTATCTTAGACATTTCAATGTATGTAAACTCGTAATCAAGGTTATTTTTTCGTGTAAATTGCTCCTTTAACGCCAAATGCACGCTACCTCTAAACACAGTTGGCGTTACAACATATTTTGTGTGGCTAGTTCAATAACTAGGTACTGCCCACTCGGTACTTTACTACTCGTACAATGCTGAAGTGAAACAATCGCACCATTAAACAAATAAGGAATTCGTTGTAATACTGTCAAGCTCTCTTCTATTAGTTGTGCTACTGCTTTTGCATTGCATTACGAGTACATCGGGGATATCTTCTCACTTCCTAAGAATAGCTAATAACACCTGTTTATTTGTATGGTACCAGAAGGCTGACAAACAGGCAGGCGGCCCACCTGATGGTAAGTGGCTATGGACATTAGCAATACCCGAGGGATTGCCAATTTGTCGCCGATGTTAATAAAGCCTAGTTGAAGGCATCTGGCTCTCAAGTGCAACTTCTAAAAAAGTACAGAAATTTATATCGAGGGTGTTAAATAGGGGACCGCGGGGGGAAAGCTAGTAATCTATTAATTGTGGTAAAATCACTGATGTATTTTATATAAAAATACGTGTGGCACTCGGGGACTGCCGCGGTAAAGCTATTGCATAGCATTTTTTTTATCGACTTATGCAATTATAATAATTTATTTATTTTTTATTTAGGCAGTTTTTTATTTCCTTTTTTTTCTTTTCTTTTTTTTCCTTTTTTTTATAATAATAGATACCTATACACCTATATACATTCTCACAAACAGCATACACACATGTGTGGGGGAGGTGTTAGGTTTTTTAATTACGGTTTTTTTTTTATCAAAATTGCTTGATTCGGTCTCAAACCCCGAAGCCCGCGATAAAAGCTATACAATAGCTTAAAATTAGTTACACGTAACATAAAGTAACATAAACAGTTATGTTCAGTAAGGGCGCGCTGCGTCCGCGCGTCCTTTACAACTCGTGGCTTTGTTTATTTATTCAACTCGCTCCCCTTCCGTCCGTCGTCGTCGCCTGCGGCACGCTGCGGGCCAGTGCGGGCCAGTGCGGGCGCGGACGGCCTGTCTCGACATCTCAACATGTGTCTTACTTACATAACGTCACTTAATATTATTATTACTTAAGCCGAGCCATCGATGCACTGAGCCAGAACACATTGTCGCGCATCAATTAGGTACTTTTTAATGATAATGTTATCATTGAGTGTCATTGGCTGCTTTGCGCTCATCCAGATATTTAAAATGAATTCTCAACAATAGTCAATTGTACCTAGATAAGAGAAGTGGCCCTGCGTGGAGGCGGCGAGCGGCGCCGGCGCCCGCTCCGAGGCTGCGGCACCAGGCCCGAGGCGAGGCGTGGGCGCTCACAAACGAAAAGAAAGTTCGTTTTACGTAAACCTCTAAAAGTTTGATGTTGCAATTGATTGTCAACTGTGAAATGTCATCGATGTCAATATAGCTACAGAGGACAAATTCAACTATTGTAGCGTGTCGTCAATAAATAATGGAATGTTAAATTGCTTCTACAAATTAATCGAAATGAAACGCGGCCAGCGATGTGGCATCTCTGTGATGACGCAGGTGCAGTACGGTACGACCAGACTTTTTTACGCGTCACGCCCGAAGTAAATAAATAATGTATCCGATCACGTGTATGAATGGCAAAACATTCCGTTGTTGCGCTAGTGAAGTAATTACCCGGAGCCTGTAATTTCTCTTCATTAACAGAGGTGGCGTCGGGCGGCACCGACGACGCGCTCGTTGCTGGTGCCCGCGCCGCGCCTGCACTAAACTGGCTACTAAACTTACTACGAATATTTAATGCACGCTCAGCGTTGGCAAGTGCGTTGGCAGCACACGTGCGAGGTGCATGTCAAAGCGCGAGTCAATGATCTTATAACGCCGGAAAATTGTACAAAGTCAAAGCCACGGTAATATTATCATCACATTACCGTGTGAAAGCCATTTATTCAATTTAGGCCCTAGGAGGACAGTACTTATGAACGTCAAAACTACTGAAGTTACCGCATGCATTCTAGTAGTAGATTAGTATATATATTGTTCACCGAGGAAAGAATGTATTTTTCCCCAGCTCACGTTAACATAATATAAACCTAAGTGTTTGCTGTTGCTGTTTGAAATAATGGTGTGTTAATTGGTAATTAACAGTTGTATGTGAAAGGTCCTACTCATGGGTAAGGGGTGGTATGAGTGTCATGACCTCTTGTCCAGGAAAACCGGGACAGTTACGTCGCTTACAAATAAAGCAACGCCGCGCCCCGTAGGATACGACAATGCCTTCTATGAATAATAAATAGCTAACTTTGTTTGTATGCGTTATTGTTCCAAAACAAGTGGCTAATAGATATAATACAATTTCTAATCCATGTTGTCTATCTAGACATGTAGTAGGCTTCGGTAAGGATTATGATCAGATCACTCACTAATAACTGATGATAAATAAATAAATAAATAAATATGGACATCATGCTGAATGCTGATGTTCGTAAGACCAATTGTCAATAAAAGTCTGAGTTCTTCAGGCAGTCCCCTTAGGCTCAGGCAAGACGCCTATCGATAATTGTCATCGTTAACAACGACGCATAACATGTTAACATAGTAGTGGTATATCAGTTATCTGGCTTCCACAGTGCAAGCTCTGCTTAGTTTGGGGTCAGCGGGCCGTGTGTGAGGAATAATGTGCCAGAATATTTATTTAATTATTCTAGCACATAAATTATTCTCATTCAACGACGAACATCTTTTATATTATAAGACACGGCAATGGACAACGGTAAATAAATTATGTGACAATCACGGTGACAATGGTCAACCACCTACCGCTTTCCTTTGAAAGTGGTAGAGGTGTTTCTCGCCCATCGTGATTATGTTTATTTTAGGGTCTGACCCCACCGCGAACTAATTAGTAATACTATTCGATTATTGAAATTAGTATATTACTAATCTCCAATTCGATTTTTGAGAGTAGTATTAGTTAGTGTATTCGATTATTGAAATCATTCACAATCGCGCATCGCTACCGCGAAGTTTTGCAGCGTCGCAGCAGCGCATTTCATGTCGCTTAGACCTCACTGGTCGTTGTTTCAGTGTGTGAGTCAGTGTAAAAAACTAAATGTTATTATTTTAGTTCAATTGGCGTGTGAAATAGCAATATTAAATGCTGTGTAATAATAACTTACGACTTGTCGCGCTTTTTAAAATTAGGCTTATGCTATGCAAGAGAGTGGGATGGTCCTGTGCATAGGCATTTGTCTCGGTCTATCGTGCGACGCGCGCAGTGGGACTAGGGCAGGTTGGCGCATGCCATACTCAACTCCACTCTCGCTCGGGTCGGGAGTGCAGTTACTCATTCAATGATATTAGTGTGATGTGATGTGATGACATCATCTCGGTAATTGTTAAAACAACTCTACACCACACGACACTTACGTCGAACCATGTCATAAGTTCACGCGGCACTTGTTTATCAGCTTTTGACCGCCAATTCTTACAGTTTTTATTATTCTCTACGGTATTTTACAGATAAAGTAGTCCGACATGCACTTAATATTGTTAATTGGATTGTTTCTATATACGTTACAAGCATCAATTAGGTCCCCGGCCAGTTCTCTCGATGTAAAGGCTATGATCGAAGCCGTTTGTGCGGTTGAATTTGTTTAACCTTCAGTGCCTTATTAGAAACGAAAATCTTGCATAAGCTCAATGGTAACCTTACTCATGTTTTAAACAAATAATTTGATATGATTATCATTTATTTTATTCAGTACCTATTCATAATATGATTTTTATAGCATACAAAAACCATCGCGTTTAACCCGCGTTTGTGAGGGATCTAATGTTATCAAAAGTATTCTATTTTATTCCAGGGTATACTTTATCTATGTACCAAGTTTCATTTAAATCCGTCTAGCCGCAATCATAATATTAGTAAGGTAGGTACATGTTTGAGTACTTAATCGAAATTAATGGATGATTTGAAATCAATAAACCAGGTCCGAATAAGTAATAATGATTAGACGCAAGACCACGTCTCACAGATCACATGTTACCATTCAAGATTCATGAGCGTGTTACACGACGCGACGCGACGCGCGCGACGACGTCCTACTTCGAAAGGTATCGAATTCAAGCCGCTTACGCTATACATTTGAGAAACTGTGCCGATGATTGAGAATGTTCGACTGTGACCAAAAGTTTGCGGTTTTCCGCTGCGCTCGTGACACAACATAATCGTTAATTTCTACCTGCTTGGGGAACATGGTGGTAGGGTATGTACTTCGTAGTACCCGCATTTTTTTAACCCAGGAAAAGACTGCCCCGGGGGGAAGCGGCGGGGTTATGTTAAAAACCTGGGGTGTTCCTACACGTCGATGTTGACTGGGTGTACGAGGGCGCCGAACATCCATCCGCGTACCCAGCCACTGTCACAACTCTAATCTATGTTCACCTTGCCTAGGTCTAATAATCTTTGGGGATACCTCTTACCTAAAATAATAAATACCTACCATCAACTGTGTCTTGTCTATTGCTCTGACATTAATTGTCTAAGGCGATGATAGCTCAGTGGTAGTGACGTCGGACGCCGCGGCGAAGGTCGTGGCTTCGAATCCTACAATGAGCTTGAGCTTTCGGTGAAGGAAAACATCGTGAGGAAACCATAGCACGGTGATAGGGTACTTTGTAGTACCCGCCTGGCTGACTCAAGTTGAAAATTTGTCGCCAAACACCTATTGGTGTGTTCCGGCAGCTGCACTTGAGAGCCAGATCCTTCTAGGCTTTGTGGTCAAACACAAGTCTATACAAAGTAAAAAAAAAAAAGTCACTTATAATCAAGTGTACAATGTGTACATGCAGAGACATTTGGATAATTGTCTTATTGTGGTACCTATGCTTGAAAGATAATAAACCTGTTATTTAAAATGTACCTACCTACCACTACTATAATATTGTAAAGCCGAAGAGTTTGTTTGTTTGCTTGAACGCGCTAATCTCAGGAAGTACTGGTTTGAAATGAAAAATATTTTAGTGTTGGATAGCACATTTATCGAGGAAGGTTATAGGCTACTTTTTAACCCAGGAAAAAAAAGATCCCTCGGCAACACAGGTGAAACCGCGGGGCGAGTAGTGATGTTATATCCAGGATCACTTCCAATATAAAAAATAATAAATAAAATATGATGACATAATTGCAACATGTAAGGCTGAGCTATGCAAAATTATGTCACAGACCCGTTAGGTTTGTAAGGAAGAACATGATCTACTGAAAGGTGAGCTCGCTTATATTTCATAGTCGGCAGCTTTCTTTAACACAATTGGTGCATGACAGATTCTGCACAGTGCTGCCAGGAATGTTAATACCTACACACAGTGCAACTAAGCATTCCAATCATTTTCAATAGTTATCAATATAATAAAGCTGATGAGTTTTTGTTTGTTTGTTTGTTTGAACCCACTAATCTCTGGAACTAAGTACTAGTTGGACTTGCATTTGATAGCCCTATTCAAAAATAGGGCTAGCTAATTATAGGAAAGAAATATTGCTCACAGTTTAAGTTTAAAAAAGAACCATATTTTTAGATCTGCCATGGCTCCAGCATTATACTTAGTACTTACTGAATTCTACATGAAACCATTGGGACTATGTGGCTGATCATAATAATTCAATACTTAAATGAATACTTTTATTTCTATTAACAAGAGTTCATAATGATCGCCCACATCATCACTTATTCTAGTAGATTTTTATTTTTTATTGGGGTAAACACAGATCTTTATATAGAAACTAGATGTACTCCGCGGTTTCACCCTTGTAGCGGTATAAAAAAAATGCCTAAGACTGATTCTCAGACTTACCGAATATACACAAAAAAATTCAGTCAAGCCGTTTCGGAGGAGTTTGCAGACAAACATTATGACATGAGAATCGTATATATTAGATGTACAGTCAGTAACACAATGTGTTTCAAGTGTAAGTTGGACTATTTGATTTGACCAAAGTTGAATAGTGATCATTTCAGTTGAATTCATTACATAGCTAGACTAGAACTGTACTAAGAAGTTGCAATAAAATGTAGTTAGTACTTAGTTAAGATATTGATTTAAAAACAATTGTTTACATGTTGTAAGAAATTATGTTTGTTTCCCGCTCAATTCCCTAAAACTTTTACTTCAGATTGGACACAACTGTGAAGACAAATCCTAAGTCCTTTTACTCTCTGACCAAATAATTTTTCTGTTGAGGTTCAGCATTGTGATGAAGTAGGTACCAGATTAGAAGTAGCAAACATTAAACTTTCATAAACTAAAAGATATTATAAAAATGAATGTAGTGATGTTTATAGCTCATTATTATCACTTTATTTATAGGATTATCTAGCCGAATGTAAGAGGAAAGGCAGTTTTAGTTTATCGCCGCTGTGTACACACTATTACATTACTTAGATAAGATAGCGCTCGCGCCGGATTGTAACTAATTTTGCTGTAATTACGGCACAGGTGCACGCTCCGCCATCGACGCCTGACCATTGCATCATACGAGATTATTGCACCTTCATTTATCTTACTCACTCAAGGTCCAACTTGAGTAACTTATGAATTATGTACGGACGGCCAGGCGCGACACCGCCACCGCCCGCCCCCGGCACACTTACCAACGTAACTTGACTCCATTTTCTCCTAGCCTTTTCTGTACCCGGCGATCCCTTTTCAATCGAGTTTGTGTGATGATAAAAAGTTTTTCTGAGACATGACAACACTCACACACCGCCACTCCCAACTTGAAACTTTGTCCAAAACTTTTCAAAACACGATTCACGAAGCACTCGCGGTAGACGATATCGTCGAGCGCTGTATCGAAGTTTTTGCTACACAGAATTTTCACTGATACGCACAAAAAAACACAAAAGGTATAGAATTATAAACATAATCTATCGCAGGCGGAAAGAGGCAGCAAGGAAGCATCCGAAACAACGAAAACGAATGTCACACACACACACAGCCAGCTTGATCTTACAGTACAGACGGTGTTGCCAGAACCTCGAGTCTAAAGTTACTTTTTTTTCCTAAAAAGTTACATTTACTGCAAAAGTATTTTTTGATATATTTTTAAATAAAAACGCTTGCATGTGAATAAAAGGTGAATGTGCTTCACTACAAAAAAACGCTTCTACCTAACTTAGAGATAATGTATGTATAGCAAGTTTTTAATTGTGTACGTACAAAAGTCTTTTTACCCGATTTGCTAGGAAGGGCTATGTTTATTATGTTTTTCGCGCGTATCTTGTATGTATGTTTGTTTGTAAAAAAAATTATTACCTCGGTATGTTCCAAACGGCTGGATGGGTTTCGACAGTTAAGGTATCGTTATATTTGTCTTAAAAATTCAAGTGTCCTTAAATAGGAGTTTGAAAAAAGAAACAAAATGGCGGATTTTTGGCGCGAAATAGTAATACGTTAATAAAAAAAAACACCAAACCTATCGAGTAGGGTATCAAAATAAAGAATGAAGAAGAAAGAAGAAATATGAGTTATATGTTTAAATTTAATTAGGAATAACAAATTGGCTTTAAAGTTTTTGATAGCATAAAAATAGGCCATGTTTGTGTCGGACCTCGTGTTATCATATGAAATTGTAATTTCCATTTGTCTGTTTTGTTTGGCAATGCAATCAATTATCTCTACATTTTACCCGACTTATATAAGTAACACAGTTGTTGTTCTTAAGAGTTTACCGGGACACTAAAAAGTTTAAAATAAAATAAATAATTAAAAATTCTAAAACCCGATTGCAAAATAGCTAATATAAAAGTATTGCACTAAAAAGACCGAAACAAGATTGTGAAAAGAAAACAAAATTAAAATAAACTATTAATAAATAAATAAATATTCTGGGACATTATTCCTCACACACGGCCATCTGACCCCAAACTAAACAGAGCGTGTACTATGGATACTACTTTTCTTTTGTAAATACATACATATATAGATAATTACAACCAGACACAGGACAAACAGACATGTTCATGCACACAAATGTTTGTCCTGAGTGGGAATCGAACCCACGACCTATGGCATGATAGATAGGGTATCTTACCAACCACGCCAACCGGCTATAAACAAACAAAGTAAAATCTACTTCGGTTTAACAGACTATATTATGAGCTGAAAGTCTTAGTTAAATACCCGTATTAAGTTGAGTTGCAAGCGGAACCCTCTTTATATTTTGTCTTATTTAATGTTGTGTACGTGTATTGTTGGTGATTCTATTCAATAAATAAACTAAACTCATTGTTTTTATTTTCTCATTTTAATTTGTAATTCGTACGGATATCAAATTAATTTTAGATTATAAATCTGATATTTTTCCAGTTTTAATGTTTTTGTTTTGAAATAAGTATGGAAATGGTTTGAAGCAAGAAATACATTAGAACCGTTTTTTATGTATTAATAATGCTAACATCAAACAACTATCATATGGATTTTTCAAAACATGATTACGCCACAAAAGAAAACATGACGATTACAATTTAGATATTAAGTACTATCAGTGATAAAAATATAAATACATTTGTGATAGGTACATACTTATTACATGTTATGCGTCATCTTGAAAAAACTGTTACGATAATAATGTGTTTAACTAATAAATGAAATAATTGAAATGTACAGTGCTAATTCTTTTAAAATGTATCTATTACGGAAACAATCTTCATTTTCGTGTCAAGTTCAAAGTGAAATGATGTGAAAAACTTTTTTAACTTTTACCAGTAGGTAAGTGGTAGATTTCATTTTATTATCACACGTTCGATTCAGCGATGTCTCTAAAAACTTTAGTAACGACTATGCTACTAATTATTTAGCACGCATTTGTAAACTATTTGCCAATAGTTTTAAAATAAATCAACTTAACTGTAAAGTTACTTAAATGTTACGCGAGAGGATCAAAAGGCACAAAAAATGTAAAAATGATAAGTATCTGGCAACGATAGACATGACGGAGCGTGTATCAGTGTTGCCAGCTCTTATTACCAAATTTGTACGAAAAGATATCATAAAAAAAAGATTACCATTTACCATTCTTTATATAGTGTCAATTTATTGTATTATATTTTAAACTACACTTCTCATCAAACAAATTGAAACACCTCTGAAGTTTGGTTTTGAATGAGTTTTATGTTTTATTGTTTATAAAAAAAAAAAATAATGCCAGTTAATTGCGGATATTATTCAAGTTACCCCCGTGACAAATCGTAAGCAGTCATTCCTACTCCTGCACGCAAGTCAATTTATGATACACGCTCTGTTTCAAAGTTGCAGCAGAATTTGTAGTAAGAATTTAGATTTATTGCTAATTTATTTCCTGCATTTCAAGCGGAGACAGATAACAGTCACTCACTGAATAAAAAGAACCGGAACTTTGAAGTTCTCGACGTTAGTCAATCGACGAACAGAATTGGTTTTGTTATAAAATATACACTTTTAGTAGTTGCAATGGTTAGCTAGAAAACGTTGCATAATTAATTACTTACATTTGGTATGATTCAAATGCTTTTCGTAAGGAACATAAGAATAAGCCGGCACTTCACCGACTTCCACGACCCATGTGATCTTGCGTTGACCAAACAGCGGCACATGTGATGCCATCTCACGGTCAATTTATAAACAACTTGACACAATACACAACACAACTTTGTTTTGCCGCACTCAAGCATTTATTCCCTTCCTTTGTTAATTTTATTGGATTCACTGACACATTTCACTGAAGCATTATTTTTTATGGTTTACAGATACTCACGCATGCACTCTCGCGCACGTTTTATAAGAGTATTTAATAATTATAATTTAACCTTTGGCTCAAGTATCGGTCGCGTGTACCATAACTACATTTAAAAAATAAAATTCCAGGAATCGCGAGTCAAGTTATTAAGAACTTACGGTGTCCCTAAATTGAGGTCATATTTGCTTACATAATTTATTACCTACTAGATTAAACGGCACTGGGAATTGTTGCCTGCACAACTATAAAATAATCTTCAGGTCATAATCTTAAATAAAACCGAATATATTTGGTTCCTGATTAGGTACCTACTCGTTTGCCAAATGTTTAACGCAAACTCCAAGGCTTCACTTTCGCCGATGGTGGTTAACGCAAGCGGTTTATTTATTTTATTAGTTGCTACTTTGCTATCTCGGGGTTATTTTTAGGTGTAGGTATCTGGTTCACCTTGACAACTGGCTTTGAATCTTAAACTCGATAGCTATTGCATCCATTGAACTTGCATACACATGTATGTATGCGTCCCTAAAAATGTATACAATCATTAGTTTGCATACGTGACATTTATAAGCCAGTAGGAAAGGCAGGCCTTTACCTTACATATTATCTTATGCCATATATTATATTAGGTATATAAGTGTAAATATTATACATTAGCTGGTAGGGTAGTAAAGCCATTGTAATATTAAAATGTGCAAGAATCAGAATCATAGGTACTCAACATATTTTTTCTTTTTTTAGTTTTATGATATGATATATATATAAGTTGACACAGATAACGTATCGTCAGGTAATCAGTAGATAAAGACAAAAAAGACTGCTCTACTACCTCTAAATTGTAGTTCAGAAGTCGGCATATTAAAAAAACATTAAAACATTCTGAACTGGTCGTCAAATTCGTGATTGGTGATACTTCGCCATTTGCTTTAATTGTTGTCACATTTTCGTATAATATCACAAGGGGGGAGGGGGGTGTAGTAAGATATTACGTGTATTTATTTTTTCGTCAACGCGCGATTTCTAAACCGAAAAGCGGCGTGTAGTGTGCCCTAGACTCACCGTTGCCAGGCAACGAACGAAGTCCCCGCGCGCCGCGACGACCGCCGCCGCCGGGCTAAAAATTTTAAGATTCTTTGTAGGTTCAAAAAAATACACGTGATTTTGGTTGGGGGGGGGAGGTTAGTCTTAAACCTCACCACGTATCACCAAGGGGGAGGGAGGGGTTAAAAATGCTAAAAAAACATCACGTGATTAATGGACGGCCCCTAAGTACAAATAAGTTTTCATGTTTCTGACAGAATCTTTCAGAATCAAAGTACTTACCAATTATAAAAACTTACACCTACACTAGCTACTACACCTCCCGCACCTTATCAAGTACCATAGTGAGATTGTGGTCAAACATGCCTATACAAAGTTTCAAAAAAACTTATCAGTAGGTATAGTGGTTACAATTTACTGTCTTCTCTACCAGAGAAATGCAAATACATAGTTGTTCTGACGCGTATAGTAGGTACCTACCACCTCCAGTCCACACGAGAATGTCTTATTACCGATGCATTAGCGCAACTGTACGCCTCGAGTTATTACTGGCTATGTGTCACCACTCACAACTTGATGAATTTCCTAACGTGTCTAGAAACTAAGGCCCATAACTTTCCTATTCTTCTAGATTTTCACCTAACATTAACAAAACCTGAATTCCTGATTATCATTTACAGGTACTTTATGCCGAAATTAATTCAAACATCAGTGGGGTGCTGCTGCGTGCTATGTTTAACTGACATTTCGGTTTATTTTAATCTGCAAACACTGAGAACGTTGTCTGAAACAGATGACCCACTAGTCGACAATTCATACTGCAATAAAAATACTCCTGTGGAAAATTCGAGTAACCTGTAGGTAATAAGTAGGTACCTACATAATTTTATGGCCAATTAAACAATGTTGTCGCAATGGTCTCGCGAATAAAGCGGTTTAGAGTCGATTTCGCTGCTTGTCTAGAAAGCGTTCTTCATCAATAATTAGGTATTTCTCCACATTGCGCATTTAAATGAAACGGACAGATATTTGTTTTAATTGCAACTATAATTTATGTAGATGAACATGAATCGTTGTCAATTTTAATCGAATCTTTATAGATTTAAAAGTGATTGTTTTCAAGAATTGAACGTGTAAGTGCCAAACAATGAGTTGTTACGGTAACCAAGTCCTAAACATTAGCATTGAGGAATCGTCAAGCAAACGTTACAAGTACTCCCACGTGCACCCGTTAACTTAACGCATAAATGGCAGTGATGATGCTGGACCTTGGCAAATCGGATCCTACGCACACCTCTATTTAATTGCGTTAGGTACCTTCCTTTGACAGATAAAGTTAACTTATATCACTATTTACTAATTATTTTTTAATAAACGGCTCCGTAATTAAGTAACTATATAATAGCTACACATTCCGGTAATCAACAATAGAAGTGTTATAGAGGCACATTGATTTATGTGCATATTTATCTTGGTCCTACCTACCTAAATCTTTTTGCCATTTTAGGAAAATCTGAGACATTTTGATTTGTAATCGACGAAGAGGGCTACGATGAAGTTTTTCAAAAAGGGCGTAAATCAGCTCTTCGAGGTCGGCAACACATCAGCAAATCCCTTGGTATTGCAAATATCCATTCCAAAGGCCGGCAGTGACCACATACCAACAGGTGGACCGTCTGTCTGTTTGTGAACCTGCTTTATTACTTAAAATGTATGAAGCACGTCCAATAATGTACCTAGCCTTCTACAGACATTGATGTCCACTATCATCAAATCCTGTTGTTATTCGCGATTCCTGGAATTCTACTTTTTTCTGTAGGTAGTTTTGGGACGCACGTCCCATTCGCGAGCCAAAATTAACCTGCTTGGATGGATAGGTCGTCCACATTTTCGTTTTAATTTAACTTTATTATTAATTATTTTATGTTTAATAGGTAGGACAATTATTCAGTGTTTGTTATGAACTGATAAAATTTTATTTTATTTTATCTTATCAGACACCGGCCACCGTTAGCCCAGTTTGTGACGAAAGCGAAACAATAAATTCATATTATCACTGACACAATACACTAAATCAAACGGTAATTATTCATTCCACTGCAATTACTAAGTAGACTAATTTACAATTTGTTATTTACGCTTTTTGAACGCATCGGTCGGTCGGTATCGAGGGGCTTGCCGCGAATGCGTGTTCGCGCGCGATCACACTACGGACAACTGTCAAAAAAAGGCGGGAATCTAGCAGCACTTCATTTGTGTAGTGTAGTGCGTATTGTATTGTGTACATACATAATTGTCTATCTTGATTGCGAATATTATCATTTTGCATCCACGTTGTTAGCTAATAAAATACTCGTATTAATAATACTGATAAAGATAACAACGTGAGATTATGTGCAATCAATTGAATATGGCTACCCAACAAACAAACAAACAAACAAACAAAAAGACAAATTGTCAGGAAATAAATAGGAGGGAAGTTTATTATGTTATCATAATAAGAAAAAGGTTCTTAAAAATAATGTCGTATCCTTAAAACATTCAGAATATGACATTTTTAAGAACCCTTTTGTCTACACACCGTCACATACCTAGTACCTATTTCTTTTTATTTCATTGGGAACCTTGCCTATCGAACGCAGCGAGTGCTTTGAGGATATTTTCTATATATTATGATATATGTAGTTTGTAGTTTACATTTAATTAAAAACATTACGAGTGGAATTACAATAAGTACTGTCATTTTCTTTTTTGTTTTATCTTTTAAATTTTACGTAGATTCTTTACCTGCACCTTGGTGATAAAATAATATTTAGTTTATAAGAAAAAAAATATGAAGATATTAAAGCTAGAAGAGCTAGACTAAGCTCGTGAGACGAGAAGTACTTATGTATATTTTTTAGCTAGCACAGCGTAATTTTTATGAGTTCATTCAATCAATATACCTACATGTATATATAAAGAAAGTTGTACCTAGCTATTATTATTTCTGTTAAAATGTTATGGTCGCAACCATCGACTTACGAATCTTCCACAATATACATAGATCGGTACTTTGATAAAGTTAAATCTGTACTTATCCCGTAACAAGTTGTAATATAAAATATGCAGCGTGACGGCCTGTTATCTCCAAACCCGGGGCGTTGATCCCTGAGCCCGCACTCCTCCCTCATTCGGCATGCGTCACGCTATGCACCTCGCTAGAGTAAAAGTGTTCTTTGCTATACACGTTCAAAGCTACCCGGGGCGGCGCGCGTCGGGCGGTGGTGGCGCTGCCTGGCGTGCACCTTCACACAGTGAGTGATTAGCGCGCCGGTATAATTATGGTTGTCGTTGTCAGTCATCTCACGCTCATGCCCATTCATCCAATCACCTGTCACTTGCGCTACACACTCTATTTATTTCGTAACAATACATAAAAGTGCTTATGTTATGATAACTATGCAGATAACTTGCAGAGTTGGATGATGGCGTAAAATACAAATAATATTTAAACACTAAACATACTGTCATACTCTTCCTTACAGTTTGACTCGCGTGTGAGATTTATAATAGTTATCTGGGTAGGTACGATAATAGCTAGTAAGCAACGTTAGTAGTTCATGATACGAGCCATGCATGGCTCCTCCCGACTCCCGATTCAATTTAAATCAATCGAATGGTGGCAGCGAACCATCTGGCCGCTGCTAGTTAATAAGCACTAAGTGTGTCGCTCGCTAACATCCATATGACTTACTGTTCAACTATCACTTTGTAATCATTCTCTTATTTTACGATATGTTATAATGTCCTGTGTTATATATCAATGATTGAACTATGATTTTGATGATACTAAATCAATTAGTACGCAATACGTACGGAATCCGGACGTGCTGGAATGATATAGCAGCTGGTAACACTTGTGGACTTTTTTGGCGGGAACTTGCATGCAAAGTTACTTTACGTTTTAATTTTATTTTTATGAAATCGTTTCATTTTTTAATTACTACTTTATCAGTTTTTACGGGCTTGGTGGCTTTTGCGATTATGCCGCCCAACGTTTTTATATTTTGAGTTTATTGAAGGTGGACGTTTTTCTGTAGACAGGTAAATTAGTGAAAATACTTACAATAGGGTATTACACCCACATATGTATAGAGTAAAATACCCTATTGTATGTAATAATGCCTGCAGGCCGAGAAATATTTGAAGGTCTAGCTAGGTGATGATGAAATTTATGTAGGTCAGTCAGGATGAGGTCAGAATTGACAGGTTGTACCTACCTATGTGTGCGTGTGTAGGGTGGCAGATCGCAACAGTTTCCCCTAAATGGGAGTAAATTAGGAATGAGTGATTTTTATTATTAAGTGCTCACAATAGAAAAAAAATCTTTGACAGACACGAATCTGTAATCCATAATTTCTTGAAGTGTAAACTTTTTTTAGCGCGGTACGCATATTTTTAGATGAGGTAAAACCTCTGGACTCGCGAGACCGTTGAGACGCGACACCGTTATGATGAGACGCAGTTTGACGTTTAGTTTCTTTTTAGATGAGGTAAATCCTCTGGACTCGCGACACCGTTACGAGAGAGACGCAGTTTGACGTTTAGTTTCTTTTCTCAATCTTAATCACAATCTCTAAAAAAAAAAAGTATTCACTTCTGTCGGCACTCCCGGAGTGCAATTTTTTTTCTAATTCAAAATTCTATATCCCACACAAAATATCCAACGGGTGGGATATTAAATGAGTTAGTTACTTTATTTATGTGCCCATTGCGTGACATGTATGGACCAAAAGACAGACAACAGAGTGACAGCAATAGGGCTTAGCCATTAGAGTATGAAACCAGCTCAACCCCAAAACAACGCTCTCTATTTTGAATGATGCGATTGGATGCAAAATCGGTATCGGACTGTGCAGTCTCTACGCTGCGTTACAAGTTACAAAGCGCATTAATTGTTTGTAATGCAGTGTTTAGGAGGAGAGAGGAGTTTCAGAGAACTCCTCACTCAGCAGAAAATCCCGGAATTACTGAACAATTGATAAAGAAATTACAGAACATTCTCGGGCTGAATATGTTGATGATGTTAAAGTTAACTCCAGATACGTGAAAGCGAAATGAAGTATTATAATATTATTAATATAGGTACGTAAAGTAAAATGTTTGGTACACCTTTTTACGAAAATTACGTGGACGGTGGAGTCAACGTTGCCAACGTAACGGATTTCCCGTCATATCTAGCGGATTCGGTTATGAAGAAACGGAAGAAATATTATGTTGACGGCAAGCGGATTTTTTAGCGGCATTTGATAGAAAACATTATCATTTAAATAAAAACAGATTTATTTTTATACTTCCAATTTTATCTTTTTTTTCAAAAATCAAAACTAAATTGTTATTTTTCATATGGCAACTCTTTCTTCGTAAATGCTGCACATGTACGGGAATGTACCACGTCATAGACAAGGTAGCAGCGAGCAAAATAATGTTGCAATCTCTGCCGTCAACTTCTACTACGTCGTTCATAAGTGCCCTCTTAGGGCCTAAACTGAATAAATGACTTTGACTTACTGTATCCGAAATGACTGAGACCCCAAATAGTGACGATGATTTAGATAGATTTCTGTTCTTTTTAAAGATTGTTGCACTTAATTTTACTAAACTTGACCTATATTTTTATTTCGCTTTTTAATTACCTTAATTTTACACCAGGTCTTTCAACGGATTTTACTGACGAGAAAAATGCAAGATTTAACGGATTTCTAATGGAATATCGTAATAGAGTCGGCGGAATTTCAAAATTATTGTTGACAACACTGGGTGGAGTATGAAAGGCACAGTTAATGTTCATATTCATATGGAGGAGTGCCGAAAGCTAATATTTTTATATAATAGTAGCTTTTCCGCGCTGTTTCACCCGCGTTCCCGGGATAAAATGTAGAAATAAAATAAATTTATAACAAAAACATTACACACACTACCATGTATTTGACACACACACACATGTCACCACTGTCACTGTCACTTGTATTGTCACTGTCAGTGCTTTGTCTATAACGCGGCAAGTTCGTATACAGAGTTTTTATGGACGCGTTCGCAAAATTGATAGGTAGAGAATCGAACTACTACATTGACACGGGTCACACACACAAGTGTACGCAAGAGTCGCACGACTAACTGCGAGAATTGTAGTCAAGTGAACTCATTTTGATACTTTGAAGGATTCATTTTTTTTTACGTATTTGTTTGTCATAAAATTATGGTACCTACAAAAAAAAATTATTATTGCTGTTTATATAGAGTGACCTGAAGGTGTACTTCGGTGACTGCTACGGAACTCCTCAACGAGTTGTACTAGGTGTGCCGAGTTTGGGCTCGTTTTGTTAGTCATGATGAGACCTTACCTCCGGACTTGATGGAGCAACCTGAAGGTGTACTTCGGTGACTGCTACTGGAACTCCTCGACGAGTAGTACTAGGTCAGCCGAGTTTGGGCTCGTTTTGTTAGTCATGATGAGACCTTACCTCCGGACTTGATGGAGTGACCTGAAGGTGCACTTCGGCGACTGCTCGTTTTGTTAGTCATGATGAGACCTTACCGACCGGCTCACCTAGTACAACTCGTTGAGGAGTTCCAGTAGCAGTCACCGAAGTACACCTTCAGGTCACTCCATCAAGTCCGGAGGTAAGGTCTCAACATGACTAACAAAACGAGCCCAAACTCGGCTCACCTAGTACAACTCGTTGAGGAGTTCCAGTAGCAGTCACCGAAGTACACCTTCAGGTCGCTCCATCAAGTCCGGAGGTAAGGTCTCATCATGACTAACAAAACGAGCCCAAACTCGGCTCACCTAGTACAACTCGTCGAGGAGTTCCAGTAGCAGTCACCGAAGTACACCTTCAGGTCGCTCCATCAAGTCCGGAGGTAAGGTCTTATCATGACTAACAAAACGAGCCCAAACTCGGCTCACCTAGTACAACTCGTCGAGGAGTTCCAGTAGCAGTCACCGAAGTAGACCTTCAGGTCGCTCCATCAAGTCCGGAGGTAAGGTCTCATCATGACTAACAAAACGAGCCCAAACTCGGCTCACCTAGTACTACTCGTCGAGGAGTTCCAGTAGCAGTCACCGAAGTACACCTTCAGGTCGCTCCATCAAGTCCGTAGGTAAGGTCTCATCATGACTAACAAAACGAGCCCAAACTCGGCTGACCTAGTACTACTCGTCGAGGAGTTCCAGTAGCAGTCACCGAAGTACACCTTCAGGTCGCTCCATCAAGTCCGGAGGTAAGGTCTCATCATGACTAACAATACGAGCCCATACTCGGCTCACCTAGTAACTCGTCGAGGAGTTCCAGTAGCAGTCACTGAAGTACACCTTCAGGTTGCTGCATCTTTTTTATAGCGAAATAAAATAGAATGAAAATCTTACCTCGTCAAGTATAAAATTTGGTTTATCGAATATTTTGTGTTTGTACAGCGATCTTTTTCAACTCGAGCTGCTCTAAACAGGCGATACAGGTCCACTCTCGACGGCGGCCGCGGGCCGACTAAAGTTTCATTCAAAATGCTTGCAATACATCAAGACGAGTTTTATAACTAAAATAAGCCTTAATGCAACCGATTAAGATTCAACCAGAACAGAAAAAAATGTGAAAAAATAAGTTTCGCTTTTAATTTTTTCTGCGACTATTTATAGCATTTAGATAAAAAATAACTCCTATCGTTAAGAATTGAATATGTTTGCCTACATATAGTATTTTTAGAAATAGTGAAATATGTTAATAATAGCTAAAAAATGTACCTAAACTCAACCCGGTATCGATAATTTTGTGGAAAATGGCAACGACAGATCGATTTTACATTATGAGAAACTTAAATTTTCAATAATAATGTAACTATTATTTGAAGATGAAGAACCAATCTATACGAGGTAGTTATTATTTACATTGGATTTTGTTTGGTTATGCCGTAAAATGTACCGAAAAACAGCCTAATTTTGCCTGATATGCGAACGCGCCCTTAAAGAGATCGCCAAAGAAGTACTCATTAACGGGAGCGATGTTGCCGCTCTTACGTGCAGTGCAGTGCTTACAGGAGGTCAGATGAGGTTAGTAGACAATATTATAATAAAGGCTGTTGTGTTAAAATTAGATTATTTACGAATTGTTTGTTTGAAAAATTCGATTCTTGGAATTTGTTTGATGTTTTGAATTTCTCTTAGGGCCTAAACTGAATAAATGGCTCTGACTTTGACTTTGGTGTAATAACTTAATTGATAATATTAAAGTGTTTTGGTTAACTAGTGGGGATCGTATTTTCATTTAATTAATGTCGTTATATCGTCACCACTATGTATAAGTGAATTTTGTTTAATTATGGTCGAATTTTGACCACTGGTGACCTCTAGTCTAATAAAAAGTGCATTTTGATTCAGGCCGGTTAGTGTGGTTGGTAGGATAAGGTAAAGGTAAAGTAGCGTAAAGGTTAGGGCCCTTTACGCTACAGGTCGTGGGTTCGATTCCGGCAAAGGACCGATATTTGTGTGTATGATGAACTTGTCCGTTTGTCGTTTGTTTCGTTTGTTTAATTTTCTATAAAATTATGTAGGTATTTTAAAAAACGTATATGTGTAACAGTTATAGTTCCATAGTATGAAGCTCTGCTTAGTTTGGGAACATATAGATGGCCGTGTGTGTGGAGTGTCCCAAGTAATTTATTATATTTATTTATCTCGTTTACATTCAACGATCCTTCCTATTCGCCCCTGCCTTTTTTATTTAGTCCTGTAGTTAGCTATAATAGAGTTCCTTCCTTCCTATAATACTCCTTGACCCTTGATGTCGTATAACAATTTTACTCTTGCAGAGACATCTACCGGCCTATACTGACATTTCTTCTCTTGGTTAGACATGCAAAGTATGTTTTCATTTTAGGTGATAGATGTCACTAAAACAAACAAAAAAAAATGGTGTACATGAATGCTGAGTGAGACTGAGGCAGTCTTATTGTAAGATACTGTGGCTTATGAGTATATTATTGTACCATGCTGTGGCTGAGGTATGATTTTTCCAAATACTAATAGTAAAAGTTCATTTTGTCCAAAGATAAATAATCATTACATAGGTAGCAAGCGAAATGGGTAACCTGTGAATAGGTAGCAGGAGCAGTTTTTTTTGTTATTGAGTCAGAGGTCGGTACATACTCACGGCACGAAGAAATTAGGTGAGGAGCAGCGACGTCGCCGGCTCGCACCGCGTGCGGCTAGCGGCAGTAGCGGCTGCAGGCACGCGCAGGGGCGCACTTGGGCTCGTGGGCAAGCTTACGCCCGCGGCGCGACGCGTCTAAGAAGTTCAACCCAGTGTACTTAATAGTGTTCTGTGTTTGGGATGGCAAACACAGGCTTGTCACTAAAATATCTAACTAGGTACTAATTAGACTAAAGTGCAGTTGCACCGTGAAGTGTTTTTTTGTGAATCCAAAGTGCTTCCCTGGTGATCATGTATCTGTAGCTCAATGGGCATGCGGCGCGGGGGGGCGCGGGCGGGCAGTGTGCGGCGGTACCAGCCGCGGCGGCCGCGGCAGTCGTAGTCGGCTGCTTCGCGACCCCGACCCCGAGTGGCTCGAACCCGTTCGTTCGTTCAGTGAACACCGATAAACAAATGATTACCCATCACCCACCAGTGTCACATTTAGTTAATGCGCTGACCTAGTTCGCGCCGCGTGCCCTCCGGTGGACTGTGACAATGAGACACGTGCGCCGAGTGGGCCTTCTCAAGCTGTCTCGAGCACGTGGGGGTGTTTACTTATATGGCCGCATTAAAAAGCTTGGATCGGAGAAACTCAATAAAGACAATCAAAGTGGTTATTCATAGAACTCCGATAAAAACCGTGATAAAGTGGTTATCTATAAACGTTTGTTCGTATTCAATTCAAGGTGATGATAGGTTCTCAGAATTTCGGTTACAACAATGGAACTTTTAACTTATACTTTTTTGAATTATTTTATTTTATTATTTGCGAATAAAGTGTAATTGAAAATGAAAGGTCGATCTGATGCGTCTACTTCAACGGATGAACTAAAGGTTAGTTTTCTCGTTCTTATTACACTGTAGCTACTATTTCTCATAAAATCAGTTCAGTGGTGATAGTTGAGTGGAGATTGGCGTGAGGCGTGTTCTAACAGAGACATTGTATTCTGTTACTCTTCGTCACCAATCTTACTACTTTTTTGCCAAATATATTCAACTATGTAGCTTTTCACCCCGCGATTTCATCTGCGAGCCCCCATTTTAGCCCCTCAGGCATGAATTTCGGAAAATATTTTCGCACTTACAATATTTAGTATGGATTTAGACAGTTCTTCTTTTATACTACGTAATATCTATTAATTTAATATTTCTAGGTCCTCAGGTCTTAGACTTCAGTGTCATTAGACTATTTTGTGAAACTGGTTATTGGATTTCATCTACAATACAAAGAAATCTACCATTGGGGTGTATAATATGTACATGCTAAGTATACATACAGGATGATTTTGTTATCACTGGCAATACTTGCAGGGGTGGAAGTACTCATCAATGTGAACAACTTTTATTATAGGGCTAGCTCTGATATCGCGTAAAATATTACGGTTGCTTCATACATTTTGGTCGAGTAGGTATTGAACTTTTGTATGGAACAGCTGATAATTTTTTCATGATTTCACAGTTAGTCCTATAACAAAAGTTGTTCACATTGATGAGTACTTCCACCCCTGCAAGTATTGCCAGTGATAACAAAATCACCCAGTATAACCTATAGATTTTATTTGTACATACTTAATAATTAAATTAAATTTGTTAATTGCAGGGTCGTCCGCTGTGCTTATTTTACTTCACACACCCGTTCGGCGTGCTCTCCCCCGAGCCGCCCACGGTGACCGCCGCGCCGCCCAACATCGCGCGCGCCTTCATCAACATGGAGCCCGTCTCGCCCTTCCACTTCTGGAGCTCACCCTCCGACGACTCGTACAACACCGCTACCACCACCACCGCCGCCGCCACCGCCACCGCCAGCTCCAAGCTCAGCTACGACCTCGGCAACGTTACGGTGCACAAGGAACCCCTCAACCTTATGACTATCGCCAGGACACGCAACTGCACCGTCGACATCGGCCCTCGCCGAGATACTTTATCCTCCTCGTTATTTTCCAACGACATCTGGTTCAATTCCAGCTCCAGCTCTAGGAGCAACGATTACTCCAGGAGGTTGATACCGTACAATAGAATTTTACCGCCGTTGCGGTTGCCGAGTCCTAAAGACACGTTTACGTCGGATAGTTCCGACGATCTTTGGCCGCGAAAGTGTTGGAACCCCGAGAAGTTTTCACTGCCCCCGATAGAAATGCCGAACGTGAAAGTGAGGATAGTGAGAACGAAGAGATCGAATTTGGCGGAGGAAGTGTCGAGCGTGGAGAGTGTAGGCAGCGTGAGGGAGGCGCGCAGCCGCCGCCGCCGCCGGCTGGCCCTCCGCGTCACCAAGCACAAGCCGCGCGCCCAGCTCGGCGACGTGCGCCGCGTGCTCGCCTGCCTCATGCGCAGAGCTGTCAGAGGTAATTCTTTATTTTATACTTAAATATTTACTTCCCACGGTTATCGGGATATAAAGTAGCTTGTTTCTCGTTTTTCAAGTTTAAAATTTCATCAAGATTGGTTGTGCCGTTGAGGCGTCAAGACGTAACAATGAAATCACGTCGCATTTATAATTTTAGTAATATAAGAATGATAGTACCAAGATTTTTTTTACCGAATTTAAGAAAAAAGGTGGAGGTGCTCAATTCGGTTGTATTTTTTTTATGGATGTTCACTCGTTTCTCCGTCATTTATGGATTGGTCCCACCATCCTCCAGATTGGTCCCATTTTTATCAAAATTCAGTTCTGAAGATGGAATCCTGAGGAATTCCGAGAACTCCTCAAATATAATAGGCAAATACATAGCGATTTTGGTATTTTCGGCAACAAATCAAGCATTTGCATTCAGAAAGTATCATTTGGTGATGTGAAACTGATGAAGAAGACATAAGACGACCACCGGAACTTCTCAATGTTTCTACCTATTTCTGGGGATAACTTCTTTGTTTACGAACCGATTTTATAAATTCTTTTGCATTGGATTTAGTATAGTATCAAAATGGTTCCATTTAAATCTCATTGGTATTGGACAGTGGATTCCGAAAATATACCAGATAGGAATTGTGTAGTGATTGAGGTATAGTTAGGTTTATGATAATTCCATTACGAGGAGGTACCTAGCTATGATCAAAGACGGACTGGACTTCGACTAGGAATGCATACAACGGAACTCCTTAATGACAAACAGCTCGAAGGTGTAAATTCAGTAATGGATATTATTATCTCATGGCAAAATTTAAAGGCGAACATTATAAAGAGTATCATTTCTGGCAATGCTATCATGGCATGGCAGATCTATAACAGCTTCATCAACTGTAGTGCCCTGTAACTTGTGCACCGTGAGGGCCCAACTCTTACGGACTTTCATTCGTATTTTTTCAATATTTCTGTTTCTGTACAAAACAGAACCGTTTTATTCCGTTTCATATAGCCGTCGTTTCCACATTCCAAAAGCTGCCTTACATTACTATATGGGTAGACACCCATATTCGTAACTTAAAAGTGTTACTTAAATAAAAATAATTTATAAATAAAAAAAACCGACTTCAAAAACTGAAAAGCATAAAATATTTTTTTCTTTCTACATCATTTTGAAGTCGGTGCCAAGTAAAACATTTAAAAAAATACTAAGGATAACACAAAACAACAACAATAAAAAATTACAACGAATAACATTAAAACCAATCTTTCACACTAACTCGAAATATTATCAAAAATAAATTAACCTAAAGACAAAAATATGACAACTTAACTAAATTTAGTACCAATGTGTTTATAAATACTACAGAAAACTTGTCGCTAGGCCTTTGCTTATGGCTTTATTCCAGGTCATCGTGGACGTCTTCTTCCTCGTTTGCCTTCATCAATGGTCATCACTCTTCTTGTCGTACGTGTCTCGTCCCGACACGTGTCGTGCCCAAATCAGCCCTATCGGTCGACCCTTAGTTTATCGTGAATGTCTGCGATGTTGAATTTTCCCCTGTTGTCTTGTTGATCGGCGTGGAGTGATTCCAAGCGACCCAGCGCAGCTTTTACATTTCAATCACATTTTCTCATTGCCCAGCTCTCGGATCCATAGAGTATAGTTAGCCTTCTTTATTTAAATGTCAACATCTTGAAGTCTGTTCTAAACTATCAAATTTATCAAACCGTATTTTGACATGCTTTTATTATCTCGCGTCATAGATAGGTATATTAGTATAATTTATTGTTTTTTATTTTAACAATAACAATGGGGTACTTGCTGGACAACTGTCCAACGCTGCACGTGTGCTGCATGAGCGTACCACTGCGCGTGGCGGCGATCTCGATATCGCTGGTGGGACTGGTGTGGTCGGCGCTGTACATATTCGGGTACACGGGCGCGGGGTGCGACGTGCAGACCGACCTGGGCGTGCCAAAGAACATCGTGTTAAAGATCAAGTACGTGTACGGTATCTTTGGGCTCACTTTGTGCGCGATCCACGTGCTGCTGTTCTTCGCGGTGGTGTACGAGAGCGCGTTGCTGTGCGAGGTGTACGAGTGGGTGATGGTGATCTTCTGGCTGGCAGCCGTCGTGTGTGCCGTCGGCCTCTCCGTCGCCATGCTGCTGCTCGACATGATCGTCTACGCTATTGTCTCCTTGCTATTCGTGCTGATTACCGTGTTAATATCCTTCTACTTTGTCATAGTCGTCGCTAATTACAGAATGTCGTTACCTTTATAGTGATCTTATTGTCTTATAAGAGTTTTAGTAAGTACCTATTGTTTGTAGTAGGTACCTATTTGTAGTAAATATAAAGCACATAGGCAGAACCCTATATAGGAACTTCACAAAAAAAAAGTGCTGTAGTTTGAAAGGCCGTAATTAATCTGTAATAATGAACGCTTATCGCTGCGCACCGGCCAGAGACAGTTTTCAAATTGGGGCACTTTTTTCAGTATAGAAATAGTGATACGAGTATATGGGATAGGTTATCTATCAAATTATAATAATAAGCAAGATTATGATACAGATAAGTTTTCTTTGAATGAAACCTATCTTGTTGTTGTTCAAGTAGGTATAAAGATAAATGTTTATTTATACGTAATGGCCACGGAGTAACTTTTTCTTCCTACAAATATTTGTCGAGTGGTGAATTCAAATTCAAATTGCGGAGGTAGAGCATAGCGATATGTCGCTCAAAGAGCAGTTCGACTGGGGAAGTACCTCCACCTTAAAGAATACCGCAGTCAAATAACTTATACTTGTGTTCCTGCGAGTAAGGTCGCCAGAGCTCATCGCGGAGGGGGGAAGGGTCAGCAACGCGTGAGTGATACCCATGGTGTTTCAAGCGTTCATAGGCTACGGTAACCGCTTACCATCAGGCGGGCCGTATGCTTGTTTGCCGACAATGTTGTATAAAAAAAAAACTTAGTTTTATTCGTCATCGGTTGAAATATCATTTTCGTTTTCAAATTCCAAGAATTCCACCTTCACCCCCTCATCCAGAGAGTCCACTTCGATGTTGTCCGGCATGCTGAAGCTGTCCGGCATCACGGTGGCGGTGGAGCTCCGCCTCACGTCTTTTATTACTTTCAATATCTTTACCTTAGCTGTCAACTTTTCGTCGTCTGTCATTTTCTTCAACGAGGATACCAACGACAAAGCGAAGTGTTTGTCCTCGTCTATATCATTATCAAGTTGGTGGTGCGCATCCGTGTCGAACCTGCGTCGCTTGCGGGATGGCGCGGGCGCCGGCGCCGATGGACCTGCCTCCACTCTGCACGGGTCGCGCTCGCTCACCTGGATGTGTGGCGCCAAGAACTTCATATACTTGAAGTACACGTACTGCTTCTTTTTTATGTCGTGTCCTTCGCTTATCTTCTTCTCCACCTCCATCTGTCTCTTGAAAGTGTCGCGGAGGTTTCGCCATTTCTTCATTAAATCTATGACTGAAATTGTTAAAAATAGTTTTGTTAACATCAATTAATTGAAACCACATACTTATCTATTATGTATCTGATCCATTTGGCTACTAAGTAATAAAAACTAAGCAAATTATAAAATAGGATAACTAAGACACAATAAAGTAAGTACATAGGTATGTAGCTACCTGCCTGCCTAATACACACTAGTGATAAGCTGTCTGACACCATTACATCGAGGAAATAAAATTATATCAGTGAGAAGACCTTGACAAAACTCCGACACCTCACCGGTCTTTAGATATCGGTACCTACCTACATACATAGTTTCAAACTTATGAGTGGTTAGTGCTAGTTTCAATAACAAACAAATCAATTGCCTTACCTTTGCTGTGTCTTTCTGACTTTGAGAAACTATCCCAATCCGGGAATATGTTTTTTGCAACTTCGTGCCATATTTTAGTCTTGAAGAATACGTTATTCCTCTCCGGACATTCGGGTACGTAGAGAACGGGCCACTTCTCCACCTCGCGAATGATGTTCAATGGGAGCACTTCTGCAAGTAACTTGCTCTTTCTGCTCATAGTTGTTACTTACATACACAGTAGGTGGTACTCTAGGTACAGTACAGTACGTACAATATATGTGTGTGTGTGTGTGTGTGTGCCGAACGGCTGGTCTGAGGAAACACCGCACGAACGAAACTTCTCTGTAGGGTCGTATTGTGATGATAACACACACGCGCTACATTCGCGTCATTTAGCTACGTTGTTGGTAAATAATTGGTTTTTAATTTCACTGTCAGTTGTGTACATATGAACAAATGTATTATTATGTTATTTAAAATAGTTAATGTCACAATAATCAGGCGCTTGTGTAACGGGTACGTGTAAAATTAACAACAGTAATACGTCCGAGGGTCGACGATCTACTGCGATTGCGATTCGTTCGTTCATTCGTGCGGGAGGCGGCGCGGCGCGGCGCGCGGCGAGGGGCAGGCGATACGTTGCGTACCGGAGCGTACCGTCCGTAGTCACAGCCAACCGTCCGTAGTGTTCCGAACTCCGCCGAGTGACGAACGCCGCGCTCCGTTAGAAGGGTCACGCGTGCGGTCGCTCCAATTCATGCGGATTTGAAAGTTGGACCATAGATGGCGCTAAATAATGATAATATTATTATTATGGTATAAAGAAGGAAGGTAGGTAATGAACATAATTCGTCGCCCTGTAGTGAAGTGAAAACCTCGTAAAAAATAATGACTTATTGGCGATTTGCGATCAATTTACCGTTATTGTATAGCTTTAGTAGGTACAGTACAGTACAGTGCAAGGGCGACCAACTTATCTAGTCAAATATACGCAATATTTTCTATGGTGGCGCCCCCCTTGACTGTCTGTACAGTCTGTACTTACCTTGTAATATGGAGGGTAGAGATAAGGAGAACCATCTTATATGGGGGACAAGTTGAAAGCAGCAAATTAAACCCACCAAAATGGCGTTAGTTTAGCAATAGGGTATTACACCCGTTTTTGAAAAGTGTTTCAATTCGTTCCTAAGGTGCTAATAAGCCACCAAAAAAAACACAAAAATTTTATTCAATCGATAAGTGCCATAAAAATGCATTTAAATTTTACATTTTCAACTTTCGCGCGTAGTTTGATGAAAACGCTAGACGCCATGTTTCTCTACGGTCATGACGTTATTTGGTCTCTTGTAAGTAAATAAATGCGCTGATATTAGTCTCAATTGAACTTATAATTTTTTTTTATTAAAAATGAGCTATTAACCGTTTTATTAGTGTGCAGTGGTGTGCATGAATACTAGTGTAAAAATAATAATAATAACAATACTTCAGTTGACACTTTTTAGTTTACATACAGCACCGTATGACGTCATTATAATAGCGGCTACTGTTTCCTTTGTTTAGAAACAGATAAAAAAAACTGAAAACTTTGAAATGGATTTTAAAATTAATTAAGTTATTTTATGAACTAAAACTTTTTCCGACTGCTTATTGCCTAAGCTATCAAAATTGTACATTTTTAGATTTTTTCTCATGTTGAGTAAAATACCCTATTGGGAATGACATTAATTTAGCAGTTGTAAACGGAGTGAAGTTGAACAGTTCAATATTAATTTAATTCCTTGTTTAATTCACTGTCCTTCTCTAATAAATTTTGGCACTATCTTTGAAATTACACCACTTGCTACTGTGGCGCCACAATAATTGGTCGCTTTTCGATGGACACTTTTTCACACACAGTATATTTTTTATATACAGAGGTCTATCGCGTTTGAAGTCACGTGTGTCCCAAGCGAGTGTATGGCAGCTTGGGCTCACTATCGCCTCTCTCTCTCACCCCGCAAGCCCCACACGATTGCTCTGTCTAGACGTGTCCGTTGGCCGACTAGAGTTACATAGACTCTGTCTCTACCCTCTATCTATGCTTGTACCTACATAGGTACCTAGTGTAGTATGTGGTGTAGTCTCAAAGGTTGTAGGATAAGTATCTAACTTACGTAGCTACCTATAATTAATTATTGCGATATTTAGGTGCATATAGGTACTAACTCTATTAATAAATAATATACTTAAGTAAGTAGGTTATATGAAAAATGTAACCTTGCTAAGTTTCTTGCCGGTTCTTCTCAGTTGAAGGCGACTTCCAAACCGGTGGTAACTTCAGTAGTTTCGACGTTCATAAGTGCCCTTCTAGCGCCTAAACTGAATAAATAGCTTTGATTTTATTGTTTAGGCGGCGCGGCGCACAGTAAAGCTCCCAGTCGGCATGATTTTTTCCGACATGTCCAACAATCATCGCCATATTTCAGCGAATTTACATGAAACCTTAATTAATTATAACTATTTATAACCTAAACCTTCCTAATGAATCACTCCGTCCAGTAGTTTTTGAGCTTATCGCGTACAGATAGAGACAGACGCGGCGCGCGGCGGGGGGACTTAGCTTTTACCCGACTGCCATGGAAGGGTTATATTATTAGGTACAATACCTAGTGATACCAGTAGAATGCCTAATAGGTAACACAACATTGATTCTAGTATGATGTCTGCATTATAGTTACTTGCTTGCAGTCGTCCTAATTCTTTCATTGTCTCACCCGCAGCCGCAGCTGTGGCCGCAGGCTAGATAGATAGATCAAGCAATGTCATGCACACAAATATTTGTTTTGCGTGGGAATCGAACCCACGACCTGTGGCGTGATAGGGTAGGTATTCTAGGTATCTAGCCCCCACACCAACTTCCAGTACTACCTAAACAGTTAAGTGGTAGGTACCTACCTAAATTATTTCAAACGTCAACTGAAACATGAAACGTTGCTTTTCGATGCTATTTATCTCGTCGCCTCGCTTTCTTTTTAGCTTCTATCCATTCTACCTAGTTAATGATAAACTTAGGTACCTTTTTTTCTTACTGGAGATAGTCTTTGGTCTTTGGTCTTTGGTTGGTGATTTTACAAAAATGCTACAGCAACAGCTACAGGACTGGTTGATTAACATGACATGACTGACTGCACACACTGTATGTATTGGACACACTTACTTGAGTTGGCACTTTACAGTGATTGGATGCTTCCTGCAGCTGCCACGCGGGTGTCGTGGAGCGGGCGTCGTGGTACGGGCGCGACGGTGATGATTGACCTAATGGTACTAGTGTAGTTATTGTACACTAACGATGAACTTCAATTGATAAAGTCCTCGTTGCTTGTTACAACAGAAGATCTCAGCAGAAACTCCACCGCAGAGGCGTTCGCAGGTCTCTCATGTTTTGACTTGTCCACCAATCAGCGAGCGATAGAGAGGGGTCAGAATATCCTTGCCCGACATACCTACCTAGTCGGGAATGACGTAATTGCGCAACCGGAGGAACTGGAGGCATTAGGCACTGCAACTGCAAACCGATCAATTCAACCCAAAGTTGGAGCAACTTCAAGTAAAGTCGAGGTGTTTCAAAAGAACATTTGCACACCTACATATATGTGTGTAAAAAACGTCTGAGGGGTTTTCAAGATAAAGGTAACTTGTAAGATTTGCAAAGTTAACAAACTAACAAACAAGAGAGAACCAAAATTTATTCAGATATGTACGTACCTAGCTTACCTACTACGAAGAAACTACGCAAAAGGCGTATAGGTAATCAATTTGATTTTATTAGTTTGTGGTTTACCACAAACTAATTAGCTTTAGCTTATAAGAAAATTCTATGAACCTAGAAACGTAGTCATCAATAGTAGGTAGGTAGTTAATTAATTACAGAAGAGTCATTGAACCTATTTGGATGTACAAAATCACAGGTTCACCCACCGCTCCGCACCGCACCACACCGCACCGGTGGCGGTGGCGGTGGTAGCTATGTATCTGTCTATTGAGCACGTGATACATTTCGGGTTTATGCATAAGTATTCCTCTCGATATAAGTAAGACCCATTAACGAAATCGAAACTGAGAGATAATGAGAGTTTTTGACTTTAGTAGAGGTAAAAGAGATACATGGTGGTAAGTAAACGCTTACTATCGCGATTGCGCTTACAAAAAATGTAATATGGCAGGAATTAGTTCATTGAGTATACCACGAGAGGCGCTGCGCCAGCCAAATTCTATAGAGAAACGTAAACGGTAACGCATACCATGACACGCTTGATGATGGTCAGGAGATCATCATACTTTTTGTATGTGGAAGTAGAGAGTAACTTACCATCAAAATATCAGCAATATACGTCGGTAGTAGGTACCTACTACCTACCTCATATAAGTACTTAAAATGGTAAAACTGGATGAAGATGATAACGAAAAATTGGCAGTTGCCAATTGATTTCTTTATAGCAAATGTTGGTGAGGTATAGATAGATATTACGCAAAGTAGACGGTCGAGTCGTGTCTGAGGTTAGTGAGTAATGGTCGACGAGTTCCTTCCGCGCGGCGGCCGGCGCGTGGCGGCGGGCGGAGGCCGACCACTCGCCTCGCCAACACCACACCACACCACACCACACCGCACCACACGCGGCGCCACCACCGCGGTGCAGCCCGCAGCCCGCAGGCAGGCAGGCAGTGTCACTCGGCCTCCGTCGCGGGCCGCACGTGAAACAACGCACGTCAGTTAGAGCCCCATGGGCTGAACTGAGACGAGCGTTCTAATACATAAACACTTTTAAGTGTTCTTTTAAATCATACCGTTTCGAACGAGATTCGTGTTATCGAAAAATCCCTTTTGGGTGTCGAACGCGCGATCACATTCGAAAGCGAGAACCAGTTGACGCTGGGCGACCTGCGAAGTTCCACACGGATCAAAGGGTCGCTCGGCTTTCCGGCCCAAGTATCGAAAGTGAGGTCGCGGCTGGATCGGGACCGCTCCGCTCCGCACTCGGCGACGTCGACGTCGAAGCATACAGTCAGTATCGATTTAGTTACGTTACACCTGTTTCAGGAATACTCTACTTAGTAGAATCAAAGGCCTCACAACACAGGCGGGGCAGAAGGCAGGCGCAAGGATGCTACAGAACCAACCTTGACTTTTTTTCAGCCTTTTGCTATTTTCATTTTCGGGAGATTTTTTATCTACCTACCTACCTACTAAATTATAGCTGCTAGATTATATTTAGACGCTAGTATGTTTTAGAACTACGGTAGGCCTTAAAAACACTAGTAATAGGGTTAGGTGCATACGTTACAGACAGACAGACAAACATAAATTTTATATGTAAGTAGTATAGATAGATATGCCTCGCTTAGAACAAACACAACAGATAATAACCAACTTACATAAGTACCATAAATCTATACATGTAATAAAAATGTAGAAAACGAGTAGTAATTAGTGGTATAAAAAATTGTAGTGAAAGGATACTGTTGACTTACTTATTTATTTTACAGATATAGTCCTAAGGTACGCATTTAGGACATAACAAAGTTAGGAAAGAACAATTCTTGTATGTATAGTATATATATACATACGTACACCTATCTCTCCTGTTTATCAGTTAAATGAGATCTAATTCGTCCTACTTGGTCGTTCTCCGGTCGACCGTCGGCGTCGCCGCGTGCGAGGAGACGTGCAAGGTCCACAACATTACATCCTCTACTTTGCTCGCACTTCCTACATTCATCACTGTTTATTTAAAATTATGTTGTTGTACGAATATAATCATTTTATGTTTAACTAGCTTCTGCTCCGCGGTTTCACCCGCGCCGTGTTCTCGAGCATTTTGATGACATGAAAATTTAAGTTAACATTCCTGTATCACTTCCTAAAATCATTGATATCCATTGAGCCGTTTCGGAGCCTATTCGAGACAAACTTTCAGACAGATAGACTGACAAAAAATTTAAAAAGACCGTACCTATAGGTATAGCAGTTTCACTTAAATTTTGGCATTCATTTAGAATTCACACACAGACACTTCAATTTTATTATTTTCCCAATAGCATTGACTATAAGTGTAAATATTGGTAAATCATCATCATCATCATATTTAATCGGCGCGGTTTCAGACTCAGTCTTATTTTCTAAAGCAAATTGTGTGTAAAGAGTGTAATACAAGACACTGTGCAGTCAGTCATTGATCACAGGCTCACAGCACAGAGCGTCGTGTTGTACTCAACATATATAAAGCAGAACCTCTTTGGTCCTTACATCTAGGCTTTGTGTGCTTACCACCTTCGGCCACATCATCACTTACCATAGTGAGATTGTGGTCAAGCACAAGGCTATACAAAGTAAAAAAATAAAATTAAAACATTCTCACACCGACACCGGTGACACGTCATGTGAGAATTTAAGTTAGAGTGCGGCTGCACGCTGTGTTAGGTCACCACAAGAAAAGCCAGTTGTGTACACTGTATGTATGCAAAGTGTTTAATTAATCATTGACACAGTCGCGGCGCCGCGCCGCCAAATGTGACTCATTGGTGTGGTCCTCTGACCGGCTAGGCTGCCGGCTGCGCCGTCGCACGTCGGTGTCGGTCGGCAAGCGAGCGAGTGCAGATAATGCAATGTAGGTAGGTAGGTAGGTACAACATGGCGTTACTTTTTTTGTACTTTATAAAATGGGGTGGACATCAGCGCTACTTGACTATCAAACCGATAACTTTCTGTAACCACCAGTCGTCTCGCTAAACGTGCTTTGTTGCCTAAACACAGTTTATTAGCTAAGCATTATACTTTAATATAGAGAATGTCCTAAAAGTTTCAATATCTGTCATTAAATCGCCAAAATAAAGGTAAAACTCGCTCGATTTGTGCTTGTGACGTTGTGACCCCGTCCTGAACCCGCGAACTTGTATCCGCGGGTCCGGGGGTGGGGGTGGTAGCGGGCGCGGGGGCGGGGGCGGGGGCGGCCACGGAGAAAGCTTTCTGCCACACTTCTTTCTTAGTACCATGGATAACGGACTGCCCCACTTCTGCAAGACTCATTGTGTCGACAACTTGCTTCCTTGTACTCGCATTACAACAGATATTTTGTAACTACTTACTCACCGAGTACCTATTTTCTTATCACCTTTGGCAATATCATCTCTTACCTACCTCAGTGAGACTAGTAGTCAAACGTTTTAGGGTTCCGTACCTTAGGAATTGATATCGGGCAAATATATCGCTACTCAACGATTTCTTACATATTATAAGTCGAAGATTTTAACCCAAGTGTGAGGTATCATTTGAAAGTGTTACCTGCCTCTAAATTTTATTAATATTTTATAATAAATAAATAAATATAATCCAGTGATTTTCATGATAGAGCTCATTTGTTAGATATGACCGACTCCTTGAGCATTGCCCTGTAAATAGAAAAAGTTAAATTAATAAACTTTAGAATGATCAATTGTCTGCTCACTGTAATATTGTTTTCTTAGAAGTAAGTCTGCGTGATGTGGTTGATACTAAACAACTCAAAAGTGTTTATTATGCATTAGTGGAGTCAAAATTACGATATAGCATACAGTTATGGGGCAACAGTTATAATTATAATAGTGAAAAGGCTTTTAAATTACAAAAAAGAGCTATACGTACAATCGTGCGCATCTCTCAAAGAGATTCATGCCGCGAACACTTTAAGGCTCTGGGGATATTAATTGTGCCTAGTCTTTATATATTGACTAATGTCCAACTTCGTTAAGCACTTGTCTGAATACGAAACGAAAGAAGAAAAAACTGAGAGGGAAAACACACGTAGAAAGGACTTCAAAAATTAAAATTGTACCTAAACTCAACGTCGTTAAACATTCTCCGCGATATCAAGCAGTACAAGTGTTCAATAAGTTGCCACCTGAACTAAAAAGTATTATCGACAAATCTAGCCTATTCAAAGCCAAACTGAGGGCCTTCCTATTGGAAAAGTGTTGCTATTCTATCGAGGACTTAATTTGACAGATGTTTTAGCTGTGATTGTTTGAATTGCAATGATATTGACTTTTTTATTACTTTCATTGACATGTGTACTTTTTCTCTCATTTTTAATTGATGGTGATTTAATTTGATTATTTTGTTTTCTTTGTGTGTAGCTAGTTATTTTCATATTTTCTCATTGACATTCAGACACAATGTAAAAATAGTAAAAATTGAATAAATAAACAGATATGGAACCTTTATAATGCGAGACGGCTCTCACTTGACCAGTTTTCGTAAAATACATAATATGTAATTGTTACTCAAGTATTGTAACAATCAACATAGCGATTATAGCGATAGAGCATTTGTGCTGCTGCTACAATTCCATGAAAAGATTTTTTACATAAGAGCTCATTTCATAATTTGAGAGTTCATTTTCATAATTTAAGACAGTTGTTTTAGATATAAGTACATATTGTTACTTAGTAGTGTAGTTTGAGCCTTCAGGTTTAGTTCGTGATCGCGTTGCTTAGCGGCGATGTTATCAGTGGCGGTGACGTCACGCCGAGCGGTGGAACCACTTTCTTATCACTGTGAACAATGTCGTTCACCACGTCTGCCAACGGACGCTCGTGGGACTAGCTCACCTCGATACATACATACATACATACATGCATAGCTACTTAACATGCACTAACGTGATACTAACATAACCGTTCAGCCTATAGAGCAATTTAGCCTAGTTACGGCTAAATTGCTCTATAGAGGAAAATATCACAAAAACTTTAACCATTTTTATGGAATGTTTCATAATGATGTATTGGTCTGTTAGATATCTTAGTATAACTTGGTATAATTAATAGCATTGGTAAATAACATTAAATAAATGCTGAATAGTTCGTTCGGCTCAGAGCGCATCGATCGCGGCCATCAACCCTCACACACACACACATGTACATACATTAGGGTTTCCGTCCACCGTACCCATTAACTTTTTATGCGACCACCATTGAGGCAAAGAAAGAAAACACACAGAAATAAAAAGCACATGCACATGTTACACTTACAATATTATTATTTGACTTGTTGTCTAACTAACAAATGTTATGAGTGCGCGCATATCTCACACAACTCACAATATTTGAAGTGTTATGATGCGGTAGTAAGTACGAGTAGGTATATACGCATTGCGGTGGAATTGGCATATTTCTAACAGGTTATTGGCCACAATAGATGTTTGTTCGGTGTAGGCCATGATACCTACTAGCCCCCTTATTGTCTAACTGGCTTCTACCCCGCAGCATTATTTGCGTTCCCGAGGGATATAATGTTTGTCCGACATAAAAGATATCCTTTATTTTAACTTTAGGATATCTAACTGTGAGCATTTCATAAAAATCCATTCAGCCATTAAGTACCACATGGTTGAATAGTAAACAATACTCACTAAAATTCATCGCGATCGCTTTGAGTAAATAGTGGTTTGTTTCCTTTACACCAAAGCTTAAGGCCTGAAATCTATATTGGCTTCACTAACACTATCTATGATCAAATGGTCAATATACTTTCAACACAACTAAACAACACAATTAAAGTTGCTCATAAGTATATAATACAAAGGATTTATATATTAGGTTTACTCTAAATTATAAGAGATTTATTTGTGGGAAGAAATAAACTATTTATTTATTTATTTATTATTTGATTTAGAGTTGAGGCTAAACAATCAATGCTGGGGGCATTGAGAGAAATGAACCGTATATTGTATGTAAACTGTTGTCAGGCTAGCTAGGCCTAGATGTCATGTCCACACTCTTCCGATTGCGGTTATTCTTACCGTAAAAATGTAGAGTACCTACCTAGGCAAAAAGTATAGAACAGTCCCTGCGGAAGTGTTTGCTTTCTGTCGCAAGAAAAGGAGCGCGAAACCTACGCGAATTGATGACTGTACCAAAACACAGATACCTAAAGTTTGTTCTGAAACAAACTGAACAAATACACAAGCTGTCACTCGCACTCTACACTTGAGTAGTCGTCCATCATGTCGAACTTAATTTGGTGTTTCACTTACATTCAGTAGATATTAGGACTAGGCCTGTTGTGATGCTGGTGTGGTGTCCGTGTGGGTGTCAGACGTGCCAGTGGGTGGTGTTCAACGGTATATGCTAGCGGGACATCATGAGATCGGTCGGAATAATGTTGACATCTAAACTGACTAATTGACGCGAGGTAAGTTCCTAATTATTAGGTATGTAATCATGGCAGGGTGGGTATTAGGATAACTTCGTAATAACAGTTTCTCTAAGGACTATTACATCTCGTGTGGCTGTAGTTACTTACTAAATAACATCTGCATTTTTGGTTCCTAAGTAGTATTATAAAATGTGTATTGTATGATGTGACTGTGAATCACGATGCGGTGCGGATAAATAGCGCTGAGCTGAGCGTGTGAGTGAATCAATGATTGTGTGAATGCGCCCGCTGCCCGCTCTCGCGATATGACCCCACTCGATACAGTTTTGATAGTCTCAGAGCGAGGTCTGGCTGGCGCATGGCGGCGCGGCGGCGGCGGCGGCGGTGGGCACGTCTGGCTCTGGGGCAGTCTCTCGTTCACGTCGACCTTGACCCTGTCCCCCACCGCGTCGTTTAGTTTGTGCTGATACAGATTGACCTGGTCGTATCTCAGCGGGGGTTACGATCTAGATAAAAGTCTGACGTGAACTGAAGTAGGTATGGTTTCGGTTTTGCACTATTTCTGAAATGTCGTGTAACTAAACTAGGTAGGTACTTATATAAAGCGCAAACAAATTCAACACTAACCATATTAGTCTAAGTACAAGTAAGTACCTATAGCATTGGGGAACGGAATGCTAATAACATGTTTATCTTAGATGAATTAGCTACATAACGAAAATTTATACTCTAGATGAGTAGGTACCTAGTTACAGTAGAATAAATAAGAAAGTGTGCAATACCTACAACTAGTGCAATACAATGGCAGCATTGACAGGAAGGGATGGAAGAGAAGCCAACATGTCTCACAGTCATGTACAGTATTTGGTTTGGTTGTGATGTGTAACTAACGTAACGACACAATTACATTTTAGAGAGGTACCTACCCTATCTTACCCTACGTAGCGACGCGACGGGACGGAGACGGAGACATTGACAAACAAATCTATAAAACTTAGGGAAATATTGGAAAACAATTTGAACTTGAACGTAGGTACATGTAGTTTATTCATGTAGAGACTTTCCTTCGATATCTAGATCTCTCGCTCTTAGAACTGTTCACGGATTGTCTTAGGATCACCGATAAATAGATGAAAAACCTTATGAATAACTTCATATCTAATTGCATAATCATAAGCCGTTAGTGTGTAGGCGATGGCAAACCAAGTATTATCTTCAAATTCAACTAAATATTTGCATATGTGAATGCAGTATCTCCACATGTGGTTACTTCCACAAGTTTCACAGCGATCACAGCATAGTTATCTCTTTGTGACCATATAAGTAGGTAGGTACCCATATATTCCAAATGGAAAGATTAATCACTGGACATCCTTGTTTGAGTGCACTGACCAAACTTATGGCCTGACTGACTGCCACAGCTGACTTCATTTAAACCTATGTAATCTGTGTCTATATGGTAATACAGCTTTATTTGTTGCTATTATTAAGGGCGCGTTCGCATATCAGGCAAAATTAAGCTGTTTTTCGGTACATTTTATGGCATAATCAAACAAAATCTAATATAACTAATAACTACCTCGTATAGATTGGTTCTTCATCTTCAAATAATAGTTACATTATTATTGAAAATTTTAGTTTCTCATAATGTAAAATCGATCTGTCGTTGCCATTTTCCACAAAATTATCGATACCGGGTTGAGTTTAGGTACATTTTTGTGCTATTATTAACATATTTCACTATTTCTAAAAATACTAGATGTAGGCAAACATATTCAATTCTTAACGATAGGAGTTACTTTTTATCTAAATGCTATAAATAGTCGCAGAAAAAATTAAAAGCGAAACTTATTTTTTCACATTTTTTTCTATTCTGGTTGAATCTTAATCGGTTGCATTAAGGGTTATTTTAGTTATAAAACTTGTCTTGATGTATTGCAAGCATTTTGAAAGAAACTTTAGTCGGCCCGCGGCCGCCGTCGAGAGTGGACCTGTATCGCCTGTTTAGAGCAGCTCGAGTTGAAAAAGATCGCTGTACAAACACAAAATATTCGATAAAACAAATTTTATACTTGACGAGGTAAGATTTTCATTCTATTTTATTTCGCTATAAAAAAGATGCAGCAACCTGAAGGTGTACTTCAGTGACTGCTACTGGCACTCCTCGACGAGTTACTAGGTGAGCCGAGTATGGGCTCGTTTTGTTAGTCATGATGAGACCTTACCTCCGGACTTGATGGAGCGACCTGAAGGTGTACTTCGGTGACTGCTACTAGAACTCCTCAACGAGTTGTACTAGGTGAGCCGAGTTTGGGCTCATTTTGTTAGTCATGATGAGACCTTACCTCCGGACTTGATGGAGCGACCTGAAGGTGTACTTCGGTGACTGCTACTGGAACTCCTCGACGAGTTGTACTAAGTGAGCCGAGCTTGGGCTCGTTTTGTTAGTCATGATGAGACCTTACCTCCGGACTTGATGGACTGACCTGAAGGTGTACTTCGGTGACTGCTACTGGAACTCCTCGACGAGTAGTACTAGGTGAGCCGAGTTTGGGCTCGTTTTGTTAGTCATGATGAGACCTAACCTCCGGACTTGACGGAGTGACCTGAAGGTGTACTTCGGTGACTGCTACTGGAACTCCTCGATGAGTTGTACTAGGTGAGCCGAGCTTGGGCTCGTTTTGTTAGTCATAATGAGACCTTACCTCTGGACTTGATGGAGCGACCTGAAGGTGTACTTCGGTGACTGCTACTGGAACTCCTCGACGAGTTGTACTAGGTGAGCCGAGCTTGGGCTCGTTTTGTTAGTCATGATGAGACCTTACCTCTGGACTTGATGGAGCGACCTGAAGGTGTACTTCGGTGACTGCTACTGGAACTCCTCGACGAGTAGTAATAGGTGAGCCGAGTTTGGGCTCGTTTTGTTAGTCATGATGAGACCTTACCTCCGGACTTGATGGAGTGACCTGAAGGTGTACTTCGGTGACTGCTACTGGAACTCCTCGACGAGTAGTAATAGGTGAGCCGAGTTTGGGCTCGTTTTGTTAGTCATGATGAGACCTTACCTCCGGACTTGATGGAGTGACCTGAAGGTGTACTTCCGTGACTGCTACTGGAACTCCTCAACGAGTTGTACTAGGTGAGCCGAGTTTGGGCTCGTTTTGTTAGTCATGATGAGACCTTACCTCTGGACTTGATGGAGCGACCTGAAGGTGTACTTCGGTGACTGCTACTGGAACTCCTCGACGAGTAGTACTAGGTGAGCCGAGTTTGGGCTCGTTTTGTTAGTCATGATGAGACCTAACCTCCGGACTTGATGGAGTGACCTGAAGGTGTACTTCGGTGACTGCTACTGGAACTCCTCGACGAGTAGTACTAGGTGAGCCGAGTTTGGGCTCGTTTTGTTAGTCATGATGAGACCTTACCTCCGGACTTGATGGAGTGACCTGAAGGTGTACTTCGGTGACTGCTACTGGAACTCCTCAACGAGTTGTGCTAGGTGAGCCGAGTTCTGACAATAAAAAATTGATAACGTTTTATTTGTCGTTTCAATAAAAACGAGCCCAAACTCGTTTCACCTGGTATAACTCGTCGAGGAGTTCCAGTAGCCGTCACCGAAGTACACCTTCAGGTCGCTCCATCAAGTCCGGAGGTAAGGTCTCATCATGACTAACAAAACGAGCCCAAACTCGGCTCACCTAGTACAACTCGTCGAGGAGTTTCAGTAGCAGTCACCGAAGTACACCTTCAGGTCGCTCCATCAAGTCCGGAGGTAAGGTCTCATCATGACTAACAAAACAAGCCCAAACTCGGCTCACCTAGTACAACTCGTCAAGGAGTTCCAGTAGCAGTCACCGAAGTACACCTTCAGGTGAGTCCATCAAGTTTGGAGGTAATTCGAAAAAATATAAACAGCAATAATAATTTTTTTTTGTAGGTACCATAATTTTATTACAAAGAAATACGTAAAAAAAAAATGAATCCTTCAAAGTATCAAAATGAGTTCACTTGACTACAATTCTCGCAGTTAGTCGTGCGACTCGTGCGTACACTTGTGTGTGTGACCCGTGTCAATGTAGTAGTTCGATTCTCTACCTATCAAATTTGGGAACGCGTCCTTAACGCTGAAATGTGTATAAGACGTTCAATGCAGGAGCGGGGTGGTGGAGGCCGCGGGGGTGGGCCGACGGCCCTAGGAGTGTTCAACCCGCGCCCGCTCGCTGTAAGGGCGTCGCGGACGCTTTGCTGAAATAGTTTCTTATTCTGTGAAAATAGCCGATGACTCAGGCATTAGGCAGGGCGCTGCGCCACGCTCGCACTTCACACTCAAGTTACTTCTTCACGATTCACTCTAATATGGTTCAGATGAACGACTACAGTTTAGTTAGAGTTGAACCCTTATATTTCTGGTAGCTGTAATTCATACACTGAGCTAATAAGTTCGTTAAAATAGTTTCAATTAAGAAATCGATTTAGGTAATTAACTATTTACTAGAAGCAGATGTAAGAAATGAGTTAAATCGACCTCGACTCTAGGTGGCGTAATAAGAGTACGAAGGGCAGCAGCTGGCCATCGGCGCAGAGTGAGCGCTATATTATTTTTGACCCTGCGATAGTTGCGACACTGATCGAGACACTGATTCATTATGCCCATAGTGTTGTAATTATTATTAAAATAAAGATATCTTATATTGATACGGTCACTAAAAATGTTGATAGGTAATGGATTACCTATCAACGTTGTTGAATAGGTGCTTCCATAGAGACTAACTAAAATAACTGACTTGATTTACATGAGACCTCACAACTTTTGAAAGTGGAAGAACTGCGTTGCGAGACTTGGAATTATTTTACATTTTATGTTTTTGGTGGGATACCTACAAATAACCTGTACACTATAACTATCCATTATAATGGAAAGATAAAGTAAATCTGACTCTACAAAAACTTACAACATTATCTGAAGACTTTGTTCAGCTACTTACGTGGCAGACCGTACCTAGATATTATTTTTGCAACTTATTGTAAGAGTAATCTTATTATTTATGTTATGTTGTTTTTATAGGTACGTAGGTTATCGTCGCCTTATCAGTACAAATTGTTCAATAACCTTTAGACTTTGACCGTGGGCCAGCGGTGTAGATGGTGTTTTTTCTTTACCGTTCTCAGTTCCCTTTAGTCACAGCACAATGAAACAAGCTCGTAATCGTAGTATACTAGATATAATTCATTACACTCAGGCTCAAAACCACTCAGAACAAACCGACAAACTCATGCATAATTTTTTTTTCCTGGATGCGAATTTAATTGAAACCCCGACATGTGTCGTGGCACTCAGCTTATCTAACCTCTACGCCAAATGGCCCGTTAGTTCCCCTAAGAAAAAATGCATTTATAACTGCCGAAATGTCGAAGTTCTTTGTTACATTTTGATTCCATCTGTCTGATGGTATATCCATTTGCTGTGTTGGTGACCGTGAGGTGTAAGCTCCGAGAGGCTGTCAAGTGTGTGGTAGGTACCTACCCTCGGGCGAAGTGCGGCCCTGCGCCACACGCGGCGCGTCGCGTCGGTTGTCGATACCTTGTTATCTAATGATAATCTCCGCACCGCACCGCACTCTCATTAGAGTTGCGCTGTTATCGACAAATCACTTGCCAAGGTGGGCTTACTATAATTAAACAACTACTTTACCATTCACATTATTTACTTAATAGGCACTTGATGGCTCTTAATGGGTTTACAACAAAGTATTTAGGATATTACAAATTAGTCGTTACCTAAAGAATATTCTTGTTTACTAAGAATATGACATAGATATTGGTATCAGGTGTAGTGTAAGGTAGGTATGTAGGTATTTCTTTATGCTAGCGACCTAAATGCAGGTCCGATCGACCGAGGACGGCGCGGCGACCCGCTCTGCTTTGCACGTACCATCCTTGCGATGATAGCTCAGTGGTAGTGACGTCGGATGCCGCGGCGAAGGTCACGACCTCAAATTTCAAGTTCAAGAGCTTTCGGTGAAGGAGAAAATTGTGAGAAAGCCGTAATCACCGTATTATGTTTTCCTGTAGGGTACTTTGTCCGCTTGGCGCTTAGCCGCTTGTGTTTCGGCAGTTGCGCTTGAAAGCCTGTCGCATTCTAGGCTTTATAAAGGTCGGCAACACATTGGCAATCCCATTGGTATTGCTAATATTCATAGGCGACGGTGGCCACTTACCATCAGGTGAACCGCCCGACTACTTGTTTTGTTAGCCTTCTGGCTAAAAAGAATCCTATGTCTACCTCATCTAACCTCTGTTAGTAGATGAGTATAAAGTAGTGCTACTATCTATCTACATCCACCGAGCGACAGCTAAGACACTCTTTAGAGAAGCTAAGTATACCAGGAAACTAAGATTGTATGTCACCTGCATCGAAAGTGTGTGCAAATGATCAGCTCAATCGGTGTTGTTGTGGAACTGGTTTAGATTTCAGTTGCAAGATTCTTTGTAAAATGAAGACAGTGACAAAGTCGTTGTTTCAATCGCACGAGCATAGATGTATCTACTCTTTGTAGTTAACAGTTCTTTGGTAACGTTTTGTTTATCTCGGACTATGGTGCATCTATCGAGGTCTTCTTTATTATATATTTAAAAAAAACTGTAATGTGTGTGTGTGTGTGTGTGACGTGTGTTCGGTTGCAGGTGTTCGTCGTGTGAGCGCGTCGCCCGCTCCGTGCTTGCAGGAGGTGCTGCTCACCATCCGCGAGGCGTGGGCCGAGCCAGCCTCCTTGCTCGACCGCTGCTGGTGAGTGGACCACACCTCACCACATCACACCACACCATCTGTCACATGTCACTCGCTCTCCTTTTTATAACCAGCAACAGTTATAGTGTACCCTGTAGATCTGTTTAACTGAGTACTTATGTAGCTAACCGCACGCACCACTCAACTAGACTAATTAAGCTAGTTATGTACAAAGAAGCGACTGGTTCGTCTGGATTTCAACATAATAGAAACAAGAGTTGGCGCGAGTGAGGCTGAGGAGTCGCATTACAACTGAAATAGACATGTCGTACATAGCAATAGATAGCCAAGTGCAGTATATCTACTAACTACCTGAGCGTATAGTATAGTGGTAGTGGTAGTGAGTGGTACGCTTGAGAGCAATGCGGCTATTTCTTGCGCTTCTGCTCGACTTGCTCAAAGACGAGCCGCGACTCGCGGCCGGCGCGCGCCGCGGCGCACCGCAATCTTTCAGAGCAACACAAATAATATGTTAGTTAGTTTCTTGATTGTTACTTATTGTTTGATTGTTTATTTTATTGGGAAACAAACGTTTTTAACAGATAAATTATAAAAATTAATAAAAACAAAATCTTTTCGCATATAACTACTATATCATATTAGGTATGGGATCAGATGGCAGTATGTGAGGAATGTCCCACCATATTATTGTTTATAGACCATAAACAATAATATACTCAACGAAAATAAATAAGTATGTGTCGAACAACAGAAGAGAGAAAAAAATATGAAAGATTAAAAAATATTAAAGTCGCTGAAAGTTATGATTGTTGTATAATATTTCTGATAGAGTTAATAAATAGGTAATCTCAGAATAATTAACTAGGTAACCGCACAAAGACATGCAAGTCGGTAGGTTATAATGTGCAGTTGACGCCTTTGAGCTGACCAGTTGAGCCGTCTGACGGTGCTTATAGTTATTTGAAAATTAATTTGTGAGAGAAGTCAACACCATCGAGCTTATTAGTCACAATACTATGAAGGATCCCTCGGGAACGCCGCGCCGGTGAAACCGCGGGGCGGGTCGCTAGTTCTACACAAATTAAAAAGTGTATAATCGGTAATAATTGTATGGTATAAACTTTATCATCGCCACCTTCTCGCTGGGCGGAGCGCTTTTAGATGTTACAATTTTAAACAAGCACACAAACTAAATCCTTCGACATAGATGAATATTTTGTGCTCATCTAATGGCACTGGCCCGCGCCGCGTCACCCTACTTGTGGATAGTGCACAACGGCACGTGCTTCAGTCCAGTACCGACCCGACCCGACCCGACCCGGCAGGGTACATTGCCATCTCATTGATTGATGAACAGTGATATGGTGAACTATTAGTGAGTTCATCGTAAAGCCCCTCATACTCATACTCACCGTACAATAGGTTCAAGCGACACTGACACCCGGTGAAGGTGGGACATGTTCGCCTACTCCCATTCCCTATTTACATCCGCACATTATCACGACACGATAGAATATTATTGTGTTTTGTTAGTGTAGTCTGAGTTTCAGAAAGAATAAGAAAGAAGCTACCTATATAGCTTTTAGTAAACAGTGATTTTGTTTCGGTAGAGCAATTACCTACTCTGTGTGTAGTGTCATTAGGACACGTGCGACTAAAGTTCCCGTGAACACCACGGGTGGTTTGGTTGGGTAACCTGGGTATTGTTTCGCTTCTGTCACTATCCGTAAATCGCACTAGCTAGTCGCGTCCTGACGTCACCCGTCACCCGTGCGCCACGGTGTCACAGTGCCACCAGCCCAGTACCACGGCACGACACGACACACTTGGCACAGCTATGAATTTTGATATTTTATTTTTTTAATTTTTGCTCGTTAGTTAAAGAGTGTAGGTAACCTAAATACTTGGCTCGATTTGAATATTGCGACCGCGACGCGATGACCTACATCGAGCTGTATCCCCAGACTCCAGCCAGAACTACCGGAAATGCACACTTTGAGATCCTCGCTTCTGTGTTGTTTGATAGCTGATTCAAATTTGAAATCACTCCAATAGGGTATTTGACTGACATTCAAATCAGCAACTATTTATGAAATGTCAAAATGATAGGTTTATATGGAGTTTTGTATGAAATACAAGCATGTGACGTCATAATTATATATATAGCATACTCTTTATGGTTAGATTGGTCATTAAAAATCATAATAAGGATAAATTTAATAAAATAATCGTGGTTTCCCCCTTTTTTTAGATGTTTTATACGGTTAGTGTTGGATAATTTATTTAGAATACAGGCAAATACCCTATTCAAAAGATGGAGAAGTCTATTATACACATAGCAAATAATTTAATGAACTAGACCATTTTAATTTAATCTACTTTATCTTGACTACTTTTAAAACAAACTATTTATTTATTTATTACTGAATGTAAATAATAATACATAAAAGTAAGTTTTTTTTCCCTCTTGGCTTGATGTGCAATCGGCTCTATGCGGTCCATGGTTTAGTTAGGTCCGTTTGATGACGCCCACATGACGCCCGAGCCGGCTGCATCGCATAATTTATAACAGAGCAAAAATATATAGTCTAGCTAGATCCAGTATTTACCATCTTTTATGGCTTTTTACATTTTCATGTGTGTTCAACGTGTTGAAGAGGTTCGTCGCCGATTATTTAGTGTTATTCTAACTAATAGGTATTATAAATATGAATGTTTGTAGGTACACAACAAGGTACATAACAAATATCCAAATATCAAAAATTAGGTACCTAATTTTTGATATTTGGATATTTGGATATTTGTTATCACTCAACTCCGTAACAGCTGAACGGATTTGGCACATAGATAGAATAAGTATATTCTGGATTAGCATACTTTTAACCCGGGAAATCATAAGATCCCTCGGGAACGCGGGTGGAACCGCGGGGCGGAAGCTAGTAGGTAGGACCTACTTGTTTATTTATAAATAGATAGGTAAGTAATTGGTCAATACGTCTAAATTATCTATATTATTACCCAGAAATGGATATTGTAATCGAGCAGAATAATTATTGTCAAATAATTTTGTTCCGGAAATCTGATAAGTACGATTATTTCAATAAATGCTATTGTATTGTGCGTGTATGTGCGCTGATACCTCACCTACCTCGTAGATAATTCGTTAGTTATACTGAATACAATCGCATCGTATTTAATATCTTAGATAATTCCCTTTCGAATTCTGATAAATTATGATGCACCATCAGCCTCGTTACGTCACGTATGTACTTACCTACATGGTGCGTCGGTCGCGAGTGTCGTCTTTATTCCAAGTCCGAAAGTTACTCGAAGAACACTCTCGGTATTTAATTTGAATCTGCATAATTGTACATATTGATTGGACGTGTTCACGTGTGTTTAGGATCTTTTCATGATACCTATCACTGCAGTTAGTGGTACGATACCGGACCGGAGCGGAGCTGAGGCAGCAGTGCAGTACCAGTGCAGTCAGTCAGTCCGCCAGGAGTAGTCTGTTCTGTCTATAGTACGGTACGGTACGTACGGTACGGTGCACGTGTCTCCAGTACTATTTCTTCCTTCTTATTGTGTTGGTAGAGTCGGTCGCGAGCGGCCGCGGCGGGAGCACGCCGCCGGCCGCCTTTTGTTTCACACGCTAACGAAATATTCTCGAAAACGATTTTGTCTGCAAAAACAAATTATCTACTTACAAATAAATGTCAAAATCAATGTTTACCTATTTATGGAATTGGAACGAATCTCTACGTCTCTACTCTGAACCACTAAAAGGTAAGATTTAATTTTAATACGATTAAGACATGCGTTCGGTTTGTTGACATGGTGAAAATAGCACTGTATTAATCCTTTGTAAGAGAAACAGAAGCAGGCGCTCCGCTCGCGCTCGCCTCGCGCTCGCCTCGACCAACTGATTGTTTGACTAGTAGGATAATCTCAATTCTCACACTCAAGATTTGTCTCTGCCTGAGGTTGTTCATTGATTAAGTACCTACTGATATGACCGTAAAAATTGCGCGTGTAGTTACTGAAATATCACCCAAATAAGTACTAAGTTAACATACGGGGGAAAAATGATCGTTTTTTTTTTTAAGTCCTCCAAAATAACAAAGTTCACATTGTATGTATGTTAGTAAAGTCTAACTAAATCTAAATAATATAATAGAACGTGACGTTACCACAACGTTACTCTACTACAAAATGTTGACGGGCCGGTTGGCGCGGTTGGTATGATACCTTATCTATCACGTCGCAGGTCGTGGGTTCGATTCCCACTCAGGACAGACATTTGTGTGCATGGACATGTCTCTTTGTCCCGAGTCTCGGTGTAATTATCTATGTATGTATGTATGTAAGTATCTATAAGTACAAGCTCTGTTTATTTTGGGGTCAGATGGCCGTGTGTAAGGAATAATGTCTCAGAATATTTATTTATTAATGAAGTAAAATAAACTCGATAACGTATAAACAGAAAATATAAACAAAGCAGGCATCAACCTACGTTAAAGTACCTACTTACCTACCAAGTCACTTTCTACGCGATAACGATAAATCAGTTATTGACGGATCACGGGCGAATACATAATCCTACTAATAAATGTGAAAGTTCGTATGTTTGTGAGTCAATCACGCATGAACGGATTAATGGATTTGGATGAAAGTTGACAAGTTGACACAGATAGATCATACCCTGGAGTGCCCTGGAATAAGGAACCTCATGCGTCATTCTTGTCAGTGTCACTAGGTACCTACTGTAATCATACTGATAACTAATTAGTAAACAAACATAGTAATTCGATAATGAATTACTATGATAGTAGATAGCGGTCTACTCTGGTTTAGGAGACGCGTGCCATGCCGTGTCGTGAGCGTGTCCGATGAAGCGGCCAAGCGGCCAAGCGGCTGCGGCCAGTGCGGTGTAGTGTGGCGCTGGCGAGTGTGCACGCGAGCGAGCCTTGGGTTCGCTTCAGCATGCCACACGCCACACGCCACTAGCTGCCTCACGGTAACAGCCCGGCCCCAGCCTCACCACGCTGCACGGCACGGCACGCTCTCCGCACTCGCCTGGTTCCGTTGCATCTCAATCAATGTACCGAATCACGCATACTACATACTCGATCGATACCATTGTACAATTAGTCAGTACCTATTCTACGTCTGTTACTGTACCACGGAACGGAATACCGTCGTTCGTTACATAGTGCAGTCTCGTCGGCTAATTTACGGAACTAAATATATTCTATGTGGCAAATTGCACCCAAATCCGTTCACTAAGTAAGTTAAGTAAGTAAATAAGTTCAGTTATTACGTTAAAGAGTAACCTAAATCCATACATCCTCACAAACTTTCGCGTTTATAATAAGGATATTGAATTCGTTTGTGCTTGATCTCGAAAGAATGGTCCCGGTCCCGGTGAGGAGGTTCCATAAGATCAACGCAGCTAGGGAACCGATACTTTTTTGATTTAATGTATATCAAATAAATAAACTGATAAGTTACAAAATAACGCCGCGACGCGACGCGACGCGACGCTACCACGGATTAATAAATAGTTAACGCTACTAGCAAGTCCTGGCATCTCTTAACAGATTCATTAAAGAATCTCTTTGCACAAATGAGTTGATATTTACTTAGGACAATGGTGTTATGTTATTATATATTTGGATGAGTCACAGTGCCGCGGGACGCAGCGCGACACATCGCGTGGATGCAGTGCAGTGCAGTGAGTGCACGTTGAGTTGAATGTTTGGCTGGCTACGTAGTTATTTATTACCATGTTATAAGCTAATGTTGAGCAGATGTTTGGCAATGCTGCGGCAGACATTTTGTTTGAAAGCCCCCGCCCCCTCATGAAGCGCCCGCGCCCTCGCCCGCAACTTCGCAAGAGCTCGCCACCTCCACTCACCTTCTATTTCCGTATCTATCAGACGACTTAGATTTTATTTTTTAATTATTGTAACTTTACTAACCACTCTACATTGCTAATCAATCAATGAGATTTTAATTTTTTTCTTGAAAATATTAATTTCTTTAATGCGAATTTAAAAATAATGTAATAGGTAGTTAGTAGTCCTTTAAATAGTGTAGTGGAGGAGGAGAAAAAGAGGAGAAAGTTGGCGATACTAATTGGTTTTGTAGTTTTCAGATTGATAGTATAGGTCCATTTATGTACAGGATATAATTTTATAGTATCTATGTTTAATAGATAGATACCTACCTTCATAACTTGTTTGTGCATAATATGTATGTATATTAATGAATGCTCTCTGCATCTGCGCCACATAACCGCGTGCGCGCCGTGGCCCGTCTCTGTTATGTGCTCTTGCTCAGATCTCGATATATTTTTACATATTTTCTATTCAATGATTCGCTCCGATTATCACGTCGTTAATCACCATGCGAATTGCGATCACTGCATTACATTTATATTCATATAGCTACATAGAATATGTGTATTATTAAAATAAGCCCGCTCTCCCTATACTATGTAGAGTGTAGACTTAATTTAGCTCCGAGTGTGTGGGGATGTGCGGTTGTCACCACCGAGTGAGGTTTTATACAAACGAACCTTCATAGACTTTAGTAGAGCTTTCGACAGTGTAGGTAGATCATTCATTATTTCATGTTCTCTACTATTAGGACAACATATTTATAACCTACCGGCTCTAGGTAAGTGCGTGAAATCCTATCTCAGAGGGTGAGACTATTGCGTAGAAACATATACATATATATACACTTTTGGTTGTGGTAGAGACAACAAAATGTTTATTTTAAAAAGATTAATTTTATATTATAGAATTGAGAACTATTTTTTTTACATAAACTTATCTTGTTACTTACTTTAATATTTATAATATAGGTACATATTCAAAACTGTATATACTATATCGACGGGCTGTTTGCCGTGGTTGGTAAGATACCCTATCTATCACGCCGCAGGTCGTGGGTTCGATTCCCACTCAGGACAAATATTTGTGTGCATGAACATGTCTGTTTGTCTTGTGTCTGGGTGTAATTATCTATATATGTATGTATTTACAAAAGAAAAGTAGTATATGTAGTATATCAGTTATCTGGCTCCCATAGTACAAGCTCTGCTTAGTTTGTGGGTCAGATGGCCGTGTGTGAGGAATAATGTCCCAGAATATTTATTTATTTATTTTTATTTTATATAATGTTATAAAGCTGAAGAGTTTGTTTGTTTGAACGCGCTGATCTCAAGAACTAATGGTTCGAATCGAAAAATTCTTATAGTGTTGGATAGTCCATTTATCGAGGAAGGCTATAGGCTACTTTTTATCTCGGGAAAACATAAGATCCCTCGGGAACGCGGGTGAAACCGCGAGGCGGAAGCTATTATATATATACAGGGTGGACCAATAACCTCTTAACATTTAAAATAGCTATAAAAAATAAACACGCTATTCGGGTCAAAAACTGTATATTGTATTTTGAAGTACACAAATTAGGGTTTTATTTTTGAAAATAACATTATGTAAGTGTGAACCTTGTTTATTTTTACATTCCTGCAACCTGGGCCGAAAATTTTCCATTACCGCCCGAAAAATGGTTGGTGCAATGTCTTGCATTTCCTTGCATATGTTTTCTTTTAATTCTTCAATAGACCCTGGGTTACTAATGTAAACTTTACTTTTAAGATATCTCCAAAGGAAATAATCCATTGGGGACAAATCTAGGCTGCGAGGTGGCCAGTTAATGTCACCTCTTTTGGATATCAGTTTTTGGCCAAAAATTTCACGAACTGCTGCTATTGATTCGTTGGAAGTGTGACATGTTGCCCCATCTTGTTGAAACCAGGTCCTTTGGTTGAAGCCTGAAAGCCTGTAAAGCTGGTGCAAAAAAAATCTGTAGCATCGCAACGTATCGCTCTGTATTGACAGTAAGTCCCGTTGCTTCTCTGATCTTCATAAAAATACGGGCCAATTATTCCACCTGCAGATAAAGCCGCCCATACCGTAACTTTCGGCGAGTGTAAGTGTTTCTGGTGTTTTAATTGCGGGTTTGTGTTACTCCAGTATCTACAATTTTGTCTGTTAACATGACCATTTAAATGAAAGTGTGCCTCATCGGAGAAAAAGATGTTATTGAAGGTCGGAAACCTCTCTTGAGACTCCAGTTTGCTAACGAAATGCTTGCATTTCGTTAGCAAACTGTAGTCTCTTAACATGGTCACCTGGCTGCAATGCCTGTACAATTTGAATTTTGTAAGGGTGTAATTGTAGATCATTGTGTAGAATGCAATTTAGAGATGTTTTGGGCAAATTTAAGACACTAGACCTAGACCGCTTTCGAGTGCTATGTTTATGTCGACACGCTCTATGTTTTCCGGATCTCTCGACGTCCTGGTTGAGTTAAGGTTGAACTCAAACTTCCGCACCCAATTCTGAATCGTTTGGATTGTTGGAGCTTGATTTGCGTTCCGTATATTGTAATGAGAACAAAATTTCCGTCTAGCTTCGGTCGCAGAATCGTTGTTTTGATAGTACCTACTCGAGAACGCAGAGCGCACGTTGTGCTCCGTTGAATGATGCCATTGCACTAAATTCCTATTAGCCGTTCTCGCGTTTGGTACCCTCCCCGCACCGATACCCACACCCGCGGAAGTAACGTTTGGTACCCTCCCCGCACCGATACCCACACCCGCGGAAGTAACGTTTGGTACCCTCCCCGCACCGATACCCACACCCTCGGAAGTAACGTTTGGTACCCTCCCCGCACCGATACCCACACCCGCGGAAGTAACGTTTGGTACCCTCCCCGCACCGATACCCACACCCACGGAAGTAACGTTTGGTACCCTCCGCGCACCGATACCCACACCCGCGGAAGTAACGGGCTTTTCAAATGTTAAGAGGTTATTGGAGTAAAATATACATATATTATTTAAGGCGATGATAGCTCAGTGGTAGTGACGTCGGACGCCACGGCGAAGGTCGTGGGTTCGAATCCTACAATGAGCTTGAGCTTTCGGTGAAGGAAAACATCGTGAGGAAACCATAGCACGGTGGTAGGGTACTTGGTAGTAACCACCTGGCTGGCTACCACCCTCAAGTTGAAAATCTGTCGCCAAACACCTATTGGTGTGTTCCGGCAGCTGCACTTGAGAGCCAGATCCTTCTAGGCTTCGTGTGCTTACCACCTTCGGCCACATCATCACCTACCATAGTGAGATTGTGGTCAAACACAAGCCTATACAAAGTAAAAAAAAATATATATATATATATACAAAAACAATGAAGTAATAGTAATACTCATAATACTGATAGATGTCACACGGTACGTAACATATGCATAATAATATGGGATGAATGATACAAGTAACAATAGTTTCTGGCCCCGCGGTTTCAACCACTGGAATGTAAGAAAGAAAGAAAGAAAGTGCCAATGAGTCGTCAAGAGGTAACAAACAATATCACTATATATACAGGGTGATTTTGTTATCACTGGCAATACTTGCAGGGGTGGAAGTACTCATCAATGTGAACAACTTTTATTGGGCTAACTCTGATATCGCGTAAAATAATACGGTTGCTTCATACATTTTGGTTGAGTAGGTATTGAACTTTTGTATGGAACAGCTGATAATTTTTTCATGATTTCACAGTTAGTCCTATAACAAAAGTTGTTCACATTGATGAGTACTTCCACCCCTGCAAGTATTGCCAGTGATAACAAAATCACCCTGTATATATAGTGATATTGTTTGTTACCTCTTGACGACTCATTGGCACTTTCTTTCTTTCTTTCTTACATTCCAGTGGTTGAAACCGCGGGGCCAGAAACTATTGTTACTTGTATCATTCATCCCATATTATTATGCATATGTTACGTACCGTGTGACATCTATCAGTATTATGAGTATTACTATTACTTCATTGTTTTTGTATTTTTTTTTTTTTTTTTTTTTTTTTTTTTTTTTTTTTTTTTTTTTTTTTTTTTTTATGGTATTTCATAATTTATTTACATATTTACAATTAAAGTAAAAAATACAAACTATGATATATAGAAAACATCCTCAAAGCCCTCGCTGCTGTCGATAGGCAAGGTTCCCAACAGGCTGGCAGCGTTCCCTTTTTGGATGGCCAAGCTTATGCGTTGGCGGAAAAAGCTCCCAGCCCGTCGGTCTCCCGAAGCCTCGATGAGCTTGGATGATAAAATCCGAGCAAATCGGCGAGCCTCGAACCCCCATGGACCCATGGTTTCAACTGCGAATGGCATGAACGAAAAATTAGAACCAAGACAAGCGTATTTTTTAAATTTATTTGTTTTTGTATATATATATATATATATTTTTTTACTTTGTATAGGCTTGTGTTTGACCACAATCTCACTATGGTAGGTGATGATGTGGCCGAAGGTGGTAAGCACACGAAGCCTAGAAGGATCTGGCTCTCAAGTGCAGCTGCCGGAACACACCAATAGGTGTTTGGCGACAGATTTTCAACTTGAGGGTGGTAGCCAGCCAGGTGGTTACTACCAAGTACCCTACCACCGTGCTATGGTTTCCTCACGATGTTTTCCTTCACCGAAAGCTCAAGCTCATTGTAGGATTCGAACCCACGACCTTCGCCGTGGCGTCCGACGTCACTACCACTGAGCTATCATCGCCTTAAATAATATATGTATATTTTACTCCAATAACCTCTTAACATTTGAAAAGCCCGTTACTTCCGCGGGTGTGGGTATCGGTGCGCGGAGGGTACCAAACGTTACTTCCGTGGGTGTGGGTATCGGTGCGGGGAGGGTACCAAACGTTACTTCCGCGGGTGTGGGTATCGGTGCGGGGAGGGTACCAAACGTTACTTCCGAGGGTGTGGGTATCGGTGCGGGGAGGGTACCAAACGTTACTTCCGCGGGTGTGGGTATCGGTGCGGGGAGGGTACCAAACGTTACTTCCGCGGGTGTGGGTATCGGTGCGGGGAGGGTACCAAACGCGAGAACGGCTAATAGGAATTTAGTGCAATGGCATCATTCAACGGAGCACAACGTGCGCTCTGCGTTCTCGAGTAGGTACTATCAAAACAACGATTCTGCGACCGAAGCTAGACGGAAATTTTGTTCTCATTACAATATACGGAACGCAAATCAAGCTCCAACAATCCAAACGATTCAGAATTGGGTGCGGAAGTTTCAGTTCAACCTTAACTCAACCAGGACGTCGAGAGATCCGGAAAACATAGAGCGTGTCGACATAAACATAGCACTCGAAAGCGGTCTAGGTCTAGTGTCTTAAATTTGCCCAAAACATCTCTAAATTGCATTCTACACAATGATCTACAATTACACCCTTACAAAATTCAAATTGTACAGGCATTGCAGCCAGGTGACCATGTTAAGAGACTACAGTTTGCTAACGAAATGCAAGCATTTCGTTAGCAAACTGGAGTCTCAAGAGAGGTTTCCGACCTTCAATAACATCTTTTTCTCCGATGAGGCACACTTTCATTTAAATGGTCATGTTAACAGACAAAATTGTAGATACTGGAGTAACACAAACCCGCAATTAAAACACCAGAAACACTTACACTCGCCGAAAGTTACGGTATGGGCGGCTTTATCTGCAGGTGGAATAATTGGCCCGTATTTTTATGAAGATCAGAGAAGCAACGGGACTTACTGTCAATACAGAGCGATACGTTGCGATGCTACAGATTTTTTTTGCACCAGCTTTACAGGCTTTCAGGCTTCAACCAAAGGACCTGGTTTCAACAAGATGGGGCAACATGTCACACTTCCAACGAATCAATAGCAGCAGTTCGTGAAATTTTTGGCCAAAAACTGATATCCAAAAGAGGTGACATTAACTGGCCACCTCGCAGCCTAGATTTGTCCCCAATGGATTATTTCCTTTGGAGATATCTTAAAAGTAAAGTTTACATTAGTAACCCAGGGTCTATTGAAGAATTAAAAGAAAACATATGCAAGGAAATGCAAGACATTGCACCAACCATTTTTCGGGCGGTAATGGAAAATTTTCGGCCCAGGTTGCAGGAATGTAAAAATAAACAAGGTTCACACTTACATAATGTTATTTTCAAAAATAAAACCCTAATTTGTGTACTTCAAAATACAATATACAGTTTTTGACCCGAATAGCGTGTTTATTTTTTATAGCTATTTTAAATGTTAAGAGGTTATTGGTCCACCCTGTATATATATAATAGCTTCCGCCTCGCGGTTTCACCCGCGTTCCCGAGGGATCTTATGTTTTCCCGAGATAAAAAGTAGCCTATAGCCTTCCTCGATAAATGGACTATCCAACACTATAAGAATTTTTCGATTCGAACCATTAGTTCTTGAGATCAGCGCGTTCAAACAAACAAACTCTTCAGCTTTATAACATTATATAAAATAAAAATAAATAAATAAATATTCTGGGACATTATTCCTCACACACGGCCATCTGACCCACAAACTAAGCAGAGCTTGTACTATGGGAGCCAGATAACTGATATACTACATATACTACTTTTCTTTTGTAAATACATACATATATAGATAATTACACCCAGACACAAGACAAACAGACATGTTCATGCACACAAATATTTGTCCTGAGTGGGAATCGAACCCACGACCTGCGGCGTGATAGATAGGGTATCTTACCAACCACGGCAAACAGCCCGTCGATATAGTATATACAGTTTTGAATATGTACCTATATTATAAATATTAAAGTAAGTAACAAGATAAGTTTATGTAAAAAAAATAGTTCTCAATTCTATAATATAAAATTAATCTTTTTAAAATAAACATTTTGTTGTCTCTACCACAACCAAAAGTGTATATATATGTATATGTTTCTACGCAATAGTCTCACCCTCTGAGATAGGATTTCACGCACTTACCTAGAGCCGGTAGGTTATAAATATGTTGTCCTAATAGTAGAGAACATGAAATAATGAATGATCTACCTACACTGTCGAAAGCTCTACTAAAGTCTATGAAGGTTCGTTTGTATAAAACCTCACTCGGTGGTGACAACCGCACATCCCCACACACTCGGAGCTAAATTAAGTCTACACTCTACATAGTATAGGGAGAGCGGGCTTATTTTAATAATACACATATTCTATGTAGCTATATGAATATAAATGTAATGCAGTGATCGCAATTCGCATGGTGATTAACGACGTGATAATCGGAGCGAATCATTGAATAGAAAATATGTAAAAATATATCGAGATCTGAGCAAGAGCACATAACAGAGACGGGCCACGGCGCGCACGCGGTTATGTGGCGCAGATGCAGAGAGCATTCATTAATATACATACATATTATGCACAAACAAGTTATGAAGGTAGGTATCTATCTATTAAACATAGATACTATAAAATTATATCCTGTACATAAATGGACCTATACTATCAATCTGAAAACTACAAAACCAATTAGTATCGCCAACTTTCTCCTCTTTTTCTCCTCCTCCACTACACTATTTAAAGGACTACTAACTACCTATTACATTATTTTTAAATTCGCATTAAAGAAATTAATATTTTCAAGAAAAAAATTAAAATCTCATTGATTGATTAGCAATGTAGAGTGGTTAGTAAAGTTACAATAATTAAAAAATAAAATCTAAGTCGTCTGATAGATACGGAAATAGAAGGTGAGTGGAGGTGGCGAGCTCTTGCGAAGTTGCGGGCGAGTTACTCATCAATGTGAACAACTTTTATTGGGCTAACTCTGATATCGCGTAAAATAATACGGTTGCTTCATACATTTTGGTTGAGTAGGTATTGAACTTTTGTATGGAACAGCTGATAATTTTTTCATGATTTCACAGTTAGTCCTATAACAAAAGTTGTTCACATTGATGAGTACTTCCACCCCTGCAAGTATTGCCAGTGATAACAAAATCACCCAGTATATATATATTCCCCGCGGTTCCACTCACGTTCCCGGGAAAAAAATTCTGTCCAAATTTCATCAAAATCATAAATTTTTACTTTCGAGATCGGTCAGTGCTATATTATTTTATATTTTGCTGTTCCGAACAATATTTAGCAGCAAGTTTCGTATTCCAAATCCTTTCCCCAAAAAAGATATCGCAAACTGTATTACCCCCTTTTTTGCTTGTAATAAAACTTATTATTATTAATCATGAAAATCTCAGGAATTAAAAAAATATTTAAATGCTTTGTTATCGTTTGCAGTCGCACAGTAACACGCGCGTCGTACGCGTGCGTCCGAGTGAACACGCGCGAGCGAGAGTGTCGGCGCCAGGACGCGCCCGCCACAAGCAACATGCTCACACGGACGCAGCTTGCGGAGATGTCGCCGCAGCCGGGCGCCTCGCCGGGTCTCCTCCGGCGCCGGTACTCCGTCCCGGAAACCATCATGAGGAAGTGAGTGTCTAGTCTACCTAACCTACCTACATACTACATCCATAAAGGTGATTTTTTTTTAATAAAAAAAAAATACCTATTTTGAAATTATTGAATAAACTATATTTACTTGTGGTTTATAGATCAAAAACCAATTTTAACACCATGAACCCAATCAAATACTCGGTCTAACGAAAATAAATTAAACATTTAGCATCTTGAATTTTTGGATTAAAAGTAGTGTAGGTATGTAGTACTTACCTAAATAAAAATATTTTTATCGATGAATACTATACCTTTTCGTGAAGCTCGTTTATCCACTGGTATCATTGCCGTGCTAATTACTGTATAGTCTGGAAGTAAACCTCTATCAAAGTCAACCCAGGTTACGGTAGGGGTCGGGTCCTTCTCTCTCACATACATTAAGGATTGACAAATTAGTAACATAATAGTTTTCACTTTCAGATACCGACTGGCGCAGCAGCGATCAGACTCGGATGAGAGCGAACCTCCCACCGATCGGTCTCCCGCATCTGCGTCACCGGCGCGCGGCTCTTGTAACTCACTCTGTGAAGCGCCACACCGATTCGCGCGTCGCGACCGCGAGGTGATGCGCAAGTCGGCGTTGTTGCGGCGCATGTGGGGCCGCCCGCACCCCGGGCTATCCTGCTGCCAGTGCGGCGGCGACTGCGATCGGCCCTGCCGCCAGCCGCGCTCGCTCGACGGCTCCCACTGCGAGCTGCGCCACTCGTCCGCCTGCTTCCCGACGCCCCGGCCCTCGCCGCCAGCGACCGCTTCCTCCCCTGTCGGTTGGGGGACGCCCAAGCGACAGCGCATCAGCTCGCCGACCGATTTCCGCGGGAGTGACGAGACTCTCCGTATCCCACCGAGAGAGGGCTCCGACCGAACCGAGGAATGTAGCCTAGACCGACCTGTGAGAGAGTCTTCGGAATCTACGTACCGATCGCACGGTGGTATCGAAAGCGTCACCGATGCATTCACCGATAGCGAAGTGTCGAAATTGGATGACGTAAGCGATGTAAACGGTTCTATCCGCTACTTTGACGGGCTGTCATCAGATGCCGCAACGGTTGAGATAAAGTCTGAGGCACCGGACGACACGCCCGCAGAGAGCGATAGCTTCCTACTGCGGGTCCACTCGGATGAACGCTCTTACGTAGACACTTCGGACACATTCCCGACGTCCATGTCGACAGCGAAGGAGACGACCGGATCCGGAACGCATAGACTTTACGATCGAGTGCCGACGAGCGGTCACATTGACGGTCGGATCAGTGAGAGATCTGTGAGTGTTGAAAATGAAGACAATAACATATTCCCGTATGATAGGCCACTTACTATCGATACACCTTCGTACGAAGTTTTAGAAATTGTTGTATCTGAAACATTAAACTCGAATACACTTCCCTCTTTTATTGAAGATTTACCGGCAAAATATTCTAATAGGACGCTTAAAGCTCCCGTACCAAATCATCGAAACATGCAACACATAAATATCGATGAGTATGTATCGAATATATTAGTGGAAAGTCTTAATTCATTAACTGATCAGTTGGAATGTATGAATGCCTCGATCGGAAGTGATAGGAAAATAAGTATCGTAGAAAAAGAAATTAAGGTAAAACTACAAAATACCGGTGTCAACACTATTGTCCACTTGAGTCCTACTTCCAATAACCAAATTATATTCGGAAACGAAGAGCTCTATAACAGCGATGAAAATAAAAACAGTAACGACATAACTCAAGACGCCGTCACTATTCGCGAAGAGATGCAGAGCCTTGAGTCTAATAACAACGTGACCTCTGCGTCGCCCCAACAACTCGCCGACCAACAGTACCACACCGACGCCTTCAATAACATAATTCAGCATGACAACGTCAACCAAGCTGTACTGCAACAGATACAGAAACTATTCCAAGATGAACTACACAACCTAGATTCCGAAAATAAATATCAGGATAATGCGATGCCTGGCATATCTCATATAGAAATATCTAACGTCGATGTATTCATCGATAATAACAGCGACGGGAACCTGATGTCTACCGATGCAATCGAGATGCGCACGCAGAGGCAGACGGATAATGCAGAAATGATAAGCAGTGTCGGTGCCGGTAATTACTTTCAAGATGAAGATGAAACTGCGGTTGTTCCGCGATTCTCGGCATTCCCACACACCGACTCGATGGAAGTGAATACGTCGTCTTCCGATGACGCTGAGATACTAGGTTCCGATTGCACGAGTCTTGTAGACAGCTTAGATGACCCCAACTCACCGAGATCAGTACTTTTGCGAAGGTCGTTCAATAACAAACGTGGCGAATTAGTGCGCTCGGCAATTGATGTTTTAGATTTACTTCCGGAGAGTGCTTATAGGAGTGAAAATACAAACTATAAGGGGGAATCATTTTTTATTCGAATAAAAGAAAATAATTTTGATTGCGAGAAAGAAAACATCAACGTAGCAGACCATATGCCTGAGAATATAAAACAAAGACTTTACAGGCGACAGCGGAAGAGAGAACTGCGTATGGAGTGCGCTCGAAGAAGTAAAGTAAAACAGATGAAGCGGGAAATGGAGAAACAGCGATACGCCGATATGTGTAAGTCGAGAAAAGAGGTAGAAAAAGATTGCATGGCTATTATAAACGCTCTAATCGATGACGTTATCTCGAAGATAGCCCAAGATGAGTACAAATACATGCGTATCAAACAACGACCGATTCGTCCGATGGCTGCTAAATCAGAGGAAAATATATCAAAAAAAACATGGAGAAAAGACTCGCATTCGATCTCCGATAGAGATCCCTTTAAGATTACTAAAAATGGGACCGTCCAATTCAGCTCACGAGACAGAGATAGAGATAGAGACAGAGAAGAAAATCATCAAATTCACGGTAAACTATCATTGCTAGCGCGCCCAACGCTGACGAGTGACGACCGGGGTCCTCGTCGCATCTATCAAAAGTCTGAAATACACGATGGAAATAAATGCATAGAAATACTGGAAATTTTGGAGTACGTTAACGGATCACCAAGCTCCCCGGAGACCGTGAACTCCGACGATAACCACGATAACGGATCTAAAAGTAGAAAGTCAAGAATACCCATTCCAATACACGAACGAACTCAGCGAACTCCGAAGGATGGTCGGTCGGTCGATAGTGGCGATGACGACTGTCGAACTCCGACGGGGCTCACACACGAACACGATAAAAGCGAGAGAGCGAACCACCTGCCCGTACAGAGCCCCGCTCGCCGCGCTTCCGTGCCGCATATCGAGCCCCGCTCCCGCTCCAATTCGCTTAGGTTCAAACGGGTGTTCGACATCATACCCGAGGAGAGAAGTAGCCTCAGCGTTGACTCCTCAAACGAGGATATGGCGCACGCGCGTCGAGCTTCCGCGCCTGACGTTGGTGACGAATCTCGGCTGCGCTCACCAGTAGCGCCCTCCACCCCTGCGCCGGTGCGCCGCAGCGCCGCTACGTCGCCGCCGCCCACCGAGAGCCCGCCCGCGCGCCGCAGCGCCACCACGATGACCTCGCCGGGCACGGTCAGCAAGTCGGCGGCCACGAGCCCGGCGGAGGGCAGGCGCCGCGCCTGGCCGGCGGCCGCAGGTAGGCCGCCCCAGCCGCCCCAGCCGCCTGCGCCACCACACTCACTGTGCGCCCCACCGCCGACTCTGCACCGCACTGCGCGCTCTGTCTCCGTAGAGTAGATTAGCGTAGTGGCAGATATTTATTTTTGTTTTTACGTAAACACGCACTCTATCGAGCACTTTATTTATATATTTGTTGTTATTTCGTGCAGACGCATTTATGTAAATCGAAGTAGATTCGAGTAATAAACGATCTAAATTCGTAGTTTTGTTTCATTGATCACCGCTATCTTTATTTTCCCCGACAACATTGAACTTAACGCTTGCACTTTTTTTGTAGTAGCAAATGGTTTTGCAGCATATTCAATATCTACCCATTTCTCTACGTTTTTGTTTTATATTACTTTATTGTTAGATTAAATTAGTTAACAAAACTTTACAACCACCTTTAGTATAATTTTTATTCAACAATTTTTTTTAGTATAAAAAGTAAGACGCTTTTTCATGATTTCAAAGTTCGTTCCATAGTAAAAGTTATTCAGGCTGACCAACCTAGCACAGGTTTTGAATATATACTATCTCGAAATATCCACCTGCTATAAATATATAAAAATCAATGATTGTCTGGCTGTTTGTTTGTTTGTTTTTTTGTAACGTGTGCGTGCCTATACGCTTCATTCGATTGCGATGAAACTTTGTTACGAAACACATAACATGTTAGACAGAGAAACGAAAAGGCAGCGCGAGGATTATATGATTTGCTTGGGTCATTATCCTACCTACTTTAGCCTAGTGAATCTGTTCGGCATCTACATGATGAGTTTGATAAAACGAAAATTAATTATTATGGCTGATGATGTAGTGGTGTGATAAATCTCTCCTTTTATTTAATGATCAACCGTTTTCTCCACCTTGTATATTTTTTTAATTGATCTTTTTAGGGTTCCATAGTCAAACTTTCTTTGATTGTTTTTGGGTTTCACTTTCTTTGTTCCTCAAAGATCCTTAAATATAATTCCGGCTAGCTAGTAAGATTTGGCCAGTTACTTTGGGGGAGACAGTTCTCTAGGTAAATAGAATCGATAGTAGTAGAGTCGAGAGAATAGTTTCCACTGGGAAAAAATCTGGCTGTAACATTTACCTACATATTTGAAAGGTACCAAAGGGAAGAGCTTCGATTCAGATAAACTTAAAGAGCGCAAGTCTTTGATGATGCAACACGAGCGCGCTACAGCAGCGCGTCACGGCACATCCAACGAAGCCATCGACCCCGCCACCGTCGCGCACCGCCGCGCCGACAAGCGCCGGGACCTCAGGAATAAGACAAATCGAACCGAGCCACGAGAAAGTAAAAGAACCCAACCAAACAATAAAGTGAATCACTCCGTATGTGACACCCGGAATGAGGATGTCATGTTAAAAAATAAGGCGGACGAGATAAAAGCTTATCCCACATTCTTAGAAACGGATGGGAAGGATTCGAGCGCTAGCGCAACGGTGAACCTACCTGACTTCAAGTCAAACGGCAGCGGCGGTGGTGCCAGCTCTAGTGATAGCGGCGAGTCCGGCGGCAGCTTGCTGTGCTCGCTCGCTCCCAAGTGGCTCTCCTCGCAGCGCCACAAACGCACCCGCTGCCGTGACACCTTCGTGGAGACATCCACCTCGCCGACACCACAGCCACCGCCTCCACTTCCATCCACCGATGCGAACGCTCCCGGTACGTACCTATTCACGATACGATACTTATCTACTCATTTTGTTCTGTAATCGACGAAGTGAAAAAGAACTGGGGTACTGCAGGCGGGTGGTCGGTGACGGTAGCGGGGTCTTGCCGCGCCACGCTGCCGGCGGACGTGGAGATGCGGCTTCGATTCCCGCACGAACGCGTCGCCCCAACACGCGACTGCCCTGCCGGTGACGCCTGCGACGACGCCAACTATCAGGTAAGCCAGACTGAGCATCAAGAAAGACTACACTACCGTCTACCACATAACTATAGTGTAAATTAGCGATGTGTCCCTCACTCATGAGTTGCCTCGTTTGAGGCCCTCGTGATAGCAAATTGAAAGAGTCCCTCAAATTTTAAACATGAACCGCCTCACTCGTTCTTCGCTCCTCGTTCTCACTCGATCGCGAGTCGGTCGCGGTGGCGAGGTTGCAAGTGCGAACGAACCGAATGAAATGAATGAATACGCTAATATTATTATTTCCGTGATCATTATTCGGTTAAATTATGAGCTTTAGTGAGTTTACATTTAAGGTTTGTAATCAACTGTCATAGTTTTGGCGATCAAGCATCACGAGCGAAAGAAAACGAGGTGTGTGAGAGAGATGTCTATAATTTCGCGGTGAGCCGCGCTTGACCTTGCGAATGAGGCGGCGTTTCAAGCAATTCCTCACCTCAAACGAGGGGTCCCTCATGAGTACCTCGCGAAGTAAAATGATGTACTCCCTCATTCTCATTTAAAATTGGCGAGTTACCCATTACTAGTGTAAATAAAAGGTCGCTTACTACAGAAGTAAAACAAGATGGGTACTTATGAAAAGTGGGAGAATGAGGTGTATGTTATCTTTAATATGCAGGAGTGTCGTTGCCGCCACTGTCAGGACTGCGAATGTCCGTGCTGGAGCGAGAACGCGGAGTGCGGGGCGCGGGGCGTGCGCGGGGCGTACGGTCGGGGCGAGGCGCGTCGAGGCTCGCTGCCACCCGCGCCGCACCACCGGCATAGCCACCTCACACGTTCCGACACCAAACTCACACTCACCATGAAGAAGGAAGCTTTAGGTCACTAGTAACCTACTATATTTTACACGCTGCTTCCACAAGCATGGGAGGAGCTTGGTGCAAACAATTTTATTTTGAACATATTTACCCAGGGTCGCTTTCCGACACACAAAGAAACTTCATGAAAAATCATTATAAGTACATACAAGTTCACAAAAATTGTCTCACAGTAGTCTACACTCAAAGTTTATTGAATGCACTGATCACTAAACACAAGTATATCGCACTGTTATTTACATTTATAGTGACCGTATCAATATAAGACATGTTTATTTCTGTAATAATTATAATGACTTAGAATTATGGCCAGTTATATAAGGTAGAGAAAACGGTCGATCATTAATTGAAACCAGAGGTTTATCTCGTTGTTTTTAAACCGTATACAAAAAATCATTGAAATCCATCGAGTAGTTTAGCCACAGTAATTCTGTTCGGAGTTACACAAACGAACAGCATCATCATTGTCTTTTATGCATATAATGCACTTTCTACAAGCTTTAAGTGCGCAGTTCGCCTCCGTCGAATCAATACCAAACAATTTAATAATGCGTATTACAATACCATTATAACCAGTAATTCCTAATAGTTAGCGATTAGAGTTTAAACATATTTTATACCTCTTTACCATTTTATTCTATCTTTACTCACCAATTTATGTACCACAAGACTCTAATAAACTATTTAAAACCAGATTATCTATGAATTTCTTACCATAATATTACCCTAACCAAGAAGGAGTCTCTAGGCGCCAGGAGACAAACTTATACAAATTCATTTTCATTTTATCAATTTTGGTCATCACGTAGATGCCTAAAAGTTTCACTAGGCTAAAGTAGGTCGGATAATGACCCGAGCAAATGCGCTGCCTCCATTTCTACTTTGTTTGAAAATTTATATTTTTTTTATTATTTTTTCTAAAATCGTTTTCGACTATGTTATAGTGCTTTATGCAATTGTAATGATTGTGTTTAGATTTAATGATCGGCCGTCATATCCACCTTATATACTTCCTCTTCATCATCATCATCATCATCTCAGCCGCAAGACGTCCTCTGCTGGACATAGGCCTCCCCTAAGCATCTCCAATAGGACCGGTCTTTGATTTAGATATTTAATTTTCCTCTTTATCACTAAAACTTCAATCAAACTCTTGCTTTATCCACAACGAAGTTACAAAAGGGTCAAAAGTGCCGTGAGTCGCTTCGAGAAAAGGATGGTACTTCGAGCAAAAGATGGTACGGTTGTGCTCGACTTGACGAGGTCACTGACGTGCCCCATGTAGTACACAACCGCTAATTAACATATATTACAATTTCAGACTCTTCAATTCTTGCCTCTAAGAGTTCGAAGAAGTCAATTGAACCGCTGCCCGACCTCGAGACGTACCGATCATCGCGCACCAAAGTGAAGAGCTCGCTGAAGGTAAATCGTCGCAAGTGCGAAGCGTCAGAGTGAACGGAGCGACGCTGTCGGCTACAGCTCATCATCAATCGGTCCTTTTGTAATCCGTTCACGCTAACGCCTCGTTTGAATGTTGGGCGAATGCATGACAGCGACACACCTCTATAACGGAGCTCATCTCCGGCAAACATATTTACACCTCGAAGGCGGTTGTTTCAGACGCGGCGGGGGTATTCCCTACATTGCTGGCTGCCCGACGACGAGCCCGCCATGATAAGGTATTGAAGGGATTTTTTTTCACACTTGTACATACGTAAATTATAGAATTGATAGACGCATAGTACCCACATAGCTATGTAGTAAGTACTACTGATAAATTGATAAAGAGCTCAACTCTGATAAAACTTACCTAGGTAAGTAAGTATGGTGCAAACACGGATGTCTTTTTTTTTACATCCGTGGGTGCAAAATTGTAATTGTAATCGTTACACAGGTCTAATAACGGTCTATCGGTGTTGGGAAGCGCCATCGTGCCGGAGCTGAAGCCGAGGGTGCCCACCATGAGCGAGCGCGACCTCACGCGTCACTACACGCCGCGCCACTACCTGCGCTTGTAGTTGCGACTCCTTGCGACAGAATTTAGTTATTTACTATGCGATAGGCCCTTCGCACACGGAGTAACGGCAACGCAACCTAAATATTATGGCAAAGTGCATTGTCAACATTGAGATGGAATGTCCATATATATAATATTTTGTAACATAATAATGTACATTAATAAAGTACTTAAGTGATTTCATACGGTTAAAATTTGCACTAGATTAAATTTATATGTTATTATTAAAGTTTATATCATAAAACAGTGGCTTTATATTTCATTAACCTACTTTCTACTAATTTATCAATACGAAAGTTGTGTGTTTGTTATTATAAAATGAAAACAAAATTTAGAAAAAACCCACGACAACTGTAAAAATTGTTATCGAAAAAGGATTAAATAAATACCTACCTACATATTAACATAATGATAAATCCAAAAAAATCCGTCGGGTACTGCCATTACCATATCTGTTCCCGATTTCAATTAATATATAGCAGTATAGAAAAGTTATTATGTGTCGTTTATTTACAAACCCAACGCAATTTCAATTAGTCACAAACTCATAAAATAGCAAAAATTCGATTACAATTTTTAAAGCCGTCGTCGGTTTTTTCAAAAGGACTTGGCTAAATAGAGTATGGGCGACCGCCCTAACCATGTATAAACACTATACCTAGTAATATGTAATGCTGAATAGCTGAATATTAGTTTTTCGTATGAAAAAAGTTTCAGGAACTAGTCATATCATTAAAATCCTGAAAATAAAATCGTAGAATCTCCTACGTCAATAGATAAACAAAGTATACAAGAAAACGATTTTGCTATGAACTTTTAGTTAGGCGTTTGTTTACAAACTGCAACATAGGTAAAAAAAAAACATTATTATTAGTAAATTATTCGCGAATGAAACCGCGGGGCACAGCTAGTATTGAAATAAAATAATTACAATGACATTTATTCATTTATTATGAAGGTGAGTATACATTAATTTATTTATTATGAAGCAAATGTGATAAATCGAGATTATTCTGTTAATCTACAAGTAGGTACATTACTTAAAAATGTAGCTGGAGCAGACAACACGTTCCTGGTTTCTCGCCCACTTCAAATACCAAATCACAGTAATAACTAAAGAGACATACTCTTTCTAATCAAAAAGCAGCAGCCACTGTTCCCCACAATACAAAATCAGGAATATGCAAGTATGTCCTCTAAGCCTTAGAGTCTAAGTCTAAGGGATTAGATACTTGTAATAGTTTCGCTTTGTTCTTGTCTATCATTATTCAGTCAACATTCTTCGACATAAAATAATGATGTAAGTATATTATATAATTATTATAATTATTTGAATACATTGAACCAAGAGTTACCACTATGAGATGTTCCGAAACTTTTGGACTTTCTTTTATTTTGTTCTAATCGAATCAAGTGTAATCGAGTAAAATCTAGTTGTAATTTTTTTATTGCGGCACTATTTAATAAGTAGCGTTTCTTTCCAGATTTTTCCAATGATTTCAATGACAATCAAAGAAATCAACGTTTTGAGATGTAGGTACCTACCATTCGTACCATTCACGAAGATGTAGTCAATAAACCTACTTTTAAAGATATTTGCGTAGGCTGAAATTATCAGTATTATTTATTATATTATTTATAATTGTGCAATACAATTATAAGTGTAAAGAATAAGTCAAGATGTTCTAGCCATATTGTAATTCTTTATTTCTTTTTACAGTGTTGCCAACAGTTTTCTAAAATAATGTACATAAACCTTACATGCCCTTTAAATTTTCGAAATTTAAATTACTATTTCAATTTTAAAATTTACCTTTCTAAACACCTTACATGCCCTTAGTCTAACACCATTCGAAACTTTACTTGATTTTACATTATTTAAGTTGATATGACATGAATTTTACATAATAAAACAGCTTTTACTTATTTACTTTATACAAGTTTTTTTTTTTTTTGAAAACATCAAAAATATAATATTGAAAACACTGTATGACTACTAACGCCATCTATGAACTTTTATAGAAAACAAAAACTTATTTTATTTATTGATTTTTTTAACACTAAGAAAGTAGCGACATCTATCTTTTTCCTAAGTACTTAAATTGATTAGTAGAAAATAATGAAATCTTCAAAATAAATGCTAACTAAAATAACATCAAACTTCTAAACTAATTACAAAACTTGTAATGCTATTAATTCTACACTTCTATAGTTAAATCTGTTTATAAAGTTTTACATGAAAACAGAAAATGTATTTATATTCAACCAATAATGTTAATCTATTGTTCCTACAAAAAAAAGTAAACTTATTGAATATCTAACATCTTTTTAAATAAATTGCATGTAATACTTAACAACAAATTAAGGTTAAGTATACAGAACTTAGTTTTCATACTACAAATTACATTGTTAGTTTGATTTGTTAAGTAAAATCGTTAATTAATCTTTAACTATACCTTTACCTTTAATTATGATTATGATACTCTTGCCATCATATAAATGTACTAACTATTTAAATGCATCAAGGGCTACGAGAAAAAAATTATACAAAACTAAAAACCTGCTTACTACACTTAAAGCTTATATGAACGCGGTTTATATGTCTTGCGCCCTCTGCTGGTCACAAACGGTACTTTTTCCTCATTATTATTATTGAGTGGGTCATCATCCATGGGTTGGTCATCATTTAGGGTTTGGTCATCATCCAAGGGTTGCTCATCGATTATAGTTTGGTAATCATTATGAATATGGTTATCTGAAAAATCTGAAATTAAATCTAAATTATGTGGATTAGACAAAAGTTTTAAAAATTGAACATAAACTATTTTCTTTTTTGTGGGCTTGCTGACATCTTCAATTTCATAACACACAGATCCAATCTTCTTTATAATTTTATATGGTCCTTTATATTTTGGTGTCAATTTTGTGTCAGTAGGTTTAATCCATTGGTATAAAACATAGTCACCTGGTTCAATATTATGTTGAAATCTTTTTAGGTTATATCTTCTTTTTTTTTCTATATGAACTTTCATTATATTTGAATCTACTGATTTTCTTGCTTGAAAAAGTAATTCTAATTGATTTTTTCTTTCTATAGTTTCTTTTAAATATACTCTCTGTGGTTGAGGTAATCTATATGGTTTGCAACTAATAGGTTTATCATGTTTTAATTTTATTTCTAACTCAAAGTCTGGAAACTTTCCTATATCATTCAAATTATCATTTTTAAATATATCATCATATTCTGAGACAAGAATGTTTATTAATTCTTTTGATTTTTCAGTAATTGGATTATTAACTTCTTGTGAGTTTACACAGCATGAAACTGTTTTGTTGTCTATGGAAAATGTAGGAAAATACTCAGTGTGAGTTGGTGTCATAATACAAACTTTACCATCAGGGTCATAAATAATTCTTGCATAAACTGCTAATTGCCAATCTTTTCCTAATATCATGGGTACTGGTAGGTTTTCACAAATAGCTATTTGGGGCATAATATAATCAATTTTTCCCACCTGGAGTTGTGCTGTTATCCATCCTATTGGTGTGATTACGTCACCGGCAGCTTTAAAACTTCCTTTTTGCCATGGGTAGACTTGAGTGTCCTCCGGTAATTTGCTTTTGTCAATAATCGTTATAACAGAACCTGAGTCTGGAAGTGCATCAAGCTGTAAAGTTTTATTTAAAGTTATGGGTATCAATGTAACATTTGGTTCCAGTTTTTGTACACAGCTTACCTGTTTCTTACTAAAATTTTCTTCAGAATGAGGTTTTATATTGCTGTTAGGTTTTGTATTAAAGTTACTTTTAAGTGATGATTTTTGTTCTGGTAAATTACTTGTTCCTTGAAAAATACAATTATAAGAAATGTGTCCTTTTTTCTTACATTTAAAACATGTCTGATCTTCTTCTTTTTCTGTTTCACGGTTGAATTTTGAAATGAATCTATTACTTATTTTCTTATTTTCACTACTATTTGACATATTATTTTTTTCTGTAAAATATTGCTCTCTAGGTACTACTTTTCTAATCTGATCTAAAGCTGAAGCATGATTAAGCAAATCTTCTACTGTTTGACAGCAATGTGAAGCTAATGGAATTGACCAACGAATATCTACAATGCCTTCTAAAATTAAAGAAACCTTATCTATATCCGATAAACTTGTAGGACTTTTTTCAAAAAGAGCATTTTTATTATAAATGTACTCTGTTAATGTTTCTGTTGAACGCAATGTTCTTTTGGCCTGAAATGAAATAAACTCAGCAAATGACATCTTAGTACTGAACCTATCCACAAACTTACTTTTCCAATCTTCCCAGCTTTCTATGTATTTACCAATAGCCTTATGCCAGTCGCTTGCAGGACCCCTTAGTCTCATTGTAACATTTATTAACGTTAAATTTTCTGTCCAGTTTGCCAATGTTCTGATTCTTTCTACTTGGTTTAACCAATTCTTAGCATTATCTATTTTGTTACCAGCAAAAATAGGAATAGCGTTACTTGTATCACTTGTTGAAAATACTTGAAATGTTGGTTGGACTTGACTTGCTAATTTATTTTGAGTTTCCACTACTTGTGATAAAATTTTAATCATTAATGATTGATTATCATTAATACACGTACCTTGATCACTACTTTGTGTCCCAAAAGTTGCCATACCTTCCATTTGACTTGTTCCTTGATTTTTATTTTTAAATTCTTCAATTTGTTTCTGTAAATTTTGTATTTCAAAATCTTTTGATTGACGACGATCTCTTTCTTCCTTCAAAATTTCAAATGATCCATTTTGTTGTCGTAACACATTATCTTTTAAAATTCTCAAAACTAAATCTTTCTTAAGTCCCTGCATACTTAAGCATCTAAGCCTTAGCTCTTCTTTCAATTGCGTTACAGTAAAATTATCTAAAAAATCTTCATCGAGCGACTCCATTTTCTTGTCGTGTTACTTACTTCGTAGAACGTTTACGTGTTATTTTTTTTTCTTGAAATGCGTTAAAAATTTATGCTGAAAGGTAATAATTAACTACTTTTAAGTGTTGTTTGACGTACAGCACTATTTCTTGAAGATTTATGCACTAAACGTGTGCTTAACTTCTTCACCACAATGTTGGTTACTTTGGTTAGTTAAACGTACATAACCAAAAAATTTATCCAACAATATCACTGCTAATCTTCAACCTTTATCGCAAAATTTTACTCACATTATATAACTTTAAGATTACATAGTGTAATTACTTCATTATTTAGGTAAAATACTTATGTAAAACATTAAAATTAATTTTTTTTTTGGCCCAGCGCCATGTAAATAATAAATCAAGATGTTCTAGCCATATTGTTATTCTTTATTTCTTTTTACAGTGTTGCCAACAGTTTTCTAAAATAATGTACATAAACCTTACATAAGTATAATAAATAATTTTTTATACGTTCTACCTGTATGATATGTAGCTATATTCAAATCATTTCTTTTGCAAATCAGTCTGCAATAAACGTTAGATAAAAACACACGTCTTTTTCCTTGGCAAAATCCCTATCAAGCAAATCTAAGCTTTATCTCAATGATCGGAAGGTTCAATAATAATAAAATAATATAAGAGAATTTCAGACAATCCCTAACTGCACTATTTAATAAGTAGCGTTTCTTTCCAGATTTTTCCAATGATTTCAATGACAATCAAAGAAATCAACGTTTTGAGATGTAGGTACCTACCATTCGTACCATTCACGAAGATGTAGTCAATAAACCTACTTTTAAAGATATTTGCGTAGGCTGAAATTATCAGTATTATTTATTATATTATTTATAATTGTGCAATACAATTATAAGTATAATAAATAATTTTTTATACGTTCTACCTGTATGATATGTAGCTATATTCAAATCATTTCTTTTGCAAATCAGTCTGCAATAAACGTTAGATAAAAACACACGTCTTTTTCCTTGGCAAAATCCCTATCAAGCAAATCAAAGCTTTATCTCAATGATCGGAAGGTTCAATAATAATAAAATAATATAAGAGAATTTCAGACAATCCCTAAATGTAGCCCCGTACTGTTTGCTCCAATTTATATATGTACAAATGCAAGAAGTTTTTTTTATTAAGGCGCCCTCTGGCATGTTAGTACTATACTACTATAACACATATCTAAAGGTGGCGGTTCCACCGCAACAGAGACAGGAGTCCGAGACAGGAGACCGAGACTGGAGACCGAGCAAATCATCGTCTTCTTCTTCCTCCAATAGAAGTTCTACTACTTGGTTTTCCATCCTGACACAAACAGTTTTTGTCAACCTATTTTGTTTTTGTTGTTTGTGTCTCGGTCTCAGGTATCGGTTTATTTATTTATTTATTTATTTATTTATTTATTTATTTATTTATTTATTTATTTATTTATTTATTTATTTATTTATTTATTTATTTATTTATTTATTTATTTATTTATTTATTTATTTATTTATTTATTTATTTATTTATTTATTTATTTATTTATTTATTTATTTATTTATTTATTTATTTATTTATTTATTTATTTATTTATTTATTTATTTATTTATTTATTTATTTATTTATTTATTTATTTATTTATTTATTTATTTATTTATTTATTTATTTATTTATTTATTTATTTATTTATTTATTTATTTATTTATTTATTTATTTATTTATTTATTTATTTATTTATTTATTTATTTATTTATTTATTTATTTATTTATTTATTTATTTATTTATTTATTTATTTATTTATTTATTTATTTATTTATTTATTTATTTATTTATTTATTTATTTATTTATTTATTTATTTATTTATTTATTTATTTATTTATTTATTTATTTATTTATTTATTTATTTATTTATTTATTTATTTATTTATTTATTTATTTATTTATTTATTTATTTATTTATTTATTTATTTATTTATTTATTTATTTATTTATTTATTTATTTATTTATTTATTTATTTATTTATTTATTTATTTATTTATTTATTTATTTATTTATTTATTTATTTATTTATTTATTTATTTATTTATTTATTTATTTATTTATTTATTTATTTATTTATTTATTTATTTATTTATTTATTTATTTATTTATTTATTTATTTATTTATTTATTTATTTATTTATTTATTTATTTATTTATTTATTTATTTATTTATTTATTTATTTATTTATTTATTTATTTATTTATTTATTTATTTATTTATTTATTTATTTATTTATTTATTTATTTATTTATTTATTTATTTATTTATTTTGTTCTCTCTGTTAATGGTTTTTTCTCTGATTCTAAACACAATGCATATTTTAGTAAGTAATATAATAATTCTCAATACAATTTTAGGTCTGATTTTTCTGACACCTCTCATGACACACACTGTTTCCTTTTTATATAAAGAACCTCTTTTTGGCTGCAACATACTCCCCGCCCAAAGGAAAAAAACATGCTCTTAAATTTCTGGGAGCGGACATAGTTTACTTTGATACTCTAGATAAGCATGTTTAAGACGTCCTCCGACTCGTAATACACCTTTGTCATCTAAGAACGGATTAAGTCGTATTAATCTACTTCCTTTCGATACAGGTACGTTGCGTTTTAAACTTAAAATCTCCTCCTCAAATTCTATTTTTTGTGACAACTTTATGCATGTTGTAAGGGCATCTTGTCTCTCCTTTGAAGTAATAAGTAATCTATTTACAACAACTCCTCTTTTAAAATGCAGCCATCGTTGACAGTATGCAATAACTGACAGTAGTTTCCTCAGTGAAGAATATTTCGTCAGGAACGTAAGTATTTCCTTATTTTCAGGTTTTTCTTCAATTGTAGTGGCACAAGTTACTGTTTCGCGTATCTCTAATGTAGTTTCAGGTATCTCTTGGGCAGTTATGGTAATTTCTTTCTCTTTCAAGAATGATGGACCTGTCCACCATAACTTGTGTGATTGTAATTTATCAGGCAGTACTCCTCTTGAAGCTGGATCAGCTGGATTTTCTTTGGTATGTATGTATGACCAATTTGTTTTAATAATATTATCTATCTCAATTACTCTGTTTTTTACGAATGGCTTCCATCTATTAGGATCTCCGTGTATCCAGCACAAAGCTACTTGTGAGTCGGACCAGGCATGTACATGTTTAATATCAATTTTCATAGCGTTTACAACATGTCTCAATAATTTTGCCAGCAGTAAAGCGGCACAAAGCTCTAAACGGGGAAGACTTACTTGTTTTAAAGGTGCCACTTTGGTTTTGGATATGATTAGTGATACTTTTACTTCACCATCGTCTCGCACAACTATACAATATATTACTGCTGCATATGCTGCTGATGACGCGTCTGAAAATCCGTGTAATTCTATACGTTTATTCTCATTCATACTCCCAATCCATCGATCAATTTTAATTGTTGATAGACTCTCTAATTGCAAGCTGTATTTTAACCACTCAACTCGAAATGGTTCAGGCAACTCATCATCCCATGATAATTTCTCTGCCCATAGTTTTTGCATGAATATTTTTGCAATAATAATACTTGGAGCAACCCAACCCATTGGATCAAATAGTGATGCTATTACCGTAAGAACCTTCCTCTTTGTTATCTTTAGCTCAGGTAAATGGACTGTATTTTTTATTCTTAACTCATCAAGCTTTATATTCCACATCACTCTTAATGTTTTGATAATCTCTTTTTCATCAATCTCTTTATCATATCTCCTTATTGATGGATCTAATTGGTTAATGAAATGTTCACTGTTAGAGTGCCATTTTTGTAATTGAAAGCCTCCCAATGTTAAAATTTGTGTTATTTGTCTCTGAAGCTCTACAGTTGATTCTTCGTCTTCATTTCCCGAGAGCAAATCATCGACAAAGAAATCATTAAGAATTGCCGTTTGTGCTCTTTGTAAAATCATCTCGTTTCCTTCGTCCTTAGCAACTTGTTTTAGTGTTTTTATCGCAAGGTATGGTGCACACGCTGTGCCAAAGGTGACTGTTAATAATTTATACTCTCTTAACTCTTCTTCTGGACTGAAACGCCAAATTATTCTTTGATAGTCTATGTCTTCTCTTCGTACTTTTATTTGTCGGTACATTTTGACTATATCTGCAATAAAACATACCTTGTGCATTCTCCATTTCATTAGAATGATACGAAGTTCTTCTTGAAGGGACGGTCCAATCAGCAATTCATCATTAAGTGAAACTCCGTTGCTACCTTTACACGATGCATCAAACACGACTCTCACTTTTGTTGTAGTTCTATCTTCTTTCACAACAGCATGATGTGGTAAATATATAGCTCGCTCTCTATTGTCTTTACCATCTATCAACTCCATGTGATTCAAAGTTAGATATTCTCTCATTACTCCATTATACTCAGTTCTCAATTTCTCGTTTGTTGATAGTTTTCGTTCTAAGTGTTTGAATCTCTGTAGTGCTATCTCATATGAATGTGTAGGTATATTAGGTTTATCTTCTTTAAAGGGTAGTGAAACAATATATCTTCCGCTTGGCTCTCTAGATATTGTTTTTTGGTAAATTTGTTCTGCTCTTATCTCTTGTGGGGTGAGAGTGTCGCTTTCCTCTGACTCTATTCTCTCAGTCTCCCAAAACTTCTCTAATAAGCGGTCTAATGATACGTTAGTGTGCATGCTTACCATTCCTCTCGCACTTGTATCCTTTACTCCTCCACCTGAGATTATCCATCCGAAATGTGTTTGTTGTGCTATTGGATCTCCTTGGCTTCCTTTGATTACTCCACTCATAAGTATCTCACTATAAATATTGACTCCTAGTAGCACGTCTATGTTACCAGCAGTATGATAAGTAGGATCAGCCAATGTTAGTTGTTGAATATGAGACCACGAATTATTATTGATTTTAGATGCAGGTAGTATATCTGTTATTTGTTTTACTACAAATGCTGTGCACATAATTTTAAATGCATTATCTACTCTCGAGGTTATTTCTATCTCAGTTGCTTGGTTAATTTTTGATGACATCTGACCTACACCGCTGACTTGCCCGTCAAAAGGTTTTCTACGTAATTGCATACGTTTCACAATGGCTTCATTGATAAATGATTCTTGTGAACAAGGATCAATGAGAGCTCGAAGTGCTTGAGGCCCTTTACTAGTCTGAATATTTACGATAGCAGTTGCCATAAGTGCAGTTTGTCCTTGGATAGTTAGATGCGATTGGATAGATGTAGACTCTATGTTCGTTTGCTCATTTACATTTTTATTCTCAGTACTGTTAATAGGCTCATTTTCTCTTTTTTTCATGAAGTGAAGGGTTGTGTGATGTCTTCTTCCACACTGACGACAAGATATTTTAGATGCACAGTACAAGGCACTGTGTGTAGGCAATAGGCAATTGAAGCATAATCTCGAATTTTGTACATACTCAACTCTTTTGTTCACATCTAGACTCAGAAATTCTTTACAGGCATATAGCGAATGGCTTTGCTTACAAAATGCACATTTTTCAGCAATAGTGTTAAAGGATTTTGTTCTTGTAGAAGTTGTTTCCTTTGATGTAGAAGCATTCATCATCTCCATAATTCGAAATCGAGTTTCTAGGAATGTATTAAACCTTTCGAAGGTAGGAAGTGTCTGAACGGGTAACTCTCCAATATCTTCCTCCCATAATCTATGTGAATCATCATCTAATTTGTTAGCTATCAAATGAATGATTATTATATCCCAGTTATCAATTGCAACATCATTGTTTTTTAGATTGTTAAGACATTCGACAGTAGTATCTAACAAATCTTTTATTCCTTTTGCACTACTTTGAGACTGTTTTTTCTGATTCACCAGTCTATTTAGTACGTAATTGACTATCATTCTCTTATTATTGTATCTTCTCTTCAGAATTTCCCAAGCAACATCATAATTATTTTCAGTAATTTGTATATGACATAATAGTTGTGCTGCTTCACCATTGACACTAGATTTCAAATAATGAAGTTTTTGCACATTACTCAATTTCTTATTCTCATGAATTAATGATGTATATATGTCTCTAAAGGTATTCCATTCGTAATAATTTCCAGTAAATTGAGGAATATTTATCTTTGGTAACCTTACCTCTTGGTGACCTTGGCTCTTCTCATTTTGTGTGACAGGTGACACATAGCTCTCACTCGTAGTCAACTCTTCTACCTTTTCTACCATGTCAGCCTTTGTAAACATGTACTCGTCTTCTCCGATCGAAAAAATGTCAGATATAAAATAATTTGTTTCACCCTTTTGTTTATTTGTAGCTCGTTTCGTTATTGCAAAATGAGTGTTGCGGAATTGTTCCCAATACTCACATAGTGTTTCTATTTTGACCTTAATCACTGAAATCTTCAATCTGGTGTTTGGTAATTTTCTGAAATTTACTCCAACTTTTTTGATTAACTCTAATGTATTCTCTTGTTCTGATATTAATTCATCCATTTTAAATAATTGCTGAAGAAAATTATTCTAAAAAATGTTGGTGGCCTAGCGCATGTAACGCACTTTATATTTGTATTCTCAAAATTCTCCTCTCAAATCTCTCTCAAATCTCAATGTTGGTGTATAGTGTATTTAATTCAAACTAAATGACTCGACTCGCTCAATGAATCAAATAATTGAATAAATTTTCTTATTTTTCTCAATCTCAAATTCTCATATAATAATTACCAAAATGCATGATCCGGCTCGTATTGGACCAAATGTTCTCTCTGTTAATGGTTTTTTCTCTGATTCTAAACACAATGCATATTTTAGTAAGTAATATAATAATTCTCAATACAATTTTAGGTCTGATTTTTCTGACACCTCTCATGACACACACTGTTTCCTTTTTATATAAAGAACCTCTTTTTGGCTGCAACAATTTATTTATTTATTTATTTATTTATTTATTTATTTATTTATTTATTTATTTATTTATTCATTGATTTATTTATTTATTTATTTATTTATTTATTTATTTATTTATTTATTTATTCATTGATTTATTTATTTATTTATTTATTTATTTATTTATTTATTTATTTATTTATTTATTTATTTATTTATTCATTGATTTATTTATTTATTTAATTCATTCATTCATTCATTCATTCATTCATTCATTCATTCATTCATTCATTCATTCATTCATTCATTCATTCATTCATTCATTCATTCATTTATTTATTTGTTATAGTATACACTAGTATGTAATAAGCCTAATAAGCAGTGACGTTAATTGTCTACGTAATCGCGAATGGACACGAGACGTCGAGTCAGCGGAACGTCGTGTAAATCGAGGACGCTTACGACATCGGCCCGTTTACCGGAATAGAGTTATTTTTAATTATTAATGTATTTTAATAATTCATTCTATATCTAGCATCGATTAGAAACACTAGTATTAACTATTATTGTAATTTCAATCATTAAAGTTTTATTTTAACTAAAGTAATTTTGGTTTTTTTTGGGTCCTTCGGCTGTGACATTCGTAATTGGCGCAGTCGGTAGGATACTCAAAAAAGTTTGAGGTAGTTAGGGTTATTCTCACATCGAAGAACCATATCGCTACCGCTGCAATCATCGAGCTTGTTACGTAGAAAATTCGAGCCCTTACAATGTCTAGAATTTTCTGAGTACTAACCTCGACCTTGGGCTCATTCCAATCATTCCACATATGGCATTGTTTTTTATTATCCCTTTTCCGGCGTTATTTGAAACATATTTAAAGGATTTCAATTTCATCCTAATGTTTTCACAATGAAAATATTTGTTTTGATTTCGATGGCGGATCGATCACTGACGTCTTGTCACTTTGACGTTTCCAGTGACGTTCCATCGCTCCGCCCGCGTTTAGTCGTGTTTTTAGCTTGGTAGTCGACTTGGATTGGCCGTTTGTTGTGTTGTTTATAGGAATGATTGAACGGTTTTCGGGAGTCTGTGATGAAGTCATGCCTCATCCCTAGATGTCGGTCATGACTCCTTCATTTCGATTCCAGACATCGCCGGATTAGCCTCGGCAATAACCTAGGAGCCAATCTAAGTGTTATTTGGTAAGTAATCAAGCATTTGGGAATTCTAAATTCATTGTTGCTTTGTGATTGAACGTAGGTTCTAACGATTTGTTATTTTTTTTACAGTTTTGTGTGGACATACGGCCGGCGCGTGTCTAGGAATTTAACCCAGTCACGCCACGCTTATTTTCTATCTTTCTATTGTAAGTATTACTAGAATACGCCTATCGCGTATTCCCGGCTCGCGTCACGTCGCCCTTATAGTAATATTTATTGTTTTTTTACAGATTTTACGTGCTGTACCGGCGTTGCCACCAGCACGTGGCAGTGCTTGGAGTGGACATTGTCCAACCTTTCCCACGCAGGGACATTTTCCTCCATAAGGTATTTATGGTGTTCTTTGATAATATTTGTGAGGTTAGGGCTCCTTGAACTATAATCCGTGTGGTTCCGGTGTGGTAGGCCGAGCACATGGTACCCTTATCTTGTACTATCTTAGGTAGTACTCGCTATCATTGTTTTAGGGTTCGCTCTGCCCAATCCTAAATTGTGGCAGAGTATTTAATCGTTATTTTTGTTGGGATTAGGTCGCTGTTTGACCGAGCACATGGCCGGCATCTGGGGCTGATGTCCGCCATTTTGTGTGTTCGGGCCGTGTATAGCCAACTTCTAATACCAACAATATTGGTACAATTTCAGGAGGAGTCCGGTGGGGGCTTTTCTTACACAAGGAGTCCGGTGGGGGCTTTTCTTGCCCGAGGAGTCCGGTGGGGGCTTTTCTTGCCCGAGTTCTGCGGGGCCGTTTTGACCCGTAGTCCGGTGGGCTTTTGTAGTCAAGAGTCCTGCAGGGCCGTTTCGACCCCTAGTCTGGTTGGGGTTCAACGCAGCTTCCGGCTCCACGAAGGCTACTTCGTGGCTGGCATCGCGGAGATTTGAGGCGGTACCATTTAGGGAACTCATTATTTTTGTGACTTATAAATTTAAATTCGGACTGACAGCCGTTCACTGTCAGTGGCGCTCAATTTTATTTAACTCAACTTTAAACCAACTCAACCTTACCTCAGAACCCACGCGCTGAGTCTAGCTGGCACTTTAATTTTCTTTTGTCTTCGGCATTAAATTATAACAAATAAGTAAAGAATTGTAACTAGGGTTATCACTTAACCTTAATAAAATTTTCTTTTGTGTACCGGGAAGATTATTTTTTTTATTTATCCACCATTTCCCCCGGATTGTAACAGTGGCGCCCAACGTGGGGCTCGAAAATTCTGGGGTAATTGGTGTGTCATACTAGCTACATCAAAAGGTTTTGAGTTGGTTAAATTCTTTTGTATTATTTTTTTTTTCAAAATTTTTATTGCACTTTGTTATGTCATGACTACCTCTTTTGAGCTTGCTTTTTTCACTTTGCGCTTGCTTTTCTTTTCGCCCGAAGCTTTGAAAGCTTAATTTTTTTTATTTTTACTACTTTTCATTTTTGCTATGCAGCTCAAGGGTGGTAATTTATTTATTTATAATGATTATTTGTAATCTTTATTTTGTACACCTGAGTCATTTTTAATTGTACATTATGTGAAGCCAGCTCGACTTGCCCCTTTAAATTTACTTTTTTTTATTAATTTATTTACATGGAACGCGAAATATGTTACAACGTCTTAGGCCTACCGGAATTAATTTACGAAGTTGAGATTCGCGATGTAGTACCGGAGACTACATTACCGGCTCTTAGAGACCAGTTGCGGGACCTTGCGAAACGGGTTCCTAGTTCCCAAATTTTTAAAACTTTGCGCACCCCCGCTTCTGAATTTCTCGCGATAAGGGCTATTTTGGATGTAATCGCTTCGCACTTCAATAAGGATAAGCATGTTTTCAAGAGGGTGAACCGGTTGAGAGCTTTAGCACACCATGCTTATTATCGGTTGCGACGTATCACCGGTTCAGGTTCTATACGAGACCGGAGGCTTGCGCTTCATTTTGAGCTGTGCGATTGGCTTGAGGAGTTAGACGAAGTTTATGCCGAATTTCAGCGTTCCTTTGAACCGGAGCCATCTCATGCTGACTGCATTGACGTGCTGTGCCGCTCGGGTCATGTTTTCTACGGCGACGCTTCGGTTCACGCATACCTTCTGCGTCTGGACGACATTTGCAGGGTGAACCGAATTCCAGAGTCGGTGCTCTTTCAGGCTAGCCCAATTTTATTCGAGGACACGGCACTGTTTTGGTTTCGCAGCGTGAAGAACACAGTCTCTGACTGGTCATCCCTTAGGCAACTGCTGGTGGATGATTTCACGCCGTACAGCTGCTACGATGACGACATGGACAGGAGACTGTACTGCGTACCCGCTGCCGTACCTGAGCTGACTCCTTCTCCAGTGCCTGCTCCTTCTCCAGCGTCTTGCCCGTCTTCAGAACCTTGTAGTCCTATGCCCCTCTCTTATCCTTTGCCTATTCCGGATCCCGAACCTTCCCTCCGTCCCGAATTCGATCCTCTTCCAGATCCTTCATCTCCGCCAGATCCAGAGTTGAGTGACCCCGTCTCCTCTGTTCACTGCGATGACGTGTCCGACAGTCCGTTCGAGTCGTCCGTGCGTATTCCGGTGACCGGAAAACGGATACCTCCGAGACGGAAGACACACAAAAGTAGGAGACGGTATAGAGTCTGTTGCCGGAAACCTTGTCCTAACATTTCTCAGGTCAAGGTGGTATTCTTCAATTCGGAGCTTTCGCGGGAGGAAGACAGAGCAAGACACGTCCGGGAGTTGCTCAAATTTGATCGGCGTGTCCACATCAAGTCTGACCGGGTTAGTTTCAGGTCCTTAGGTTAATTTTCGGGTTCCGTTCCATTTTTTACATTTTTCGGGCATGTCTTTCGGATTCTGATTTTATCCCTTTTTGAATTGGCTTCGCGTTGTTTTTTTTTGCTGTCTTGAGAGGCTGTCTGTCTGTCTGTCTGTCTGTCTGTCTGTCTGTCTGTCTGTCTGTCTGTCTGTCTGTCTGTCTGTCTGTCTGTCTGTCTGTCTGTCTGTCTGTCTGTCTGTCTGTCTGTCTGTCTGTCTGTCTGTCTGTCTGTCTGTCTGTCTGTCTGTCTGTCTGTCTGTCTGTCTGTCTGTCTGTCTGTCTGTCTGTCTGTCTGTCTGTCTGTCTGTCTGTCTGTCTGTCTGTCTGTCTGTCTGTCTGTCTGTCTGTCTGTCTGTCTGTCTGTCTGTCTGTCTGTCTGTCTGTCTGTCTGTCTGTCTGTCTGTCTGTCTGTCTGTCTGTCTGTCTGTCTGTCTGTCTGTCTGTCTGTCTGTCTGTCTGTCTGTCTGTCTGTCTGTCTGTCTGTCTGTCTGTCTGTCTGTCTGTCTGTCTGTCTGTCTGTCTGTCTGTCTGTCTGTCTGTCTGTCTGTCTGTCTGTCTGTCTGTCTGTCTGTCTGTCTGTCTGTCTGTCTGTCTGTCTGTCTGTCTGTCTGTCTGTCTGTCTGTCTGTCTGTCTGTCTGTCTGTCTGTCTGTCTGTCTGTCTGTCTGTCTGTCTGTCTGTCTGTCTGTCTGTCTGTCTGTCTGTCTGTCTGTCTGTCTGTCTGTCTGTCTGTCTGTCTGTCTGTCTGTCTGTCTGTCTGTCTGTCTGTCTGTCTGTCTGTCTGTCTGTCTGTCTGTCTGTCTGTCTGTCTGTCTGTCTGTCTGTCTGTCTGTCTGTCTGTCTGTCTGTCTGTCTGTCTGTCTGTCTGTCTGTCTGTCTGTCTGTCTGTCTGTCTGTCTGTCTGTCTGTCTGTCTGTCTGTCTGTCTGTCTGTCTGTCTGTCTGTCTGTCTGTCTGTCTGTCTGTCTGTCTGTCTGTCTGTCTGTCTGTCTGTCTGTCTGTCTGTCTGTCTGTCTGTCTGTCTGTCTGTCTGTCTGTCTGTCTGTCTGTCTGTCTGTCTGTCTGTCTGTCTGTCTGTCTGTCTGTCTGTCTGTCTGTCTGTCTGTCTGTCTGTCTGTCTGTCTGTCTGTCTGTCTGTCTGTCTGTCTGTCTGTCTGTCTGTCTGTCTGTCTGTCTGTCTGTCTGTCTGTCTGTCTGTCTGTCTGTCTGTCTGTCTGTCTGTCTGTCTGTCTGTCTGTCTGTCTGTCTGTCTGTCTGTCTGTCTGTCTGTCTGTCTGTCTGTCTGTCTGTCTGTCTGTCTGTCTGTCTGTCTGTCTGTCTGTCTGTCTGTCTGTCTGTCTGTCTGTCTGTCTGTCTGTCTGTCTGTCTGTCTGTCTGTCTGTCTGTCTGTCTGTCTGTCTGTCTGTCTGTCTGTCTGTCTGTCTGTCTGTCTGTCTGTCTGTCTGTCTGTCTGTCTGTCTGTCTGTCTGTCTGTCTGTCTGTCTGTCTGTCTGTCTGTCTGTCTGTCTGTCTGTCTGTCTGTCTGTCTGTCTGTCTGTCTGTCTGTCTGTCTGTCTGTCTGTCTGTCTGTCTGTCTGTCTGTCTGTCTGTCTGTCTGTCTGTCTGTCTGTCTGTCTGTCTGTCTGTCTGTCTGTCTGTCTGTCTGTCTGTCTGTCTGTCTGTCTGTCTGTCTGTCTGTCTGTCTGTCTGTCTGTCTGTCTGTCTGTCTGTCTGTCTGTCTGTCTGTCTGTCTGTCTGTCTGTCTGTCTGTCTGTCTGTCTGTCTGTCTGTCTGTCTGTCTGTCTGTCTGTCTGTCTGTCTGTCTGTCTGTCTGTCTGTCTGTCTGTCTGTCTGTCTGTCTGTCTGTCTGTCTGTCTGTCTGTCTGTCTGTCTGTCTGTCTGTCTGTCTGTCTGTCTGTCTGTCTGTCTGTCTGTCTGTCTGTCTGTCTGTCTGTCTGTCTGTCTGTCTGTCTGTCTGTCTGTCTGTCTGTCTGTCTGTCTGTCTGTCTGTCTGTCTGTCTGTCTGTCTGTCTGTCTGTCTGTCTGTCTGTTTAGGTTTAGGTTTAGGTTTAGGTTTAGGTTTAGGTTTAGGTTTAGGTTTAGGTTTAGGTTTAGGTTTAGGTTTAGGTTTAGGTTTAGGTTTAGGTTTAGGTTTAGGTTTAGGTTTAGGTTTAGGTTTAGGTTTAGGTTTAGGTTTAGGTTTAGGTTTAGGTTTAGGTTTAGGTTTAGGTTTAGGTTTAGGTTTAGGTTTAGGTTTAGGTTTAGGTTTAGGTTTAGGTTTAGGTTTAGGTTTAGGTTTAGGTTTAGGTTTAGGTTTAGGTTTAGGTTTAGGTTTAGGTTTAGGTTTAGGTTTAGGTTTAGGTTTAGGTTTAGGTTTAGGTTTAGGTTTAGGTTTAGGTTTAGGTTTAGGTTTAGGTTTAGGTTTAGGTTTAGGTTTAGGTTTAGGTTTAGGTTTAGGTTTAGGTTTAGGTTTAGGTTTAGGTTTAGGTTTAGGTTTAGGTTTAGGTTTAGGTTTAGGTTTAGGTTTAGGTTTAGGTTTAGGTTTAGGTTTAGGTTTAGGTTTAGGTTTAGGTTTAGGTTTAGGTTTAGGTTTAGGTTTAGGTTTAGGTTTAGGTTTAGGTTTAGGTTTAGGTTTAGGTTTAGGTTTAGGTTTAGGTTTAGGTTTAGGTTTAGGTTTAGGTTTAGGTTTAGGTTTAGGTTTAGGTTTAGGTTTAGGTTTAGGTTTAGGTTTAGGTTTAGGTTAGGTTAGGTTAGGTTAGGTTAGGTTTTTTTTTTTTTTTTTTTTTTTTTTTTTTTTTTTTTTTTTTTTTTTTTTTTTTTTTTTTTTTTTTTTTTTTTTTTTTAAATTCGGTCTCCTCCGACATAATCGGAGCCTATGCTTTCGTTAACTCATTCATACCAGTTCTCGCTTGTATGCCTCTCGTACTTTCATTCTACATACTTGTTCTTTCTAGCATTCATCTTCTTTTATTCCATTGTGGGTGGGATTCCCACCTATTTTACCTATTCTTACAAATTTTAATGTTACTTCTATTGAAGGGAAAATGACACAAGCCAGGCTGTTTTTATTTGCGGGTTACAATGTTATCTTTTCTATTAATAGTTACATGAAAAGTTTATTATTACTACTTAATTTTCTATTACATATTTTTATCTCTTATTTTCTATACAATAGTATCCACATTTTTAAATACACACTTACATTTTCGTTTACAGTTGCATTTAGAGACTTATTTTCTATTGCTTACGGACTAACAATTTAATTTCCATTTATACGTTATGCTTGACAAAAATATATCAAACTATATTGTGTAAGCATAATCTACTACAGCGTTTTATTTCCTTTTACAACTTTTTTCGCGATGTTGACACAATATTTAAGAAATTTGTCCCTATCTTTACTTTGCATTAATTCCTTTATAACATCACGTGTCAAACTAATGTTCAGCTCCTGCTCCAGGTCAAAACGCTCCCTGTCATGCACGGGGCACTCCAGCAGTATATGTGGGACCGTCTCACACTTTTCCGGGTCGCATATGCACGACGGGCTCTCTTTGCACCTGAATCGATTCAAGTATTCCGAGAACCCGCCGTGTCCCGTCATTATTTGTGTGGTGATGCTCGTTGGGACGAATTTTCTCACCGTTCTGTAGGCCGCCACCGCGTCTGGGAAGAACAGTTTGGTGATAGATGCGGTTTCTCCGGTAGCATACCGCCGGTTCCATTCGTCCAGCGTTGCCATGCGAATGCTTCGCTTGACGAATGAAATCGGGTAATGGTCGTATTCCGGTTTACGTTTTGAATTTACAGCGGCCTCCTTTGCTAATACATCCGCCCTCTCGTTACCCTCCAATCCTGCGTGGGCCTTTATCCAGTGCAAAGTCACAGCTTTGCCCTGGAGAGATATGCATCTCAGGTTTTCTCTTGTTTCCACTGCCAGGGGATGGAGGCACCCGTGGTTTTTAATTGATTGTAGGGCTGCCATCGAGTCGCTGTAAATTCCGAACGTCATCGCTTTGTGCTTCCTAATCTCCCTCGTAGCCCTACAGATCGCCAGTAACTCCGCCTGGTAGACCGAACAGTGCTTAGACAGCGCAAGTTTGAGGGCTTTGGTCTCGGCCTCGCCGTTCCAGATGGACAGTGCAGCTCCGACCCCACCCCCAATCCTGCTCCCGTCCGTAAATATGCGAGTCTCGTAGTCGCTGTGAGCGTTGACTTGCTCACTGTCTACCAGGCTTATAAGTTCTAGGTCTCTATGCTCTGCGGGGTGAGGGGCTTCGATAGCTGGGGCCATCCGTTCCACCTCCCAGTCTCCTAGTGATGGCTGGGTTACCCCCCTTTTGGCTTCGTATAGCGAGGCCGCCTCCCGAACCCGGAGGTCTAGAGGGAGTATTCCAGCCAGCACCAGTGCCGAGTTGAGGGAAATGGTGCGGTAGCCCTTGCACATTTTTTGAGCGATTCCGCGCTGCACTACTTCCAACTGCTTTTTCACTCCCAGTTTGCTGGCTGCCGGCGCCCATACGCTGGCGGCATACAGAACGATGGGTTCGACAGTCGCCACATATATTATGCGGATTACTTCTGGGTGGAGTCCCCAGGTAGTTTTTGCTGCCCTCGCTAACTGTTTGTGGACACCTATCGCCTTCCTGCAGACATTGGCGACGTGTGTGTTGTATGTCAGCTTGTCGTCGATGGTGACGCCAAGTATCTTAATTTCCCTAGACATGGCAATGTCGCTCCCGCCCATGCTCAGCCGTGGGGTGTCATACTTTAGTTTCCGGGTGATTACCATTGCATTGGTTTTATGCGGAGCAAATTTAAGTTTGTTGTTTACACCCCACGCCCGGACATGCTCGAGAGCGGCATTGGCACGTCCCTCGATCTCCATTGCTGTCTTCCCATCGAAGGCCAGCACCACGTCGTCTGCGAATGCCTGGCAGTAGTCCCCTCTCCTTTCAAGACTTTTCAGGAGTGGGTCCAGTAAAAGGTTCCACAAGATTGGGCCACCGATTGAACCCTGAACACAGCCCTTGTTTGTCTTGGTGCCAAACTCTTCGCCCGCGTACCTAACTTTTACCTTCCTCCTATTCAGGTAGCTATCAATGACCTTTCTCAGGCCGAGTGGACATTTTTCCTCTGCCAGTCGGACTCTAATGGCTGGCCACCATGCACAGTCAAAGGCTCCCTCTATATCCAAAGACACTAGCGTGACAATCTTCTTTTCAGCCAGCTTGCTGTGGATGTATTGCGTTAGTGTGTAGAGGGAGTCTTCGGTGCTCCTTTGTGGCATGAATCCGAACTGGCGAGTGCTCATCTTCGGGATCAGGTGGAATTTCAGTCGAGCAATCAGCATTTTTTCAAATATTTTGCCCAGCACGGGCAGTAGTCCAATCGGTCTGTAGGCTTTCGGAGTGGTGTAGTTTCCTTTCCCCGGCTTCCTTAGCACCACTACTGTTGCTTCTTTCCAGGTTTCGGGGAAATGGTGGTACTCCAGGCATTTGTTGAGGATCGTCCGGAACACCTCGGGATCGCTACTGATGGCATGACAACATATGTCGGCAGTGAGGCCGTCCACTCCAGGTGCCTTTTTGGGGTTGAAAGATTCACACGCAGTTCTCAGCTCCACACTCGTGAATGGTGGTTCACAGGGATCATTCTGTTCATCAGCATTCACCCTGTCAGCCTCCATTCTGATGTTATGGTGGTATGTGCTGTCGTTGTCTGCGAGATCCATAGGATAGAATGTTTCCGCGAGTAACCTCGCCGAGTCCTTTGCGTCTAATACTCTCCCATCCTTCTCCAATGGCAAATCCTCTTCCCTTCGCGTTGTCCTTCCGATCACCCTATAAATCCCCTCCCAGACACCTTCCTTATCCTGCCTTTTGCAGAACTCCTTCCAGCTTTCGATTTGGGCTTTGGCTGCTTCCGACTCATACTCTTCTTTTTGTTTCAGGTACTCTTCGACGACCCTCGATCTCCGCACCGGCGCTGCACATCGGACTCTACGTTTCCTGGTTGCGACTTCCTTCTTCATCGCTGCGAGCTTCTCGGACCACCACGGCAGGGTAAGTTCTTCTTTGTTTTTCTTCTTGGGTATTGTTAATTTGCATGCGTCTGTTATTAATTCTGTAAATTTGTTGACTACTGTATCTATTTGATCTATGTTATTAATTTTTTGTATTTCTGATTCGGATAACTTATTTTCCAGCATTAATTGTCTAATTTTCTCACGAAAGTTAGACCAATTGGCTTTCTTTGTATTAAAGAGTCTTGTGGTTCTTTCTATTTTTGTTCCTATTGACTTTTTGAGTAGAATGTTAAACAGTATGCCGTTGTGGTCCGAACTCGTGAGGCCTTCGTCAATCCTCCAGTCTTCCACCAGGTCCAGTAGGTCCGTCGAACAGGCCGTGATATCAACGTGACTGCTGTAGCGTTTGCCTCCTCTTACGGTGTCGAAGGTCGGAATTTCCCCTTTGTTCAGTATGTTCAGGTGCAGCTCTTCGAGTGTTCCGGACACATCATCCCCCCTATGATCAACTACAGGGCTACCCCACCAGGTACTTTTGGCGTTGGCGTCCCCTCCAATGATTAGCTTTACGGATCCCAATTCGCTCTCTACTTTTCTGAGTTGTTCCAGGTGAGGCTCTATGGGCTGGTCTGGCTCGAAATAAAAGGAGACAAGTGTGGTGTCCCAGGCACTGGTTCGGATCCTCACCACAGCGATATTGTTTGTGGTGAGTTTTGGGCACTGTATGACATCTAGACTTTGGTCGAATACTGCTATCGCAGCCTTGACAGTCCCGTCTCCTGTACCAGTGCTCTGGTAAATCCGCGCCCCCTTATATCCTTTCATCTCCTTCGACCCGCCTACATAGGGTTCTTGTAGTAGCGCCACCGCGATTTTTCGCTTTCCTGCTTCGATGAACAATTCGTTGGTCGCTAATTTCTTTCTTTGGAGGTTAGCCTGCACTATCCGGTAGGTGGTTTGGTTGCCGTGGGTGCCCTTAGCAGTAGGCCACAGTTGAGCGGGCCAGGTCGTCCCACTTTCGTCGCGTTGGACAGCTTCGGCTGAAACAGTTGTGCTCCATGTCATCCAACTTGGCTTTTGTACAGTTTCGGCATTTCGGTGGCGCACCAGCAAGCCAGTCAGTACAGCTCGCCTTCAGGTGAGGACCGCCGCAGTGGCTACACAGATCCACCGGTTCACTGCAGTAGCGCTTTCCGTGCCCATATCCAAGGCAACGTGTGCATTGAACTAGCGGAGATTGGTCCTCAACTGTGATGTGCTGAAGATCTATGTGCACCGTCCCGGCTTCGATCGATCTCTGCCAAATGATTGGTGAGACGCTTATTATGACATGGTTGGTGTGTGGGTTTCTTGTCCTCCGCCTATATTTTATCTCCAGTCTGTCTTCACCTTCGCCGAGGTCGCGAAAAACACCCCGATTCTGATTCCTAAGAGCCTTAAAGATGTCTTCATCTGTGTTTATTGACAGGACGCCCTTAAGAATCAGGAGCGGGTCCTTGTTCTTCACCTCCTCGACGGTGAGCTCAACTCCCTGTCTTTCCAGTCTATCCCTAATTTTATTCCTCTCTTCCTTCGTTGCAAATCCCATTATTACTTTTCTGTCTTTCGCCTTCCTTACTTTTCCAACTGTTATCCATCCTTCTTTTGCATCTACCGCTTTCCTAACCCTCTCCATTACCTCTTCCCCAGTCTCCTGTTCATCTTTCGACGTGACGACAACAGAGTGTAGCGTATTCCGTTTTGGGATTTGCTTCCCGACTGTCGTCGCGCTCACTTCTGCGTATGTTCTTGCCGTCACTTTCTCTAGGTTTTCATTCTGTCTCTCTATTATTTCCTTGAGTTCCCCCATTTTCTTATTGCTTTCCAGAATCAGTTTTGTATGTTCTTCTATCTGTGTCGTAAGTTTTAATGAAAGGTCCGGATTTACCAAAAAAGTGGTGTCGGTGATGGTTTCCTCCTGCACCACTTCCTTGGGTCCTTCCTTTTTCCCTTTCATTTTTTCTTTTTGTAGTTCAGTGTCGGCATCTTTAACAAGCTGGTAAAGACGGTCCAGCGCCTCGGCGACTTCGGTCTTTATCTCGGTTTTTATATTTCTCGAGTTGTTTAGGTGCAACTTGCCTTTGTTAAGGCAGGCCCTAGCTTCAGCCTTTCGGTCTAATTTTTGCTTTCTTGGTGGACTGAAAGATTTAAGCGTAGTTGCTGTCTTGCCGCTTTGCGACAGCGTCGTCTTTGGCTTTGCAGGGCCGGCCTGCGTCGTCGAGTTTGGAGTCACAGAGGCAGCTGAGTCATTTTTCACCGCTTCCCAGTCGCTTATGCTGCGTCTTACGTTTTGCTCTGGGGTTTTTGCTTTAGGTGGTGATTTGTCACCTACGGTCTTTTTTGTTGGGGTTCTTATGGGGAACATGTTGGAAATGCTGGTCCGTGTATAAAGGAATTAACGCAAGCACGGTATAAGTAAATAGTTAATTTTGTATAAGTTGTAAACGCTCAGAAAACAAAAATAAATAATAAAAGGAGACACAGAGACACAAAATTTAGGAAACAAAATATTAATATTTATTTTATTTTTCAGATCCAGTCAGTCGTCGCGTCGTGGAGAGTCTGCGTACTATAAGTAAGGTAAGTACCCTATCGTTTTATTTATTTTAGTTTTAGATTTAAGTTTTAGTTTTAAGTTTTTAGGTTTATGTTCTTATTTCAGGTAAGTGCTCTATGAAGAGCCTATGTTCATCTACGAGTGTAGTTATAAAAGAAAGAAAAGGAAACTCCGGGTGGAATGGGGTTCCCTAATTTTGGTCTCTTGTGTAAGCACTTAATATTGTAAAAGTTGTAAAAAGTTTATAATAGCTAAGAAAACACAAGAAATAAAAAGTTGTAAAAAGTTGTAAAAATTTTAGAGTCACAGACTCGGTCATTAATAGTTGCCCTGGCAATAATAGGTCAGGGGATTATGTCGAGGAGAAAATGCACCTCAAAGTCAAAAAAAAATTATTTAAAAATTTTTGAAAGTTTAACACTCTATATAGAGCCAAATTAAGGAGCCCAAGAAATAGCTCTCCCCAAGCCCTTCCCAATGATACCAAGCACGGGTCCCCAGCCCCTCCGGTTCAAAAGTTACAGCGGATCAAAGTTTCCGGTTTCAAAACCAAGATGGCCACCCGAATCTGGTTTCTGGCTGTATCTCTGGAACCGATGGCCCAAAAAGCCCGCGCGTGGGCTCTGCGTACGGGGCTCGGCGAGCTCTACAATCTGAGTGACCTTGCGAGCCGAAAACTTGACTGAAATTTTTTGACCTCCGAGAATGCTTGAATGTGTCTGATAGTCAATTCCTTGGGCGGGCGAGATATTGCCCAGGTCTGCTGAGAAAACCCCAGGCCTCTGCGACTTTCCGTTCCAAAGTTATTTGAAAATGAAGTTTTTTCAAAATGGCGGCTCAACTGTCAAACTGGGTTTTCAACAGGTGATATCTCCGCTTCCAGAAGTCGCAGAGACCCCGCGCTTTGTCTGTTTGGGCAAAGTACGACCCCTTCTTTCGGCTGAGACCACTTTCAGGATCCTGAAAACTTGAAGCTCTAAATCACCTATGGCCAGTGAAGCTAGGTAGGTGAACGTCTCTTTTTTCCTATAGTCGAACCTGCAGGTCGCTAGGACCTCCGGTTCAGAAGTTATGGAAGCTTTAGTAAAAACAAGATGGCCGCCGAGCTGTCAAATGTCAACTTTAGGAGTTGATATCTCCGCAACCAGTAGTCGGAGAGACCCCGGGATTTCGGTGTACGACTTGTTATTACCTTCCCTATCTCCCGATATTAGTCTCAGCCGAAAAAATATTTAAGGCTTGAAATCGTTCTGTACCAACTGAAGTCGATAGATTCGGAGAGGTCGATCACATTAGTCCAACTCCGGGACTTCTATGTCGTACGGTTCCCAAGATATTGAAGTTTGAAATTAGCAACCCGAAAAACCAAAATGGCCGAATTGTCAAACTTTGTCAATATTGATGATATTTGGCCCGCGTTTGGGCTTAAACAAGTCGGAAGACGTATCTTCAACACAATTCCGTAGTCAAAAAAGTATAGTTACTATTAAATTTTGATAAATACCGAAAAAACACAAAAAATTTAATATCTCCGGAGGTTAGGTTAGGTTAGGTTAGGTTAGGTTAGGTTTTTTTTTTTTTTTTTTTTTTTTTTTTTTTTTTGTGCTATTTGGTTCAGGATGACCAGTCCCCGCTTGGGATACGGGCGACTGGGTCCATTTCTTTACATTTAAGTTTAGTAGTAAAAAGTAATATTACTTCGTAAATTTTGTATTTTAAAGGTTCCTTGTGGTTCGAATATATATTTATATTTAACGTTAATATATTGTATATATATATGTTTATCTTATAATATATATATTGTACGAATATACATATATGAATATATTTTAGGTACCATTAAACTTTTTTAGGCTATTTATTATTTTATTTATAAAGTTGGTAAATGATTCTGTTGTTGATTCCTTTTTAATTATTTCTTTGATTTTATACGGGTCTATATCAAAGTTATTGCAGATTGTTTCGTGGTTATATCTTTCTATAGTGTATTTAGGGCAATGTTTCAATAGGTGTGTGAATGATTGTGTTGTTGTATTGTCACATGGACACAGATCATTTTCTGTAATTTTAAAACGATAGAGGTATTCCTTATTGTACCCGTGTCCCGTGAGTAATTGGGTTATTTGAAAAGACATTTTTATGTTACTTCTCGCCTGTCTTATTGAGTCTATATCAGGTAGCCAGTGCTTCAAATGTTCTCCTGTGGCTGATGTCGTGTATATTTTGTTACTTTCAGTGTCAGTTTCTTGCTTTCTGTAGTATTTGTAGTGGCTTAAAGGAAAATTGCTATATTCTGGCGCTTTATGTAGAGTGGCGGCGGTTTTCGCCGCTTTGTCAGCCTCTTCATTTCCCATAATGCCACAGTGCGCTTTTACCCAAACCAGTTTTATTTGTCCATTATCATTGTTCTCGATGGTTCTAATATGCTGTTGTATTTGATGTATTGTGCGGTTTAGGCTATTGCAATTTTCTATTTCTTTAAGTGCTGATTTGGAGTCTGATAGGATTATGGCATTATTTATTTTATTTGTGACGCAGTGTATGATGGCTTTCTTTATAGCTACGCATTCCGCTTGGAATACAGAGCAGCTACTATGAAGTTTGATGCGATGAATTATCTTCTTGCCATTAGGATAGTGAATAACTGCAGCGGCACCCACTAGTCCGTCATGCTTACTACCATCTGTGTAAATTTTTGTTATTTCAGGTGAGTCGATAAGGTTGCTTGTATCATCTGTATTTTCTAATATTGTTTTAATTTTAGTTCTCAGACTAGGGTGTGGAAGCTGTGAGATGTTTACGGGCTTATCTAAAGTAATGTCATCTGGTAAGTACTTTGAGGTTCCTTGTCGTTTCGTTTTTTGTATGTCAGCGGTTTCTTTTACTTTAATATCTAATGGCGTTAAGTTGGCCAATGCTATTGATGCTGTTGTAGAAATTGTGCGAAATCCCCTTATAATTTTGATCGCGAATCCTCTTTGAAGTTTCCGCAATGCGTATTTAATTTTTTCATATTGAGTAGATTTACTCCATATCTCGGCAGCATATGTAATTATGGGTTCAATAACGTGTTCATAAATAATGGCAACATTTTCAGACTGTACTCCCCAGGTGGGCCGCACGAGTCGACTTAGTTTTTGGTATATCCTTTGAGCTTTTAATATTGCGTATTCTGCGTGTTTTATGAATTTTAGATTTTTGTCCATTATTATTCCTAACAGTTTGAATTGATCGCTGAATGTAATCTTAATCTGGTCTATTGTGATGTTTGCAATTTTAGCTTTAGGTGTGTTTGTTATCATGTGTGTTTTCTCCGGGCTGAATGTAAGTTTATTTTGTCTCCCCCATTGTGCGATTTTCTTGAGTTCAATATTTGTTGTAGTTTCTAATTGTTGTATAGTTTTTCCAGTGGTGATTAGTAGTACATCATCTGCGTATGCTTGTATATGACAATCATCGGTGATGGGGGTGTCCAGCAGGTCATCCATGATCATGTTCCAGAAGATCGGTCCTAAGACCGATCCTTGGATACATCCACGTGATAGCATTTTGATTATTGTTGCATCTGAGTAGTTGAGAATGACGCTTCTATCAGTGATGTAGCTTCTTATAATTTTATACAGGTTTGCAGGACATTTCATCAGGTGGAGTCTGTTCATGATAGCCGGCCACCATGCATGGTCAAAGGCCCCTTTGATATCTAAAGATGTTGCTATTACAAGCTTCTTTTCACGTTTTGCTTTTTCCATCTTGTCAATAGCCACATGTAAGGCATCCGTTGTCGATGTTTGTTGCTTGAAACCAAATTGTTTGTTGTTCATTTTTCCGGTAGCGTGCATGTGGTATGTGAGTCGTTTAGATATAAGTTTTTCTAGTAGTTTGCCGAAGACATTAATCAATCCTATAGGACGATAGGAATTGATGTCTGTGTAATCAGTCTTATTTGGTTTTGGGATTGTTTTAATGAATGCAGTCTTCCATTGAGTGGGGAAATATGAGGTATTCAGACATCTGTTTAGAAGTTTTGTAAACAAAGAGGGGTAACATTGTATAAATTGACGACAAATATCGGATGTGAGGTGGTCCACACCAGGGGCTTTCTTTGGATTCATTTCTTCAATTGCTTCAGTCACCTCTCTTTCCGTGAATTCTGCGTCATTTTCTGTGTTAGGGATAGTTTCTGCAGTTGATCTTATGTTTTTTTGCTGGTCGTTGTCGTTTGTATCATCAGGGAAGAATTTGTTAATTAATGCTTGAGCTGACTCAGTACTATTATTTGTATATTGATTATTTCCTATGCACAGGGTGGATGGTGGTTCTGGTTGTGGAGTGTTTTTTAATAACCTATTTGTAAGTGACCAAACATCCTCTTTTCCTTGCTTGGTGCAGAACTCGCGGAAATTTTCAGTAGACGCTTTTCTAATAGCTGCGACGTATTCTTCGCGAGCTTCTTGTTTCTCTTTTACGATATTTGTTAAGTCTTTGTTGGTTCTTTTAAGATCACGAAGCCGATGATGCAGGTGTATTACCTTTTGTTTTAGGTCCTCGAGTTCAGTGCTCCACCACGGTATTTTATGTTTTAGAACTTTCCTTTTTATGGTTTTGTTGCAAGCATTGGATATTGATGATACTATGTTTCCTATGAATATGTCTATCTCTTTTCTTTCTAATATTTCAGGATTTACTTGATCTAGTTGTTCTTTGATAATTTCTCGTTTTATTGCTTCAGTAACTTCTCTCCAATTGACATGTTGTGTGTTGTAGCGGAAGGTTGTGGTGTTATTTATCTTGTTTGGTATATTCTTCTTCAGGTCGATACGAAAGACGATAGCGTGGTGGTCTGAAGTAGGTGTCGGGTCATTGTATACTTGCCAATCTTTGATGTGGTTGTTAAAGTTATTGGATGTAAGCGTTAAATCAATAATTGATGATCTGGGTACTCCATGTGTGACCGTTTCGAATGTTGGGTCCTTTCCAATATTACATATGTCTAGGTCGTTTGTTGTTATTAGGTTCATTATTTCTTTTCCCCTTTTATTTGCGCACTGAGAACCCCACATTTCATGCCATCCGTTTAGGTCCCCGCATATAAGATGACTGGAGTTAGAAGTATTTCTTAGAAACACCTCCAGGCGTCCAATGGTACCGTGTGCATCCGTATCAGGTTCGACATAAATGCTACATACATATAAATTACCTGTTTTTAATGTGAACTGTACAATGCATAGATTTGAGGATGAATATTTAGCAATTCCAAGTGTAGCAGCTAGTCCAGTTTTGACAGCAATGCAAGCTTTGGTGGTTTGGCTACCAGGAAACTGATATATATCATAGCCGTTTATTTTATTTAGCACATTAGTTTTTCCAGTATATGGTTCGGTGATACAAATTATTTTGGTGTCGTGTTTAATGATATATTGAGTCATTTCCTTGGTTGCAGTGTAGCCTCGGCCCAGGTTGCATTGTAGTACTGTGAGCGAGTTTTTATCAGAATTCATTGCTGACAGGTGCCGTAGTCGGTTGATTCTTCTACTTTATTTCTGGCGGCTATTAGGCGAGGGCAAAATTTATGGCTGTTTGCTGGGTGCTTGGTGTCAATGTGAGAACCGGTTCTATTATTGTGTTTGGTGCAGTTGAAACAGTTATTTTTATCTAGTTGTTCTCTGTAGGGGCAGGTGCTTAGTTGATGCTCCTCGGAGGCACAGTGGACGCAAGGGTGTACAGACGCGGTGCACTTGTTGCTTGTGTGGCCGAATTGCAAGCACTGGCGACACTGGACGAAGCGCGAGAAGGATCCTATGTAGACGCGCTGGTGATCAACTGCTACCCTTTCCAGACCAAGAATCCTAGCGTAATGCGAAGGGTTAACTTCCAGCACTGCGTTATAAAGTGCGTCGTTTCTATTACTGATGAGGAAGCAGAGTCTGAGTGCTTCTGCGGGGATTGAATTCTGGTAACTGATTATATCTATTAATTCCTCCTTGTCAGTTTTCTTGTTGATTCCTTTTAATATAACTAAGGGTGGGCGCCTCTTCGCTTCCTCCGCCTGAAGTTCCTTTGTGTTATTAACGGCTTTGATGATTTCTTCACACTGTTGATTGTTGTCAAATTCGACGAAAAGTCTTCCTTTAGCAACTGGCTTAACTTTAACAGGGGCAAATTTTTGATTTTTGAAAGAAATCTGGTTCCTCCAAGTATCTAGTGTTTTCTCAGTTTCGGATGGATCGTTGGGGGTAATAATAATACCAGGTTTTTGGGTTTTTGGGGCAGGAGGAGGAGCGACGGTGATCGCTGCGTAGGTGGGTTTTTGTTTTGAGATTTGAGTGGTGATTTGTTCAAGTTTCTTGCCGACACCGTCGATAATGTCTCGCTTGAGCGTTTGAAGATCTTCTTGAGATGTTATTTGTGGTGGAGGAATGAAGGGCAGTTCAGTTTGAAAGGCGATAGTAGCCTTATGGATTTCCTCGGCCGCTGCACGAATGGCCTGTTTGTTTTTAGACGTGACACTCTTGCCCTCGTTAACAGCCTCGGTGATTCTAGCAGATAGCTTTAAAATAAGTTCAGTGTAGGGATTGGTTTTTATATTTTCAGGGTGTTCAGGCAGTTCAGGAGTGGCCATTTTGCAGGTTCATCCAAGTGAATAGCAGATAAACACGAAAAGAATTAAATTAGGGCCTAAAAGTGAAAATGATTTTTTTCTCAAATTGTATAAAGTCCTCTTACCAAATGAAATACGGGTGGGTGGGCGGGCAAAATTTTGGTCGCAGATCAACCCGAGTGGTCTCTAAAGACGCGCCTCGTCCAGGGCAATCTACTACGGTGAAAACTAGAGCAGAAACTATTATATTTAGTGTGAAAATTAGCAAAATGTATAATTTATGTGTATTTTTAATCTTAAATTTTTTATTTTTCAGGTATGGAGAGTCGGAGATCGCCGCGGAAGGCGGCAGACAACGTGTCTCGCCGAGAAGCAGCGGATCGTGCAGAGAACAAAGTCAGTTGCAGAAGAAAATTTTTAATGAAATTAAATTTAAGTGAAATTTTATGTGAATTTTCAAGGAAAAATATTTTTATACTATGGCAGCAAAGAAAATGAAGATGGTGGCAAGAAAGAGGGCAAAAAGTTAACAATATTAGCAGAAAGAAGTACGCGAATATCTCAATTAAAAGTATCAAAGTTGGTGGGTTAGGTTAGGTTAGGTTAGGTTAGGTTAGGTTAGGTTAGGTTAGGTTAGGTTAGGTTAGGTTAGGTTAGGTTAGGTTAGGTTAGGTTAGGTTAGGTTAGGTTAGGTTAGGTTAGGTTAGGTTAGGTTAGGTTAGGTTAGGTTAGGTTAGGTTAGGTTAGGTTAGGTTAGGTTAGGTTAGGTTAGGTTAGGTTAGGTTAGGTTAGGTTAGGTTAGGTTAGGTTAGGTTAGGTTAGGTTAGGTTAGGTTAGGTTAGGTTAGGTTAGGTTAGGTTAGGTTAGGTTAGGTTAGGTTAGGTTAGGTTAGGTTAGGTTAGGTTAGGTTAGGTTAGGTTAGGTTAGGTTAGGTTAGGTTAGGTTAGGTTAGGTTAGGTTAGGTTAGGTTAGGTTAGGTTAGGTTAGGTTAGGTTAGGTTAGGTTAGGTTAGGTTAGGTTAGGTTAGGTTAGGTTAGGTTAGGTTAGGTTAGGTTAGGTTAGGTTAGGTTAGGTTAGGTTAGGTTAGGTTAGGTTAGGTTAGGTTAGGTTAGGTTAGGTTAGGTTAGGTTAGGTTAGGTTAGGTTAGGTTAGGTTAGGTTAGGTTAGGTTAGGTTAGGTTAGGTTAGGTTAGGTTAGGTTAGGTTAGGTTAGGTTAGGTTAGGTTAGGTTAGGTTAGGTTAGGTTAGGTTAGGTTAGGTTAGGTTAGGTTAGGTTAGGTTAGGTTAGGTTAGGTTAGGTTAGGTTAGGTTAGGTTAGGTTAGGTTAGGTTAGGTTAGGTTAGGTTAGGTTAGGTTAGGTTAGGTTAGGTTAGGTTAGGTTAGGTTAGGTTAGGTTAGGTTAGGTTAGGTTAGGTTAGGTTAGGTTAGGTTAGGTTAGGTTAGGTTAGGTTAGGTTAGGTTAGGTTAGGTTAGGTTAGGTTAGGTTAGGTTAGGTTAGGTTAGGTTAGGTTAGGTTAGGTTAGGTTAGGTTAGGTTAGGTTAGGTTAGGTTAGGTTAGGTTAGGTTAGGTTAGGTTAGGTTAGGTTAGGTTAGGTTAGGTTAGGTTAGGTTAGGTTAGGTTAGGTTAGGTTAGGTTAGGTTAGGTTAGGTTAGGTTAGGTTAGGTTAGGTTAGGTTAGGTTAGGTTAGGTTAGGTTAGGTTAGGTTAGGTTAGGTTAGGTTAGGTTAGGTTAGGTTAGGTTAGGTTAGGTTAGGTTAGGTTAGGTTAGGTTAGGTTAGGTTAGGTTAGGTTAGGTTAGGTTAGGTTAGGTTAGGTTAGGTTAGGTTAGGTTAGGTTAGGTTAGGTTAGGTTAGGTTAGGTTAGGTTAGGTTAGGTTAGGTTAGGTTAGGTTAGGTTAGGTTAGGTTAGGTTAGGTTAGGTTAGGTTAGGTTAGGTTAGGTTAGGTTAGGTTAGGTTAGGTTAGGTTAGGTTAGGTTAGGTTAGGTTAGGTTTGACGTGTGTAATTTGGTGGTTTAGTGAGTGCCCGTGGATATTATCTTTTCTTTTGACCTTTTGCGTGTTGCTCTATCTGACGATCCATCTAAACTTGACGACTTGGCTTGCCGATTGGTACTTTTGATTGTTTTTTGTTTTTGGCGTTTGTTGTATTGGAGATTGTTATAGTTTGTTATTGTTATTTGTTATTTGTGCGTGTTGCTGTCGTCTTGGGGCGCCCTTTCCGGGGTCGCTGCATAGCGGCAGCCGCCGTGCCTCTTTGTTACTGCTTTTTGTTGTTGCCGGACTCTGCGTTCGGCAGATTTTCGTTATTTAGTTTGTATTTTTTGCCTATTTTCTGTGTACTACTTGTGCCCAAAAAATAGGTTTTTGTTAGTTGGTCCCGTTTTATGGTGTTGACCCCTACGGTCGCACTAGGGGTACCAGAAGCAAGAGGGGTTCTTCCCCTAACGTTTGAACCCAACCGCGCCCATCTGCGCCAATTGGAAGTGGGTGAACGAGGGGGTTTTGTATGGCAAGATTCGAAAAAGTTGCTATTTGACTTTATCAGGCGCTTTTTCGAATCTCCATACAATATTTTTAATCCGGCACACACTTGGCCGAATTTTTCACTTATAGTTTATAAGTGAAAATACTCGGCCTGGGTGGCCGGATTTTGCCCAAAGGCGGCAGAGACGTCGACGGGGCCACAATGGCCACGTCAGACGACGAGCGGCGGTTCCCCGGTGGGAGGATAGGACATTTGTCCTCCTCCGACTCGGAGGACGAGTTTGTGGAGGCCCGCGAGGCAACTTCTCAGCCCCAGAAAAGGGCACATGAAGATAGGGAGGACGACCCCAAGCCTGAGCTGGGGTCGAAGATCAACACGGCCCGCAGGGGAAAGGCCAAGGGGGCCTATGCGGGGTTGTCGAGGGCTAGGGGGAGGGTCGGGGAGCAGGAGTACTTTCACTCCGACTCCGAAGCTCCCACCTCCTACCTGAGGGAGTACCCGGCGCTTCGGTCCAGAGGGGGGAGGAGCCCTCCGCGCGTCGAGGACTCCCTCCCGCCGGTGGATGGCCCCTTGGAGGACCCTGTAGAGGTCTCCCGGCAGGCGGCCCTCGCGATCTTGGAGGGTGCCAAAAAATCGGGGAACCTTAAGGGAGAAATCTGGGGCCAGATCAACAGGGCGTGCTACTCGATCATTGAGTCCATGGAGGGGCTCAAGAAGAGCACGGCCGAGAATGAGGCGATCCGCATCCTAACTGCGGACAATAAGAGGATGCGGGAGCAGCTGGCGATAGTCACGGCGGAGATGAAGGCCCTCCGCAGGGGCTTCTCCGAGCGGGGGTTCCCGGACCCTCTGGCCCCTCCGGCCCCTCCGGCCCCTCCGGCCCCTCTCATCGCCCAGGCCCCTCCGCCGCCTGCGGCTATGGACTTGGCCTCGGCACTGGGGGAATTAAAGCGTGACCTGCTGATCTCCGTGGGTAATATGGTTAACGCCCGCATGGAGGAGATCAGCAGCCGCCTCCCTCCGGCGCCGATAGTCCGCCCCCCGCTCGCGGCGGACGCGAAAAAGAAGGCCCCAGCGGCCCCGACAAAGGAGGTGGCCCCGGAAGAGACCGGGGCCAGGCTGGGGGACGGGAGGGCTAAAAAGTCCCCCAAGAAGAAGGCTTCCTCCCCGGCGACCGAGACTCCTCCGGCCGCCAAATCCACCTCGGCGACCAAGTCTCCCCCGGCTTCGGAGATGGCACCTGGCCCCTCCGGAGAGCAGCCGGAGGGCGAATCTTTCGCCGAGGTGGTTCGGAGGAAGAAGAGGAAGGGAGGCAAGGGGAATGCGGCGGCTGTCCCCCCCCCGCCCCCTCCCCCCTCCAAGAAGACGGCGGCGAAGAAGCCGAAGGCCCCTTCGGCCCCCAAATCGACGGCGGTGGTGGTGACGATGAGGAAGGACGTCACCACCGACACCACGCTGCAGGCCACGATGGCGAAAGCCATTACGGGCATTAAGCTCAACGAAGTTGGCCTGCAGCACGTGAAGGTCAGGGTCTCGGCCACCGGGGGCCGGATAATCGAGGTCCCGGGCGCGGATAGCGGAGTGGTGGCGGACAGCCTCGCAGAGAGGCTGAGGGCAATAGTGGGGGACGTTGCCCTCATAAGCCGCCCCACAAAAATGGCCGCTATCCAGGTCTCGGGCCTGGACGAGTCGGCCTCGAAGGAGACCCTGACGGCCGCCGTCGTAGAGGCGGGGGGATGTGCAGAGGAGCACGTGAGGGTGGGGGGCATTCGCCCCACGTACGGGGGCGCAATGGTCGCCCTCGTGCAGTGTCCGGTGGGGACGGCAAGAGCCCTCATCCAGTGTGGTCGGCTCCAGGTGGGCTGGGCGTCCGCCGGGGTCAGCCCCGTTGGTCCGGCACCCATGCGGTGCTACAGATGCATGGGTGTCGGCCACTCGAGGGCTCTGTGCCCCTCCAGCGTAGACCGGAGCCACTTGTGCTACCGGTGCGGCCTGGAGGGGCACAAATCGGCGGACTGCGGGGAGCAAAAGGCGCGGTGTGCAGTTTGCACCCACGCCGGCCTCCCGGCCGACCACATAATGGGGGGGCTGAAATGCTCCCCACCGGAGAAACGGGGTAAAGAGGTGAGGCCTGGGCCCGCCCGTCCTCCATGCCCCACACCGGCCGTATCGGCCGCCAGCCGGCCCCCCCCCGTTGAAGACAACCGCATGGACGTCTAAATGCCAGCACATCGACATTTAGACGTCCTGCAGACAAACGCCAATCACTCCGCCAGAGCCCAGGATCTGCTTCTGCAGACCATGGCGGAGTGGGCAATTGGCGTTGCGGTTGTCGCGGAGCCCTACTCCCGTCCCCCCCAATCTAATTGGGCTGGGGACACCGACGGAGTAGTGGCGATCGTGCCAGCGGTGGGGGACTTCCCCCCCCTAACGAGGATCGAAGGCGGCCATGGGTTCGTGGCGGCAAAATGGGGGAGTGACACCACAATTGTGGCGGTGTACTTCTCCCCCAACAAGCCGCTACACGCCTTCGAGCGGTTCCTGGGGGTCCTGAGCGGGGTAGTCAGAAGGGCTGCCCCGTCACAAGTGATGGTTATGGGGGACTTCAACGCCAAAAGTGTGGCGTGGGGTTCCCCCATCACGGACCCCCGAGGGACCGCCCTCGTGGACTGGGTGACGGCTTCAGGACTGGAAGTCCTGAACCGGGGCAGCGCCAATACTTGCGTGCGGAGGCGGGGGGGTTCAATCGTGGACGTTACGTTCGCGACCCCCGCCATAGCCGCACGCGTCTCAGATTGGCGCGTCCTGGAGGACGTCGAGACCCTCTCTGATCACGTTTATATCAGAATGAGGGTCTCCAATGATGGCGTCCAGCCGTCGCCCACCCCAGGGGGGGGGGGAAGTCGGAGAGGGAGATTCCCCAGGTGGGCCCTGGTCCACCTGGACAGGGACAGGGCGGACGAGGCGGCGATGGAGGAGGCATGGTGTGCCGCCCCACCCGTCGCCCTCGGAGTCGACGAGAGGGCGGCACAGTTCCGCGTCGCACTACAGACGGTGTGCGACGCGGCCATGCCTCGGGCCGGTCGCTTTTCCGCCCGTAGGAGGGTATACTGGTGGTCCGCAGAAATTGCGGCCCTACGGACCACCAGCAACGGTGCCCGCCGCGCCTACCAGCACTGCAGGCGGCGGCGGCACACCGAAGTAGAGGAGGAAGGGCTCCATAGGGCCCTCAAAGAGGCAAAGGGGGCCCTCCAGGTGGCAATAGCCAAGGCCAAGGACGAAGCTTATGCCTCGTTCTTGGCCACCCTGGACAGGGACCCATGGGGGCGGCCGTATAAGATGGTGCGCAACAAAATGCGCACCGCCCCCCCCATGGACTCCCTGGAGCCCGCCCTCCTCCAGAGGGTGGTTGAGGGGCTGTTCCCGCCAGCCCCCTCGATCTCTCCCCCGTCGATGGCCGACCCCATAGCGGAGCCGGAGGCCGAGCTCGTCATCGCCCCGATAAGCGATGACGAGTTCGAGCGAGTGACGGACCGACTCCGGGGCTGTAGAAAAGCCCCGGGGCCAGATGGAGTCCCTGGTCGCGTCCTCGCCGTCGCCCTGGAACACCTCGGGGACCGCCTCAGGCATGTCATGGATGACTGCCTGAGGGATGGGAGGTTCCCGAGGGTGTGGAAGGAAGGGCGACTGTGCCTCCTCCGCAAAGAGGGTCGGCCACCGGATTGCCCGTCCGCCTATCGCCCCATAGTGCTGCTGGATGAGGCCGGGAAAGCGTTTGAGCGCATCCTGGCCTCCCGGATCCTGCAGCACCTGGAGACCGCCGGCCCGAACGTCTGTGACAGACAGTTCGGGTTCCGGGAAGGGCGGTCCACGCTCGACGCGGTAAAGTCATTGAGGGACTTTTGTGAATACGCGTCGAGCAGGGGGGAGGGTGTCATTGCGGTGTCATTAGACATCGCGAATGCGTTCGGCACCCTCCCCTATGGGGTGATTAGTGAGGCACTCAGATACCACAGAGTGCCTCACTATCTTAGGCGGGTCATAGAGCACTACCTTACTGAGAGGGTAGTGCTCTATGAGGGCCGGGACGGGCAAAGGGGGGAAAGGCGGATGGCTTGCGGCGTACCCCAGGGTTCCGTACTTGGCCCGCTCCTCTGGAACCTGGGGTACGATTGGGCAATCCGGGGGGTGTTCCTTCCGCGCACATGCGTCATCTGCTATGCAGATGACACAATGGTGGCTGTGCGCGGAAGGGACAAGCGGGATACCCTCCGGAGGGCGGAGTTGGCGGCCGAGCTGGCGATTTTCCGGATCGCCAGTCTCGGCCTAAAGGTGAGCCTCCCGAAGACTGAGGCTATAGTCTTCGGGGGGCGCGGGTGGAGTCTGCCCGCGGGCACGGCGCTCATGTTGGAGGGTGGAGCGGTCCAAATAAGGCCCCATATCAAATATTTGGGGCTCATACTGGACCGCAAGTGGGACTTCGGGGAGCACTTCTCAAGACTTGCTCCCCGAGTCGTGGGCGCCGCGTCGGCAATGGGCAGACTCCTGCCCAATGTCGGGGGGCCAGGCTCCTTGTGCCGGCGACTATACGCCGGCGTTACAAGGAGCATGGCCCTATATGGGGCCCCAATCTGGGCGGACAAGTTGTCCGCCCGGAACAGGGCCCAGTTGAGAAGGCCGCAAAGGACCGTGGCCCTCAGAATGGTGAGGGCCTATTCAACGGTGGCCTTTGCGGCGGCCTGCCTCCTCGCGTGCACCCCTCCGTGGGAGTTGGTCGCGGAGGTGCACGCGGAGACCTACAAACGTAGGTCTAGGGTCCGGGCAACAGGTGTTCGCCCGGGCCCGGAGGAGGTGACAGCCTCCCGTCGTATGGCGGAGCGCCGACTGCGAGACCGATGGAAGGCTCAGCTGGTGGTCGCCCCTTTTGGGGTCACCACCATTGAGGCGATCCTCCCATCGGTCGACCTCTGGTTAGAGGGGGCGGTCGGCGCTACGACGTTCCGGCTCGTGCAGGTACTGACCGGACATGGGTGCTTCGGTCACTACCTGCACCGGATAGGAAGGGAGCCGGCCCCGCTGTGCCATGAGTGCGGAGGTCCCGACGACACGGTGCAGCACACCCTCGAGGTGTGCAGTCGTTGGGACGTGGAGCGTGGCCTCATGGCACGCACCATTCAGCGGGTGGACCTCTCGTTGCGGAGCATTGTCGAGGCAATGCTGAGCGACGAGAGGTCCTGGGAGGCTGTGGTCTCCTTTTGCGAAACGGTGATGTCGCAAAAGGAGACCGCGGAGCGGGAGCGCGAGGAAGATCCTCTCGCGCATCCGCTCCGGCGCAGACGGCTCGGGTTGAGGAGGCGGAGGTTTGCCGCCAGACTCAACCCATAGTGGCTGCAGGTGGAGGATGGGAGTCCTCTGCCTGTAGTAGCAAGCCACTGAGCGGTCTGGGAGAGTGGCCAAGCGTGCTCGGCCATCTCCCCTTCGGCGCGGGAAGCCCCGGCAAAGGCTGGGGCGCCGCCGGTGGACATCGTGGGCAATGCTCACGCAGGTACCACGATGTCCTACAAAACCGGCAAGGCGGCACGCCCAGGTGGTTTTTAGTGGGTAGCACTCCCTACTCCTCCTCACTTTAGAGGAGGGAGAGGCGATGTGTAGTCCCACATAACCCTCCGTCGCACTCCCATGCGCGGGGGGTATGCGTAATGCATTTTCCACCTGGTCAAAAAAAAAAAAAAAAAAAAAAAAAAAAAAAGGTTAGGTTAGGTTAGGTTAGGTTAGGTTAGGTTAGGTTAGGTTAGGTTAGGTTAGGTTAGGTTAGGTTAGGTTAGGTTAGGTTAGGTTAGGTTAGGTTAGGTTAGGTTAGGTTAGGTTAGGTTAGGTTAGGTTAGGTTAGGTTAGGTTAGGTTAGGTTAGGTTAGGTTAGGTTAGGTTAGGTTAGGTTCTTAGTTTTTATTTGATTGATTGTTTTCTTTTGCGGTTCTCTTTCGACCTATCTTGCCTAACTTACTGACTTTGCTTGCCGACTGGTACTTTGATTTGTTTTTCTGATTTGGTGTTATTTAATTTGGTTGTTATTGTTATTTTGTTAAGTTTTTAAGTGTTTTTGTTGTTGTGGGGCGCCCCTTTCGGGGTCGCTGCATAGCGGCAGCCGCTTTCTTGTTGTTTCGTCTGTTTTTGTTTCTGCCGGACGTTCCGTCCGGTAGTTATCTTTGTTTTTGTTGTGTTTTTTTTGCCTCTTTTTTGTGTCAATATTGGCACAAAAAAGAGGTATTTTTTGTTCTGGTCCCATTTTGTGGGGGTAACCTTTTTGGGGTATTTTGTGGTGCAAGGGGATAGGGGGCCTCTCCCCCTTTCGTTTGGACCCACTCGCGCTCCCCTGCGATCGTGGGAAGAGGGTGTTTTTGGGGTTTTAATAGCAAAAGTAATTTTATTTTTGCTATTCGTAACTTTCAGGGGCAATTTTAAAATCCCATACAATATTTTAAATCCGGCACACCCTTGACCGTTTTTATTTACCAAATTATTTTGGTGAATAACTTCGGTCTGGGTGGCCGGATTTGGGCTATTGTGTGGGGAGCTTGTTGGCGGGGCCATAATGGCCACGTCGGGGGAGAAGAGCGGATGGATAATGCATTCATCCGACTCGGACCTCGATGCGGACCTCTTTGAGGACTACGGCTACGACGACGAGGACGAGGTAGCCCCTCCTCCTCAGCCCCTGAAGAGGGGACGGGGGGAGGAGGGTGACCCCGGGCCAGAGCTGGGGCCAAAGATAAGCTCAGCTCGTAGGGGGAAAGTCCATTTGACATATGGACCGGCGAAGTCGGCGGCAGGGGGGGGAAGGGGAACCCCCCCACGCACTGAGGACATGGGAGGCCCTTCGGGGCCACATCACTTGGCGGTGCCAATTGGGGTCACCCGGTCGGCGATCTATAGGATCGTCGACGGGGTGCAGAGGTCGACCGGTCTCAAGGAGGAGACGGTCGACCTCTTCAAGGAGGCGGTTCGGACGATCCTCGATGCTCTGAAGGAGATCGAGGCGTCCGAGCCGAATGAGGGGGAGCTCAACATGCTCAGGGCGGATAACAAGAGGGTCCGCGAGCAGTGTTGCCGTCTTATCGAGGAGAAGACGGCACTCCGCGAGACCCTCTTGGGGAGGAGAGTCACTGACTCCCCCCCTCCCGATGCCGAAGCCCCCCCGGCCCCGCCAGTCGCTCAGGCTCCCCCGCTGCCTGCGGCTGCGGATTTGGCGTCCCTGTTGGAGGGAATGAAGAGGGATCTGCTGGTCTCGGTGGGCAACCTTGTCGATGCCCGCTTATCCGAGATCAGCGACCGCCTCCCTCCGGCGCCAGTTAGCCGCCCGCCGCTCGCGGCGGATAATAAGAAGAGGGCCCCACCGGCCCCAGTGAAAGATGTGGCCCCGGAAGAGACCGGGGCCAGACTCGGTGACGGGAGGCCTAAAAGGGCCTCCAAGAAGGCGACCGGCCCCGCCCCGGTCTTGGAGACGTCACCGGGTCCGTCGGCGGAGGCGCAGCCAGAGGGCGGCTCCTTCGCCGACGTGGTACGTAGAAAGAAGGGGAAGGGGAAGGCTAAGGACCCCCCCCCACCCCCTCCCCCCCAAAAGAAGACGGCAACCAAGCCGAAGGCTCCCTCAGCCCCCAAGACGACAGCGGTGGTGGTGACCTTGCGAAAGGACATCACCGCCGCCACCTCGCTGCAGGCCACGATGGTTAAGGCCATCAACGGCATTAACTTGACTGAAGTGGGCCTGCAGCATGTCAAGGTCCGCAATTCGGCGACCGGGGGCCGAGTCATCGAGGTCCCGGGGGCAGATAGCGGAGGGGCGGCTGACAGCCTTGCGGAGAGGCTGAGGGCAATCGTCGGTGACGTTGCCCTCATCAGCCGCCCCACAAAGATGGCCGCTGTCCAGATAACGGGCCTGGACGACTCGGCGACGAGGGAGACCCTGGCGGCTGCTGTCGCCAGGGTGGGGGAGTGTGCGGTGGCACAGGTGCGGGTGGGGGGCATACGCCCCACGTACGAGGGCACAAATGTTGCCCTCGTACAATGTCCGGTGGGGGTGGCGAGAGCCCTCCTTCATGGTGGTCGGATCCCGGTGGGCTGGGTGTCCGCCGGGGTCATCCCCGTGGGGCCGAGGCCCATGCGCTGTTTCAGGTGCATGGGTGTCGGCCACTCGCGGGCTTTGTGCCCTTCCGACATTGACCGGAGCCACGTGTGCTACCGGTGCGGGTCGGAAGGGCACAGATCGGCAGATTGCGGGGAGTTAAAAGCGTGGTGTGCAGTATGCCACCACGCCAAACTCCCTGCCGACCACATAATGGGGGGCCTAAAGTGCTCCCCACCGGAGGTAAGGGGCAGGGGGGTGGGGTCGCGTCCCGCGCGCCCCATGCCTTCCCCGGTTGAGGGAAGTAGCCGCATGGACGTCTAGATGCCAGGCGGGCATCTGGACGTCCTGCGGTTGGACCGCGGAGCGGGTGCGCGAGGAGGTTGCCTCGCGCGCCCCCTCCGGCCAGACGGCTCGGGTTGGGGAAGGCGGCGGTTGTCGCCGGACCCAACCCATAGTGGCTTCGGGCGGAGGATGGGAGTCCTCCGCCCGCGGAGATAAGCCACATCTTGCGGTCCAGGGGGGTGGCCAAGCGTGCGCGGCCACCTCCCCTAGCGGGTAGCCCCGGTCAACGGTGTTGCCGGGGCGCCGCCGGTTGGGCATCGTGGGCAATGCTAACGCAGGTACCACGGTGCCCTACAAAAACCCGGCTTGGCGTGCACGCCCAGGTGGTTTTTAGTGGGTAGCACTCCCTCTCCTCCTCGGTCGAGGAGGAAGAAGGGAGATGTAGTCCCACATAACCCTCTGCCGCACTCCCATGCGCGCGGGGGGTATGCGTAATGCATTTTCCACCTGGTCAAAAAAAAAAAAAAAAAAAAAAAGGTTAGGTTAGGTTAGGTTAGGTTAGGTTAGGTTAGGTTAGGTTAGGTTAGGTTAGGTTAGGTTAGGTTAGGTTAGGTTAGGTTAGGTTAGGTTAGGTTAGGTTAGGTTAGGTTAGGTTAGGTTAGGTTAGGTTAGGTTAGGTTGAGATTTAATTTTGGTGATAATTTGGCGATTTGTTGAGTGCCCATTGATTTTATTCTCTTGATTGACTCCTTGCGCGATTTCCTTTCCGACGACTCTGCTTATTCTGATTATTTGGCTGGCCGACTGGACTTATTGACTTGCTTACGATTTGGTTATTTGTTATTTGGTTTGTGTTGTTTTGTTTTGTTGTTTTTGGTGTTATTTTGTGTGTTGTTGTCGCTTTGGGGCGCCCTTTTCGGGGTCGCTGTGGAGCGGCAGCCGCGCTCTGTCTTTGGTGTGTTTTTTGTGTCTGCCGGACTTTGGGTTCGGGAGATAATTTGTGTTTTGTCTTCGTTTTTTACCTCTTTTTTGTGTCAATAATTGGCACAAAAAAGGGGTATCTTTGCCTTGGTCCCGTTTGGTGGGGATCACCCTTTTGGGGGATTTTCTGGTGCTAGGGGATAGGGGACGTCCCCCCCTTTCATTTGCACCCTCTCGCGCTCCTCTGCGACCGCGGGAAGGGTGTGAAAAAGGGGAATTTGTGAAAGACAGATAGCAAATTTTGCTATTTGTCTTTTTCAGGCGCCGATTTAATTCCCCATACAATATTTTAAATCCGGCACACCCTTGACCGTTTTTATTTACCAATTTTTATTGGTGAATAACTTCGGTCTGGGTGGCCGGATTTGGGCGTTTGTGTGGGGAAGTTGTTGGCGGGGCCACTATGGCCTCGTCAGGAAACGAGTGGGAGAACCACAAGTGGGGTTCCCACTCCGATTCGGAGTATGACCTCCCAGAGGTCAATTTGACGGGTTCGTTGCCCCTGAAAAGGGGTCACGGGAATGAGAAGGGTGACCCCGGTCCAGGGCTGGGGCCTAAAATTAGTACGGCCCAAAGGGGAAAGGCCAAGGTGGTCTTGGCCTACGGGTCGGCGAAGAAGGTGACAGGGCAGCAGGAGGTCAGTGAGGGCAACCTGTCCTCTGACGCCGTCGCCCCTGTTCAGTCCGGGGGGAGGAAGCCCCCCCCCCAGATCGGTGAAGCTCCCCCCTTGCCGGAGGAGGGCCCAATAGATATAGCGTATGATGCGCTCCATTGGGCCTTCTACGAGATGAAGGACATATTGGGGAGCGACACAAAGACCTGGGGCAGGTTTAAGGCGGCAAACAAGCTCGTCAAAAAAGGGCTCAGATTGGCTGAGGCGGAGAATGAGGAGACCCGCATCCTGAAGGCGGAAAACAAAAGGATGCGGGAACAGGTGGCCCACCTCATCGCGGAGGGGAAGGCCCTCCGCGAGGCTCACTCGGAGAAGGAGACCTCGGCCTCGCTGATTGTCGAGGCCCCCCCGGCCCCGCCGGTCGCTCTGGCCCCTCCGCCTGCTGCCGCGGACTTGACGACGGCGCTGGAGGCGCTGAAAGGCGAGCTGCTGATCTCATTGGGCAATATGCTCAATGCCCGCATTGGGGAGATCAGCAGCCGCCTCCCTACGGCGTCAATTATCCGCCCCGATCTCGCGGCGGATAAAAAGAAGAGGGCCCCACAGCCCCTGACGGGAGAAGTAGCCTCGGAGCCGGAGTCCGGGGCTAGGCTCGGGGACGGGAGGCCTAAAAAGGCCTCCAAAAAGGCGACCGGCCACCCGGTATCGGAGACGGCGAGGGTGCAGCCAGAGGGCGACACCTTCGCCGAGGTCGTCCGGAAGAGGAAGGGTAAGGGGAAGACTACGGCCCCGCCCCCGCCCCCTCCCCCCCCTACGAAGAAGACGGCACCTAAGCCGAAGGCCCCCCCGGCCCTAAAGACGACGGCGGTGGTGGTCACTTTGCGAAGTGACGTCACCACCGCCACCTCGCTGCAGGCCACAATGGCCAAGGCCATAAATGGCATTAAATTGGATGAAGTGGGCCTGCAGCACGTCAGGGTCCGCAACTCGGCGACCGGGGGCCGAGTAATCGAGGTTCCTGGGGAGGACAGTGGTGGGGTGGCTGACAGCCTAGCGGAAAGGCTACGGGCAATCGTCGGTGACGTTGCCCACGTCAGCCGCCCTGTCAAAATGGCCGCTGTTCAGGTCGTCGGACTCGATGAGTCGGCGACCAAGGAGTCCCTGACGGCCGCCGTCGCCAGGGCGGGGGGGTGCGCCGAGGCGCAAGTTAGGGTGGGGGGTATTCGCCCCACGTACGAGGGCACAAGGGTTGCCCTCGTACAATTGCCGGTGGGGACCGCAAGGGTCCTCCTCAAGAATGGTCAGATCCCGGTGGGCTGGGCGTCCGCCGGGGTCAAACCCGTCGGCCCGGCGCCCATGCGCTGTTATAAGTGCATGGGCGTTGGCCACTCGAGGGTGCTGTGCCCCTCAAATGTCGACCGGAGCACTATGTGCTACCGGTGCGGCTCGGAGGGGCACAGGTCGGCCGACTGCCGGGAGGATAAAGCGTGGTGCTCAGTTTGTCACCACGCCAAACTCCCGGCCGACCACATAATGGGGGGACTTAAATGTTCCCCACCGGTAGTGAGGGGTGTGGGGGTGGGGTCTCGGCCCGCTCGCCCCATGCCCCCCCCTGTGGAGGGAAGTAGCCACATGGACGTCTAGATGCCAGGCAGGCATCTGGACGTCCTGTGGTTTGGACCGCGGAGCGGGTGCGCGAGGAGGTTTGCCTCGCGCGCCCCCTCCGGCCAGACGGCAGGGGTTGGGAAGGCGGCGGTTGCCGCCAGACCCAACCCATAGTGGCTTCGGGCGGAGGATGGGAGTCCTCCGCCCGCTCATAAGCCACTTCTTGCGGTCCAGGGGATGGCCAAGCGTGCGCGGCCATCTCCCGTAGTGGGAAGCCCCGACAACGGTGTTGTCGGGGCGCTGCCGGTTGGGCATCGTGGGCAATGCTAACGCAGGTACCACGGTGCCCTACAAATCCCGGCAAGGCGTTGCACGCCCAGGTGGTTTTTAGTGGGTAGCACATCCTCTCCTCCTCGGTCGAGGAGGAAGCAGTGATGTGTAGTCCCACATAACCCTCCGTCGCACTCCCATGCGCACGGGGGGTATGCGTAATGCATTTTCCACCTGGTCAAAAAAAAAAAAAAAAAAAAAAAAAAAAAAAAAAAAAAAAAAAAGGTTAGGTTAGGTTAGGTTAGGTTAGGTTAGGTTAGGTTAGGTTAGGTTAGGTTAGGTTAGGTTAGGTTAGGTTAGGTTAGGTTAGGTTAGGTTAGGTTAGGTTAGGTTAGGTTAGGTTAGGTTAGGTTAGGTTAGGTTAGGTTAGGTTAGGTTAGGTTAGGTTAGGTTAGGTTAGGTTAGGTTAGGTTAGGTTAGGTTAGGTTAGGTTAGGTTAGGTTAGGTTAGGTTAGGTTAGGTTAGGTTAGGTTAGGTTAGGTTAGGTTAGGTTAGGTTAGGTTAGGTTAGGTTAGGTTAGGTTAGGTTAGGTTAGGTTAGGTTAGGTTAGGTTAGGTTAGGTTAGGTTAGGTTAGGTTAGGTTAGGTTAGGTTAGGTTAGGTTAGGTTAGGTTGACGTTTGTATTTTGGTGATTTCTCGAGTGCCCTTGGATTTTCTTTTATTGATTGATTTTTGGCGTGTTTTTCTGGACCCTGACTCTGTTTAACCCTTTGACTTGGCTTGCCGATTGGACCTTTTGACCTTTTTTGTGATTTGGCTTCTGTTTGTTTGGTACTTGTTGTTATTTTTGTTTTGTTTCACGTGTTGTAGTTGTTTTGGGGCGCCCTTTCCGGGGTCGCTGCAAAGCGGCAGCCGCCGTCGTGTTTTTCTTGCCTGTTTTGTTGCTGTCGGACTTTCCATCCGGTAGTTATTAACTGTTTTGTGTTAATTTTTAACCTCTTTTTTGTGCTAATTTTTAGCCAAAAAAGTTGGTATTTTGGTGAACGTCCTGTGGTGTCGTGTTAACTCCTACGGTAATAGTAGGGGTACTTGGTGATAGGGGGCTTCTCCCCCTATCGTTTGAACCCTCTCGCGCTCCTCTGCGACCGCGGGAAGTGGACCAAAAGGGGGGATTTGATAGCAAAGACTTAGTGTTTTTGCTATTTCAAAGTTTCAGGGGCAATTTGAATTTCCCATACAATATTTTAAATCCGGCACACCCTTGACCGTTTTTATTTACCAAATTATTTTGGTGAATAACTTCGGTTTGGGTGGCCGGATTTGGGCTATTGTGTGGGGAGTTTGTTGGCGGGGCCATAATGGCCACGTCGGGGGAAAAGAGCGGATGGATAATGCATTCATCCGACTCGGACCTCGATGCGGACCTCTATGAGGGTTATTATGACGATGACGAGGTAGCCCCTCCTCCTCAGCCCCTGAAAAGGGGACGGGATGAGGAAGGTGACCCCGGGCCAGAGCTGGGGCCTAAAATAAGCTCGGCTCGTAGGGGGAAGGCCAAGGTCCATCTGACGTATGGACCGGCGAAGTCGGCGGCCGGGGGAGGGAGGGGACCCCCCCCACGCGTTGAGGACATGGGCGGCCCATCGGGGCTGCACCATTTGGCGGGGCCAGTTGGGGCCACCCGGTCGGCGGTCTATAGGATCGTCGACGGGGTGCAGAGGTCGACCTGTCTTAAGGAGGAGACGGTCAACCTCTTTAAGGGGGCGGTTCGGACGATACTCGATGCTTTGAAGGAGATCGAGTCGTCCGAGCCATATGAGGGGGAAGTCCGCGTCTTGAGGGCGGACAATGAGAGGGTGCGGGAACAGTGTTGCCGCCTCATAGAAGAAAAGACGGCCCTCCGCGAGGCCCTCTTGGGGAGGAAGATAACGGACTCCCCCCCCCCTACTGACGAAGCCCCCCAGGCCCCCTCGATTGCCGAAGCCCCTTCGGCCCCGCCAGTCGCCCAGGCCCCCCCGTCGCCTGCGACTGCGGATTTGGCGTCCCTGTTGGAGGGAATGAAGCGGGATCTGCTGGTCTCGGTGGGCAACCTGGTGGATGCCCGCCTGGCCGAGATCAGTAGCCGCCTCCCTCCACCGCCAGTTATCCGCCCCGCACTCGCGGCGGATAATTTGAAGAAGGCCCAACCGCCCCCGACGAAAGAAGTAGCCCCGGAGCCAGAGACCGGGGCTAGGCTCGGTGATGGGAGGCCCAAAAAGGCCTCCAAAAAGGCGACCGGCCCTGCCCCGATAGCGGAGACGTCGTCTGGCCCCTCGGTGGAGGTGCAGCCAGAGGGCGGCACCTTTGCCGAGGTGTTGAAAAAGAAGAAGGGGAAGAGGAAGGCTACTTTACCCCCCCCACCCCCTCCCCCCCAAAAGAAGGTGGCTCCTAAGCCAAAGGCCCCCTCGGCCCCCAAGACGACAGCGGTGGTGGTTTCCTTAAGGAAGGACATCACCACCGCCACAACGCTGCAGGCCACAATGGTTAAAGCCATTAACGGCATTAACTTGACGGAAGTGGGCCTGCAGCATGTGAAGGTCCGCAATTCGGCGACCGGGGGCCGCGTCATCGAGGTCCCAGGGGCAGATAGCGGAGGGGCGGCTGACAGCCTGGCGGAGAGGCTGAGGGCAATCGTCGGTGACGTTGCCCTCATCAGCCGCCCCACTAAGATGGCCGCTGTCCAAATTACGGGACTAGATGACTCGGCGACGAGGGAGACCCTGGCGGCTGCTGTCGCCAGGGTGGGGGAGTGTGCGGTGGCACAAGTGAGGGTGGGGGGCATACGCCCCACGTACGAGGGCAAAAATGTTGCCCTCGTACAATGTCCGGTGGGGGTGGCGAGAGCCCTCCTGCAAGGTGGTCGGATCCCGGTGGGCTGGGTGTCCGCCGGGGTCATCCCCGTGGGGCCGAGGCCCATGCGCTGTTTCAGGTGCATGGGTGTCGGCCACTCGCGGGCGTTGTGCCCTTCCGACATAGACCGGAGCCACGTGTGCTACCGGTGCGGGTCGGAAGGGCACAGATCGGTAGATTGCGGGGAGTTAAAAGCGTGGTGTGCAGTATGCCACCACGCCAAACTCCCTGCCGACCACATAATGGGGGGCCTAAAGTGCTCCCCACCGGAGGTAAGGGGCAGGGGGGTGGGGTCGCGGCCCGCGCGCCCCATGCCTTCCCCTGTTGAGGGAAGTAGCCGCATGGACGTCTAGATGCCAGGCGGGCATCTGGACGTCCTGCGGTTGGACCGCGGAGCGGGTGCGCGAGGAGGTTGCCTCGCGCGCCCCCTCCGGCCAGACGGCTCGGGTTGGGGAAGGCGGCGGTTGTCGCCAGACCCAACCCATAGTGGCTTTGGGCGGAGGATGGGAGTCCTCCGCCCGCGGAGATAAGCCACTTCTTGCGGTCCAGGGGGGTGGCCAAGCGTGCGCGGCCACCTCCCCTAGCGGGTAGCCCCGGTCAACGGTGTTGCCGGGGCGCCGCCGGTTGGGCATCGTGGGCAATGCTAACGCAGGTACCACGGTGCCCTACAAAAACCCGGCTTGGCGTGCACGCCCAGGTGGTTTTTAGTGGGTAGCACTCCCTCTCCTCCTCGGTCGAGGAGGAAGAAGGGAGATGTAGTCCCACATAACCCTCTGCCGCACTCCCATGCGCGCGGGGGGTATGCGTAATGCATTTTCCACCTGGTCAAAAAAAAAAAAAAAAAAAAAAAAAAAAGGTTAGGTTAGGTTAGGTTAGGTTAGGTTAGGTTAGGTTAGGTTAGGTTAGGTTAGGTTAGGTTAGGTTAGGTTAGGTTAGGTTAGGTTAGGTTAGGTTAGGTTAGGTTAGGTTAGGTTAGGTTAGGTTAGGTTAGGTTAGGTTAGGTTAGGTTAGGTTAGGTTAGGTTAGGTTAGGTTAGGTTAGGTTAGGTTAGGTTAGGTTAGGTTAGGTTAGGTTAGGTTAGGTTAGGTTAGGTTAGGTTAGGTTAGGTTAGGTTAGGTTAGGTTAGGTTAGGTTAGGTTAGGTTAGGTTAGGTTAGGTTAGGTTAGGTTAGGTTAGGTTAGGTTAGGTTAGGTTAGGTTAGGTTAGGTTAGGTTAGGTTAGGTTAGGTTAGGTTAGGTTAGGTTAGGTTAGGTTAGGTTAGGTTAGGTTAGGTTAGGTTAGGTTAGGTTAGGTTAGGTTAGGTTAGGTTAGGTTAGGTTAGGTTAGGTTAGGTTAGGTTAGGTTAGGTTAGGTTAGGTTAGGTTAGGTTAGGTTAGGTTAGGTTAGGTTAGGTTAGGTTAGGTTAGGTTAGGTTAGGTTAGGTTAGGTTAGGTTAGGTTAGGTTAGGTTAGGTTAGGTTAGGTTAGGTTAGGTTAGGTTAGGTTAGGTTAGGTTAGGTTAGGTTAGGTTAGGTTAGGTTAGGTTAGGTTAGGTTAGGTTAGGTTAGGTTAGGTTAGGTTAGGTTAGGTTAGGTTAGGTTAGGTTAGGTTAGGTTAGGTTAGGTTAGGTTAGGTTAGGTTAGGTTAGGTTAGGTTAGGTTAGGTTAGGTTAGGTTAGGTTAGGTTAGGTTAGGTTAGGTTAGGTTAGGTTAGGTTAGGTTAGGTTAGGTTAGGTTAGGTTAGGTTAGGTTAGGTTAGGTTAGGTTAGGTTAGGTTAGGTTAGGTTAGGTTAGGTTAGGTTAGGTTAGGTTGTTGACGATTGTAACTTGGCGATTTAGTGACGGATATTGATGAGATTTGGAATTTTGACCTTTGGCTTGTTTCTCTGACCCCCGATACCGTTTCTACTCTTGACTTGGCTTTACTTTCGGATTTGGATTTTGCTGTTTTGACTTGGATTATTTTGTTGGTGTTTATTGTTATATTTGTTAAGTTTTTTCGGTTTGCTGTTGTTGTGGGACGTCCCGGTTGGGTTCGTTGCATAGCGGCAGCTGCCGTTTTGCCTTCGGGCTTGTTTTGTTACTACCGGACATTGCGGCCGGTAGATATTCGTTTGTTAAGTTTTTATTTATTTGTGTTAACTTTAACACTCTTAAATTTTTATATTGTTTTGGGTGCCATTTCGTGGGGTTAACCCCTACGGCTGTGGAAGGAGTGCGAACGGATACAGGGCACTGCCCCCTATCACGCGGCACTTCTCGCACCGTTCTACGACCCCTCGAAGTGGTGAATTTATCCGTAACGCAGATAAATTTTTTTGGTTATTTTTTGTGTTTGTTTACATTTTTGAATTGTAAAAAAGTTACTGTTGCCGTCATCGTCCAGGATCCCGGTTTGGACTGGGGCCTGGCGGCGATAGTTAATTTTCGTGTGGGGTGGGTCCTGTAGTTGCATCCCTTAGGGTTTGTAAATTATAGGACTTTTCCATTTTATTTGTGTTTTTTCGCCGAATTTTTGGTGAAATTTTTTGCCAAAAATTTCGGTATTTTTGTTTGTGTCCCGTTTTGTGGGGTTGACCCCTGCGCTTACTGTAGGAGTGTCAGGGGATAGGGGGCATCTTCCCCTGCTGTTAGAACCCTCTCGCGCCCACCAGCCCCCACGGGAAGTAGGCAAAAGAGGGGAAATAGAGGCCGGTGTTTTTCCCAAATTGCTATTTGGGAAAATCAGGGGCAAATTCTATTTCCCATAGAATATTTTAAATCCGGCACACCCTTGGCCGATTTTATTTGCATTACTTTTGTTTTGCAAATATCTTCGGCTTGGGTGGCCGGATTTGGCCCAAACTCGGTGGGGACGTCGGCGGGGCCATGATGGTCACGTCGGACGATGAGGGGGGGCACTCCGGCCGGAGGATTAGGCGGTTGTCCTCCTCCGGTTCGGAAGACGAGTTTGTGGAGGCCCGCGAAGCGACTCCTCAGCCGAAAAAACGGGCACATGAGGATAGGGAGGACGACCCCAAGCCTGAGCTGGGGTCGAAAGTTAACACGGCCCGCAGGGGAAAGGCCAAGGGTGCCTATGCGGGCGTTTCGAGGGCCAGAGCGATGATCGAGAGGTCGGAGTTCTGCCACTCCGACCCCGACGTCTCCGCCTACCGGAAGGAGTTTCCGGAGCTTCGGCCTGGGGCCTCCTCCCCGACGGAGGGGGACCCGATTGAGGTGACCCGGCGGGCGGCGGAGTCAATCTTGGTGGGGGCCCGAAAATCCGGGAATTTGAAGGGGTCCATATGGGGCCAATTTAACAAGGCGTGCTCGGACATACTCGACTCCATGAGTATGCTCGAGTCCAGGTCCGAGAGCGAGGAGATCCGCAGCCTCAAGGCGGATAACAAGAGGATGCGGGAGCAACTCGCCCGGGCCATGGAGGAAGTGGGGGCCCTTCGCAGGGCCTTCTCCGAGCGCGGGTTCCCGGACCCTATGGCCCCTCCGGCCCCTCTGGTCGCACAGCCCCCTCCGCCGCCTGTGGCTGCGGATTTTCTGCGGACGGCAATGGAGGAGATGAAGCGAGATCTGCTGATCTCCGTGGGCACTATGGTGAGTGCCCGCTTAGAGGAGATCAGCAGCCGCCTCCCTCCGGCGCCTGTAGTCCGCCCCCCACTCGCGGCGGACGCCAAGAAGAGGGCCCAACCGGCCCCGACAAAGGAGATGGCCCCGGAACCGGAGACCGGGGCCAGGCTGGGGGACGGGAAGGCTAAAAAGGCCAAGAAGACGTCGGCCTCCCCCCCAGCGACCAAGACTGCCCCGGCGACCAAGACTGCCCCGGCGACCAAGACTGCCCCGGCGACCAAGACTGCCCCGGCGACCGGGTCTCCCCCGGCTGCGGAGACGGCACCTGCCCCCTCCGGAGAGCAGCCGGAGGGCGACTCTTTCGCCGAGGTAGTTCGGAGGAAGAAAAGGAAGGGAGGCAAGGGGAATGCTGCGGCTACCCCCCCCCCGCCTCCTCCCCCCTCCAAAAAGTCGGCGGCTAAAAAGCCGAAGGCCCCCTCGGCCCCCAAATCGACGGCGGTGGTGGTGACGTTGAAGAAGGACGTCGCCACTGGAACCACGCTGCAGGCCACGATGGCAAAGGCCATCACTGGCATAAAGCTGAATGAAGTTGGCCTGCAGCACGTGAGGGTCAAGGTCTCGGCGACCGGGGGCCGAATCATCGAGGTCCCGGGCGCGGATAGCGGAGTGGTGGCGGATAGCCTCGCCGAGAGGCTGAGGGCAATAGTGGGGGATGTTGCCCTCATAAGCCGCCCCACCAAAATGGCCGCTATCCAGGTCTCGGGCCTCGATGAGTCGGCCTCGAAGGAGACCCTCACGGCCGCCGTCGTGGAGGTGGGGGGATGTGCCCAGGAGCACGTGAGGGTGGGGGGCATCCGCCCCACGTACGGGGGTGGAATGATTGCCCTCGTGCAGTGTCCAGTGGTCACTGCACGAGCCCTCATCCAATGTGGTCGGCTCCAGGTGGGCTGGGCGTCCGCCGTGGTCAGCCCCGTCGGTCCGGCACCCATGCGATGCTACAGATGCATGGGTGTCGGCCACTCGCGGGCTCTGTGCCCCTCCAGCGTAGACCGGAGCCATTTGTGCTACCGGTGCGGCTCGGAGGGGCACAAATCGGCGGACTGCGGGGAGGACAAGGCGCGGTGTGCAGTCTGCACCCACGCCGGCCTCCCGGCCGACCACATTATGGGGGGGCAGAAATGTTCCCCCCCGGAGAAGCGGGGCAAGGAGGCGAGTCTTAGGCCCACTCGTCCTCCGCGCCCCCCACCAGCCGCATCGGCCGCTAGCCGGCCCCCCACGGAGGACAACCGCATGGACGTCTAAATGCCAGTACACCGGCATTTAGACGTCCTGCAGACGAACGCCAACCACTCCACCGGGGCTCAAAATCTGCTCATGCAGACCATGGTGGAGTGGGGCATTGGCGTCGCGGTGGTCGCGGAGCCCTACTCCGTCCCCCCCCAATCTAATTGGGCTGGGGATACCGACGGAGTAGTGGCGATCGTGGTGCCGACGGTGGGGGACTTCCCCCCCCTAACGAGAGTCGAGGGCGGCCGCGGGTTCGTGGCGGCAAAATGGGGGAGTGACACCACAATTGTGGCGGTGTATTTCTCCCCCAACAAGCCGCTACGCGCCTTCGAGCGGTTCTTGGGGGTCCTGAGCGGGGTAGTCAGAAGGGCTGCCCCGTCACAAGTGATGGTCATGGGGGACTTCAACGCCAAAAGTGTGGCGTGGGGTTCCCCCATCACGGACCCCCGAGGGACCGCCCTCGCGGACTGGGTGACGGCGTCAGGACTAATAGTCCTGAACCGGGGCAACGCCAATACTTGCGTGCGGAGGCGGGGGGGGTCAATCGTGGACGTTACGTTCGCGACCCCCGCCATATCCGCACGTGTTTCAGATTGGCGTGTCCTGGAGGACGTCGAGACCCTCTCTGATCATGTGTATATCAGAATGAGGGTCTCCAATGGCGTCCAGCCGTCGCCCACCCCAGGGGGGGGGAGAGGCCGGAGGGGGCGTTTCCCCAGGTGGGCCCTGGTCCACCTGGACAGGGACAGGGCGGACGAGGCGGCAATGGTGGAGGCATGGTGTGCTGCCCCACCCGTCGCCCTCGGAGTCGACGAGAGGGCGGCACAGTTCCGCGTCGCATCACAGGCGGTGTGCGACGCGGCCATGCCTCGGGCGGGACGCCTGTCCGCCCGTAAGAGGGTGTACTGGTGGTCCGCAGAAATTGCGGCCCTGCGGACCACCAGCAACGGTGCCCGCCGCGCCTACCAGCACTGCAGGCGGCGGCGGCACACCGAAGCAGAGGAGGAAGGGCTCCACAGGGCCCTCAAAGAGGCAAAGGGGGCCCTCCAGGTGGCGATAGCCAAGGCCAAGGACGAAGCATATGCCTCGTTCTTGGCCACCCTGGACAGGGACCCATGGGGGCGGCCGTATAAGATGGTGCGCAATAAAATGCGCGCCGCCCCCCCCATGGACTCCCTGGAGCCCGCCCTCCTCCAGAGGGTTGTCGAGGGGCTGTTCCCACCAGCCCCCTCGATCTCTCCCCCGTCGATGGTCGACCCCACAGCGGAGCCGGAGGCCGAACTCGTCATCGCCCCGATAAGCGATGACGAGTTCGAGCGAGTGACGGACCGACTCCGGGGCTGCAGAAAAGCCCCGGGGCCAGATGGAGTCCCCGGTCGCGTCCTCGCCGTCGCCCTGGAACACCTCGGGGACCGCCTCAGGCATGTCATGGATGACTGCCTGAGGGATGGTAGGTTCCCGAGGGTGTGGAAAGAGGGGCGACTGTGCCTCCTCCGCAAAGAGGGTCGGCCACCGGATTGCCCGTCCGCCTATCGCCCCATAGTGCTGCTGGATGAGGCCGGGAAAGCGTTTGAGCGCATCCTGGCCTCCCGGATCCTGCAGCACCTGGAGACCGCCGGCCCGAACGTCTCTGACAGACAGTTCGGGTTCCGGGAAGGGCGGTCCACGCTCGACGCGGTGAAGTCACTGAGGGACTTCTGTGAAAACGCGTCGAGCAGGGGGGAGGGTGTCATCGCGGTGTCATTAGACATCGCGAATGCGTTCGGCACCCTCCCCTATGGGGTGATCAGTGAGGCACTCCGATATCATGGAGTGCCTCACTACCTAAGGCGAATCATAGAGCACTACCTTACCGAGAGGGTAGTGCTCTATGAAGACAAGGACGGGCAAAGGGGGGAGAGGCGAATGGCCTGTGGCGTACCCCAGGGTTCCGTACTCGGCCCTCTGTTATGGAACCTGGGGTACGATTGGGCGATCCGGGGGGAGTTCCTCCCGCGCACATGTGTCGTCTGCTACGCGGACGACACAATGGTGGCTGTGCGCGGGGGGGACGTGTGGGACACCCTCCGGAGGGCGGAGGTGGCGGCCGAGCTGGCGATTTTCCGGATCGCCAGTCTCGGCCTAAAGGTGAGCCTCCCGAAGACTGAGGCTATAGTCTTCGGGGGGCGCGGGTGGAGTCTGCCCGCGGGCACGGCGCTCAGGTTGGAGGGTGGAGCGGTCCAAATAAAGCCCCATATAATATATTTGGGGCTAACATTGGACCGCAAGTGGGACTTCGGGGAGCACTTCGCAAGACTTGCTCCCCGAGTCGTGGGCGCCGCGTCGGCAATGGGCAGACTCCTGCCCAATGTCGGGGGGCCAGGCTCCTTGTGCCGGCGACTATACGCCGGCGTTACAAGGAGCATGGCCCTATATGGGGCCCCAATCTGGGCGGACAAGTTGTCCGCCCGGAACAGGGCCCTATTGAGAAGGCCGCAAAGGACCGTGGCCCTCAGAATGGTGAGGGCCTACTCAACGGTGGCCTTTGCGGCGGCCTGCCTCCTCGCGTGCACCCCTCCGTGGGAGTTGGTCGCGGAGGTGCACGCGGAGACCTACAGACGTAGGTCAAGGGTCCGGGCAACTGGTGTACGCCCGGACCCGGAGGCAGAGACAGCCTCCCGGCGTATGACGGAGCGCCGACTGCGAGACCGATGGAAGGCTCAGCTGGTGGTCGCCCCTTTTGGGGTCACCACCATTGAGGCGATCCTTCCATCGGTCGACCTCTGGTTAGAGGGGGCGGTCGGCGCGACGTCGTTCCGACTTGTGCAGGTACTGACCGGGCATGGGTGCTTCGGTCATTACCTGCACAGGATAGGAAGGGAGCCGGCCCCGCTGTGCCATGAGTGCGGAGGTCCCGACGACACGGTGCAGCACACCCTTGAGGTGTGCAGTCGTTGGGACGCGGAGCGTGGCCTCATGGCACGCACCATTCAGCGGGTGGACCTCTCGTTGCGGAGCATTGTCGAGGCAATGCTGAGCGACGAGAGGTCCTGGGAGGCTGTGGTCTCCTTTTGCGAAACGGTGATTTCGCAAAAGGAGACCGCGGAGCGGGAGCGCGAGGAGGATCCCCTCGCGCATCCCCTCCGGCGCAGACGGCTCGGGTTGAGGAGGCGGAGGTTTGCCGCCAGACTCAACCCATAGTGGCTGCAGGTGGAGGATGGGAGTCCTCTGCCTGTAGTAGCAAGCCACTGAGCGGTCTGGGAGAGTGGCCAAGCGTGCTCGGCCATCTCCCCTTCGGCGCGGGAAGCCCCGGCAAAGGCTGGGGCGCCGCCGGTGGACATCGTGGGCAATGCTCGCGCAGGTACCACGATGTCCAACAAAACCGGCAAGGCGGCACGCCCAGGTGGTTTTTAGTGGGTAGCACTCCCTACTCCTCCTCACTTTAGAGGAGGGAGAGGCGATGTGTAGTCCCACATAACCCTCCGTTGCACTCCCATGCGCGGGGGGTATGCGTAATGCATTTTCCACCTGGTCAAAAAAAAAAAAAAAAAAAAAAAAAAAAAAAAAAAAAAAAGGTTAGGTTAGGTTAGGTTAGGTTAGGTTAGGTTAGGTTAGGTTAGGTTAGGTTAGGTTAGGTTAGGTTAGGTTAGGTTAGGTTAGGTTAGGTTAGGTTAGGTTAGGTTAGGTTAGGTTAGGTTAGGTTAGGTTAGGTTAGGTTAGGTTAGGTTAGGTTAGGTTAGGTTAGGTTAGGTTAGGTTAGGTTAGGTTAGGTTAGGTTAGGTTAGGTTAGGTTAGGTTAGGTTAGGTTAGGTTAGGTTAGGTTAGGTTAGGTTAGGTTAGGTTAGGTTAGGTTAGGTTAGGTTAGGTTAGGTTAGGTTAGGTTAGGTTAGGTTAGGTTAGGTTAGGTTAGGTTAGGTTAGGTTAGGTTAGGTTAGGTTAGGTTAGGTTAGGTTAGGTTAGGTTAGGTTAGGTTAGGTTAGGTTAGGTTAGGTTAGGTTAGGTTAGGTTAGGTTAGGTTAGGTTAGGTTAGGTTAGGTTAGGTTAGGTTAGGTTAGGTTAGGTTAGGTTAGGTTAGGTTAGGTTAGGTTAGGTTAGGTTAGGTTAGGTTAGGTTAGGTTAGGTTAGGTTAGGTTAGGTTAGGTTAGGTTAGGTTAGGTTAGGTTAGGTTAGGTTAGGTTAGGTTAGGTTAGGTTAGGTTAGGTTAGGTTAGGTTAGGTTAGGTTAGGTTAGGTTAGGTTAGGTTAGGTTAGGTTAGGTTAGGTTAGGTTAGGTTAGGTTAGGTTAGGTTAGGTTAGGTTAGGTTAGGTTAGGTTAGGTTAGGTTAGGTTAGGTTAGGTTAGGTTAGGTTAGGTTAGGTTAGGTTAGGTTAGGTTAGGTTAGGTTAGGTTAGGTTAGGTTAGGTTAGGTTAGGTTAGGTTAGGTTAGGTTAGGTTAGGTTAGGTTAGGTTAGGTTAGGTTAGGTTAGGTTAGGTTAGGTTAGGTTAGGTTAGGTTAGGTTAGGTTAGGTTAGGTTAGGTTAGGTTAGGTTAGGTTAGGTTAGGTTAGGTTAGGTTAGGTTAGGTTAGGTTAGGTTAGGTTAGGTTAGGTTAGGTTAGGTTAGGTTAGGTTAGGTTAGGTTAGGTTAGGTTAGGTTAGGTTAGGTTAGGTTAGGTTAGGTTAGGTTAGGTTAGGTTAGGTTAGGTTAGGTTAGGTTAGGTTAGGTTAGGTTAGGTTAGGTTAGGTTAGGTTAGGTTAGGTTAGGTTAGGTTAGGTTAGGTTAGGTTAGGTTAGGTTAGGTTAGGTTAGGTTAGGTTAGGTTAGGTTAGGTTAGGTTAGGTTAGGTTAGGTTAGGTTAGGTTAGGTTAGGTTAGGTTAGGTTAGGTTAGGTTAGGTTAGGTTAGGTTAGGTTAGGTTAGGTTAGGTTAGGTTAGGTTAGGTTAGGTTAGGTTAGGTTAGGTTAGGTTAGGTTAGGTTAGGTTAGGTTAGGTTAGGTTAGGTTAGGTTAGGTTAGGTTAGGTTAGGTTAGGTTAGGTTAGGTTAGGTTAGGTTAGGTTAGGTTAGGTTAGGTTAGGTTAGGTTAGGTTAGGTTAGGTTAGGTTAGGTTAGGTTGCTTACGATTTGGTTATTTGTTATTTGGTTTGTGTTGTTTTGTTTTGTTGTTTTTGGTGTTATCGCTTTGGGGCGCCCTTTTCGGGGTCGCTGTGGAGCGGCAGCCGCGCTCTGTCTTTGGTGTGTTTTTTGTGTCTGCCGGACTTTGGGTTCGGGAGATAATTTGTGTTTTGTCTTCGTTTTTTACCTCTTTTTTGTGTCAATAATTGGCACAAAAAAGGGGTATCTTTGCCTTGGTCCCGTTTGGTGGGGATCACCCTTTTGGGGGATTTTCTGGTGCTAGGGGATAGGGGACGTCCCCCCCTTTCATTTGCACCCTCTCGCGCTCCTCTGCGACCGCGGGAAGGGTGTGAAAAAGGGGAATTTGTGAAAGACAGATAGCAAATTTTGCTATTTGTCTTTTTCAGGCGCCGATTTAATTCCCCATACAATATTTTAAATCCGGCACACCCTTGACCGTTTTTATTTACCAATTTTTATTGGTGAATAACTTCGGTCTGGGTGGCCGGATTTGGGCGTTTGTGTGGGGAAGTTGTTGGCGGGGCCACTATGGCCTCGTCAGGAAATGAGTGGGAGAACCACAAGTGGGGTTCCCACTCCGATTCGGAGTATGACCTCCCAGAGGTCAATTTGACGGGTTCGTTGCCCCTGAAAAGGGGTCACGGGAATGAGAAGGGTGACCCCGGTCCAGGGCTGGGGCCTAAAATTAGTACGGCCCAAAGGGGAAAGGCCAAGGTGGTCTTGGCCTACGGGTCGGCGAAGAAGGTGACAGGGCAGCAGGAGGTCAGTGAGGGCAACCTGTCCTCTGACGCCGTCGCCCCTGTTCAGTCCGGGGGGAGGAAGCCCCCCCCCCAGATCGGTGAAGCTCCCCCCTTGCCGGAGGAGGGCCCAATAGATATAGCGTATGATGCGCTCCATTGGGCCTTCTACGAGATGAAGGACATATTGGGGAGCGACACAAAGACCTGGGGCAGGTTTAAGGCGGCAAACAAGCTCGTCAAAAAAGGGCTCAGATTGGCTGAGGCGGAGAATGAGGAGACCCGCATCCTGAAGGCGGAAAACAAAAGGATGCGGGAACAGGTGGCCCACCTCATCGCGGAGGGGAAGGCCCTCCGCGAGGCTCACTCGGAGAAGGAGACCTCGGCCTCGCTGATTGTCGAGGCCCCCCCGGCCCCGCCGGTCGCTCTGGCCCCTCCGCCTGCTGCCGCGGACTTGACGACGGCGCTGGAGGCGCTGAAAGGCGAGCTGCTGATCTCATTGGGCAATATGCTCAATGCCCGCATTGGGGAGATCAGCAGCCGCCTCCCTACGGCGTCAATTATCCGCCCCGATCTCGCGGCGGATAAAAAGAAGAGGGCCCCACAGCCCCTGACGGGAGAAGTAGCCTCGGAGCCGGAGTCCGGGGCTAGGCTCGGGGACGGGAGGCCTAAAAAGGCCTCCAAAAAGGCGACCGGCCACCCGGTATCGGAGACGGCGAGGGTGCAGCCAGAGGGCGACACCTTCGCCGAGGTCGTCCGGAAGAGGAAGGGTAAGGGGAAGACTACGGCCCCGCCCCCGCCCCCTCCCCCCCCTACGAAGAAGACGGCACCTAAGCCGAAGGCCCCCCCGGCCCTAAAGACGACGGCGGTGGTGGTCACTTTGCGAAGTGACGTCACCACCGCCACCTCGCTGCAGGCCACAATGGCCAAGGCCATAAATGGCATTAAATTGGATGAAGTGGGCCTGCAGCACGTCAGGGTCCGCAACTCGGCGACCGGGGGCCGAGTAATCGAGGTTCCTGGGGAGGACAGTGGTGGGGTGGCTGACAGCCTAGCGGAAAGGCTACGGGCAATCGTCGGTGACGTTGCCCACGTCAGCCGCCCTGTCAAAATGGCCGCTGTTCAGGTCGTCGGACTCGATGAGTCGGCGACCAAGGAGTCCCTGACGGCCGCCGTCGCCAGGGCGGGGGGGTGCGCCGAGGCGCAAGTTAGGGTGGGGGGTATTCGCCCCACGTACGAGGGCACAAGGGTTGCCCTCGTACAATTGCCGGTGGGGACCGCAAGGGTCCTCCTCAAGAATGGTCAGATCCCGGTGGGCTGGGCGTCCGCCGGGGTCAAACCCGTCGGCCCGGCGCCCATGCGCTGTTATAAGTGCATGGGCGTTGGCCACTCGAGGGTGCTGTGCCCCTCAAATGTCGACCGGAGCACTATGTGCTACCGGTGCGGCTCGGAGGGGCACAGGTCGGCCGACTGCCGGGAGGATAAAGCGTGGTGCTCAGTTTGTCACCACGCCAAACTCCCGGCCGACCACATAATGGGGGGACTTAAATGTTCCCCACCGGTAGTGAGGGGTGTGGGGGTGGGGTCTCGGCCCGCTCGCCCCATGCCCCCCCCTGTGGAGGGAAGTAGCCACATGGACGTCTAGATGCCAGGCAGGCATCTGGACGTCCTGTGGTTTGGACCGCGGAGCGGGTGCGCGAGGAGGTTTGCCTCGCGCGCCCCCTCCGGCCAGACGGCAGGGGTTGGAAAGGCGGCGGTTGCCGCCAGACCCAACCCATAGTGGCTTCGGGCGGAGGATGGGAGTCCTCCGCCCGCTCATAAGCCACTTCTTGCGGTCCAGGGGATGGCCAAGCGTGCGCGGCCATCTCCCGTAGTGGGAAGCCCCGACAACGGTGTTGTCGGGGCGCTGCCGGTTGGGCATCGTGGGCAATGCTAACGCAGGTACCACGGTGCCCTACAAATCCCGGCAAGGCGTTGCACGCCCAGGTGGTTTTTAGTGGGTAGCACATCCTCTCCTCCTCGGTCGAGGAGGAAGCAGTGATGTGTAGTCCCACATAACCCTCCGTCGCACTCCCATGCGCACGGGGGGTATGCGTAATGCATTTTCCACCTGGTCAAAAAAAAAAAAAAAAAAAAAAAAAAAAAAAAGGTTAGGTTAGGTTAGGTTAGGTTAGGTTAGGTTAGGTTAGGTTAGGTTAGGTTAGGTTAGGTTAGGTTAGGTTAGGTTAGGTTAGGTTAGGTTAGGTTAGGTTAGGTTAGGTTAGGTTAGGTTAGGTTAGGTTAGGTTAGGTTAGGTTAGGTTAGGTTAGGTTAGGTTAGGTTAGGTTAGGTTAGGTTAGGTTAGGTTAGGTTAGGTTAGGTTAGGTTAGGTTAGGTTAGGTTAGGTTAGGTTAGGTTAGGTTAGGTTAGGTTAGGTTAGGTTAGGTTAGGTTAGGTTAGGTTAGGTTAGGTTAGGTTAGGTTAGGTTAGGTTAGGTTAGGTTAGGTTAGGTTAGGTTAGGTTAGGTTAGGTTAGGTTAGGTTAGGTTAGGTTAGGTTAGGTTAGGTTAGGTTAGGTTAGGTTAGGTTAGGTTAGGTTAGGTTAGGTTAGGTTAGGTTAGGTTAGGTTAGGTTAGGTTAGGTTAGGTTAGGTTAGGTTAGGTTAGGTTAGGTTAGGTTAGGTTAGGTTAGGTTAGGTTAGGTTAGGTTAGGTTAGGTTAGGTTAGGTTAGGTTAGGTTAGGTTAGGTTAGGTTAGGTTAGGTTAGGTTAGGTTAGGTTAGGTTAGGTTAGGTTAGGTTAGGTTAGGTTAGGTTAGGTTAGGTTAGGTTAGGTTAGGTTAGGTTAGGTTAGGTTAGGTTAGGTTAGGTTAGGTTAGGTTAGGTTAGGTTAGGTTAGGTTAGGTTAGGTTAGGTTAGGTTAGGTTAGGTTAGGTTAGGTTAGGTTAGGTTAGGTTAGGTTAGGTTAGGTTAGGTTAGGTTAGGTTAGGTTAGGTTAGGTTAGGTTAGGTTAGGTTAGGTTAGGTTAGGTTAGGTTAGGTTAGGTTAGGTTAGGTTAGGTTAGGTTAGGTTAGGTTAGGTTAGGTTAGGTTAGGTTAGGTTAGGTTAGGTTAGGTTAGGTTAGGTTAGGTTAGGTTAGGTTAGGTTAGGTTAGGTTAGGTTAGGTTAGGTTAGGTTAGGTTAGGTTAGGTTAGGTTAGGTTAGGTTAGGTTAGGTTAGGTTAGGTTAGGTTAGGTTAGGTTAGGTTAGGTTAGGTTAGGTTAGGTTAGGTTAGGTTAGGTTAGGTTAGGTTAGGTTAGGTTAGGTTAGGTTAGGTTAGGTTAGGTTAGGTTAGGTTAGGTTAGGTTAGGTTAGGTTAGGTTAGGTTAGGTTAGGTTAGGTTAGGTTAGGTTAGGTTAGGTTAGGTTAGGTTAGGTTAGGTTAGGTTAGGTTAGGTTAGGTTAGGTTAGGTTAGGTTAGGTTAGGTTAGGTTAGGTTAGGTTAGGTTAGGTTAGGTTAGGTTAGGTTAGGTTAGGTTAGGTTAGGTTAGGTTAGGTTAGGTTAGGTTAGGTTAGGTTAGGTTAGGTTAGGTTAGGTTAGGTTAGGTTAGGTTAGGTTAGGTTAGGTTAGGTTAGGTTAGGTTAGGTTAGGTTAGGTTAGGTTAGGTTAGGTTAGGTTAGGTTAGGTTAGGTTAGGTTAGGTTAGGTTAGGTTAGGTTAGGTTAGGTTAGGTTAGGTTAGGTTAGGTTAGGTTAGGTTAGGTTAGGTTAGGTTAGGTTAGGTTAGGTTAGGTTAGGTTAGGTTAGGTTAGGTTAGGTTAGGTTAGGTTAGGTTAGGTTAGGTTAGGTTAGGTTAGGTTAGGTTAGGTTAGGTTAGGTTAGGTTAGGTTAGGTTAGGTTAGGTTAGGTTAGGTTAGGTTAGGTTAGGTTAGGTTAGGTTAGGTTAGGTTAGGTTAGGTTAGGTTAGGTTAGGTTAGGTTAGGTTAGGTTAGGTTAGGTTAGGTTAGGTTAGGTTAGGTTAGGTTAGGTTAGGTTAGGTTAGGTTAGGTTAGGTTAGGTTAGGTTAGGTTAGGTTAGGTTAGGTTAGGTTAGGTTAGGTTAGGTTAGGTTAGGTTAGGTTAGGTTAGGTTAGGTTAGGTTAGGTTAGGTTAGGTTAGGTTAGGTTAGGTTAGGTTAGGTTAGGTTAGGTTAGGTTAGGTTAGGTTAGGTTAGGTTAGGTTAGGTTAGGTTAGGTTAGGTTAGGTTAGGTTAGGTTAGGTTAGGTTAGGTTAGGTTAGGTTAGGTTAGGTTAGGTTAGGTTAGGTTAGGTTAGGTTAGGTTAGGTTAGGTTAGGTTAGGTTAGGTTAGGTTAGGTTAGGTTAGGTTAGGTTAGGTTAGGTTAGGTTAGGTTAGGTTAGGTTAGGTTAGGTTAGGTTAGGTTAGGTTAGGTTAGGTTAGGTTAGGTTAGGTTAGGTTAGGTTAGGTTAGGTTAGGTTAGGTTAGGTTAGGTTAGGTTAGGTTAGGTTAGGTTAGGTTAGGTTAGGTTAGGTTAGGTTAGGTTAGGTTAGGTTAGGTTAGGTTAGGTTAGGTTAGGTTAGGTTAGGTTAGGTTAGGTTAGGTTAGGTTAGGTTAGGTTAGGTTAGGTTAGGTTAGGTTAGGTTAGGTTAGGTTAGGTTAGGTTAGGTTAGGTTAGGTTAGGTTAGGTTAGGTTAGGTTAGGTTAGGTTAGGTTAGGTTAGGTTAGGTTAGGTTAGGTTAGGTTAGGTTAGGTTAGGTTAGGTTAGGTTAGGTTAGGTTAGGTTAGGTTAGGTTAGGTTAGGTTAGGTTAGGTTAGGTTAGGTTAGGTTAGGTTAGGTTAGGTTAGGTTAGGTTAGGTTAGGTTAGGTTAGGTTAGGTTAGGTTAGGTTAGGTTAGGTTAGGTTAGGTTAGGTTAGGTTAGGTTAGGTTAGGTTAGGTTAGGTTAGGTTAGGTTAGGTTAGGTTAGGTTAGGTTAGGTTAGGTTAGGTTAGGTTAGGTTAGGTTAGGTTAGGTTAGGTTAGGTTAGGTTAGGTTAGGTTAGGTTAGGTTAGGTTAGGTTAGGTTAGGTTAGGTTAGGTTAGGTTAGGTTAGGTTAGGTTAGGTTAGGTTAGGTTAGGTTAGGTTAGGTTAGGTTAGGTTAGGTTAGGTTAGGTTAGGTTAGGTTAGGTTAGGTTAGGTTAGGTTAGGTTAGGTTAGGTTAGGTTAGGTTAGGTTAGGTTAGGTTAGGTTAGGTTAGGTTAGGTTAGGTTAGGTTAGGTTAGGTTAGGTTAGGTTAGGTTAGGTTAGGTTAGGTTAGGTTAGGTTAGGTTAGGTTAGGTTAGGTTAGGTTAGGTTAGGTTAGGTTAGGTTAGGTTAGGTTAGGTTAGGTTAGGTTAGGTTAGGTTAGGTTAGGTTAGGTTAGGTTAGGTTAGGTTAGGTTAGGTTAGGTTAGGTTAGGTTAGGTTAGGTTAGGTTAGGTTAGGTTAGGTTAGGTTAGGTTAGGTTAGGTTAGGTTAGGTTAGGTTAGGTTAGGTTAGGTTAGGTTAGGTTAGGTTAGGTTAGGTTAGGTTAGGTTAGGTTAGGTTAGGTTAGGTTAGGTTAGGTTAGGTTAGGTTAGGTTAGGTTAGGTTAGGTTAGGTTAGGTTAGGTTAGGTTAGGTTAGGTTAGGTTAGGTTAGGTTAGGTTAGGTTAGGTTAGGTTAGGTTAGGTTAGGTTAGGTTAGGTTAGGTTAGGTTAGGTTAGGTTAGGTTAGGTTAGGTTAGGTTAGGTTAGGTTAGGTTAGGTTAGGTTAGGTTAGGTTAGGTTAGGTTAGGTTAGGTTAGGTTAGGTTAGGTTAGGTTAGGTTAGGTTAGGTTAGGTTAGGTTAGGTTAGGTTAGGTTAGGTTAGGTTAGGTTAGGTTAGGTTAGGTTAGGTTAGGTTAGGTTAGGTTAGGTTAGGTTAGGTTAGGTTAGGTTAGGTTAGGTTAGGTTAGGTTAGGTTAGGTTAGGTTAGGTTAGGTTAGGTTAGGTTAGGTTAGGTTAGGTTAGGTTAGGTTAGGTTAGGTTAGGTTAGGTTAGGTTAGGTTAGGTTAGGTTAGGTTAGGTTAGGTTAGGTTAGGTTAGGTTAGGTTAGGTTAGGTTAGGTTAGGTTAGGTTAGGTTAGGTTAGGTTAGGTTAGGTTAGGTTAGGTTAGGTTAGGTTAGGTTAGGTTAGGTTAGGTTAGGTTAGGTTAGGTTAGGTTAGGTTAGGTTAGGTTAGGTTAGGTTAGGTTAGGTTAGGTTAGGTTAGGTTAGGTTAGGTTAGGTTAGGTTAGGTTAGGTTAGGTTAGGTTAGGTTAGGTTAGGTTAGGTTAGGTTAGGTTAGGTTAGGTTAGGTTAGGTTAGGTTAGGTTAGGTTAGGTTAGGTTAGGTTAGGTTAGGTTAGGTTAGGTTAGGTTAGGTTAGGTTAGGTTAGGTTAGGTTAGGTTAGGTTAGGTTAGGTTAGGTTAGGTTAGGTTAGGTTAGGTTAGGTTAGGTTAGGTTAGGTTAGGTTAGGTTAGGTTAGGTTAGGTTAGGTTAGGTTAGGTTAGGTTAGGTTAGGTTAGGTTAGGTTAGGTTAGGTTAGGTTAGGTTAGGTTAGGTTAGGTTAGGTTAGGTTAGGTTAGGTTAGGTTAGGTTAGGTTAGGTTAGGTTAGGTTAGGTTAGGTTAGGTTAGGTTAGGTTAGGTTAGGTTAGGTTAGGTTAGGTTAGGTTAGGTTAGGTTAGGTTAGGTTAGGTTAGGTTAGGTTAGGTTAGGTTAGGTTAGGTTAGGTTAGGTTAGGTTAGGTTAGGTTAGGTTAGGTTAGGTTAGGTTAGGTTAGGTTAGGTTAGGTTAGGTTAGGTTAGGTTAGGTTAGGTTAGGTTAGGTTAGGTTAGGTTAGGTTAGGTTAGGTTAGGTTAGGTTAGGTTAGGTTAGGTTAGGTTAGGTTAGGTTAGGTTAGGTTAGGTTAGGTTAGGTTAGGTTAGGTTAGGTTAGGTTAGGTTAGGTTAGGTTAGGTTAGGTTAGGTTAGGTTAGGTTAGGTTAGGTTAGGTTAGGTTAGGTTAGGTTAGGTTAGGTTAGGTTAGGTTAGGTTAGGTTAGGTTAGGTTAGGTTAGGTTAGGTTAGGTTAGGTTAGGTTAGGTTAGGTTAGGTTAGGTTAGGTTAGGTTAGGTTAGGTTAGGTTAGGTTAGGTTAGGTTAGGTTAGGTTAGGTTAGGTTAGGTTAGGTTAGGTTAGGTTAGGTTAGGTTAGGTTAGGTTAGGTTAGGTTAGGTTAGGTTAGGTTAGGTTAGGTTAGGTTAGGTTAGGTTAGGTTAGGTTAGGTTAGGTTAGGTTAGGTTAGGTTAGGTTAGGTTAGGTTAGGTTAGGTTAGGTTAGGTTAGGTTAGGTTAGGTTAGGTTAGGTTAGGTTAGGTTAGGTTAGGTTAGGTTAGGTTAGGTTAGGTTAGGTTAGGTTAGGTTAGGTTAGGTTAGGTTAGGTTAGGTTAGGTTAGGTTAGGTTAGGTTAGGTTAGGTTAGGTTAGGTTAGGTTAGGTTAGGTTAGGTTAGGTTAGGTTAGGTTAGGTTAGGTTAGGTTAGGTTAGGTTAGGTTAGGTTAGGTTAGGTTAGGTTAGGTTAGGTTAGGTTAGGTTAGGTTAGGTTAGGTTAGGTTAGGTTAGGTTAGGTTAGGTTAGGTTAGGTTAGGTTAGGTTAGGTTAGGTTAGGTTAGGTTAGGTTAGGTTAGGTTAGGTTAGGTTAGGTTAGGTTAGGTTAGGTTAGGTTAGGTTAGGTTAGGTTAGGTTAGGTTAGGTTAGGTTAGGTTAGGTTAGGTTAGGTTAGGTTAGGTTAGGTTAGGTTAGGTTAGGTTAGGTTAGGTTAGGTTAGGTTAGGTTAGGTTAGGTTAGGTTAGGTTAGGTTAGGTTAGGTTAGGTTAGGTTAGGTTAGGTTAGGTTAGGTTAGGTTAGGTTAGGTTAGGTTAGGTTAGGTTAGGTTAGGTTAGGTTAGGTTAGGTTAGGTTAGGTTAGGTTAGGTTAGGTTAGGTTAGGTTAGGTTAGGTTAGGTTAGGTTAGGTTAGGTTAGGTTAGGTTAGGTTAGGTTAGGTTAGGTTAGGTTAGGTTAGGTTAGGTTAGGTTAGGTTAGGTTAGGTTAGGTTAGGTTAGGTTAGGTTAGGTTAGGTTAGGTTAGGTTAGGTTAGGTTAGGTTAGGTTAGGTTAGGTTAGGTTAGGTTAGGTTAGGTTAGGTTAGGTTAGGTTAGGTTAGGTTAGGTTAGGTTAGGTTAGGTTAGGTTAGGTTAGGTTAGGTTAGGTTAGGTTAGGTTAGGTTAGGTTAGGTTAGGTTAGGTTAGGTTAGGTTAGGTTAGGTTAGGTTAGGTTAGGTTAGGTTAGGTTAGGTTAGGTTAGGTTAGGTTAGGTTAGGTTAGGTTAGGTTAGGTTAGGTTAGGTTAGGTTAGGTTAGGTTAGGTTAGGTTAGGTTAGGTTAGGTTAGGTTAGGTTAGGTTAGGTTAGGTTAGGTTAGGTTAGGTTAGGTTAGGTTAGGTTAGGTTAGGTTAGGTTAGGTTAGGTTAGGTTAGGTTAGGTTAGGTTAGGTTAGGTTAGGTTAGGTTAGGTTAGGTTAGGTTAGGTTAGGTTAGGTTAGGTTAGGTTAGGTTAGGTTAGGTTAGGTTAGGTTAGGTTAGGTTAGGTTAGGTTAGGTTAGGTTAGGTTAGGTTAGGTTAGGTTAGGTTAGGTTAGGTTAGGTTAGGTTAGGTTAGGTTAGGTTAGGTTAGGTTAGGTTAGGTTAGGTTAGGTTAGGTTAGGTTAGGTTAGGTTAGGTTAGGTTAGGTTAGGTTAGGTTAGGTTAGGTTAGGTTAGGTTAGGTTAGGTTAGGTTAGGTTAGGTTAGGTTAGGTTAGGTTAGGTTAGGTTAGGTTAGGTTAGGTTAGGTTAGGTTAGGTTAGGTTAGGTTAGGTTAGGTTAGGTTAGGTTAGGTTAGGTTAGGTTAGGTTAGGTTAGGTTAGGTTAGGTTAGGTTAGGTTAGGTTAGGTTAGGTTAGGTTAGGTTAGGTTAGGTTAGGTTAGGTTAGGTTAGGTTAGGTTAGGTTAGGTTAGGTTAGGTTAGGTTAGGTTAGGTTAGGTTAGGTTAGGTTAGGTTAGGTTAGGTTAGGTTAGGTTAGGTTAGGTTAGGTTAGGTTAGGTTAGGTTAGGTTAGGTTAGGTTAGGTTAGGTTAGGTTAGGTTAGGTTAGGTTAGGTTAGGTTAGGTTAGGTTAGGTTAGGTTAGGTTAGGTTAGGTTAGGTTAGGTTAGGTTAGGTTAGGTTAGGTTAGGTTAGGTTAGGTTAGGTTAGGTTAGGTTAGGTTAGGTTAGGTTAGGTTAGGTTAGGTTAGGTTAGGTTAGGTTAGGTTAGGTTAGGTTAGGTTAGGTTAGGTTAGGTTAGGTTAGGTTAGGTTAGGTTAGGTTAGGTTAGGTTAGGTTAGGTTAGGTTAGGTTAGGTTAGGTTAGGTTAGGTTAGGTTAGGTTAGGTTAGGTTAGGTTAGGTTAGGTTAGGTTAGGTTAGGTTAGGTTAGGTTAGGTTAGGTTAGGTTAGGTTAGGTTAGGTTAGGTTAGGTTAGGTTAGGTTAGGTTAGGTTAGGTTAGGTTAGGTTAGGTTAGGTTAGGTTAGGTTAGGTTAGGTTAGGTTAGGTTAGGTTAGGTTAGGTTAGGTTAGGTTAGGTTAGGTTAGGTTAGGTTAGGTTAGGTTAGGTTAGGTTAGGTTAGGTTAGGTTAGGTTAGGTTAGGTTAGGTTAGGTTAGGTTAGGTTAGGTTAGGTTAGGTTAGGTTAGGTTAGGTTAGGTTAGGTTAGGTTAGGTTAGGTTAGGTTAGGTTAGGTTAGGTTAGGTTAGGTTAGGTTAGGTTAGGTTAGGTTAGGTTAGGTTAGGTTAGGTTAGGTTAGGTTAGGTTAGGTTAGGTTAGGTTAGGTTAGGTTAGGTTAGGTTAGGTTAGGTTAGGTTAGGTTAGGTTAGGTTAGGTTAGGTTAGGTTAGGTTAGGTTAGGTTAGGTTAGGTTAGGTTAGGTTAGGTTAGGTTAGGTTAGGTTAGGTTAGGTTAGGTTAGGTTAGGTTAGGTTAGGTTAGGTTAGGTTAGGTTAGGTTAGGTTAGGTTAGGTTAGGTTAGGTTAGGTTAGGTTAGGTTAGGTTAGGTTAGGTTAGGTTAGGTTAGGTTAGGTTAGGTTAGGTTAGGTTAGGTTAGGTTAGGTTAGGTTAGGTTAGGTTAGGTTAGGTTAGGTTAGGTTAGGTTAGGTTAGGTTAGGTTAGGTTAGGTTAGGTTAGGTTAGGTTAGGTTAGGTTAGGTTAGGTTAGGTTAGGTTAGGTTAGGTTAGGTTAGGTTAGGTTAGGTTAGGTTAGGTTAGGTTAGGTTAGGTTAGGTTAGGTTAGGTTAGGTTAGGTTAGGTTAGGTTAGGTTAGGTTAGGTTAGGTTAGGTTAGGTTAGGTTAGGTTAGGTTAGGTTAGGTTAGGTTAGGTTAGGTTAGGTTAGGTTAGGTTAGGTTAGGTTCGGTTAGGTTAGGTTAGGTTAGGTTAGGTTAGGTTAGGTTAGGTTAGGTTAGGTTAGGTTAGGTTAGGTTAGGTTAGGTTAGGTTAGGTTAGGTTAGGTTAGGTTAGGTTAGGTTAGGTTAGGTTAGGTTAGGTTAGGTTAGGTTAGGTTAGGTTAGGTTAGGTTAGGTTAGGTTAGGTTAGGTTAGGTTAGGTTAGGTTAGGTTAGGTTAGGTTAGGTTAGGTTAGGTTAGGTTAGGTTAGGTTAGGTTAGGTTAGGTTAGGTTAGGTTAGGTTAGGTTAGGTTAGGTTAGGTTAGGTTAGGTTAGGTTAGGTTAGGTTAGGTTAGGTTAGGTTAGGTTAGGTTAGGTTAGGTTAGGTTAGGTTAGGTTAGGTTAGGTTAGGTTAGGTTAGGTTAGGTTAGGTTAGGTTAGGTTAGGTTAGGTTAGGTTAGGTTAGGTTAGGTTAGGTTAGGTTAGGTTAGGTTAGGTTAGGTTAGGTTAGGTTAGGTTAGGTTAGGTTAGGTTAGGTTAGGTTAGGTTAGGTTAGGTTAGGTTAGGTTAGGTTAGGTTAGGTTAGGTTAGGTTAGGTTAGGTTAGGTTAGGTTAGGTTAGGTTAGGTTAGGTTAGGTTAGGTTAGGTTAGGTTAGGTTAGGTTAGGTTAGGTTAGGTTAGGTTAGGTTAGGTTAGGTTAGGTTAGGTTAGGTTAGGTTAGGTTAGGTTAGGTTAGGTTAGGTTAGGTTAGGTTAGGTTAGGTTAGGTTAGGTTAGGTTAGGTTAGGTTAGGTTAGGTTAGGTTAGGTTAGGTTAGGTTAGGTTAGGTTAGGTTAGGTTAGGTTAG
>OX578235.1:0-52500 GCA_951216915.1 Tetheella fluctuosa
ACCTAACCTAACCTAACCTAACCTAACCTAACCTAACCTAACCTAACCTAACCTAACCTAACCTAACCTAACCTAACCTAACCTAACCTAACCTAACCTAACCTAACCTAACCTAACCTAACCTAACCTAACCTAACCTAACCTAACCTAACCTAACCTAACCTAACCTAACCTAACCTAACCTAACCTAACCTAACCTAACCTAACCTAACCTAACCTAACCTAACCTAACCTAACCTAACCTAACCTAACCTAACCTAACCTAACCTAACCTAACCTAACCTAACCTAACCTAACCTAACCTAACCTAACCTAACCTAACCTAACCTAACCTAACCTAACCTAACCTAACCTAACCTAACCTAACCTAACCTAACCTAACCTAACCTAACCTAACCTAACCTAACCTAACCTAACCTAACCTAACCTAACCTAACCTAACCTAACCTAACCTAACCTAACCTAACCTAACCTAACCTAACCTAACCTAACCTAACCTAACCTAACCTAACCTAACCTAACCTAACCTAACCTAACCTAACCTAACCTAACCTAACCTAACCTAACCTAACCTAACCTAACCTAACCTAACCTAACCTAACCTAACCTAACCTAACCTAACCTAACCTAACCTAACCTAACCTAACCTAACCTAACCTAACCTAACCTAACCTAACCTAACCTAACCTAACCTAACCTAACCTAACCTAACCTAACCTAACCTAACCTAACCTAACCTAACCTAACCTAACCTAACCTAACCTAACCTAACCTAACCTAACCTAACCTAACCTAACCTAACCTAACCTAACCTAACCTAACCTAACCTAACCTAACCTAACCTAACCTAACCTAACCTAACCTAACCTAACCTAACCTAACCTAACCTAACCTAACCTAACCTAACCTAACCTAACCTAACCTAACCTAACCTAACCTAACCTAACCTAACCTAACCTAACCTAACCTAACCTAACCTAACCTAACCTAACCTAACCTAACCTAACCTAACCTAACCTAACCTAACCTAACCTAACCTAACCTAACCTAACCTAACCTAACCTAACCTAACCTAACCTAACCTAACCTAACCTAACCTAACCTAACCTAACCTAACCTAACCTAACCTAACCTAACCTAACCTAACCTAACCTAACCTAACCTAACCTAACCTAACCTAACCTAACCTAACCTAACCTAACCTAACCTAACCTAACCTAACCTAACCTAACCTAACCTAACCTAACCTAACCTAACCTAACCTAACCTAACCTAACCTAACCTAACCTAACCTAACCTAACCTAACCTAACCTAACCTAACCTAACCTAACCTAACCTAACCTAACCTAACCTAACCTAACCTAACCTAACCTAACCTAACCTAACCTAACCTAACCTAACCTAACCTAACCTAACCTAACCTAACCTAACCTAACCTAACCTAACCTAACCTAACCTAACCTAACCTAACCTAACCTAACCTAACCTAACCTAACCTAACCTAACCTAACCTAACCTAACCTAACCTAACCTAACCTAACCTAACCTAACCTAACCTAACCTAACCTAACCTAACCTAACCTAACCTAACCTAACCTAACCTAACCTAACCTAACCTAACCTAACCTAACCTAACCTAACCTAACCTAACCTAACCTAACCTAACCTAACCTAACCTAACCTAACCTAACCTAACCTAACCTAACCTAACCTAACCTAACCTAACCTAACCTAACCTAACCTAACCTAACCTAACCTAACCTAACCTAACCTAACCTAACCTAACCTAACCTAACCTAACCTAACCTAACCTAACCTAACCTAACCTAACCTAACCTAACCTAACCTAACCTAACCTAACCTAACCTAACCTAACCTAACCTAACCTAACCTAACCTAACCTAACCTAACCTAACCTAACCTAACCTAACCTAACCTAACCTAACCTAACCTAACCTAACCTAACCTAACCTAACCTAACCTAACCTAACCTAACCTAACCTAACCTAACCTAACCTAACCTAACCTAACCTAACCTAACCTAACCTAACCTAACCTAACCTAACCTAACCTAACCTAACCTAACCTAACCTAACCTAACCTAACCTAACCTAACCTAACCTAACCTAACCTAACCTAACCTAACCTAACCTAACCTAACCTAACCTAACCTAACCTAACCTAACCTAACCTAACCTAACCTAACCTAACCTAACCTAACCTAACCTAACCTAACCTAACCTAACCTAACCTAACCTAACCTAACCTAACCTAACCTAACCTAACCTAACCTAACCTAACCTAACCTAACCTAACCTAACCTAACCTAACCTAACCTAACCTAACCTAACCTAACCTAACCTAACCTAACCTAACCTAACCTAACCTAACCTAACCTAACCTAACCTAACCTAACCTAACCTAACCTAACCTAACCTAACCTAACCTAACCTAACCTAACCTAACCTAACCTAACCTAACCTAACCTAACCTAACCTAACCTAACCTAACCTAACCTAACCTAACCTAACCTAACCTAACCTAACCTAACCTAACCTAACCTAACCTAACCTAACCTAACCTAACCTAACCTAACCTAACCTAACCTAACCTAACCTAACCTAACCTAACCTAACCTAACCTAACCTAACCTAACCTAACCTAACCTAACCTAACCTAACCTAACCTAACCTAACCTAACCTAACCTAACCTAACCTAACCTAACCTAACCTAACCTAACCTAACCTAACCTAACCTAACCTAACCTAACCTAACCTAACCTAACCTAACCTAACCTAACCTAACCTAACCTAACCTAACCTAACCTAACCTAACCTAACCTAACCTAACCTAACCTAACCTAACCTAACCTAACCTAACCTAACCTAACCTAACCTAACCTAACCTAACCTAACCTAACCTAACCTAACCTAACCTAACCTAACCTAACCTAACCTAACCTAACCTAACCTAACCTAACCTAACCTAACCTAACCTAACCTAACCTAACCTAACCTAACCTAACCTAACCTAACCTAACCTAACCTAACCTAACCTAACCTAACCTAACCTAACCTAACCTAACCTAACCTAACCTAACCTAACCTAACCTAACCTAACCTAACCTAACCTAACCTAACCTAACCTAACCTAACCTAACCTAACCTAACCTAACCTAACCTAACCTAACCTAACCTAACCTAACCTAACCTAACCTAACCTAACCTAACCTAACCTAACCTAACCTAACCTAACCTAACCTAACCTAACCTAACCTAACCTAACCTAACCTAACCTAACCTAACCTAACCTAACCTAACCTAACCTAACCTAACCTAACCTAACCTAACCTAACCTAACCTAACCTAACCTAACCTAACCTAACCTAACCTAACCTAACCTAACCTAACCTAACCTAACCTAACCTAACCTAACCTAACCTAACCTAACCTAACCTAACCTAACCTAACCTAACCTAACCTAACCTAACCTAACCTAACCTAACCTAACCTAACCTAACCTAACCTAACCTAACCTAACCTAACCTAACCTAACCTAACCTAACCTAACCTAACCTAACCTAACCTAACCTAACCTAACCTAACCTAACCTAACCTAACCTAACCTAACCTAACCTAACCTAACCTAACCTAACCTAACCTAACCTAACCTAACCTAACCTAACCTAACCTAACCTAACCTAACCTAACCTAACCTAACCTAACCTATACCTAACCTAACCTAACCTAACCTAACCTAACCTAACCTAACCTAACCTAACCTAACCTAACCTAACCTAACCTAACCTAACCTAACCTAACCTAACCTAACCTAACCTAACCTAACCTAACCTAACCTAACCTAACCTAACCTAACCTAACCTAACCTAACCTAACCTAACCTAACCTAACCTAACCTAACCTAACCTAACCTAACCTAACCTAACCTAACCTAACCTAACCTAACCTAACCTAACCTAACCTAACCTAACCTAACCTAACCTAACCTAACCTAACCTAACCTAACCTAACCTAACCTAACCTAACCTAACCTAACCTAACCTAACCTAACCTAACCTAACCTAACCTAACCTAACCTAACCTAACCTAACCTAACCTAACCTAACCTAACCTAACCTAACCTAACCTAACCTAACCTAACCTAACCTAACCTAACCTAACCTAACCTAACCTAACCTAACCTAACCTAACCTAACCTAACCTAACCTAACCTAACCTAACCTAACCTAACCTAACCTAACCTAACCTAACCTAACCTAACCTAACCTAACCTAACCTAACCTAACCTAACCTAACCTAACCTAACCTAACCTAACCTAACCTAACCTAACCTAACCTAACCTAACCTAACCTAACCTAACCTAACCTAACCTAACCTAACCTAACCTAACCTAACCTAACCTAACCTAACCTAACCTAACCTAACCTAACCTAACCTAACCTAACCTAACCTAACCTAACCTAACCTAACCTAACCTAACCTAACCTAACCTAACCTAACCTAACCTAACCTAACCTAACCTAACCTAACCTAACCTAACCTAACCTAACCTAACCTAACCTAACCTAACCTAACCTAACCTAACCTAACCTAACCTAACCTAACCTAACCTAACCTAACCTAACCTAACCTAACCTAACCTAACCTAACCTAACCTAACCTAACCTAACCTAACCTAACCTAACCTAACCTAACCTAACCTAACCTAACCTAACCTAACCTAACCTAACCTAACCTAACCTAACCTAACCTAACCTAACCTAACCTAACCTAACCTAACCTAACCTAACCTAACCTAACCTAACCTAACCTAACCTAACCTAACCTAACCTAACCTAACCTAACCTAACCTAACCTAACCTAACCTAACCTAACCTAACCTAACCTAACCTAACCTAACCTAACCTAACCTAACCTAACCTAACCTAACCTAACCTAACCTAACCTAACCTAACCTAACCTAACCTAACCTAACCTAACCTAACCTAACCTAACCTAACCTAACCTAACCTAACCTAACCTAACCTAACCTAACCTAACCTAACCTAACCTAACCTAACCTAACCTAACCTAACCTAACCTAACCTAACCTAACCTAACCTAACCTAACCTAACCTAACCTAACCTAACCTAACCTAACCTAACCTAACCTAACCTAACCTAACCTAACCTAACCTAACCTAACCTAACCTAACCTAACCTAACCTAACCTAACCTAACCTAACCTAACCTAACCTAACCTAACCTAACCTAACCTAACCTAACCTAACCTAACCTAACCTAACCTAACCTAACCTAACCTAACCTAACCTAACCTAACCTAACCTAACCTAACCTAACCTAACCTAACCTAACCTAACCTAACCTAACCTAACCTAACCTAACCTAACCTAACCTAACCTAACCTAACCTAACCTAACCTAACCTAACCTAACCTAACCTAACCTAACCTAACCTAACCTAACCTAACCTAACCTAACCTAACCTAACCTAACCTAACCTAACCTAACCTAACCTAACCTAACCTAACCTAACCTAACCTAACCTAACCTAACCTAACCTAACCTAACCTAACCTAACCTAACCTAACCTAACCTAACCTAACCTAACCTAACCTAACCTAACCTAACCTAACCTAACCTAACCTAACCTAACCTAACCTAACCTAACCTAACCTAACCTAACCTAACCTAACCTAACCTAACCTAACCTAACCTAACCTAACCTAACCTAACCTAACCTAACCTAACCTAACCTAACCTAACCTAACCTAACCTAACCTAACCTAACCTAACCTAACCTAACCTAACCTAACCTAACCTAACCTAACCTAACCTAACCTAACCTAACCTAACCTAACCTAACCTAACCTAACCTAACCTAACCTAACCTAACCTAACCTAACCTAACCTAACCTAACCTAACCTAACCTAACCTAACCTAACCTAACCTAACCTAACCTAACCTAACCTAACCTAACCTAACCTAACCTAACCTAACCTAACCTAACCTAACCTAACCTAACCTAACCTAACCTAACCTAACCTAACCTAACCTAACCTAACCTAACCTAACCTAACCTAACCTAACCTAACCTAACCTAACCTAACCTAACCTAACCTAACCTAACCTAACCTAACCTAACCTAACCTAACCTAACCTAACCTAACCTAACCTAACCTAACCTAACCTAACCTAACCTAACCTAACCTAACCTAACCTAACCTAACCTAACCTAACCTAACCTAACCTAACCTAACCTAACCTAACCTAACCTAACCTAACCTAACCTAACCTAACCTAACCTAACCTAACCTAACCTAACCTAACCTAACCTAACCTAACCTAACCTAACCTAACCTAACCTAACCTAACCTAACCTAACCTAACCTAACCTAACCTAACCTAACCTAACCTAACCTAACCTAACCTAACCTAACCTAACCTAACCTAACCTAACCTAACCTAACCTAACCTAACCTAACCTAACCTAACCTAACCTAACCTAACCTAACCTAACCTAACCTAACCTAACCTAACCTAACCTAACCTAACCTAACCTAACCTAACCTAACCTAACCTAACCTAACCTAACCTAACCTAACCTAACCTAACCTAACCTAACCTAACCTAACCTAACCTAACCTAACCTAACCTAACCTAACCTAACCTAACCTAACCTAACCTAACCTAACCTAACCTAACCTAACCTAACCTAACCTAACCTAACCTAACCTAACCTAACCTAACCTAACCTAACCTAACCTAACCTAACCTAACCTAACCTAACCTAACCTAACCTAACCTAACCTAACCTAACCTAACCTAACCTAACCTAACCTAACCTAACCTAACCTAACCTAACCTAACCTAACCTAACCTAACCTAACCTAACCTAACCTAACCTAACCTAACCTAACCTAACCTAACCTAACCTAACCTAACCTAACCTAACCTAACCTAACCTAACCTAACCTAACCTAACCTAACCTAACCTAACCTAACCTAACCTAACCTAACCTAACCTAACCTAACCTAACCTAACCTAACCTAACCTAACCTAACCTAACCTAACCTAACCTAACCTAACCTAACCTAACCTAACCTAACCTAACCTAACCTAACCTAACCTAACCTAACCTAACCTAACCTAACCTAACCTAACCTAACCTAACCTAACCTAACCTAACCTAACCTAACCTAACCTAACCTAACCTAACCTAACCTAACCTAACCTAACCTAACCTAACCTAACCTAACCTAACCTAACCTAACCTAACCTAACCTAACCTAACCTAACCTAACCTAACCTAACCTAACCTAACCTAACCTAACCTAACCTAACCTAACCTAACCTAACCTAACCTAACCTAACCTAACCTAACCTAACCTAACCTAACCTAACCTAACCTAACCTAACCTAACCTAACCTAACCTAACCTAACCTAACCTAACCTAACCTAACCTAACCTAACCTAACCTAACCTAACCTAACCTAACCTAACCTAACCTAACCTAACCTAACCTAACCTAACCTAACCTAACCTAACCTAACCTAACCTAACCTAACCTAACCTAACCTAACCTAACCTAACCTAACCTAACCTAACCTAACCTAACCTAACCTAACCTAACCTAACCTAACCTAACCTAACCTAACCTAACCTAACCTAACCTAACCTAACCTAACCTAACCTAACCTAACCTAACCTAACCTAACCTAACCTAACCTAACCTAACCTAACCTAACCTAACCTAACCTAACCTAACCTAACCTAACCTAACCTAACCTAACCTAACCTAACCTAACCTAACCTAACCTAACCTAACCTAACCTAACCTAACCTAACCTAACCTAACCTAACCTAACCTAACCTAACCTAACCTAACCTAACCTAACCTAACCTAACCTAACCTAACCTAACCTAACCTAACCTAACCTAACCTAACCTAACCTAACCTAACCTAACCTAACCTAACCTAACCTAACCTAACCTAACCTAACCTAACCTAACCTAACCTAACCTAACCTAACCTAACCTAACCTAACCTAACCTAACCTAACCTAACCTAACCTAACCTAACCTAACCTAACCTAACCTAACCTAACCTAACCTAACCTAACCTAACCTAACCTAACCTAACCTAACCTAACCTAACCTAACCTAACCTAACCTAACCTAACCTAACCTAACCTAACCTAACCTAACCTAACCTAACCTAACCTAACCTAACCTAACCTAACCTAACCTAACCTAACCTAACCTAACCTAACCTAACCTAACCTAACCTAACCTAACCTAACCTAACCTAACCTAACCTAACCTAACCTAACCTAACCTAACCTAACCTAACCTAACCTAACCTAACCTAACCTAACCTAACCTAACCTAACCTAACCTAACCTAACCTAACCTAACCTAACCTAACCTAACCTAACCTAACCTAACCTAACCTAACCTAACCTAACCTAACCTAACCTAACCTAACCTAACCTAACCTAACCTAACCTAACCTAACCTAACCTAACCTAACCTAACCTAACCTAACCTAACCTAACCTAACCTAACCTAACCTAACCTAACCTAACCTAACCTAACCTAACCTAACCTAACCTAACCTAACCTAACCTAACCTAACCTAACCTAACCTAACCTAACCTAACCTAACCTAACCTAACCTAACCTAACCTAACCTAACCTAACCTAACCTAACCTAACCTAACCTAACCTAACCTAACCTAACCTAACCTAACCTAACCTAACCTAACCTAACCTAACCTAACCTAACCTAACCTAACCTAACCTAACCTAACCTAACCTAACCTAACCTAACCTAACCTAACCTAACCTAACCTAACCTAACCTAACCTAACCTAACCTAACCTAACCTAACCTAACCTAACCTAACCTAACCTAACCTAACCTAACCTAACCTAACCTAACCTAACCTAACCTAACCTAACCTAACCTAACCTAACCTAACCTAACCTAACCTAACCTAACCTAACCTAACCTAACCTAACCTAACCTAACCTAACCTAACCTAACCTAACCTAACCTAACCTAACCTAACCTAACCTAACCTAACCTAACCTAACCTAACCTAACCTAACCTAACCTAACCTAACCTAACCTAACCTAACCTAACCTAACCTAACCTAACCTAACCTAACCTAACCTAACCTAACCTAACCTAACCTAACCTAACCTAACCTAACCTAACCTAACCTAACCTAACCTAACCTAACCTAACCTAACCTAACCTAACCTAACCTAACCTAACCTAACCTAACCTAACCTAACCTAACCTAACCTAACCTAACCTAACCTAACCTAACCTAACCTAACCTAACCTAACCTAACCTAACCTAACCTAACCTAACCTAACCTAACCTAACCTAACCTAACCTAACCTAACCTAACCTAACCTAACCTAACCTAACCTAACCTAACCTAACCTAACCTAACCTAACCTAACCTAACCTAACCTAACCTAACCTAACCTAACCTAACCTAACCTAACCTAACCTAACCTAACCTAACCTAACCTAACCTAACCTAACCTAACCTAACCTAACCTAACCTAACCTAACCTAACCTAACCTAACCTAACCTAACCTAACCTAACCTAACCTAACCTAACCTAACCTAACCTAACCTAACCTAACCTAACCTAACCTAACCTAACCTAACCTAACCTAACCTAACCTAACCTAACCTAACCTAACCTAACCTAACCTAACCTAACCTAACCTAACCTAACCTAACCTAACCTAACCTAACCTAACCTAACCTAACCTAACCTAACCTAACCTAACCTAACCTAACCTAACCTAACCTAACCTAACCTAACCTAACCTAACCTAACCTAACCTAACCTAACCTAACCTAACCTAACCTAACCTAACCTAACCTAACCTAACCTAACCTAACCTAACCTAACCTAACCTAACCTAACCTAACCTAACCTAACCTAACCTAACCTAACCTAACCTAACCTAACCTAACCTAACCTAACCTAACCTAACCTAACCTAACCTAACCTAACCTAACCTAACCTAACCTAACCTAACCTAACCTAACCTAACCTAACCTAACCTAACCTAACCTAACCTAACCTAACCTAACCTAACCTAACCTAACCTAACCTAACCTAACCTAACCTAACCTAACCTAACCTAACCTAACCTAACCTAACCTAACCTAACCTAACCTAACCTAACCTAACCTAACCTAACCTAACCTAACCTAACCTAACCTAACCTAACCTAACCTAACCTAACCTAACCTAACCTAACCTAACCTAACCTAACCTAACCTAACCTAACCTAACCTAACCTAACCTAACCTAACCTAACCTAACCTAACCTAACCTAACCTAACCTAACCTAACCTAACCTAACCTAACCTAACCTAACCTAACCTAACCTAACCTAACCTAACCTAACCTAACCTAACCTAACCTAACCTAACCTAACCTAACCTAACCTAACCTAACCTAACCTAACCTAACCTAACCTAACCTAACCTAACCTAACCTAACCTAACCTAACCTAACCTAACCTAACCTAACCTAACCTAACCTAACCTAACCTAACCTAACCTAACCTAACCTAACCTAACCTAACCTAACCTAACCTAACCTAACCTAACCTAACCTAACCTAACCTAACCTAACCTAACCTAACCTAACCTAACCTAACCTAACCTAACCTAACCTAACCTAACCTAACCTAACCTAACCTAACCTAACCTAACCTAACCTAACCTAACCTAACCTAACCTAACCTAACCTAACCTAACCTAACCTAACCTAACCTAACCTAACCTAACCTAACCTAACCTAACCTAACCTAACCTAACCTAACCTAACCTAACCTAACCTAACCTAACCTAACCTAACCTAACCTAACCTAACCTAACCTAACCTAACCTAACCTAACCTAACCTAACCTAACCTAACCTAACCTAACCTAACCTAACCTAACCTAACCTAACCTAACCTAACCTAACCTAACCTAACCTAACCTAACCTAACCTAACCTAACCTAACCTAACCTAACCTAACCTAACCTAACCTAACCTAACCTAACCTAACCTAACCTAACCTAACCTAACCTAACCTAACCTAACCTAACCTAACCTAACCTAACCTAACCTAACCTAACCTAACCTAACCTAACCTAACCTAACCTAACCTAACCTAACCTAACCTAACCTAACCTAACCTAACCTAACCTAACCTAACCTAACCTAACCTAACCTAACCTAACCTAACCTAACCTAACCTAACCTAACCTAACCTAACCTAACCTAACCTAACCTAACCTAACCTAACCTAACCTAACCTAACCTAACCTAACCTAACCTAACCTAACCTAACCTAACCTAACCTAACCTAACCTAACCTAACCTAACCTAACCTAACCTAACCTAACCTAACCTAACCTAACCTAACCTAACCTAACCTAACCTAACCTAACCTAACCTAACCTAACCTAACCTAACCTAACCTAACCTAACCTAACCTAACCTAACCTAACCTAACCTAACCTAACCTAACCTAACCTAACCTAACCTAACCTAACCTAACCTAACCTAACCTAACCTAACCTAACCTAACCTAACCTAACCTAACCTAACCTAACCTAACCTAACCTAACCTAACCTAACCTAACCTAACCTAACCTAACCTAACCTAACCTAACCTAACCTAACCTAACCTAACCTAACCTAACCTAACCTAACCTAACCTAACCTAACCTAACCTAACCTAACCTAACCTAACCTAACCTAACCTAACCTAACCTAACCTAACCTAACCTAACCTAACCTAACCTAACCTAACCTAACCTAACCTAACCTAACCTAACCTAACCTAACCTAACCTAACCTAACCTAACCTAACCTAACCTAACCTAACCTAACCTAACCTAACCTAACCTAACCTAACCTAACCTAACCTAACCTAACCTAACCTAACCTAACCTAACCTAACCTAACCTAACCTAACCTAACCTAACCTAACCTAACCTAACCTAACCTAACCTAACCTAACCTAACCTAACCTAACCTAACCTAACCTAACCTAACCTAACCTAACCTAACCTAACCTAACCTAACCTAACCTAACCTAACCTAACCTAACCTAACCTAACCTAACCTAACCTAACCTAACCTAACCTAACCTAACCTAACCTAACCTAACCTAACCTAACCTAACCTAACCTAACCTAACCTAACCTAACCTAACCTAACCTAACCTAACCTAACCTAACCTAACCTAACCTAACCTAACCTAACCTAACCTAACCTAACCTAACCTAACCTAACCTAACCTAACCTAACCTAACCTAACCTAACCTAACCTAACCTAACCTAACCTAACCTAACCTAACCTAACCTAACCTAACCTAACCTAACCTAACCTAACCTAACCTAACCTAACCTAACCTAACCTAACCTAACCTAACCTAACCTAACCTAACCTAACCTAACCTAACCTAACCTAACCTAACCTAACCTAACCTAACCTAACCTAACCTAACCTAACCTAACCTAACCTAACCTAACCTAACCTAACCTAACCTAACCTAACCTAACCTAACCTAACCTAACCTAACCTAACCTAACCTAACCTAACCTAACCTAACCTAACCTAACCTAACCTAACCTAACCTAACCTAACCTAACCTAACCTAACCTAACCTAACCTAACCTAACCTAACCTAACCTAACCTAACCTAACCTAACCTAACCTAACCTAACCTAACCTAACCTAACCTAACCTAACCTAACCTAACCTAACCTAACCTAACCTAACCTAACCTAACCTAACCTAACCTAACCTAACCTAACCTAACCTAACCTAACCTAACCTAACCTAACCTAACCTAACCTAACCTAACCTAACCTAACCTAACCTAACCTAACCTAACCTAACCTAACCTAACCTAACCTAACCTAACCTAACCTAACCTAACCTAACCTAACCTAACCTAACCTAACCTAACCTAACCTAACCTAACCTAACCTAACCTAACCTAACCTAACCTAACCTAACCTAACCTAACCTAACCTAACCTAACCTAACCTAACCTAACCTAACCTAACCTAACCTAACCTAACCTAACCTAACCTAACCTAACCTAACCTAACCTAACCTAACCTAACCTAACCTAACCTAACCTAACCTAACCTAACCTAACCTAACCTAACCTAACCTAACCTAACCTAACCTAACCTAACCTAACCTAACCTAACCTAACCTAACCTAACCTAACCTAACCTAACCTAACCTAACCTAACCTAACCTAACCTAACCTAACCTAACCTAACCTAACCTAACCTAACCTAACCTAACCTAACCTAACCTAACCTAACCTAACCTAACCTAACCTAACCTAACCTAACCTAACCTAACCTAACCTAACCTAACCTAACCTAACCTAACCTAACCTAACCTAACCTAACCTAACCTAACCTAACCTAACCTAACCTAACCTAACCTAACCTAACCTAACCTAACCTAACCTAACCTAACCTAACCTAACCTAACCTAACCTAACCTAACCTAACCTAACCTAACCTAACCTTTTTTTTTTTTTTTTTTTTTTTTTTTTTGACCAGGTGGAAAATGCATTACGCATACCCCCCGCAACGCATGGGAGTGCGGCGGAGGGTTATGTGGGACTACACATCACTGCTTCCTCCTCGACCGAGGAGGAGAGGATGTGCTACCCACTAAAAACCACCTGGGCGTGCTACGCCATGCCGGGTTTTGTAGGGCGCCGTGGTACCTGCGTTAGCATTGCCCACGACGCCCAACCGGCAGCGCCCCGACAACACCGTTGTCGGGGCTTCCCGCTAGGGGAGATGGCCGCGCACGCTTGGCCATCCCCTGGACCGCAAGAAGTGGCTTATGAGCGGGCGGAGGACTCCCATCCTCCGCCCAAAGCCACTATGGGTTGGGTCTGGCGGCAACCGCCGCCTTCCCAACCCATGCCGTCTGGCCGGAGGGGGCGCGCGAGGCAACCTCCTCGCGCACCCACTCCGCGGTCCAGCCGCAGGACGCCCGAATGCCCACCTGGCATTCAGACGTCCATGCGGCTACTTCCCTCAACAGGGGGGGGCATGGGGCGAGCGGGCCGAGACCCCACCCCCCTGCCCCTCACTACCGGCGGGGAACATTTCAGTCCCCCCATTACATGGTCGGCCGGGAGTTTGGCGTGGTGGCATACTGCACACCACGCTTTTTCCTCCCGGCAGTCGGCTGACCTGTGCCCCTCCGAGCCGCACCGGTAGCACACCGTGCTCCGGTCGACATTTGAGGGGCACAGCACCCTCGAATGGCCGACACCCATGCACTTGTAACAGCGCATGGGCGCCGGGCCGACGGGTTTGACCCCGGCGGACGCCCAGCCCACCGGGATCTGACCATTCTGTAGGAGGACCCTTGCGGTCCAACCTAACCTAACCTAACCTAACCTAACCTAACCTAACCTAACCTAACCTAACCTAACCTAACCTAACCTAACCTAACCTAACCTAACCTAACCTAACCTAACCTAACCTAACCTAACCTAACCTAACCTAACCTAACCTAACCTAACCTAACCTAACCTAACCTAACCTAACCTAACCTAACCTAACCTAACCTAACCTAACCTAACCTAACCTAACCTAACCTAACCTAACCTAACCTAACCTAACCTAACCTAACCTAACCTAACCTAACCTAACCTAACCTAACCTAACCTAACCTAACCTAACCTAACCTAACCTAACCTAACCTAACCTAACCTAACCTAACCTAACCTAACCTAACCTAACCTAACCTAACCTAACCTAACCTAACCTAACCTAACCTAACCTAACCTAACCTAACCTAACCTAACCTAACCTAACCTAACCTAACCTAACCTAACCTAACCTAACCTAACCTAACCTAACCTAACCTAACCTAACCTAACCTAACCTAACCTAACCTAACCTAACCTAACCTAACCTAACCTAACCTAACCTAACCTAACCTAACCTAACCTAACCTAACCTAACCTAACCTAACCTAACCTAACCTAACCTAACCTAACCTAACCTAACCTAACCTAACCTAACCTAACCTAACCTAACCTAACCTAACCTAACCTAACCTAACCTAACCTAACCTAACCTAACCTAACCTAACCTAACCTAACCTAACCTAACCTAACCTAACCTAACCTAACCTAACCTAACCTAACCTAACCTAACCTAACCTAACCTAACCTAACCTAACCTAACCTAACCTAACCTAACCTAACCTAACCTAACCTAACCTAACCTAACCTAACCTAACCTAACCTAACCTAACCTAACCTAACCTAACCTAACCTAACCTAACCTAACCTAACCTAACCTAACCTAACCTAACCTAACCTAACCTAACCTAACCTAACCTAACCTAACCTAACCTAACCTAACCTAACCTAACCTAACCTAACCTAACCTAACCTAACCTAACCTAACCTAACCTAACCTAACCTAACCTAACCTAACCTAACCTAACCTAACCTAACCTAACCTAACCTAACCTAACCTAACCTAACCTAACCTAACCTAACCTAACCTAACCTAACCTAACCTAACCTAACCTAACCTAACCTAACCTAACCTAACCTAACCTAACCTAACCTAACCTAACCTAACCTAACCTAACCTAACCTAACCTAACCTAACCTAACCTAACCTAACCTAACCTAACCTAACCTAACCTAACCTAACCTAACCTAACCTAACCTAACCTAACCTAACCTAACCTAACCTAACCTAACCTAACCTAACCTAACCTAACCTAACCTAACCTAACCTAACCTAACCTAACCTAACCTAACCTAACCTAACCTAACCTAACCTAACCTAACCTAACCTAACCTAACCTAACCTAACCTAACCTAACCTAACCTAACCTAACCTAACCTAACCTAACCTAACCTAACCTAACCTAACCTAACCTAACCTAACCTAACCTAACCTAACCTAACCTAACCTAACCTAACCTAACCTAACCTAACCTAACCTAACCTAACCTAACCTAACCTAACCTAACCTAACCTAACCTAACCTAACCTAACCTAACCTAACCTAACCTAACCTAACCTAACCTAACCTAACCTAACCTAACCTAACCTAACCTAACCTAACCTAACCTAACCTAACCTAACCTAACCTAACCTAACCTAACCTAACCTAACCTAACCTAACCTAACCTAACCTAACCTAACCTAACCTAACCTAACCTAACCTAACCTAACCTAACCTAACCTAACCTAACCTAACCTAACCTAACCTAACCTAACCTAACCTAACCTAACCTAACCTAACCTAACCTAACCTAACCTAACCTAACCTAACCTAACCTAACCTAACCTAACCTAACCTAACCTAACCTAACCTAACCTAACCTAACCTAACCTAACCTAACCTAACCTAACCTAACCTAACCTAACCTAACCTAACCTAACCTAACCTAACCTAACCTAACCTAACCTAACCTAACCTAACCTAACCTAACCTAACCTAACCTAACCTAACCTAACCTAACCTAACCTAACCTAACCTAACCTAACCTAACCTAACCTAACCTAACCTAACCTAACCTAACCTAACCTAACCTAACCTAACCTAACCTAACCTAACCTAACCTAACCTAACCTAACCTAACCTAACCTAACCTAACCTAACCTAACCTAACCTAACCTAACCTAACCTAACCTAACCTAACCTAACCTAACCTAACCTAACCTAACCTAACCTAACCTAACCTAACCTAACCTAACCTAACCTAACCTAACCTAACCTAACCTAACCTAACCTAACCTAACCTAACCTAACCTAACCTAACCTAACCTAACCTAACCTAACCTAACCTAACCTAACCTAACCTAACCTAACCTAACCTAACCTAACCTAACCTAACCTAACCTAACCTAACCTAACCTAACCTAACCTAACCTAACCTAACCTAACCTAACCTAACCTAACCTAACCTAACCTAACCTAACCTAACCTAACCTAACCTAACCTAACCTAACCTAACCTAACCTAACCTAACCTAACCTAACCTAACCTAACCTAACCTAACCTAACCTAACCTAACCTAACCTAACCTAACCTAACCTAACCTAACCTAACCTAACCTAACCTAACCTAACCTAACCTAACCTAACCTAACCTAACCTAACCTAACCTAACCTAACCTAACCTAACCTAACCTAACCTAACCTAACCTAACCTAACCTAACCTAACCTAACCTAACCTAACCTAACCTAACCTAACCTAACCTAACCTAACCTAACCTAACCTAACCTAACCTAACCTAACCTAACCTAACCTAACCTAACCTAACCTAACCTAACCTAACCTAACCTAACCTAACCTAACCTAACCTAACCTAACCTAACCTAACCTAACCTAACCTAACCTAACCTAACCTAACCTAACCTAACCTAACCTAACCTAACCTAACCTAACCTAACCTAACCTAACCTAACCTAACCTAACCTAACCTAACCTAACCTAACCTAACCTAACCTAACCTAACCTAACCTAACCTAACCTAACCTAACCTAACCTAACCTAACCTAACCTAACCTAACCTAACCTAACCTAACCTAACCTAACCTAACCTAACCTAACCTAACCTAACCTAACCTAACCTAACCTAACCTAACCTAACCTAACCTAACCTAACCTAACCTAACCTAACCTAACCTAACCTAACCTAACCTAACCTAACCTAACCTAACCTAACCTAACCTAACCTAACCTAACCTAACCTAACCTAACCTAACCTAACCTAACCTAACCTAACCTAACCTAACCTAACCTAACCTAACCTAACCTAACCTAACCTAACCTAACCTAACCTAACCTAACCTAACCTAACCTAACCTAACCTAACCTAACCTAACCTAACCTAACCTAACCTAACCTAACCTAACCTAACCTAACCTAACCTAACCTAACCTAACCTAACCTAACCTAACCTAACCTAACCTAACCTAACCTAACCTAACCTTTTTTTTTTTTTTTTTTTTTTTTTTTTTTTTTTTTTTTTTGGCCAGGTGGAAAATGCATTACGCATACCCTCCGCGCATGGGAGTGCGCAGAGGGTTATGTGGGACTACACTCGCCTCCCCTCCTCGACCGAGGAGGGGTAGGGAGTGCTACCCACTAAAAACCACCTGGGCGTGCATCGCCATGCCGGCTTTTTGTAGGACACCGTGGTACCTGCGTTAGCATTGCCCACGGTGTCCAACCGGCGGCGCCCCGACAACACCGTTGCCGGGGCTTCCCGCTAGGGGAGATGGCCGAGCACGCTTGGCCATCCCCCTGGACCGCAAAGTGGCTTATAACCGCGGGCAGAGGACTCCCATCCTCCGCCCGCAGCCACTATGGGTTGAGATTGGCACCGCCGCCTTCTCAACCCATGCCGTCTGGCCGGAGGGGGCGCGCGAGGCAAACCTCCTCGCGCACCCGCTCCGCGGTCCATCCACAGGACGTCTGAATGCCGACCTGGCACTCAGACGTCCATGTGGCTACTTCCCTCAGCGACGGGGGGGGGCTGGCTGGGGCGAGCGGGCCGCAGCCCCTCCCTCCTGCCCCGTACCTCCGGTGGGGAGCACTTAAGGCCCCCCATGATGTGGTCGGCCGGGAGTTGAGCGTGGTGGCAAACTGCACACCACGCCTGAACCTCCCGGCACTCCGCCGACTTGTGCCCCTCCGAACCGCACCGGTAGCACAACAGGCTCCGGTCTTTGTCGGAGGGGCACAATGCCCTCGAGTGTCCGACACCCATGCACCTGTAACAGCGCATGGGCCTCGGACCGACGGGGCCGACCCCAGCGGACGCCCAGCCCACTAGGATCCGACCACACTGTAGGAGGGCTCTCGCCGCCCCCACCGGACATTGTACGAGGGCAACCATTTTGCCCTCGTACGTGGGGCGAATGCCCCCCACCCTCACTTGCGCCCCATCGCATCCCCCTACCTTGGCGACGGCGGCCGCCAGGGTCTCCTTGGTGGCGGACTCGTCCAGTCCGGAGACCCTGATGGCGGCCATTTTGACCGGGCGGCTTATGAGGGCAATGTCCCCCACGATTGCCCTCATCTTTTCCGCCAGGCTGTCCGCCACCTCCCCGCTTTCTGCCCCTGGCACCTCAATAACCCGGCCCCCGGTCGCCGAGCTCCGGACCGCGACATGCTGCAGGCCTAACTCCTCCAATTTGATGCCTTTTATGGCTTTGGCCATAACGGCCTGCAGCGTGGTGGCGGTGGTGATATCCTTCCTCAGGGAAATCACCACCGCTGTCGTCTTGGGGGCCGAGGGGGCCTTTGGTTTGGGTGCCGTCTTCTTAGTGGGGGGAGGGGGTGGGGGTGGGGCCTCAGCCTTCCCCTTCCCTTTCCTCTTGCGCCTCACCACTTCGGCGAACGAGTCGCCCTCTGGCTGCGACTGCTCAACCGATGGGTGAGGCGCTGTCTCCTGAGCCGGGGCGGACCCGGCTGCCGAGGCGTAGGTTTTCGGCGGGGGAGCCGTCGCCTTTTTGGAGGCCTTTTTAGGCCTCCCGTCCCCAAGCCTTGCCCCGGAGAACTCCGGCTCCGGGGCAACTTCGGCCATCTGGGCCGGTGGGGCCCCCTTCTTCTTGTCCGCCGCGAGCGGCGGGCGACTGACTGGCGCTGGAGGCAGGCGGCTGCTGATCTCTGATAGGCGGGCATCCACCAGATTACCCACAGAGATCAGCAGATCCCGCTTCATGCTCTCCAGCATCGTCGCCAAGTCCGCGGCCGCAGGTGGCGGGGGGGCCTGGTCGACCGGCGGGGCCGAGGGGGCCTCGGCAAATATTGGCTCCGGGGAGGCCTCGCCAGGAGGGGGGGAGTCCGTTACCTTCCTCCCCAAGAGGGCCTCACGGAGGGCCGTCTTCTCCTCGATGAGACGGCAACACTGCTCGCGGACCCTCTTGTTGTCCTCTCGTAGGACACGGACCTCCCCCTCGTCTACCTCGGACGACTCCATCTCCTTGAGTGCGTCAAGGATCGTCCGGACCGCCGACTTAAAGAGGTTGACTGTCTCCTCCTTGAGATTGTCAGACCTCTGCACCCCGTCGACGATCCGATAGACCGCTTGACGCGTCACCCCGATTAGACCCACCAGATGGACAGGCACCGATGGGTCCTCCACGTACTCATCGCGCGAGGGGGGGGCTTTCCCTCCCCCGGCTTTCGCCTTCGCCGGCCCATAGGTCAGGTGGACCCCCCCAGCCTTCCCCCTTCGGGCTGTGCTAATCTTGGGCCCCAGCCCCGGCCCGGGGTCACCCTCCTCTTCCCAACCCCTTTTCCGGGGTTGAGAAGAAGCGGCCACCACGAGATCCTCCCCGTAGACATCGTCATCGATGTCTAGCTCCGAGTCGGATGAGCCGTCGAAGACCCATCCCGATCGCTCCCCTGATGCGGCCATAATGGCCCTGCCAACAACCTAGCCAAATGTACTTTAAATCCGGCCACTCAGACCGAAGTTATCCACCAAAAATATTGGTAGATAAAATCGGTCAAGCGTGTGCCGGATTTAAAATATTATAGGCGATTTAGGTTTGGCGCCTGATGAACACAAATAGCAAAAATTTAATATCTTTGCTACTGTGTCCCCAGTTTACACCAACTTCCCACGATCGCAGGAACACGCAAGTAGGTCCAAACGAAAGGGGGTGATGTCCCCTATCCCCCTGCACCACAATATCCCTCAAAAGGGTTATCCCCGCAAAACGGGACCACTCCCAAAAAACCTACTTTTTGTGTCAATAATTGGCACAAAAAGTAGGCAAAAAACAACCACAAAAAGTTAAAAATCTCCCGGACAGAGCGTCCGGCAGAAACACCAACAATAACAATAAAAGCGCGGCGGCTGCCGCTATGCAGCGACCCCGGAAAGGGCGCCCCACGACGAAAACCACACGCACAAATAACAAAAAACAATAACAAATAATAACAAATTCCAAAACAACAAACACCAAAACACAAAAACAGTAAAAAAAGTCCAATCGGCAAGCCAAGTCAAAGAGTTAAGCAGAGTCAGGGTCAAGAAAAACGCGCAAGAAATTAGTTAATCAAAGAAAATCCACGGGCACTCCAACCTAACCTAACCTAACCTAACCTAACCTAACCTAACCTAACCTAACCTAACCTAACCTAACCTAACCTAACCTAACCTAACCTAACCTAACCTAACCTAACCTAACCTAACCTAACCTAACCTAACCTAACCTAACCTAACCTAACCTAACCTAACCTAACCTAACCTAACCTAACCTAACCTAACCTAACCTAACCTAACCTAACCTAACCTAACCTAACCTAACCTAACCTAACCTAACCTAACCTAACCTAACCTAACCTAACCTAACCTAACCTAACCTAACCTAACCTAACCTAACCTAACCTAACCTAACCTAACCTAACCTAACCTAACCTAACCTAACCTAACCTAACCTAACCTAACCTAACCTAACCTAACCTAACCTAACCTAACCTAACCTAACCTAACCTAACCTAACCTAACCTAACCTAACCTAACCTAACCTAACCTAACCTAACCTAACCTAACCTAACCTAACCTAACCTAACCTAACCTAACCTAACCTAACCTAACCTAACCTAACCTAACCTAACCTAACCTAACCTAACCTAACCTAACCTAACCTAACCTAACCGATATTAGTTCGAAAAGTTAAAGTTGACATTTCCACCTGCTTCTTTTTGCCATTATAGTTGATATTTCGACGCCGTGACGCTTCTCCGATCGTGCCTTGCCCCTTTCATACAAAAATAAATTTTTAATTCACAATAACTTAGTAAAATCGCAATTTTTTTCACATTTTTTCAATTTTTTCCAAATTCTTATATAGTAGCTTACCTTTTTTCCTTTTGTTTTGAGTGCCCCTCGTCGAGCCGCGTCGAACGACACCTCGGGCGGCACTCTCCGATCCGTAGAACCTGAAAAATAAAAGATTTTCATTAACATACCTACCAAAAGTCTACCTAAGCGGTGAATTTTCTCTATACAAATATTAGTTCGAAAAGTTAAAGTTGACATTTCCACCTGCTTCTTTTTGCCATTATAGTTGATATTTCGACGCCGTGACGCTTCTCCGATCGTGCCTTGCCCCTTTCATACAAAAATAAATTTTTAATTCACAATAACTTAGTAAAATCGCAATTTTTTTCACATTTTTTCAATTTTTTCCAAATTCTTATATAGTAGCTTACCTTTTTTCCTTTTGTTTTGAGTGCCCCTCGTCGAGCCGCGTCGAACGACACCTCGGGCGGCACTCTCCGATCAAAAATTTTGCCCGCCCACCCACCCGTATTTCATTTACTACCAAGACTCGGTACATTTTGGTGAATTTCGATTTATTTTGAAATATTTTTTAACTTGCAAAATACGTAATAGTAAGTCTCTTTAACGGTTTTTACTTGAGTTTCGAACACAGTTAAATATGTTTGGATACAGAACACCCACTAAAATTGCCAAACCACCCATTAGAAGCGAAGAAGCCTCAACAAGCGCAAATACGGTCCCTCCTGACGGGAAAACCAGCACGACTAGCGTCAGGAAAAGCCTAGAGATGGAACCTAACAAGCCAGCATTGAGATCAAATCCTCCCGTTGCTCCTAAAAATGTCTCACCAGTGGAGCCTCGAAAGGCACAAACAAAGTTGGCACCTGTACAAAAAGCAGAGGCAACGAAGGCCTCCACAGAAAAGGTACAAAGCCCCCCTATACAAACCAAGGTTGTGCCAAAAGCAAAACCCCAGACCACCAAAAAAGAGGAAATAGTTCTACCAGTTGCTAGCGCAGATATTTCCAGCATTGATGGTTTTAAGAACACAATCCACACACTCTGTGATTGCATCAACAAAGCCGTCCAAGAGGGGAAGAGCGTGACATCCCGAAATAAGCTTTTGATCCTTAAAGCCGTAAACGAAATTGAGTTGGCCACCCGCGACAAACTGCACACCATCATGCCTGTCCTGGACTCTAGCGACAAGGACCTTGCAGTGGCAGGCAATTCTCGTGAAAAGGAGACTGTGAGCCGCGCGGGCCCCCTGACTCTGGAAATGGAGCCGCCGGCTAACTTAGATGCACAGATTCACCAAATTGCGAAGGAAATTGCCGATATTAAAAAACTATGTCAGGCACAACATGAGCATCGCGAGACAGACAAAGCCGTACTCGGCACCATGGCTGAGGACATCACAGCACTGCGCAGCACAGTACAGTCGGCCGAGTCTACATCCAGAGTATTTGCTAGCAATATACCAAAACCGAGACCCACATATGCTTCAATTCTCTCTACTCCTCGTAGAGCAGTTGTCATTGAGTCAATCGACCCCCGCAAATCTGGCGATGACATCATAGACGCTATAAAGAAGGGAGTGGACGTAGTAGAGATGGGAGTGGCAGTCCAAGGGCTCCGAAAAGGTCGAAATAGCAAAGTTGTTCTTACAGTCGAAACGGATGATGACAAGAAGAAAATGACAGAGGCCATAAAACATCTAAGCTCAGAATACTCAGTCATGGAACCCGAACCAAAGCTCCCACAGTTGAAGCTTCTTGGAGTAATTAATGACATGAGTAATGATAAACTAGTTGAAGCAATAAAACGCCAGAACACCAAAGCTCTAGAATCAGTTAAAGAGGATAAAATTAAAGTCCTACGAAGAACCAAAAACAGGAAAGCCTCTCTGTCAAACGTCATTCTTGAAGTAGATCCTACCGTGTGGCACAATCTAAAAGACACCAAAATCAAAGTGGGATACCAAGTTATTAGCGTGTATGACCAGTCCCCAGTAAAACAATGTTACAAATGCCTAGGCTTCGGACATGAGTCTAAAAGTTGTGAAAACCAACAAAGATGCGGGTTCTGCGCAGAGGATCACGACACAAGGATATGCCCCCGGAAATCAGAGCCCAAATGCACAAACTGCACGTCGGGAGCCAGTCGATCACACCCAGCCTATAGCTCAGAATGCCCAGAATGGCAAAAATTCGATCGACTAGCTAGATCAATAATAAGTTATTGTTAAGGGCGCCCCGGCTCAGACAAACAGTTTACCCCAAGCAGGACAGAATCTTAACCCTGAAACAAAAAACTTAAAACTAAAAACGACACCTGAAAAGAAGAACTTAAAACTAAAAGTGGTGCAATGCAATCTTGGACGTGGCGCAGCGGCAACAGATGAATGTATACGCGAGGCCACTGCCAACAATTATGCACTGGCACTACTACAGGAACCATATGTAGGCGCATCGGGAGAGATGAAAATAACTTACCGCACGATCCAGAAAGGTCCAGGCAGGAACAAACCGGTGAAAGCCGCTGTAGTCGTCCTCGATCCAAATATAACTGTAATTGAAAAAGAAAAATATATTACTGAAAATTTGGTTGCAGTTATTGTAGACATGGGAGGTATAAAAATAGGAGTTGTATCTTTCTACTGGGAACCAGATTCTGATATAAATACTTACCTTACGGTACTCCAAAAAACGGTTAACGAACTCAACACGCCACTGATCATCCTTGGAGGTGACTGCAACGCGAAGAGTATCTGGTGGGGATGTGAAGCAGAGGATGATAGGGGCATGGTCTGCGCGGAAACCCTGTCTCAACTTAACCTAGAAGTTGTCAACGAAGGCTGTGTACCAACTTTCTACACTATAAGAAGAAACATCGAATATACCAGTATTCCGGATATCACAGTATCATCCCCCGCTTTAATAAACTACGTCAAGGAATGGAAAGTGGACCCGAATTTTGTAACTACTTCTGATCATCGAGCAATTACCTTCAATATCAACCTGAATAAAATAAATAATGCATCAAAACAAACACAGCATAGAAGAACAACAAGAAAATACAACACCAAAAAAGCAGACTGGACTACTTTTAGAGAAGAATTTTCTACCAACATCAAAAATAACAACATTAACCAAGAAACAATAACCCAAATAAGAGACAAAAAAACACTAAACGATATTATTAACAAATACACCGACAGCATAACCGTAGCATGTGACAAAGCGATACCTGAAACCAGCGATAAAATGAGTACGAAAAAACTAAGCTGGTGGAATGCTGATTTAACTAAAACAAAACAACAGGTAATAAGGTTAAGAAACAAAATTCGTAAGGCGAGTGATCTGCGTAAGCCTTTCATTGTTCAGGAATATAATGAAGCACTCGAGGGATACAAGGCACTAATGGCCCAAACAAAAACAAAAAGCTGGGTAGAATTTTGCAATGGCCAATCTCGGGAAACAATGTGGGACAAAGCGTACAGAATCATGAAACATGACAAATCAGCCTATGAAGAAAAAATGTTGGATGACCAAGACGGTAAAACTCTGGATCCGGATGGTTCTGCCAAATTGCTAATAAACACATTTTATCCAGATGATGAGGTAGCAAATGATACTATATCCCATACTCAAACTAGAATCAACGTAAATGAACAATTCAGAGATTTGACACAAAAGAAAAACAACACAACATTTCAGCCTTTTGAGACACACGAAATAATATCCGCAGCAGCTAGTATTAACCCCAAAAAAGCACCTGGTCCCGACGGTCTTACGGGTGACATTTGCTACAGAGCAATTACTACAGAACCTGAAATATTCAAGGCACTAACAAACAAATGCTTAGAACTCGGCTGCTTCCCTACGTTATGGAAAAACGCATCGGTTAGAATCTTGAGAAAGCCCAATAAAAGTACATATAGTCAACCCAAATCATATAGACCCATCGGTCTTCTACCGGTGCTGGGGAAAATAGTGGAAAAATTATACACCAAAAGACTGACTTGGGAACTAGGTAGACATAATAAACTTAATAAAAAACAATACGGATTTATGCCGCAAAAAAGTACTGAAGACGCACTTTACGACCTGATCTCAGAAATCAGAAGAAAACTTGAAGCCAAAAAAAATGTAGCTTTAGTGTCCTTAGACATTGAAGGTGCATTCGATAACGCATGGTGGCCTGCTATTGAAAATGAACTTCTGAGTAAAGAGTGCAATCCTTATATTCTGGATATTATTCATAATTATCTACAGGACCGTACAGTCACAGTACAGTACGCAGGCGCATCGGCCACTAAGGCAACATCAAAAGGCTGTGTCCAGGGCTCTATCAGTGGTCCACTACTGTGGAATGTCCAGCTCGACCCACTGCTGACAGAATCCGAAGATCTTCGGGCACGTATCCAGGCGTTCGCCGATGATATCATCATAATGGCGGACGACGACGAGGTTTCCAATCTCAACACAAAAATAAATGAGGCACTAGAAGTGGTGGCGGCTTGGGGAGTTAAAAACAAAATGAAGTTCGCTGCTCATAAAACGCAGGCTATACTAATTACCCGCAAGCAACACCAACCCGAACCAGAGTTTTACATTAGTAATGTCCGAATAGAGGTGAAAAACGAACTCACTGTCTTGGGAGTCACAATAGACAGTAATCTCACATTCACGTCTCATGTAGAAAAGGTGGCATCCAAGGCAGTGAAAATCTACAGAGCCGTCTCTAGGGCGGCACGAGCGACTTGGGGGTTGAGCCACGATATTATTAGGACAATTTATATATCCGTCATTGAGCCCATAATCTTATACGGAGCGAGTGTCTGGTACCAAACAGCGACCAAAAAAACCATCAAAAAAAGACTTGATAATTTAACAAGGTCATTTGCAATCAGGATCAGCAAAGCGCATCGTACCGTGTCTTACACTTCCAGCCTCTTACTAAGTGGGATCCTGCCCCTAGATCTGCGACTGAAAGAAAATGCACAAATGTACATGGCAAAAAGAGGTAATCCAATGGCCCACTATCCAGACAGATCATTGGAGAAAAGAGTAGATATTTTTGACCTCCCACACCCAACCGAAAGGATACCCATGAAATTCGACTTGCTCACGTGCCTCAAAGATTTACAGGACATCAACAACAAATGGCCAAAAATTTACACAGACGGCAGTAAAGTCGATGGGAAGGTGGGAGCGGCTTTTACATGGTGGGAAGATGACAAAGAGGTTAAAAATGGCAAAATTAAACTCGCGGACTACTGTAGCGTATACCAAGCAGAGCTAATAGCAATCTGCCAGGCTCTAATTGCTGTATCTAAAAGCAAGAACACAAAAAATGTCAACATTATCTCAGACTCCCGATCAGCACTTCAAGCTCTGGCAGACCCTAACAATGTGAACCCAGTAGTCCACGAGATCCGGGGGCTAATGGGCTCTCTAGACATAAGATGGTTCTGGATAAAGGCCCACAACGGACTCGAGGGCAATGAACGAGCCGACATGTTGGCCAAACAAGCAACCCTGAAGAAAACTGCCCCCGTATACGACAAAGTCCCACAGTCCTCGGTAAGATACAACCTTAGAAGGGACACCCTGGATGAATGGCAGCGACGGTACGACCAATCGAGTACTGGAGCGGTCACTAAAATCTTCTTCTCAGATGTTCATCGAGCCTACAAAATCCTTTGCAAAATAAAACAGGATAGCCTGATGGCCCAACTTTTTACCGGCCACGGTGGGTTCGGTGAATATCTGAGTCGATTCAAACTAAAAGAGAGTGCTAGTTGTGTGTGCGACGATGACACTCCGGAAACGGTGTGTCATCTGATAACGGAATGCCCAAAATATGGGCTAGCTAGACACGACACGGAACAAAGTATAGGGACGAAAATTGAAAGGAATACGCTGTCAAGAATAATTGAAGAAGATCACAGCAGAGAGGTATTCTTAGAATTTGCAAGGAAAATAGTCATAGATTGTAATAAAAGGAATGGTAGTACGAAGTTTAAATAAAAAAAAAAAAAAAAAAAAAAAAAAAAAAAAAAAAAAAAAAAAAAAAAAAAAAAAAAAAAAAGAGGAAAAAAAAAAAAAAGAAAAAGAAAAAAAAAGAGGAAAAAAAAAAAAGAAGAAAAAAAAAAAAAAAAAAAAAAAAAAAAAAAAAAAAAAAGAATTATATACATCAGTATATAGATATAAAGATATATTAAACATTACAAAGGATAAACTAAAAAGATAAATAAATAAAGATATTTCTACATACAAGTAATCAAAGGTAACAAACATAAAGATTAAACCGTCACAAAATTAATAGTGACGATAATAAACATGTCATAACAGACAAAAAAAAAAAAAAAAAAAAAAAAAAAAACCTAACCTAACCTAACCTAACCTAACCTAACCTAACCTAACCTAACCTAACCTAACCTAACCTTTTTTTTTTTTTTTTTTTTTTTTTTTTTGACCAGGTGGAAAATGCATTACGCATACCCCCCGCGCATGGGAGTGCAACGGAGGGTTATGTGGGACTACACATCGCCTCTCCCTCCTCTAAAGTGAGGAGGAGTAGGGAGTGCTACCCACTAAAAACCACCTGGGCGTGCCGCCTTGCCGGTTTTGTAGGACATCGTGGTACCTGCGCGAGCATTGCCCACGATGTCCACCGGCGGCGCCCCAGCCTTTGCCGGGGCTTCCCGCGCCGAAGGGGAGATGGCCGAGCACGCTTGGCCATTCTCCCAGACCGCTCAGTGGCTTGCTACAACAGGCAGAGGACTCCCATCCTCCACCTGCAGCCACTATGGGTTGAGTCTGGCGGCAAACCTCCGCCTCCTCAACCCGAGCCGTCTGCGCCGGAGGGGATGCGCGAGGGGATCCTCCTCGCGCTCCCGCTCCGCGGTCTCCTTTTGCGAAATCACCGTTTCGCAAAAGGAGACCACAGCCTCCCAGGACCTCTCGTCGCTCAGCATTGCCTCGACAATGCTCCGCAACGAGAGGTCCACCCGCTGAATGGTGCGTGCCATGAGGCCACGCTCCGCGTCCCAACGACTGCACACCTCTAGGGTGTGCTGCACCGTGTCGTCGGGACCTCCGCACTCATGGCACAGCGGGGCCGGCTCCCTTCCTATCCTGTGCAGGTAATGACCGAAGCACCCATGCCCGGTCAGTACCTGCACAAGTCGGAACGACGTCGCGCCGACCGCCCCCTCTAACCAGAGGTCGACCGATGGAAGGATCGCCTCAATGGTGGTGACCCCAAAAGGGGCGACCACCAGCTGAGCCTTCCATCGGTCTCGCAGTCGGCGCTCCGTCATACGCCGGGAGGCTGTCTCTGCCTCCGGGTCCGGGCGTACACCAGTTGCCCGGACCCTTGACCTACGTCTGTAGGTCTCCGCGTGCACCTCCGCGACCAACTCCCACGGAGGGGTGCACGCGAGGAGGCAGGCCGCCGCAAAGGCCACCGTTGAGTAGGCCCTCACCATTCTGAGGGCCACGGTCCTTTGCGGCCTTCTCAATAGGGCCCTGTTCCGGGCGGACAACTTGTCCGCCCAGATTGGGGCCCCATATAGGGCCATGCTCCTTGTAACGCCGGCGTATAGTCGCCGGCACAAGGAGCCTGGCCCCCCGACATTGGGCAGGAGTCTGCCCATTGCCGACGCGGCGCCCACGACTCGGGGAGCAAGTCTTGCGAAGTGCTCCCCGAAGTCCCACTTGCGGTCCAATGTTAGCCCCAAATATATTATATGGGGCTTTATTTGGACCGCTCCACCCTCCAACCTGAGCGCCGTGCCCGCGGGCAGACTCCACCCGCGCCCCCCGAAGACTATAGCCTCAGTCTTCGGGAGGCTCACCTTTAGGCCAAGACTGGCGATCTTGAAAATCGCCAGCTCGGCCGCCACCTCCGCCCTCCGGAGGGTGTCCCACACGTCCCCCCCGCGCACAGCCACCATTGTGTCGTCCGCGTAGCAGACGACACATGTGCGCGGGAGGAACTCCCCCCGGATCGCCCAATCGTACCCCAGGTTCCATAGGAGAGGGCCGAGTACGGAACCCTGGGGTACGCCGCAGGCCATCCTCCTCTCCCCCCTCTGCCCGTCCTTATCTTCATAGAGCACTACCCTCTCGGTAAGGTAGTGCTCTATGATCCGCCTAAGGTAGTGAGGCACTCCGTGATATCGGAGTGCCTCACTGATCACCCCATAGGGGAGGGTGCCGAACGCATTCGCGATGTCTAATGACACCGCGATGACACCCTCCCCCCTGCTCGACGCGTATTCAGTAAAGTCCCTCAGTGACTTTACCGCGTCGAGCGTGGACCGCCCTTCCCGGAACCCGAACTGTCTATCAGAGACGTTCGGGCCGGCGGTCTCCAGGTGCTGCAGGATCCGGGAGGCCAGGATGCGCTCAAACGCTTTCCCGGCCTCATCCAGCAGCACTATGGGGCGATAGGCGGACGGGCAATCCGGTGGCCGACCCTCTTTGCGGAGGAGGCACAGTCGCCCCTCTTTCCACACCCTCGGGAACCTACCATCCCTCAGGCAGTCATCCATGACATGCCTGAGGCGGTCCCCGAGGTGTTCCAGGGCGACGGCGAGGACGCGACCGGGGACTCCATCTGGCCCCGGGGCTTTTCTACAGCCCCGGAGTCGGTCCGTCACTCGCTCGAACTCGTCATCGCTTATCGGGGCGATGACGAGCTCGGCCTCCGGCTCCGCTGTGGGGTCGACCATCGACGGGGGAGAGATCGAGGGGGCTGGTGGGAACAGCCCCTCGACAACCCTCTGGAGGAGGGCGGGCTCCAGGGAGTCCATGGGGGGGGCGGCGCGCATTTTATTGCGCACCATCTTATACGGCCGCCCCCATGGGTCCCTGTCCAGGGTGGCCAAGAACGAGGCATATGCTTCGTCCTTGGCCTTGGCTATCGCCACCTGGAGGGCCCCCTTTGCCTCTTTGAGGGCCCTATGGAGCCCTTCCTCCTCTGCTTCGGTGTGCCGCCGCCGCCTGCAGTGCTGGTAGGCGCGGCGGGCACCGTTGCTGGTGGTCCGCAGGGCCGCAATTTCTGCGGACCACCAGTACACCCTCTTACGGGCGGACAGGCGTCCCGCCCGAGGCATGGCCGCGTCGCACACCGCCTGTGATGCGACGCGGAACTGTGCCGCCCTCTCCTCGACTCCGAGGGCGACGGGTGGGGCAGCACACCATGCCTCCACCATTGCCGCCTCGTCCGCCCTGTCCCTGTCCAGGTGGACCAGGGCCCACCTGGGGAAACGCCCCCTCCGGCCTCTCCCCCCCCCTGGGGTGGGTGACGGCTGGACGCCATTGGAGACCCTCATTCTGATATACACGTGATCAGAGAGGGTCTCGACGTCCTCCAGGACGCGCCAATCCAAAACGCGTGCGGCTATGGCAGGGGTCGCGAACGTGACGTCCACAATTGACCCCCCCCGCCTCCGCACGCAAGTGTTGGCGCTGCCCCGGTTCAGGATTACCAGTCCTGATGCCGCCACCCAGTCCACGAGGGCGGTCCCTCGGGGGTCCGTGATGGGGGAACCCCACGCCGCACTTTTGGCGTTGAAGTCCCCCATGACCATCACTTGTGACGGGGCAGCCCTTCTGACTACCCCGCTCAGGACCCCCAAGAACCGCTCGAAGGCGCGTAGCGGCTTGTTGGGGGAGAAATACACCGCCACAATTGTGGTGTCACTCCCCCATTTTGCCGCCACGAACCCGCGGCCGCCCTCGACTCTCGTTAGGGGGGGGAAGTCCCCCACCGTCGGCACAACGATCGCCACTACTCCGTCGGTATCCCCAGCCCAATTAGATTGGGGGGGGACGGAGTAGGGCTCCGCAACCACCGCAACGCCAATGCCCCACTCCACCATGGTCTGCATGAGCAGATTTTGAGCCCCGGTGGAGTGGTTGGCGTTCGTCTGCAGGACGTCTAAATGCCGGTGTACTGGCATTTAGACGTCCATGCGGTTGTCCTCCTTGGGGGGCCGGCTGGCGGCCGATGCGGCTGGTGGGGGGCGCGGAGGACGAGTGGGCCTAAGGCTCGCCTCCTTGCCTCGCTTCTCCGGAGGGGAACATTTCTGCCCCCCCATAATGTGGTCGGCCGGGAGGCCGGCGTGGGTGCAGACTGCACACCGCGCCTTGTCCTCCCCGCAGTCCGCCGATTTGTGCCCCTCCGAGCCGCACCGGTAGCACAAATGGCTCCGGTCTACGCTGGAGGGGCACAGAGCCCTCGAGTGGCCGACACCCATGCATCTGTAGCACCGCATGGGTGCCGGACCGACGGGGCTGACCGCGGCGGACGCCCAGCCCACCTGGAGCCGACCACATTGGATGAGGGCTCGTGCAGTGATCACCGGACACTGCACGAGAGCAATCATTCCGCCCCCGTACGTAGGGCGGATGCCCCCCACCCTCACGTGCTCCTGGGCACATCCCCCCACCTCCACGACGGCGGCCGTGAGGGTCTCCTTTGTGGCCGACTCGTCCAGGCCCGAGACCTGGATAGCGGCCATTTTGGTGGGGCGGCTTATGAGGGCAACGTCTCCTACTATTGCCCTCAGCCTCTCGGCGAGGCTGTCCGCCACCACTCCGCTATCCGCGCCCGGGACCTCGATGATTCGGCCTCCGGTCGCCGAGACCTTGACCCTCACGTGCTGCAGGCCAACTTCGTTGAGCTTGATGCCAGTGATGGCCTTCGCCATCGTGGCCTGCAGCGTGGTTTCGGTGGCGACGTCCTTCCTCATCGTCACCACCACCGCCGTCGATTTGGGGGCCGAGGGGGCCTTCGGCTTCTTAGTCGCCGTCTTCTTGGAGGGGGGAGGGGGCGGGGGAAGGGTAGCCGCAGCATTCCCCTTGCCTCCCTTCCTCTTCTTCCTCCTTACTACCTCGGCGAAAGAGTCGCCCTCCGGCTGCTCTCCGGAGGGGCCTGGCGCCGTCTCCACAGCCGGGGGAGACCTGGTCGCCGGGGCAGTCTTGGTCGCCGAGGGGGAGGCCTTTTGGGGGGCCGACGCCTTTTTGGAGGCCTTTTTGGCCTTCCCGTCCCCCAGCCTGGCCCCGGTCTCCGGTTCCGGGGCCACTTCCCTCGTCGAGGCCGGTGGGGCCTTCCTCTTCGCGTCCGCCGCGAGCGGGGGGCGGGTAACAGGCGCCGGAGGGAGGCGGCTGCTGATCTCCTCTAGGCGGGCATTCATCATAGTGCCCACGGAGATCAGCAGATCCCTCTTTAGTTCCTCCAGAGCCGCGGCCAAGCCCTCAGCCACAGGCGGCGGAGGGGCCTGGGTGGCCAGAGGGGCCGGAGGGGCCATAGGGTCCGGGAACCCTCGCTCGGAGAAGCCCTTGCGGAGGGCCCTCATCTCCGACGTGACGAGAGCGAGTTGCTCCCGCATCCTCTTATTATCCGCTTTGAGGTTGCGGATCTCCTCGCTCTCGGTCCTCGACTCGAGCTCCCCCACGGAGTCGAGTATGTCCCTGCACGCTATCTTGAATTGGCCCCATATGGACCCCTTCAGATTCTTGGACTTCTTGGCCCCCTCCTCAATCGACCTAACCGCCCGCCGGGCTACCTCAATCGGGTCCCCCACCAGCGGGGGAGAGCTCCTCCCCCCTCCCGGACGAAGTTCCGGGAACTCCTTCAGGTAGGCGGAAACGTCGGGGTCGGAGTGGCAGAACTCCGACCTTTCGATCATCGCTCTGGCCCTCGACACACCCGCATAGGACCCCTTGGCCTTCCCCCTGCGGGCCGTGTTGACCTTTGACCCCAGCTCAGGCCTGGGGTCGTCCTCCCTGTCCTCATGTGCCCGTTTTTGGGGCTGAGGGGTCACTTCGCGGGCCTCCACGAACTCATCGTCCGAACCGGAGGAGGACAACTGCCTAAACCGCCGGCCGGAGTGCCCCCCCTCATCGTCCGACGTGACCATCATGGCCCCGTCGACGTCACTGCCTCCTTTGGGCAAAATCCGGCCACCCAGACCGAGAAAATTCACCTATAAAATATAAGTAAATTTCCGGCCAAGTGTGTGCCGGATTTAATAAATTGTATGAAGGTTGGAAATTGCGCCTGTTGAAGACAAATAGCAATTTCCAACTTTTTCCTTCCACAAAATCCCTCCTTTCACCCACTTCCAGTTGTCGCAGATGGGCGCGAATGGGTTCAAAAGATAGGGGAAGACCCCCTCTGTCCTTTGGCACCCCTACTGCGACCGTAGGGGTTACCACCACAAAACGGGACCAACAACAAAATCCAATTTTTTTATTGCACAAATTAACACAAATAACAGTAACAAAATATACACTAAATAACAAAAATCTGCCGAACGCAGAGTCCGGCAATAACAGAAACAACAACAAAATAAGCGCGGCGGCTGCCGCTATGCAGCGACCCCGGAAAGGGCGCCCCAAGACGACAGCAACACACACAAATAACAAATAACAATAACAAACTTTAACAATCTCCAATACAACAAACGCCAAAAACAAAAAACAATCAAAAGTACCAATCGGCAAGCCAAGTCGTCAAGTTTAGATGGATCGTCAGATAGAGCAACACGCAAAAGGTCAAAAGAAAAGAGAAAATCTACGGGCACTCACTAAACCACCAAATTAACCTAACCTAACCTAACCTAACCTAACCTAACCTAACCTAACCTAACCTAACCTAACCTAACCTAACCTAACCTAACCTAACCTAACCTAACCTAACCTAACCTTTTTTTTTTTTTTTTTTTTTTTTTTTTTGACCAGGTGGAAAATGCATTACGCATACCCCCCGCGCATGGGAGTGCAACGGAGGGTTATGTGGGACTACACATCGCCTCTCCCTCCTCTAAAGTGAGGAGGAGTAGGGAGTGCTACCCACTAAAAACCACCTGGGCGTGCCGCCTTGCCGGTTTTGTAGGACATCGTGGTACCTGCGCGAGCATTGCCCACGATGTCCACCGGCGGCGCCCCAGCCTTTGCCGGGGCTTCCCGCGCCGAAGGGGAGATGGCCGAGCACGCTTGGCCATTCTCCCAGACCGCTCAGTGGCTTGCTACAACAGGCAGAGGACTCCCATCCTCCACCTGCAGCCACTATGGGTTGAGTCTGGCGGCAAACCTCCGCCTCCTCAACCCGAGCCGTCTGCGCCGGAGGGGATGCGCGAGGGGATCCTCCTCGCGCTCCCGCTCCGCGGTCTCCTTTTGCGAAATCACCGTTTCGCAAAAGGAGACCACAGCCTCCCAGGACCTCTCGTCGCTCAGCATTGCCTCGACAATGCTCCGCAACGAGAGGTCCACCCGCTGAATGGTGCGTGCCATGAGGCCACGCTCCGCGTCCCAACGACTGCACACCTCTAGGGTGTGCTGCACCGTGTCGTCGGGACCTCCGCACTCATGGCACAGCGGGGCCGGCTCCCTTCCTATCCTGTGCAGGTAATGACCGAAGCACCCATGCCCGGTCAGTACCTGCACAAGTCGGAACGACGTCGCGCCGACCGCCCCCTCTAACCAGAGGTCGACCGATGGAAGGATCGCCTCAATGGTGGTGACCCCAAAAGGGGCGACCACCAGCTGAGCCTTCCATCGGTCTCGCAGTCGGCGCTCCGTCATACGCCGGGAGGCTGTCTCTGCCTCCGGGTCCGGGCGTACACCAGTTGCCCGGACCCTTGACCTACGTCTGTAGGTCTCCGCGTGCACCTCCGCGACCAACTCCCACGGAGGGGTGCACGCGAGGAGGCAGGCCGCCGCAAAGGCCACCGTTGAGTAGGCCCTCACCATTCTGAGGGCCACGGTCCTTTGCGGCCTTCTCAATAGGGCCCTGTTCCGGGCGGACAACTTGTCCGCCCAGATTGGGGCCCCATATAGGGCCATGCTCCTTGTAACGCCGGCGTATAGTCGCCGGCACAAGGAGCCTGGCCCCCCGACATTGGGCAGGAGTCTGCCCATTGCCGACGCGGCGCCCACGACTCGGGGAGCAAGTCTTGCGAAGTGCTCCCCGAAGTCCCACTTGCGGTCCAATGTTAGCCCCAAATATATTATATGGGGCTTTATTTGGACCGCTCCACCCTCCAACCTGAGCGCCGTGCCCGCGGGCAGACTCCACCCGCGCCCCCCGAAGACTATAGCCTCAGTCTTCGGGAGGCTCACCTTTAGGCCAAGACTGGCGATCTTGAAAATCGCCAGCTCGGCCGCCACCTCCGCCCTCCGGAGGGTGTCCCACACGTCCCCCCCGCGCACAGCCACCATTGTGTCGTCCGCGTAGCAGACGACACATGTGCGCGGGAGGAACTCCCCCCGGATCGCCCAATCGTACCCCAGGTTCCATAGGAGAGGGCCGAGTACGGAACCCTGGGGTACGCCGCAGGCCATCCTCCTCTCCCCCCTCTGCCCGTCCTTATCTTCATAGAGCACTACCCTCTCGGTAAGGTAGTGCTCTATGATCCGCCTAAGGTAGTGAGGCACTCCGTGATATCGGAGTGCCTCACTGATCACCCCATAGGGGAGGGTGCCGAACGCATTCGCGATGTCTAATGACACCGCGATGACACCCTCCCCCCTGCTCGACGCGTATTCAGTAAAGTCCCTCAGTGACTTTACCGCGTCGAGCGTGGACCGCCCTTCCCGGAACCCGAACTGTCTATCAGAGACGTTCGGGCCGGCGGTCTCCAGGTGCTGCAGGATCCGGGAGGCCAGGATGCGCTCAAACGCTTTCCCGGCCTCATCCAGCAGCACTATGGGGCGATAGGCGGACGGGCAATCCGGTGGCCGACCCTCTTTGCGGAGGAGGCACAGTCGCCCCTCTTTCCACACCCTCGGGAACCTACCATCCCTCAGGCAGTCATCCATGACATGCCTGAGGCGGTCCCCGAGGTGTTCCAGGGCGACGGCGAGGACGCGACCGGGGACTCCATCTGGCCCCGGGGCTTTTCTACAGCCCCGGAGTCGGTCCGTCACTCGCTCGAACTCGTCATCGCTTATCGGGGCGATGACGAGCTCGGCCTCCGGCTCCGCTGTGGGGTCGACCATCGACGGGGGAGAGATCGAGGGGGCTGGTGGGAACAGCCCCTCGACAACCCTCTGGAGGAGGGCGGGCTCCAGGGAGTCCATGGGGGGGGCGGCGCGCATTTTATTGCGCACCATCTTATACGGCCGCCCCCATGGGTCCCTGTCCAGGGTGGCCAAGAACGAGGCATATGCTTCGTCCTTGGCCTTGGCTATCGCCACCTGGAGGGCCCCCTTTGCCTCTTTGAGGGCCCTATGGAGCCCTTCCTCCTCTGCTTCGGTGTGCCGCCGCCGCCTGCAGTGCTGGTAGGCGCGGCGGGCACCGTTGCTGGTGGTCCGCAGGGCCGCAATTTCTGCGGACCACCAGTACACCCTCTTACGGGCGGACAGGCGTCCCGCCCGAGGCATGGCCGCGTCGCACACCGCCTGTGATGCGACGCGGAACTGTGCCGCCCTCTCCTCGACTCCGAGGGCGACGGGTGGGGCAGCACACCATGCCTCCACCATTGCCGCCTCGTCCGCCCTGTCCCTGTCCAGGTGGACCAGGGCCCACCTGGGGAAACGCCCCCTCCGGCCTCTCCCCCCCCCTGGGGTGGGTGACGGCTGGACGCCATTGGAGACCCTCATTCTGATATACACGTGATCAGAGAGGGTCTCGACGTCCTCCAGGACGCGCCAATCCAAAACGCGTGCGGCTATGGCAGGGGTCGCGAACGTGACGTCCACAATTGACCCCCCCCGCCTCCGCACGCAAGTGTTGGCGCTGCCCCGGTTCAGGATTACCAGTCCTGATGCCGCCACCCAGTCCACGAGGGCGGTCCCTCGGGGGTCCGTGATGGGGGAACCCCACGCCGCACTTTTGGCGTTGAAGTCCCCCATGACCATCACTTGTGACGGGGCAGCCCTTCTGACTACCCCGCTCAGGACCCCCAAGAACCGCTCGAAGGCGCGTAGCGGCTTGTTGGGGGAGAAATACACCGCCACAATTGTGGTGTCACTCCCCCATTTTGCCGCCACGAACCCGCGGCCGCCCTCGACTCTCGTTAGGGGGGGGAAGTCCCCCACCGTCGGCACAACGATCGCCACTACTCCGTCGGTATCCCCAGCCCAATTAGATTGGGGGGGGACGGAGTAGGGCTCCGCAACCACCGCAACGCCAATGCCCCACTCCACCATGGTCTGCATGAGCAGATTTTGAGCCCCGGTGGAGTGGTTGGCGTTCGTCTGCAGGACGTCTAAATGCCGGTGTACTGGCATTTAGACGTCCATGCGGTTGTCCTCCTTGGGGGGCCGGCTGGCGGCCGATGCGGCTGGTGGGGGGCGCGGAGGACGAGTGGGCCTAAGGCTCGCCTCCTTGCCTCGCTTCTCCGGAGGGGAACATTTCTGCCCCCCCATAATGTGGTCGGCCGGGAGGCCGGCGTGGGTGCAGACTGCACACCGCGCCTTGTCCTCCCCGCAGTCCGCCGATTTGTGCCCCTCCGAGCCGCACCGGTAGCACAAATGGCTCCGGTCTACGCTGGAGGGGCACAGAGCCCTCGAGTGGCCGACACCCATGCATCTGTAGCACCGCATGGGTGCCGGACCGACGGGGCTGACCGCGGCGGACGCCCAGCCCACCTGGAGCCGACCACATTGGATGAGGGCTCGTGCAGTGATCACCGGACACTGCACGAGAGCAATCATTCCGCCCCCGTACGTAGGGCGGATGCCCCCCACCCTCACGTGCTCCTGGGCACATCCCCCCACCTCCACGACGGCGGCCGTGAGGGTCTCCTTTGTGGCCGACTCGTCCAGGCCCGAGACCTGGATAGCGGCCATTTTGGTGGGGCGGCTTATGAGGGCAACGTCTCCTACTATTGCCCTCAGCCTCTCGGCGAGGCTGTCCGCCACCACTCCGCTATCCGCGCCCGGGACCTCGATGATTCGGCCTCCGGTCGCCGAGACCTTGACCCTCACGTGCTGCAGGCCAACTTCGTTGAGCTTGATGCCAGTGATGGCCTTCGCCATCGTGGCCTGCAGCGTGGTTTCGGTGGCGACGTCCTTCCTCATCGTCACCACCACCGCCGTCGATTTGGGGGCCGAGGGGGCCTTCGGCTTCTTAGTCGCCGTCTTCTTGGAGGGGGGAGGGGGCGGGGGAAGGGTAGCCGCAGCATTCCCCTTGCCTCCCTTCCTCTTCTTCCTCCTTACTACCTCGGCGAAAGAGTCGCCCTCCGGCTGCTCTCCGGAGGGGCCTGGCGCCGTCTCCACAGCCGGGGGAGACCTGGTCGCCGGGGCAGTCTTGGTCGCCGAGGGGGAGGCCTTTTGGGGGGCCGACGCCTTTTTGGAGGCCTTTTTGGCCTTCCCGTCCCCCAGCCTGGCCCCGGTCTCCGGTTCCGGGGCCACTTCCCTCGTCGAGGCCGGTGGGGCCTTCCTCTTCGCGTCCGCCGCGAGCGGGGGGCGGGTAACAGGCGCCGGAGGGAGGCGGCTGCTGATCTCCTCTAGGCGGGCATTCATCATAGTGCCCACGGAGATCAGCAGATCCCTCTTTAGTTCCTCCAGAGCCGCGGCCAAGCCCTCAGCCACAGGCGGCGGAGGGGCCTGGGTGGCCAGAGGGGCCGGAGGGGCCATAGGGTCCGGGAACCCTCGCTCGGAGAAGCCCTTGCGGAGGGCCCTCATCTCCGACGTGACGAGAGCGAGTTGCTCCCGCATCCTCTTATTATCCGCTTTGAGGTTGCGGATCTCCTCGCTCTCGGTCCTCGACTCGAGCTCCCCCACGGAGTCGAGTATGTCCCTGCACGCTATCTTGAATTGGCCCCATATGGACCCCTTCAGATTCTTGGACTTCTTGGCCCCCTCCTCAATCGACCTAACCGCCCGCCGGGCTACCTCAATCGGGTCCCCCACCAGCGGGGGAGAGCTCCTCCCCCCTCCCGGACGAAGTTCCGGGAACTCCTTCAGGTAGGCGGAAACGTCGGGGTCGGAGTGGCAGAACTCCGACCTTTCGATCATCGCTCTGGCCCTCGACACACCCGCATAGGACCCCTTGGCCTTCCCCCTGCGGGCCGTGTTGACCTTTGACCCCAGCTCAGGCCTGGGGTCGTCCTCCCTGTCCTCATGTGCCCGTTTTTGGGGCTGAGGGGTCACTTCGCGGGCCTCCACGAACTCATCGTCCGAACCGGAGGAGGACAACTGCCTAAACCGCCGGCCGGAGTGCCCCCCCTCATCGTCCGACGTGACCATCATGGCCCCGTCGACGTCACTGCCTCCTTTGGGCAAAATCCGGCCACCCAGACCGAGAAAATTCACCTATAAAATATAAGTAAATTTCCGGCCAAGTGTGTGCCGGATTTAATAAATTGTATGAAGGTTGGAAATTGCGCCTGTTGAAGACAAATAGCAATTTCCAACTTTTTCCTTCCACAAAATCCCTCCTTTCACCCACTTCCAGTTGTCGCAGATGGGCGCGAATGGGTTCAAAAGATAGGGGAAGACCCCCTCTGTCCTTTGGCACCCCTACTGCGACCGTAGGGGTTACCACCACAAAACGGGACCAACAACAAAATCCAATTTTTTTATTGCACAAATTAACACAAATAACAGTAACAAAATATACACTAAATAACAAAAATCTGCCGAACGCAGAGTCCGGCAATAACAGAAACAACAACAAAATAAGCGCGGCGGCTGCCGCTATGCAGCGACCCCGGAAAGGGCGCCCCAAGACGACAGCAACACACACAAATAACAAATAACAATAACAAACTTTAACAATCTCCAATACAACAAACGCCAAAATCAAAAAACAATCAAAAGTACCAATCGGCAAGCCAAGTCGTCAAGTTTAGATGGATCGTCAGATAGAGCAACACGCAAAAGGTCAAAAGAAAAGAGAAAATCTACGGGCACTCACTAAACCACCAAATTAACCTAACCTAACCTAACCTAACCTAACCTAACCTAACCTAACCTAACCTAACCTAACCTAACCTAACCTAACCTAACCTAACCTAACCTAACCTAACCTAACCTAACCTAACCTAACCTAACCTAACCTAACCTAACCTAACCTAACCTAACCTAACCTAACCTAACCTTTTTTTTTTTTTTTTTTTTTTTTTTTTTGACCAGGTGGAAAATGCATTACGCATACCCCCCGCGCATGGGAGTGCAACGGAGGGTTATGTGGGACTACACATCGCCTCTCCCTCCTCTAAAGTGAGGAGGAGTAGGGAGTGCTACCCACTAAAAACCACCTGGGCGTGCCGCCTTGCCGGTTTTGTAGGACATCGTGGTACCTGCGCGAGCATTGCCCACGATGTCCACCGGCGGCGCCCCAGCCTTTGCCGGGGCTTCCCGCGCCGAAGGGGAGATGGCCGAGCACGCTTGGCCATTCTCCCAGACCGCTCAGTGGCTTGCTACAACAGGCAGAGGACTCCCATCCTCCACCTGCAGCCACTATGGGTTGAGTCTGGCGGCAAACCTCCGCCTCCTCAACCCGAGCCGTCTGCGCCGGAGGGGATGCGCGAGGGGATCCTCCTCGCGCTCCCGCTCCGCGGTCTCCTTTTGCGAAATCACCGTTTCGCAAAAGGAGACCACAGCCTCCCAGGACCTCTCGTCGCTCAGCATTGCCTCGACAATGCTCCGCAACGAGAGGTCCACCCGCTGAATGGTGCGTGCCATGAGGCCACGCTCCGCGTCCCAACGACTGCACACCTCTAGGGTGTGCTGCACCGTGTCGTCGGGACCTCCGCACTCATGGCACAGCGGGGCCGGCTCCCTTCCTATCCTGTGCAGGTAATGACCGAAGCACCCATGCCCGGTCAGTACCTGCACAAGTCGGAACGACGTCGCGCCGACCGCCCCCTCTAACCAGAGGTCGACCGATGGAAGGATCGCCTCAATGGTGGTGACCCCAAAAGGGGCGACCACCAGCTGAGCCTTCCATCGGTCTCGCAGTCGGCGCTCCGTCATACGCCGGGAGGCTGTCTCTGCCTCCGGGTCCGGGCGTACACCAGTTGCCCGGACCCTTGACCTACGTCTGTAGGTCTCCGCGTGCACCTCCGCGACCAACTCCCACGGAGGGGTGCACGCGAGGAGGCAGGCCGCCGCAAAGGCCACCGTTGAGTAGGCCCTCACCATTCTGAGGGCCACGGTCCTTTGCGGCCTTCTCAATAGGGCCCTGTTCCGGGCGGACAACTTGTCCGCCCAGATTGGGGCCCCATATAGGGCCATGCTCCTTGTAACGCCGGCGTATAGTCGCCGGCACAAGGAGCCTGGCCCCCCGACATTGGGCAGGAGTCTGCCCATTGCCGACGCGGCGCCCACGACTCGGGGAGCAAGTCTTGCGAAGTGCTCCCCGAAGTCCCACTTGCGGTCCAATGTTAGCCCCAAATATATTATATGGGGCTTTATTTGGACCGCTCCACCCTCCAACCTGAGCGCCGTGCCCACGGGCAGACTCCACCCGCGCCCCCCGAAGACTATAGCCTCAGTCTTCGGGAGGCTCACCTTTAGGCCAAGACTGGCGATCTTGAAAATCGCCAGCTCGGCCGCCACCTCCGCCCTCCGGAGGGTGTCCCACACGTCCCCCCCGCGCACAGCCACCATTGTGTCGTCCGCGTAGCAGACGACACATGTGCGCGGGAGGAACTCCCCCCGGATCGCCCAATCGTACCCCAGGTTCCATAGGAGAGGGCCGAGTACGGAACCCTGGGGTACGCCGCAGGCCATCCTCCTCTCCCCCCTCTGCCCGTCCTTATCTTCATAGAGCACTACCCTCTCGGTAAGGTAGTGCTCTATGATCCGCCTAAGGTAGTGAGGCACTCCGTGATATCGGAGTGCCTCACTGATCACCCCATAGGGGAGGGTGCCGAACGCATTCGCGATGTCTAATGACACCGCGATGACACCCTCCCCCCTGCTCGACGCGTATTCAGTAAAGTCCCTCAGTGACTTTACCGCGTCGAGCGTGGACCGCCCTTCCCGGAACCCGAACTGTCTATCAGAGACGTTCGGGCCGGCGGTCTCCAGGTGCTGCAGGATCCGGGAGGCCAGGATGCGCTCAAACGCTTTCCCGGCCTCATCCAGCAGCACTATGGGGCGATAGGCGGACGGGCAATCCGGTGGCCGACCCTCTTTGCGGAGGAGGCACAGTCGCCCCTCTTTCCACACCCTCGGGAACCTACCATCCCTCAGGCAGTCATCCATGACATGCCTGAGGCGGTCCCCGAGGTGTTCCAGGGCGACGGCGAGGACGCGACCGGGGACTCCATCTGGCCCCGGGGCTTTTCTACAGCCCCGGAGTCGGTCCGTCACTCGCTCGAACTCGTCATCGCTTATCGGGGCGATGACGAGCTCGGCCTCCGGCTCCGCTGTGGGGTCGACCATCGACGGGGGAGAGATCGAGGGGGCTGGTGGGAACAGCCCCTCGACAACCCTCTGGAGGAGGGCGGGCTCCAGGGAGTCCATGGGGGGGGCGGCGCGCATTTTATTGCGCACCATCTTATACGGCCGCCCCCATGGGTCCCTGTCCAGGGTGGCCAAGAACGAGGCATATGCTTCGTCCTTGGCCTTGGCTATCGCCACCTGGAGGGCCCCCTTTGCCTCTTTGAGGGCCCTATGGAGCCCTTCCTCCTCTGCTTCGGTGTGCCGCCGCCGCCTGCAGTGCTGGTAGGCGCGGCGGGCACCGTTGCTGGTGGTCCGCAGGGCCGCAATTTCTGCGGACCACCAGTACACCCTCTTACGGGCGGACAGGCGTCCCGCCCGAGGCATGGCCGCGTCGCACACCGCCTGTGATGCGACGCGGAACTGTGCCGCCCTCTCCTCGACTCCGAGGGCGACGGGTGGGGCAGCACACCATGCCTCCACCATTGCCGCCTCGTCCGCCCTGTCCCTGTCCAGGTGGACCAGGGCCCACCTGGGGAAACGCCCCCTCCGGCCTCTCCCCCCCCCTGGGGTGGGTGACGGCTGGACGCCATTGGAGACCCTCATTCTGATATACACGTGATCAGAGAGGGTCTCGACGTCCTCCAGGACGCGCCAATCCAAAACGCGTGCGGCTATGGCAGGGGTCGCGAACGTGACGTCCACGATTGACCCCCCCCGCCTCCGCACGCAAGTGTTGGCGCTGCCCCGGTTCAGGATTACCAGTCCTGATGCCGCCACCCAGTCCACGAGGGCGGTCCCTCGGGGGTCCGTGATGGGGGAACCCCACGCCGCACTTTTGGCGTTGAAGTCCCCCATGACCATCACTTGTGACGGGGCAGCCCTTCTGACTACCCCGCTCAGGACCCCCAAGAACCGCTCGAAGGCGCGTAGCGGCTTGTTGGGGGAGAAATACACCGCCACAATTGTGGTGTCACTCCCCCATTTTGCCGCCACGAACCCGCGGCCGCCCTCGACTCTCGTTAGGGGGGGGAAGTCCCCCACCGTCGGCACAACGATCGCCACTACTCCGTCGGTATCCCCAGCCCAATTAGATTGGGGGGGGACGGAGTAGGGCTCCGCAACCACCGCAACGCCAATGCCCCACTCCACCATGGTCTGCATGAGCAGATTTTGAGCCCCGGTGGAGTGGTTGGCGTTCGTCTGCAGGACGTCTAAATGCCGGTGTACTGGCATTTAGACGTCCATGCGGTTGTCCTCCTTGGGGGGCCGGCTGGCGGCCGATGCGGCTGGTGGGGGGCGCGGAGGACGAGTGGGCCTAAGGCTCGCCTCCTTGCCTCGCTTCTCCGGAGGGGAACATTTCTGCCCCCCCATAATGTGGTCGGCCGGGAGGCCGGCGTGGGTGCAGACTGCACACCGCGCCTTGTCCTCCCCGCAGTCCGCCGATTTGTGCCCCTCCGAGCCGCACCGGTAGCACAAATGGCTCCGGTCTACGCTGGAGGGGCACAGAGCCCTCGAGTGGCCGACACCCATGCATCTGTAGCACCGCATGGGTGCCGGACCGACGGGGCTGACCGCGGCGGACGCCCAGCCCACCTGGAGCCGACCACATTGGATGAGGGCTCGTGCAGTGATCACCGGACACTGCACGAGAGCAATCATTCCGCCCCCGTACGTAGGGCGGATGCCCCCCACCCTCACGTGCTCCTGGGCACATCCCCCCACCTCCACGACGGCGGCCGTGAGGGTCTCCTTTGTGGCCGACTCGTCCAGGCCCGAGACCTGGATAGCGGCCATTTTGGTGGGGCGGCTTATGAGGGCAACGTCTCCTACTATTGCCCTCAGCCTCTCGGCGAGGCTGTCCGCCACCACTCCGCTATCCGCGCCCGGGACCTCGATGATTCGGCCTCCGGTCGCCGAGACCTTGACCCTCACGTGCTGCAGGCCAACTTCGTTGAGCTTGATGCCAGTGATGGCCTTCGCCATCGTGGCCTGCAGCGTGGTTTCGGTGGCGACGTCCTTCCTCATCGTCACCACCACCGCCGTCGATTTGGGGGCCGAGGGGGCCTTCGGCTTCTTAGTCGCCGTCTTCTTGGAGGGGGGAGGGGGCGGGGGAAGGGTAGCCGCAGCATTCCCCTTGCCTCCCTTCCTCTTCTTCCTCCTTACTACCTCGGCGAAAGAGTCGCCCTCCGGCTGCTCTCCGGAGGGGCCTGGCGCCGTCTCCACAGCCGGGGGAGACCTGGTCGCCGGGGCAGTCTTGGTCGCCGAGGGGGAGGCCTTTTGGGGGGCCGACGCCTTTTTGGAGGCCTTTTTGGCCTTCCCGTCCCCCAGCCTGGCCCCGGTCTCCGGTTCCGGGGCCACTTCCCTCGTCGAGGCCGGTGGGGCCTTCCTCTTCGCGTCCGCCGCGAGCGGGGGGCGGGTAACAGGCGCCGGAGGGAGGCGGCTGCTGATCTCCTCTAGGCGGGCATTCATCATAGTGCCCACGGAGATCAGCAGATCCCTCTTTAGTTCCTCCAGAGCCGCGGCCAAGCCCTCAGCCACAGGCGGCGGAGGGGCCTGGGTGGCCAGAGGGGCCGGAGGGGCCATAGGGTCCGGGAACCCTCGCTCGGAGAAGCCCTTGCGGAGGGCCCTCATCTCCGACGTGACGAGAGCGAGTTGCTCCCGCATCCTCTTATTATCCGCTTTGAGGTTGCGGATCTCCTCGCTCTCGGTCCTCGACTCGAGCTCCCCCACGGAGTCGAGTATGTCCCTGCACGCTATCTTGAATTGGCCCCATATGGACCCCTTCAGATTCTTGGACTTCTTGGCCCCCTCCTCAATCGACCTAACCGCCCGCCGGGCTACCTCAATCGGGTCCCCCACCAGCGGGGGAGAGCTCCTCCCCCCTCCCGGACGAAGTTCCGGGAACTCCTTCAGGTAGGCGGAAACGTCGGGGTCGGAGTGGCAGAACTCCGACCTTTCGATCATCGCTCTGGCCCTCGACACACCCGCATAGGACCCCTTGGCCTTCCCCCTGCGGGCCGTGTTGACCTTTGACCCCAGCTCAGGCCTGGGGTCGTCCTCCCTGTCCTCATGTGCCCGTTTTTGGGGCTGAGGGGTCACTTCGCGGGCCTCCACGAACTCATCGTCCGAACCGGAGGAGGACAACTGCCTAAACCGCCGGCCGGAGTGCCCCCCCTCATCGTCCGACGTGACCATCATGGCCCCGTCGACGTCACTGCCGCCTTTGGGCAAAATCCGGCCACCCAGACCGAGAAAATTCACCTATAAAATATAAGTAAATTTTCGGCCAAGTGTGTGCCGGATTTAATAAATTGTATGAAGGTTGGAAATTGCGCCTGTTGAAGACAAATAGCAATTTCCAACTTTTTCCTTCCACAAAATCCCTCCTTTCACCCACTTCCAGTTGTCGCAGATGGGCGCGAATGGGTTCAAAAGATAGGGGAAGACCCCCTCTGTCCTTTGGCACCCCTACTGCGACCGTAGGGGTTACCACCACAAAACGGGACCAACAACAAAATCCAATTTTTTTATTGCACAAATTAACACAAATAACAGTAACAAAATATACACTAAATAACAAAAATCTGCAGAGTCCGGCAATAACAAAAACAACAACAAAATAAGCGCGGCGGCTGCCGCTATGCAGCGACCCCGGAAAGGGCGCCCCAAGACGACAGCAACACACACAAATAACAAATAACAATAACAAACTTTAACAATCTCCAATACAACAAACGCCAAAAACAAAAAACAATCAAAAGTACCAATCGGCAAGCCAAGTCGTCAAGTTTAGATGGATCGTCAGATAGAGCAACACGCAAAAGGTCAAAAGAAAAGAGAAAATCTACGGGCACTCACTAACCTAACCTAACCTAACCTAACCTAACCTAACCTAACCTAACCTAACCTAACCTAACCTAACCTAACCTAACCTAACCTAACCTAACCTAACCTAACCTAACCTAACCTAACCTAACCGCACCAACTTTTGTACCAAAAATTTAAATATTCGTGCCATTCTTTTTGCTAGTATTGATAATATTTTGCCCTCTTGCTTACCACCCTCTCTATTTTCGTAGCTGCCATAGTAAAATAATATTTTTCTTCAAAAAATCATCAAAAATTTCACTTAAATTCATTTAATTAAAAATTTTCTTTCGCGATTGACTCCGTTTTCTTGACGATCCGCTGCTCCTCGGCGAGACACGTAGTTTGCCACCTTCCGTGGTGATCTGCGACCCTTAAAACCTGAAATAATTAAAAATTAAAGTTAAAAATTCATTAAAAATCAACATTTTGCTAAATAACTAAATAAATATAGTAGTTTCTGTTCCCGTTTTTACCAATATCGATTGCCCCAGACGAGACGCATCGATTGACACCACCCGGGCTCATCTGCGACAACGCAAAGTCAAAAATTTTGAAATTGTTTATTTTCATAGTAGTCAAAAAGTCTACCTAAGGGGTAACGAACATACAAATTTTCACCAACTTTTGTACCAAAAATTTAAATATTCGTGCCATTCTTTTTGCTAGTATTGATAATATTTTGCCCTCTTGCTTACCACCCTCTCTATTTTCGTAGCTGCCATAGTAAAATAATATTTTTCTTCAAAAAATCATCAAAAATTTCACTTAAATTCATTTAATTAAAAATTTTCTTTCGCGATTGACTCCGTTTTCTTGACGATCCGCTGCTCCTCGGCGAGACACGTAGTTTGCCACCTTCCGTGGTGATCTGCGACCCTTAAAACCTGAAATAATTAAAAATTAAAGTTAAAAATTCATTAAAAATCAACATTTTGCTAAATAACTAAATAAATATAGTAGTTTCTGTTCCCGTTTTTACCAATATCGATTGCCCCAGACGAGACGCATCGATTGACACCACCCGGGCTCATCTGCGACAACGCAAAGTCAAAAATTTTGAAATTGTTTATTTTCATAGTAGTCAAAAAGTCTACCTAAGGGGTAACGAACATACAAATTTTCACCAACTTTTGTACCAAAAATTTAAATATTCGTGCCATTCTTTTTGCTAGTATTGATAATATTTTGCCCTCTTGCTTACCACCCTCTCTATTTTCGTAGCTGCCATAGTAAAATAATATTTTTCTTCAAAAAATCATCAAAAATTTCACTTAAATTCATTTAATTAAAAATTTTCTTTCGCGATTGACTCCGTTTTCTTGACGATCCGCTGCTCCTCGGCGAGACACGTAGTTTGCCACCTTCCGTGGTGATCTGCGACCCTTAAAACCTGAAATAATTAAAAATTAAAGTTAAAAATTCATTAAAAATCAACATTTTGCTAAATAACTAAATAAATATAGTAGTTTCTGTTCCCGTTTTTACCAATATCGATTGCCCCAGACGAGACGCATCGATTGACACCACCCGGGCTCATCTGCGACAACGCAAAGTCAAAAATTTTGCCCGCCCACCCACCCGTAGTTCATTTACTACCTAGACTCGGTACAATTTGGGAAAAATATTTTATTTTTTTATTCGCGTTTATCTGAATCCTTGGGCTTCGTATTAGTATGAGGACATGATATGGCTTCCTCCAAACACCCAGATTCTGAAAAATAAAGATAAATAAATATATAAGTGGGAAAAAAATAAATAAAAATAATTAAAAATTAATAATGGCCACAGCTAGAACTCCCCCGGCAACGGCGGACGATTTAATTCTCGACAATTCTTTTGCTTCTCTTGAAACATTCGACTCAACTCTGGATATCACCATTACTGAAGCAGACAATTTGGGTGTCATATCTAAAGTCGCTAAACGTGGCACAGCGCGTTTCAATCATGTTAAGAATGTTATCACCAGAGAGATTCAGAAAATTATTGATCTCACCAAGGTCCTCAAAAGCGAAAAGAAACACGAAATTACCAACGGATGTGAAATTATCAGAAAGCTCATAACAGAACAGGTTAATGACTTTACGCGTGAGTGTCGCAAAATAGAATCACAAGTGGACTCTCGTGAGAGGGACAATATGATTACCTCTGTGTCTAACAACCTGAAGGAGGAGGTTGTCCAGCTGGTAAAGGAGTCAGTCTCCTCTGAGATAGAAAACATTAAGCGAACAGTCAGAGAGACAATTTTGGAAAACAGCGGTACCACGTCTTGTAACACTAATGCGGAAAATTTTGAAAATAATATTATTCCTAAAATTGCTTCTGCCGTTGCTAAACAGTTTCCACCCCCGGCGGCACAGTCTTTTTTCGCAAACAACCAAACTGCGGTCAAATCATACGCGGTTGTAGCATCTAGCCAAAACAATAAACCGCCACAGAGCAAATCCTCGAATCCAGCGATTATTGTCACTCCTAACTGTGAGGTAAAATCTCGCCAGGACGCCATTAGCGTATTCAAAAAAAGCGTAAGCTTTAAGGAACTGGCATTCGCTCCAGCTAGGGTGCAGGTGGTTTCCAATAATAAGTTACGGGTGGAATTTGACAACAGCGCGCAAGCCGATCAAGTAATAAACAAGATCCAAGAATCCGGTCATGCAGCTGCGGAGCCCGCTAAGCGTCTCAAACCAATGATCATCCTGCGAGGCATCGACAATGACACTCCTTCCGAAAGTCTGGTGGAAACCATTAAGCATCAAAACCCGGAATTAAACATTGACTGTGACGAACTAGCACTGCGCTTTAAGCGCAACAATAAGAACTCCCAAATGTACTACAATGCAGTCTTTATGGTTAGTCCAAGGCTTTACCGGTACATTATGAGACAGGAACGCGTAAATATTGACCATCAGCGCGTAAGGGCTGGTGATTTCACCCCATTCTTGCAGTGCCATAAGTGTCTCCAATTCGGACACACCAAGACTCACTGCAAGGCAGAGAAACCCACCTGTGCTCACTGCGCTTCTTCGAACCACACTGCAGAGGACTGTGCCGACAAAGGGAAACCACCAAAGTGTGCCAATTGTCAGAGCCACAACCAGAGGTTTGGCACAAAATCCGACACTAAACACAAGGCGACAGATGAAGTTTGCAGAAGGGTCCGTACGATGAAGGAGAAAATCAATGACCGAGTGGATTATGGTAATGACCATTTTTAATTGTGAGTTAAATTTTATTCAGTGTAACACAGACAGGGCGCAACACAGTACCCATGAATTTATTCGCTCTTTCATTGAAGGACCCTTTTGTATTGGGCTCATCCAAGAGCCTTATGTCGGTAACGGCAAACAAATGAAACCAGTTCAAGGACTTAAGATACACCAATTCAGTGGGGGTAAAAGAGTTAAAGCCTGCATTGTCACTAAACCGGAAATAGGAGAGATCATCGGGGTGACCCAATATTCTTCCCCTAATCTTTGTGTTATCCAGCTAACTCACCAAAGCAGACCTATAACTATTGCATCCGTATATATCGAACCTCGAGAGGATGAGGAACAAACGCTTGAGCGACTCGACATATTAGCCAGGGCCATTGGAGGCCAAAATTTGATCATTGGCGGTGACCTCAATGGATGGAACCCTCTTTGGGGCTCCATTTCAGCTAATCCTCGGGGTGACGAAATACTAGAATTGGTTATGGGTAATGACCTCAGCGTATGCAATACTGGTAATACTCCCACTTTTGAGACCACCACACATGGGCAACACCGCACGTCTATTATAGACATCACCATTGTCTCTGAGTCTATTCAGAATCGTGTTATAAATTGGCGAGTGAACCCAGATTTGTGTGTATCTTCTTACCATAACGCAATAGAATTCACTTTTCTTACTGGAAACCTAACTAGACACAAGCCACAAATTACTTCGACTTTCCTGTATAAGTCTGACAGAGCCAACTGGACGCTCTTCAAGCAGCTACTTGATGGATTAATGACCACATCTCCCTTGCTGGACGCCAACATAGCCGAAGCCGGCTCTACTGATTTAGATAACATGGTAAACGAATTCACTGATGTCATACACACTGCATGCAAGGGATCTATGCCGGTGAGGGGCGGCTCGACTAAGGTTAAGGCACCCTGGTGGACCGACGAATTAGAGTCATGTAAAAACAACGTTCTGGCTTTGCACAGAAGATTACACACGGCGAAGCGGCAAAGACAACCACTTGATGAGATTTTACAGGAGCAAACAGCGGCCAGAGAAAAATATGCCAAACTCATGAAGACAGAATCGACAAAGCACTTTCGAGAGTTTTGTGAGCTCCAAACCAAGGAAAACGTTTGGTCGTTAACTAATCGTCTCCTAAAGGAAGCAACCCCTAGAACCCCACCTGTTACAATTAAAGTGGGTAACAGAATCACCACCACGGGAAAAGAGACAGCTGAAGCAATCCTCGACCATTTCTTCCCTATGGACACCTCTGATAGTCAACCCAGACACGAGGAACTACGTGCACTCGAACCCGCATTGCCAGATACCCCAGATGATCCTCCTTTCTCGGTGGAAGAGGTCCTAGAATGTCTAGACCAGATCAACCACAAGAAGGCTCCGGGCTTAGACAACCTGACGGCAGATATCTGCAAACAGGCTGTCTCTTCCTACCCCGACTTCGTTGCGGCGTTATTCAACCGTTGTCTCTCCCTAGGATACTTCCCATTACGCTGGAAGGAGGCGTACGTTAAAATCATTCCGAAACCAGGAAAAACCGACTCTTCTTCGCTCAACGCACTCAGGCCCATTGGGCTGATCCCTGTTTTCGGCAAGTTGCTGGAAAGATTATTCATCCGACGTGTCAGTTACAAAGCAGCAAAAGCGGGGAAAAACAACCCATACCAATTCGGTTTTACTGAACAGACCAGCACTATTGACGCACTCAACACGGCTCTTAACAAAATACGCTCTGCGAAAGCAAACGGCAATCCCACCATAGCTGTGTCGCTCGACATAAAGTCGGCATTTAACAACGCATGGTGGCCGGCAATGTTTCAACAGTTGCGAAACAAACAATGTCCCCAAAACATTTTCCGACTCATCCAGAGTTACGTGCAAGATCGCAGAGTCACTCTTGATCATGCCGACGCCCGAGTCACACGCTCCATGACCAAAGGATGTATCCAGGGTTCCGCCTGCGGTCCAATCTTGTGGAACGTCACACTGGATGAGCTGTTCGATATCAAACTTCCTGACGGGTGCCATCTCCAGGCTTTCGCTGACGACGTATTACTTGTCGCATCGGCGCGCACAGTGGCGGGACTGGAGACGGCCACCAACAAAGCCCTAGACCTTATCGCAAAATGGGGATCGAGCG